>JAVSCE010008840.1:0-600000 GCA_032199065.1 Smutsia gigantea | reverse complement strand
GGTAGAAAGATGAAATGATGGACCTTCATAAATGAGGAGTGACCATGATAGAATTTGCCTATTTCATAATTGTATTTAGCATTGAGACATGATGTATAATGCCTCTTGTTGGTACTAAATCATGTTCTGCCCTAGTAGTAAAGAAGGGAAGGCAATGAGCTGTCTGGTAATATAGAGAGAAAAGGGCACAGAAAGATGGCTCCCAACCCTTCCTCCTACCCTCAGTCCTTGGCCTTTTTTCTTCATCTGTGGTGTAGTATTATATTCTCTTCCTGTGCTAAGGATTTGTCCACCCATTAGGGATGGGTTCAAGGAGGGTGTGAGTTACTTCCCTAGTAAGTAATTCAGTCCCCATTTGCAAATGAAATTAGTTCTTTCCTTTTGGCTTTGTGTTCCCCATGTGTAGAATGGCTGAGGTGGTGGCTGAAAAGAATCAAAAGAATTGCAGTGAGCCATGCATTGTATTAAGATATCTGCAGGCTGTGATGGGCCCAACAGTTTAAGAATCAAAAGTAGAACTATTAAGGTAGCTAATTCCCAAGTAAACAGATTATGTCATTTACCTAGTAGAAAGTTAGTTGTTTACTAAACTTGATTTGAGGAGGAAAACTGGCTTTAAATAAAGATTTATTATTTTTTCAATATCCATAAATAATGCCGTCGTTCAGTTTTTAAAAGTATGGATTGAAGACTTTTTATAAGCATTATCCCTTGGTGTTTCACCTACATTTAAAGACATGCAGTTGCTTCTTGTAAACAATATAATTAAAACCAAGATACCCACAGCTTGACATTTAGCTCAATTAAAATTATGTACATTAAGAATCTTAAATTTCTTCCTATATTTTAAAAAGTGAAAATAGGAGTACCATAAAACCTCAGAAATAAATGTGAAGGTCTAGAATTTTAGCATGTTGGAGAAACATGAAGACAACATATGATTAGAAGTACAAGAAAATCTCCAGCTGTGCAGCTGTCTAATGAGAATAGAGCAAGGAAGGGATTTTTATCCAGACCTCAGATTACCTTAGTAGGTTTTCATTAACTTAAGACTACTTCAGAAGTCACCGTAGTATAATATGGTGAAGACACGAACAGTGAAGCAAGAAAGAACTTGGGTGAGGCAATGAATATGTATATATTTTTTCAATGTGTGTGTATGTGTATATGTATATGAATTTATATTTATGCAAGTGTGTGTACTCAGTGAAGGTAGGGTTAAGTTCCTAAACTCAGTAAATGACCAAAATTAAATTTTATGTGTATGTGTATGCATGTACACACACTCTTCTATCTGGAGTGAATATTTTGGCATTTAGGCATCATGTAATTGCTGAGTCATGAAGAGCAGTTTTTAACTTCATTTTTATGTGTGGTATGTATGAGTCATGGAGGAAACATTGATGTTTCCATAGTAGTGTTAGCAGTCTTGACTGTGGCTTAATACTAAACAACATGGCATACTGATAAGTGACTTGTTAGAGAAAGAATGCAGCTGTAGAAAGAAGGAAGCTATTCGTTAATGCAGTCCTTATGTATTAGTTCAGATCTGTGTAAAGAATTGGCCAAAATGAATTCCAAGTAACACAAGCTCTTATTTCAGAGATTAAATATCATACACTGAAATATTTATGTACATGAGCTGTCTCATATACCCAGTTATCATACTTAACCTGGAATGATTGTGGTGTGGTAATACGGTTTGGGTTGTGCTATTGTTTCAAAACCTTTCAGGAAACTGAATAATTAGGTCATATGTAGAAGAGAATATTAAGTTACAACTAAGGATGGTCTGAGGATTAAGTTAAATTCTATCTTGAATTCTTATATAACATGATTTTAGGGCTATAAAAGATCTCATGAGCAAATAAAACTAAATTCAAGATATGCATTCCAGTTTACCTGGCAAAATTGATAGTTAGGCTGAGAATTCAGATTTCATGATTCTAGTCTATATTAGTTTTTTTGGGTATCTGTATTAAGCATAAAGAATGTTAAATTTTGGAAGTAACAAAGATGAGCAAGACATTTTTGCCATTAGAGAATTAAAACTAATTCATTTAATAAACAGAGATACTCAGTGAACTACATATAAGAAATTCTTTGCTAGGTATTAGGGTTATAATAATGACTAAGCCTTTTTTTTATTCATGCAGTTATTCATTGTTTGTTCAGTGTCTTCTATGTGCAGGCTCTGTTCTAGTTTTAAGAGATACAACAGTGAACAAAATTTGAATTGGCAGTTCAAATTAAGCCTTCAAGGTCAGGGAACTTTTCAGTTATTAAGCAAAAAGGAAGTAGGGAGAAAATTGCAGTCATTCTGAGCAATCAATTTTACTGGACAGAATTTAGATATGTAGAATTTTGGAGCTGCAAGCCTTTCTCTGAGGAGATCAAAACATCTCTGTGGAATGAATAATTGAGCCAAATTGTGAAAAATTTAAATATCAGGGTTTGGGGCTTATTTTATGAAGAATGGGTGCTACCAAATGTTTTTAAGTGGAGGAGCAAAGTGATAGTTTAGGGAATTAACTTGGTAAATCATTCCCTTCTCAGGGCTTTCTTAGTCTTTCTCATTTGTTGTATTACTAACTAATTCTGCTGTATGTCTATATACTGCTTTAAAAAATCTATAAAGTACACCAAAGTAAACTATTATTAGCCTCACAGTAATTCTGGAAAGTTGTAAAGTTTAGTAGTTATGTTTTCACAGAGGAGAAGATAAACCCTAAAGAAGTTGAAGGACTTGCTAATGATGGGGCTAGCTTGAAGAAGGAGAAATATTTGGTAGACTGGAGATAACTAACATTAATGCCAAATAAACTACTATACAATACATACAGTATTCAATATATGGTGACCTTTCTTGACAGTAGGACCCGTGTGTTTACTGCTTTTTTGAATTCTAGTACCTAGCATAGGAAATGAATGAGTGAGGTGAGACTGAATGCAGGGACATCTATTGAAAAGGAGATGCAAAAGCTGAGAAATGAGATGATGTACATCTGGCCTCGGTGGTACAAACGGGAATTGAAAGAAGGGAGTAGATGTGAGAGAGATGCTGTGTAGATAGAAATCATCAGAACTTAATAACTTGATCAGTTGTTGGGAGTCTTCTTAGAGTTTAGGTCTGAGTGAAAGAAAGATGGTACCATTGAAAAAAATCAGGCAAACTGACATGGAATCTGGTTTCTGAGGGAAACTACTGAGTGCTATTTTTTGACATAAATATGGTTTCTAAAACTCTTCCTTTGTTAACAGAATTTTAGAACCAGAAGTTCATTTGCAATACTGTCTGAACATAAAGGTAGCTATGTTTTGTAATGAAGCTTTAGAGATCGACTAGGTCTGAAGAAGAAACTTAAACTTGGAAGTTGTCTGAATAAGGCAGTAGATGAGCCTTGACTTTGAATGGAATCTGCAGGAAAGAGCAGGTAGACGACACAAATAGTTGAGGATTGAGCACTCATTATGGTCACATACTTATGAATGGGAGGAGAAAGTGGAGGCAGGAAAATAGAAGGGAAACCAGAGCAGTGGAGTATTTTAGAAATCAAGGGAGGAGAGGTCTTACATGGTGAAAAGGTTGATAGAAATAAAAACATGTAGGGAGGATAAGAATTGTGAAAAAGCCCAGAACATGTCAGAGTTAAACTGACTGTAATTTTATGAAGCCAAAGGATTTTAAAAAAGAGTTTTTCTTCCAGTATAAACATACTGTTGCACTGTTTTCTTTGCTACTTCTTACAAGATTAATGTAACACTTAATTCACTTGATAAACTTTGGGTGCTCTCTAGATTCTGATTCGAGTGTGTGAGAGTAAATCACTCCTGAGAAAATTTGTTTTTTTAGATTTTACCATATTTAAAAGTTGCTGAAGTTCAAGAGGCAGTGAGTAATACATGATGCTATGTTTGAAATGTTAACATTTTTGTGTTTATTCAAGATTTCAAGTGGGATTCTTAATATGTTATTTTTCACTGTATTTTATCAGAGATGATTGTCATTATAAAAAGCAATATAGATTGAAAAGATTAGTTTAAAAATTGTTTTCATTTTTTCCAAAATTAAATGGCTTTAATTTTTTTGATTATAAAAAGAATGCAAACTGATGTGGCATATGTAAACGATACTGAAAAATATAAATAAAATTCTAATTATAAAATAAAATGCTAATTATAGATGGTGTGACAAATATTTAGGAGTATATTAAAGCAGAATCACATTTGTTCATAATTCTCTTTTCCTGAAATTTGTAGACTAAAATTAGTAAAGATTTAGATAATGGCTATATTTCATGATTTTAGTTAGTATGTTTTAGTTATTACTGTATTTACTAATAAGAAGTAGAAAAATTTTAGGCATGTTACTATTATTTTGCTATTTACAGCCTTTACTTTATGCCAAAATTCAGAACTTATAAGGAAATTATTGAGATGACTGCAGACCATGCCTGAGGGATAATGGTAAACTTGTTACTCAAATAGAGAAAATGTTTCTGTCCTGTTTTGCTCATGTTTTTCTGAACAAGCTGAGGAGAAGTTCCTGGATTGAGAGGCTAGCAGTATTTTTTTGTCATTCTATTTTATTTATTTATTTTTATTTTGGTATCATTAATCTACAATTACATGTGCAACCTATGGTTACTAGACCTCCACATCATCAAGTCCCCACCACATACCCCATTACAGTCACTGTCCATCAGCGTAGTGAGATGCTATAGAATCACTACTTGTCTTCTCTAAGTTGTACAACACTCCTGGTGCTCCCCCACATTATGTCTGCTAATTGTAATGCCCCTTTTTCCCCCTTGTCCCTTCCTTCCCACCCATCCTCCCCAGTCGCTTTCCTTTTGGTAACTGTTAGTCCCTTCTTGGGTTCTGTGAGCCTGCTGCTGTTTTGTTACTTCAGTTTTTTTCTTTGTTCTTATACTCCACATATGAGTGAAATCATTTGATACTTGTCTTTTTCGGCTTGGCTTATTTCACTGAGCATAATACCCTCCAGTTCCATCCATGTTGTTGCAAATGGCAGGATTTTTTTTCTTTTTTTTTTAATATAATTTATTTTATTATCATTAATCTACAATTACATGTGCAATATTACGGTTATTAAACTACCCCTTCATCAGGTCCCCCCCACCAACCCCATTACAGTCACTGTCCATCAGCGTAGTGAGATGCTATAGAATCACTACTTGTCTTCTCTGAGTTCTACTGCCCTCCCCGTGCCCCCCCAACATTACATCTGCTAATCGTAATGCCCCTTTTTCCCTCTTATCCCTCCCTTCCCGCCCATTTTCCCCAGTCCCTTTCCCTTTGGTAACTATTAGTCCATTCTTGGGTTCTGTGAGTCTGCTGCTGTTTTGTTCCTTCAGTATTTTTTCTTTGTTCTTATACTCCACATATGAGTGAAATCATTTGATACTTGTCTTTTTCGGCTTGGCTTATTTCACTGAGCATAATACCCTCTAGCTCCATCCATGTTGTTGCAAATGGTAGGATTTGTTTTCTTCTTATGGCTGAATAATATTCCATTGTGTATATGTACCACATCTTCTTTATCCATTCATCTACTGATGGACACTTAGGTTGCTTCCATTTCTTGGCTATTGTAAATAGTGCTGCGATAAACATAGGGGTGCATCTGTCTTTTTCAAACTGGGCTGCTGCATTCTTAGGGTAAATTCCTAGGAGTGGAATTCCTGGGTCAAATGGTATTTCTATTTTGAGTTTTTTGAGGAACCTCCATACTGCTTTCCACAATGGTTGAACTAATTTGCATTCCCACCAGCAGTGTAGGAGGGTTCCCTTTTCTCCACATCCTCGCCAACATTTGTTGTTGTTTGTGTTTTGGATGTTGGCCATCCTCACTGGTGTGAGGTGATATCTCATTGTGGTTTTAATTTGCATTTCTCTGATGATTAGCGATGTGGAGCATCTTTTCATGTGCCTGTTGGCCATCTGAATTTCTTCTTTGGAGAAGTGTCTATTCATGTCCTCTGCCCATTTCTTAATTGGATTATTTGCTTTCTGTTTGTTAAGGTGCATGAGTTCTTTATATATTTTGGATGTCAACCCTTTATCAGATACGTTTTTTATGAATATATTCTCCCATACTGTAGGATGTCTTTTTGTTCTACTGATGGTGTCCTTTGCTGTACAGAAGCTTTTCAGCTTCATATAGTCCCACTTGTTCATTTTTGCTTTTGTTTCCCTTGCTCGGGGAGACATGTTCATGAAGAAGTTGCTCATGTTTATGTCCAAGAGATTTTTGCCTGTATTTTTTTCTAAGAGTTTTCTGGTTTCATGACTTACATTCAGCTCTTTGATCCACCTTGAGTTTACCTTTGTGTATGGGGCTAGACAGTAGTCCAGTTTCATTCTCTTACATGTAGCTGTCCAGTTTTTCCAACACCAGCTTCTGAAGAGGTTGTCATCTCCCCATTGTATATCCAAGGCACTTTTATCAAATATTAATTGACTGTATATGTTTGGGTTAATGTTTGGATTTTCTATTCTGTTGGACTGGTCTGTGGGTCTGTTTTTGTGCCAATACCAAATTGTCTTGATTACTGTGGCTTTGTAGTAGAGCTTGAAGTCAGGGAGTGTAATTCCCCCTGTTTTATTCCTCCTTCTCAGGATTGCTTTGGGTATTCGGGGTCTTTTGTGGTTCCATATGAATTTTAGAATTATTTGTTCCAGTTCATTGAAGAAAGCTGTTGGTAGTTTGATAGGGATTGCATTGAATCTGTAGATTGCTTTAGGTAGTATAGGCATTTTGACAATATTTATTCTTCCTAGCCAAGAGCATGGGATGCATTTTCATTTGTTAGTGTCCTCTTTAATTTCTCTTAGGAGTGTCTTGTAATATTCAGAGTACAGTTCTTTCACTTCCTTCGTTAGGTTTATTCCTAGGTATTTTATTCTTTTTGATGCAATTGTGAATGGAATTGTTTTTCTGATTTCTCTTTCTGTTAGTTCATCATTAGTGTATAGGAAAGCAACAGATTTCTGTGTGTTAATTTTGTATCCTGCAACTTTGCTGAATTCAGATATTAGTTCTAGTAGTTTTGGAATGGAATCTTTAGGGTTTTTTATGTACAGTATCATGTCATCTGCAAATAGTGACAATTTGACTTCTTCTTTACCAATCTGGATGCCTTGTATGTCTTTGTTTTGTCTGATTGCTGTGGCTAGGACCTCCATTACTACATTGAATAACAGTGGAGAGAGTGGGCATCCCTGTCTTGTTCCCGATCTTAGATGAAAAGCTCTCAGCGTCTCGCCGTTAAGTATGATGTTAGCTGTGGGTTTGTCATATATAGCCTTTATGATGTTGAGGTACTTGCCCTGTATACCCATTTTGTTGAGAGTTTTAATCAGGATGGATGCTGAATTTTGTCAAATGCTTTTTAAGCATCTATGGAGATGATCATGTGGTTTTTGTTCTTCTTTTTGTTGGTGTGGTGGATGATGTTGATGGATTCTCGAATGTTGTACCATCCTTGCATCCCTCGATGAATCCCACTTGATCATGGTGTATGATCCTCTTGATTTATTTTTGAATTCGGTTTGCTAATATTTTGTTGAGTATTTTTGCATCTATGTTCATCAGGGATATTGGTCTGTAATTTTCTTTTTTGGTGAGGTCTTTGCCCGGTTTTGTTATTAGAGTGATGCTGGCTTCATAGAATGAGTTTGGAAGTATTCCCTCCTCTTCTATTTTTTGGAAAACTTTAAGGAGAATCGGGGTTATTTCTTCTCTATATGTCTGGTAGAATTCAGAGGTGAATCCGTCAGGCCCGGAGGTTTTGTTCTTGGGTAGTTTTTTGATTACCAATTCGATTTCGTCGCTGGTGATTGATCTGTTTAGTTTTTCTGTTTCTTGCTTGGTCAGTCTTGGAAGGTTGTATTTTTCTAAGAAGTTGTCCATTTCTTCTATGCTTACCAGCTTGTTAGCATATAGATTCTCATAATATTCTCTTATGATTCTTTGTATTTCTCTGGGGTCCGTCGTGATTTTTTCTTTCTCATTTTTGATTGTGTTTATGTGTGTAGATTCTCTTTTTCTCTTAATGAGTCTGGCTAGGGACTTAT
Source organism: Smutsia gigantea (assembly GCA_032199065.1). Lineage (NCBI taxonomy): Eukaryota > Metazoa > Chordata > Mammalia > Pholidota > Manidae > Smutsia > Smutsia gigantea. The sequence goes on along the minus strand of JAVSCE010008840.1, from coordinate 591,900 downwards.
CTATTTTGTTTATTTTTTCAAAGAACCAGCTCATGGTTTTATGATTTTTTCTATTGTTTTATTCTTCTCAATTTTATTTATTTCTTCTCTAATCTTTATTATGTCCCTCCTTTCTGGTGACTTTGGGCCTCATTTGTTCTTCTTTTTCCAATTTCAGTAATTGTGTCTTTAGACTATTCATTTGGGAATGTTCTTCCTTCTTTAAATAGGCCTGGATTGCAATATACTTTCCTCTTAAAATTGCCTTTACTGCGTCCCACAGAAGTTGTGGCTTGTGTTGTTGTTGTCATTAGTCTCCATATATTCTTTGATTTCTGTTTTGATTTGGTCGTTACCGCATTGATTAATTAGGAGAGTGTTGTTAAGTCTCCATGTATTTTTGAGCCTCTTTGATTTCTTTCTAAAATTTATTTCTAGTTTTATACCTTGGTGATTTGAGAAGTTAGTTGGTAGGATTTCAATATTTTTGAAATTACTGAGGTTCTTTTTGTGGCCTAGTATGTGGTCTATTCTGGAAAATGTTCCATGTGCCCTTGAGAAGAATGTGTATTCTGTTGCTTTTGGGTGTAGCGTTCTGTAGATGTCTGTTAGGTCCATCTGTTCTAGTGTGTTGTTCAGTGCCTCTGTGTCTTTACTTATTTTGTCTGGTTGATCTGTCCTCTGGAGTGAGTGGTGTGTTGAAGTCTCCTAAGATGAGTGCATTGCTGTCTATTTCCTCCTTTAATTCTGTTAGTTTTTGTCTCACATATGCTGGCGCTTCTGTGTTGGGTGTATATATATTTATAATGGTTATATCTTCTTGTTGGACTGACCCCTATATCATTATGTAATGTCCTTCTTTATCTTTTGCTACTTTCTTCGTTTTGAAGTCTATTTTGTCTGATACAGGTACTGCATCACCTGCTTTTTTCTCTTTCTTGTTTGCATGAAATATCTTTTTCCATCCCTTCACTTTTAGTCTGTGTATATCTTTAGATTTGAGGTGAGTTTCTTGTAGGCAGCATATAGATGGGTCTTGCTTTTTTATCCATTCTGTTACTCTGTGTCTTTTGATTGGTGCATTCAGTCCATTTACATTTAGGGTGATTATTGATAGATATGTACTTATTTCCATTGCTGGCTTTAGATTCGTGGTTACCAAGGGTTCAAGGGTTGCTTATTTACTATCTAACAATCTAACTTAACTTTCTTGTTAAGTTGTTGTAAACACAGTCTGATGTTTCTTTCTCTCCCTTCTTATTCCTCCTCCTCCGTTCTTTCTATAATAGGTGTTTTATTCTTTGCCATTAGTTAGTATTTGGATGGTCTGCTTTCTTTGCTATGATTTTATTTTCTCTGGTGACATCTTTTTAGCCCTAGGTGTGCTTCCATCTGGAGCAGTCCATTTAAGATATCCTGTAGTGGTGGTTTATGAGAGGCAAACTCTCTCAACTTTCGTTTGCCTGGAAATTATTTAATCCCTCCATCATATTTAAATGATAATCATGCTGGATACAATATTCTTGGTTCGAGGCCCTTCTGTTTCATAACGTTAAATATGTCATGCCATTCTCCTCTGGCCTGTAAGTTTTCTGTTGAGAAGTCTGATGATAGTCTGATGGGTTTTCCTTTGTACATGATCTTTTTTCTCTCCCTAGCTGCCTTTACTACCCTGTCTTTCTTTGATCTTTGCCATCTTAATTATTATGTGTCTTGGTTTTGTCTTCCTTGGGTCCCTTGTGTTGGGAGATCTATGAGCTTCAGTGGACTGCGAGACTACTTCCTTCCCCAGCGAGGGAAAGTTTTCAGCAATTATTTCTTCAAAGACACTTTCTATCCCTTTTTCTATCTCTTCTTCCCCTGGTACTCCTATAATGCGAATATTATTCCGTTTGGATTGGTCACACAGTTCTCTTAATAGTCTTTCATTCCTAGAAATCCTTTTATTTCTCTCTGCCTCAGCTGCTCTGTGTTCCTGTTCTCTGATTTCTATTCCATTAACAGTCTCTTGCATCTCATCCATTCTGCTATTAAGCCCTTCAATCTCTTGTCTGATTTCTGCATTGTCTGTCCTCAGTTCCCTCACTTCCTCCCTCAGCTCTTGCACATTTCTCTGTAGGTCCATCAGCATGGTTATGACTTTTATTCTGAATTCTTTTTCAGGAAGACTGTGCATTTCCATCCCTTCAGACTCCCTCTCTGGAATTGTCTGGTTCATTTTGGTCTAAACCATATTCATCTGTCTTTTCATGGCTATAGAATTGGTCACTGATGGTAGCCACGTATGTCAGCTGGGCTCTTTAAGACCACCTCTTGGTTTGCCAAGTGCTCTCGGGTGTAGCTGCACGCTGTGCACTTTCGTGTGTATTCTCATCTCTCTTTTAGGAATAGATGTATTTGCTGTGTTTTTGTAGATAAATATAGTGTTGGGAGGAGATTTTGGCCGCCCTGCTCACACCGCCATCTTCTCCGGATTTTTTTTTTCTTATGGCTGAATAATATTCCATTTTGTATAGGTACCACATCTTCTTTATCCATTCACCTACTGCTGGACACTTAGGTGTCTTCCATTTCTTGGCTATTGTAAATAGTGCTGTGATAAAAATAGGGGTGCATATGTGTTTTTCAAACTGGGCTGCAGCATTCTTTTATTTATTTATTTATTTTGTATTTTGGTATCATTAATCTACAATTACACATGCAACATTATGGTTACTAAACTCACCACTTCATCACGTACCCCCCACCCACCCCATTACAGTCACTGTCCATCAGCGTACTAAGATGCTATAGAATCACTACTTGTCTTCTCTGAGTTGTACAGCCCTCCCGGTGCCCCCCGAACTTTATGTCTGCTAATTGTAGTGCCCCTTTTTCCCCCTTATCCCTTCCTTTCCACCCATGCTTACAGTCCCTTTCCCTTTGGTAACTGTTAGTCCATTCTTGGGTTCTGTGAGTCTCCGGCTGTTTGGTTCTTTCAGTTTTTTTCTTTGCTCTAATGCTCCACATACGAGTGAAATCATTTGATACTTGTCTTTTTCTGTTTGGCTTATTTCACTGAGCATAATACCCTCTAGCTCCATCCATGTTGTTGCAAATGGCAGGATTTGTTTTCTTCTTATGGCTGAATAATATTCCATTGTCTATATGAACCACATCTTCTTTATCCATTCATCTATGGATGGACACTTAGGTTCCTTCCATTTCTTGGCTATTGTAAATAGTGCTGTGATAAACATAGGGGTTTGTATGTCTTTTTCAAGCCCGGCTGCTGCATTCTAGGTAAATTCCTAAGAGTGGGATTCCTGGGTCAAATGGTATTTCTACTTTGAGTTTTTTGAGGAACCTCCATACTGCTTTCCACAATGGTTGAACTAATTTGCATTCCCACCAGCAGTGTAGGAGGGTTCCCCTTTCTCCACATCCTCGCCAACATTTGTTGTTTGTGTTTTTGATGTTGGCCATCCTCACTGGTGTGAGGTGATATCTTATTGTGGTTTTAATTTGCATTTCTCTGATGATTAACAATGTGGAGCATCTTTTCATGTGCCTGTTGGCCATCTGAATTTCTTCTTTGGAGAAGTGTCTGTTCAGATCCTCTGCCCACTTTTTAATTGGATTATTTGCTTTTTGTTTGTTGAGGTGCATGACTTCTTTATATATTTTGGATGTCAACCCCTTATTGGATATGTCATTTATGAATATATTCTCCCATACGGTAGGATGTCTTTATTCTACTGATGGTGTCCTTTGCTGTACAGAAGCTTTTCATCTAGATATAGTCCTACTTGTTCACTTTTGCTTTTGTTTCCCTTGCCCAGGGAGATATGTTCATGAAGAAGTGGCTCATGTTTATGTCCAAGAGATTTTTGCCCATGTTTTTTTCTAAGAGATTTATGGTTTCATGACTTACATTCAGGTCTTTGATCCGTTTTGAGTTTACTTTTGTGTATGGGGCTAGACAGTAATCCAGTTTCATTCTCTTACATGTAGCTGTCCAGTTTTGCCAACACCAGGTACTGAAGAGGTTGTCATCTACCCACTGTATATTCAAGGCTCCTTTATCATATATTTATGGACTGTATATGTTTGGGTTAATGTCTGGATTTTCTATTCTGTTCCACTGGTTTGTGGGTCTGTTCTTGTGCCAATACAAAATTGTCTTGATTACTGTAGCTTTGTAGTAGAGCTTGAAGTCTGGGAGTGTAATTCCCCCTGTTTTATTCTTCTTTCTCAGGATTGCTTTGGCTATTTAGGGTCTTTTGTGGTTCCATATAAATTTTAGACCTATTTGTTCCAGTTCATTGAAGAATGCTCTTGTTATTTTGATAGGGATTGCATTCAATCTGTAGATTGCTTTTGGTAGTACAGCCATTTTGACAATATTTAATCTTCCTAGCCAAGAGCATGGGATGAATTTCTATTTGTTAGTGTCCTCTTTAATTTCTCTTAGGAGTGTCTTGTCGTTTTCAGGGTATAGTTCTTTTCCTTCGTTAGGTTTATTCCTAGGTATTTTATTCTTTTTGATATGATTGTGAATGGAATTGTTTTTCTTACTTCTCTTTCTGTTAGTTCATCATTAGTGTATAGGAAAGCAACAGATTTCTGTGTGTTAATTTTGTATCACACAACTTTGCTGAATTCAGATAATAGTTGTAGTAGTTTTGGATTGGAGTCTTTAGGGTTTTTTATATACAATATCATGTCATCTTCAAATAGGGACAATTTGACTTCTTCTTTACCAATCTGGATACCTTGTATTTCTTTTTTTTTTCTGATTGCCGTGGCTAGGACCTCCAATTCTATATTGAATAACAGTGGAGAGTGTGGGCATCTCTGTCTTGTTCCCACTCGTAGATAAAAAGCTTTCAGCTTCTCGCTGTTAAGTATGATGTTACCGGTGGGTTTGTCATATATGGCCTTTATAATGTTGAGGTATTTGCCCTCTGTATGCATTTTGTTGAGAGTTTTAATCAGGAATGAATGTTGAATTGTTTCAAGTACTTTTTCAGCATCTATGGAGATGATCATGTGGTTTTTGTTCTTCTTTTTGTTGATGTGGTGGATGATGTTGATGGATTTTCGAATGTTTTACCATCCTTGCATCCCTGAGATGAATCCCACTTGATCATGGTGTATGATCGTCTTGATATATTTTTGAATTCGGTTTGCTAATATTTTGTTGAGTATTTTTGCATCTGTGTTCATCAGGGATATTGGTTTGTAAGATTCTTTTTTGGTGAGGTCTTTGCCTGGTTCTTTTATTAGAGTCATGCTGGCTTCGTAGAATGAGTTTGGAAGTATTCACTCCCCTCTATTTTTTGGAAAATTTTAAGGAGAATGGGTATTATTTCTTCTCTCTATCTGTGGTAAAATTCAGAGGTGAATCTGCCTGGCCTGAGGTTTCGTTGTTAGGTAGTTTTTTGATTACCGATTTAATGTCTTTGCTCGTAATTGGTCTGTTTAGGTTTTCTGTTTCTTCCTTGGTCAGTCTTGGAAGGTTGTATTTTTCTAAGAAGTTGTCCATTTCTTCTAGGTTTTCCAGCTTGTTACATATGGATTTTCATAGTATTCTCTTATAATTCTTTGTATTTCTGTGGGGTCCATTGTGATTTTTCCTTTCTCATTTCTGATTCTGTTTTTGTGTGTAGATTCTTTTTCTCCTAATTAGTCTGGCTGGGGGTTTATCTATTTTGTTTATTTTTTCAAAGAACCCGCTCTTGGTTTCATTGATTTTTTTTTCTATTGTTTTATTCCTCTCCATTTTATTTATTTCTTCTGTAATCTTTATTAGATTCCTCGTTCTGGTGAATTTGGGCCTCATTTGTTCTCTTTTTCCAATTTCATTAATTGTGTCTTTAGACTATTCATTTGGGATTGCTCTTTCTTCTTTAAATAGGCCTGGATTGCAGTATACTTTCCTCTTAGAACTGCCTTTGCTGCATCCCACAGAAGTTGTGGCTTGGTGTTGTTGTTCTCATTTGTCTCCATATATTGTTTGATCTCTGTTTTAATTTGGTCATTGATGCATTGATTATTTAGGAGCATGTTGTTACGTCTCCATGTATTTGTGTGCCCTTTTGATTTCTTTGTACAATTTATTTGTAGTTTTATACCTTTGTGATCTGAGAAGTTGGTTGGTAGAATTTCAATATTTTTGAATTCGGTGTGGTTCTTTTTGTGGCCTAGTATGTGGTCTATTCTAGAAAATCTTCCATGTCCATTTGAGAAGAATGTGTATCCTGTTGCTTTTGGGTGTCGAGTTCTGTAGATGTCTGTTAGGTCCATCTGTTCTAGTTTTTTGTTCAGTGCCTCTGTGTCTTCACTTATTTTCTGTCTGGTTGATCTGTCCTCTGGAGTGAGTGGTGTGTTGAAGTCTCCTAAAATGAATGCATTGCTGTCTATTTCCTCCTTTAATTCTATTAGTATTTGTTTCACATATTTCGGCGCTCCTGTGTTGGGTGCATATGTACTTATTATGGTCATATCCTCTTGTTGGACTGACCCCTTATCATTATGTAATGTCCTTCTTTATCTCTTGCTACTTTCTTCGTTTTAAAGTCTATTTGATCCCATAGAAGTACTGCAACACCTGCTTTTTTCTCCTTGTTCTTTGCGTGAAATATCTTTCTCCATCCCTTCACCTTTAGTCTGTGTATATCTTTAGGTTTGAGGTGAGTCTCTTGTAAGCACCATATAGATGGGTATTGCTTTTTTATCCATTCTATTACTCTGTGTCTTTTGCTTGGTGCATTCAGTCCATTTACATTTAGGGTTATTATCGATAGATATGTACTTATTGCCTTTGCATGCTTTTGATTCATGGTTACCAAAGTTTCAAGGGTAGGTTCTTTACTATCTAACAGTCTAACTTAACTCTCTTGTCAAGCTATTATAAACACAGTCTGATGATTCTTTATTTCTCTCCCTTATTCTTCCTCCTCCATTCTTTTTATACTAGGTGTTTTATTTTGTACTCTTTTACGTTTCCTTTGACTGATTTTGTGGATAGTTGATTTACTTTTTGTCTTTAGTTAGTGTTTGGATGGTCTGCTTTCTTTGCTATGATTTTATTTTCTCTGGTGACATCTTTTTATCCTTAGGTGTGCTTCCATGTAGAGCAGTCCCTTTAAGATATCCTATAGAGGTGGTTTGTGGCAGACAAATTCCCTCAGTTTTCGCTTGTCTGGGAATTGTTTAATCCCTCTCTCAAATTTAAATGATAATCGTGCTGGATACAGTATTCTTGGTTCAAGGCCCTTCTGTTTCATTGCTTTAAATATATCATGCCATGCTCTTCTGGCCTGTAAATGTTCTGTTGAGAAGTCTTATGATAGTGTGATGGGTTTTCCTTTGTAGTTGATCTTTTTTCTCTCTCTGGCTGCCTTTAAAACTCTCTCCTTGTCTTTGATCTTTCCCATTTTATTTATTATGTGTCTTAGTTTTTTCTTCCTTGTGTTCCTTGTGTTGGGAGATCTGTGGGCTTCCGTGATCTGGGAGACTATATCCTTCCACAGCTAGGGGAAGTTTTCAGCAATTATTTCTTCAAAGACACTTTATATCCCTTTTTCTCTCTCTTCTTTCTCTGGTACTCCTATAATGCGAATATTGTCCCGTTTGGATTGGTCACACAGTTCTCTTAATATTCTTTCATTCCTAGAGATCCTTTTATCTCTCCCTGCCTCAGCTTCTCTGTATTCCTGTTCTCTGATTTCTTTTTCATTACCAGTCTCTTGCACCTCGTCCAGTCTGCTCTTAAGCCCATTGATCGTTTGTCTCATTTCTGTATTGTCTCTCCTCACTTCCTCCCTGAGCTCTTGCATATTTCTCTGTAGATCCATCAGCATGGTTATGACTTTTATTCTGAATTCTTTTTCAGGAAGATTGTGGACGTCTATCCCATCAGGCCCTCTCTCTGGAGTTGTCTATGTGATCCTTGTCTGGACCATATTCCTCTGTCTTTTCATGGCAATAGAAGTGGTCACTGGTAGGTGCCACATGTGTCAGCTGGGAGAACAAAGTCCCTTCATGTTTGTTGTTCTCGTTGCCCTTCTCCAGGGCCCGAGCTGTTTTCCCACACACCAGAAGGCTGTCTGGGATAATCCCTTGAGCTGCCTGTTTGCAGGACCGCCTCAGCCTAGCCTGTAGCACTGCGGGGTTTCCAGTCTTGCTGGTTGCGTTCTCGTTCTCTTGGTGCCTTCCAGCCCTTGTTATGGGTTCTGGGGCCCTTCCTGCTTAGCTGCACGCTAGCCAGGAGGTGATTCTGTGTGGATGCTGTGGGCGGCGGTGCTCCTCCACAGTTCTGCAGCAGCTGTGGCTCCGTCGGACCCATTGCAGCTCTCGCCCGGCTGGGGAGGAACGAATGGATGGCTGCTGCTCTCTGTGAGAAGCCTCGGCATGGCAGTTTTGCCCAGCCGCTGGCCAGGTTGTCCGACATGCCCCAAGACTCCCAGCCCGCTGAGCCGAGTGTGCTGGGACGATTTTGTTCTACTTTTGGGCACTTGTCTCTTTAAGCCTTTTTTGAAAAAGCACACGCTTTACTTTTATCCCGGGGAGCCGGCTGAGGGACCCGCTTGTGGTCTCTGTCTCAGATCCTGCACTTCTGTTTCTCTAATCTCTGATACACCACGTGATGTGTGTCAGTGCTGCCGGCGCAGATCACCAGGGCTGGTTATTTAGCCGGCCTCTGCTTCCACTTTCTCTTCACTCTGAATCTTTTCCTCCCACCAGTGTGGTGTGGTGGGGGGGGGTCCTCCGGTCCCGCCTGGTTGCAGCTTTGTATCTTACCCGCTTCGTGAGGCGCTGAGTTCTCACAGATGTAGCTGTAGCCTGGGTGTTGTATTGTATCTTCTGGTCTCTCTTTTAGGAATAGTTGTATTTGTTGTATTTTGGGAGGAGATTTCCACCGCCCTGCTCATGCTGCCATCTTCCCAGAAGTCCGCTCACATTATTTTCGTTCTCTAACAAAGCCAAGAAAAATGGCTGGCTTTTTTTTTTTTAATATTTTACAAGATACCGTTTCCACATCAGTAATTTCAGATTAGGTTATCTCTATTCATGTGTTATACAACATGGAACTGTGTAAGTTAGGCCCAGGTCGTAAAAGCGCTAAGGATGAGAAGTGGAGTGTGTAGTTTAGCCATGTGCAAAAGACATCAGGAAATAAGTACTTGGTAAAATTAGTATGTAATCTTCAATCACTTACATCTCATTTATCATTAGCATCATCAGCAAGCAACTCGGAGAGACTGATTTCACTGCATCCCAATTCAGTGCCTTGTACACACATCCTTTTGGGGACAGCTTCTGAAGTCATGCATATTTTTATTGTGTTTCTGCTTTCAGAGTCTTTCAGCTTAATTCTTAGTTCTGTTGTTCCATTGTAATATGTTTTCTGGTGCCTTTCTTTTATTCGGGGGCATTTTTCAGTCTCCTGTGATTAAACCATTCAGGTCAGAAAGCCTAACTCTCACACGTCATCATTACACAATTTCATTATCAGTCTGAACCTTTCCCTATGCAGGTCTGTATGTTCAACTGTGTACTTGACATTTTGACTTAAATGTCTAACAGGCATTTCAAACCTGTCCCAAACTGAGCTACTTAATATTTCTCCCCGTAAACTCTCACTGTCTTTTTTATTTCAAATCATGGCATTTCCAGCCTTTCAGGAGTTCAGCCCCCAAAAACTTGATATTATTTTAATTCCTCTTTGTTTTCCTTTACCTCATACTTTGTCTGTTTAGAAATACTGTTGTCTCTGATTCAAAATATATTAAAAACTCAACTACTTCTCATCATCCTCCCTACTGTCACGTTGGTCCAAGTCTCCTTCATCTGCCTCCTAGATCATTGCAATAGCCTCCATACTGATTATTCCCTTGTCCCCTAGTCTGTTCTCAACATAGCAGCCAGCACAATCTTGTCCAGATGTACACAGATTATGTCACTCCTTTGTCAGAATGATACAGTGTCCCCCCCATACCACTCAGAGTAAAACCACAGTCCTGTAAAGTCCTTACAGTCCGGCACTCATTTACTTCTTTGACTTCCTTTTGTGCTGCTCTCCCACTTGAATTGTATTCCAGCCTCTCTGGCCTTTCTGCTGTTCCCCAAATGCCCCAGACTTGCTCCTATCTCAGTCCTTTACATTTGCTCTATCCTCTGCCTGGAATAATCTTCCCCTTTATGTTCCTTATCGTATATTCCCTTTCTTTATTCAGTCAACTCTGTAGTAAAGGCTTCTGAGGCCACCATATCTAAACCCTCTTCCCTAACATTTTATATGTCTTCATTCTCAGCTTATTTTACCTTAGTATTATACTATATAATGTACAACAAATTTTTACTTATATTTCATATTTTTTTCATCTCCCCCACTAGAATATAACTACCACAAGGGCAGGGTTTTTGTCTATTTGTTCACTACTATATGCCTCAGTGCCTAAAATATTACTGACTGTATTATAGGTAAAGTAAGTATTTGGATGGATGAATAAGTGGATCACTGATAGGAATAGATAATATTTATTTTGTGCCTCAATCTGAAAAAAATTGGATTAATCCAGTAGAATGAGATTTATATGACACAGAAATGCTTGAAAATATAATGTTGAAAGTCAACATAATAAATATGCTGAAATAATATTTCTGAAACAAATATTCACAAGTTGTATGTGATAGGGATTTTTTTCTGGGAGTAAACAGGCACAGAGTACAACTGCACAGAAGTTGACATTGTGCCGTTAATCAGCGATACTTGAGAATATAACAACTGTACCATGAAAGCGAACTGAATCTTTTATCCTAAACAGAAGAGCAACTCAGAAACCTTCAAATGTGACTGGCTCAGTGGAATTAAACACTCCCAGCTAGGTATATATGATTAGAACTATTGATTTCCTTTAGAAAGTTACTCGTAAGTCTGGGGAAACTAGTAATTATTCATTTCAATACAGAAAAAAATTTTTAGAGGATGTCTGTGAAGCATTCATGAAATTTGCAACAGTTGTCTCTGCCAGAGTCCTACCTTCCTTCAGTTTCCCAATATCATATTAGTTAGTTAGTGGTACATTAAAAGTCATCCTCAAATTAAGTGTTGTCAGATGACAAGCATTTATTACCTTACATGTCTGTGGGTCAGCAGGCTAAGAGAAGCTTTACCAGGTGTCTCTGGTTCAGAATCTTTCCTGTGGTTGCAGTCAGGTTGCTGGGGGATGGGGGGGTGGCTGCTGCCTTCTCATGGAGAGCTTGACTTGGTGGCTGCAGGCAGGGAGGGTGGAGGCAGGCGATCCAAGCTCACTTAGTGTTTGTTGAAAAACATCAGTTTCTTCACCTCGTGGACCTGTCTTCCAGGCTGCCTCATGAGATGGCAGATAGCTTTCCTAGGAGGCAACAGAAGCTCAAAACAAAGGATGGCCACTTTCTTTTGATTGCAGCAGTTAATCCCCATTCCCTTTAAATGAGTCCAAACAGTAATGTAATCAACAGGAGTTTTTGGTTTTGTTTTAATTTAGTTTTAATGTGTTAACCCTATTTGGTATTTGAAATGGAGTGCTTGAGGATTCTCTTCCTTCTAAGGGAAACCAAGACACTTGTCAGATAGGCACCATTTAGCATAATGTATGTTAAAATAGTTATTAGAAAAAGATCAGTCTTCTGTTTCTTTTAGTTGATTGAAGTTACTTATTTAAGAATTGGGTCTCCTGATTTTTTAAAGACTAGTAGTTCCAGATGATATGCTTGATTTTTGATGGGTCCTGAGAAAATTTTGTCTGACTTCATAAAATGTACCATTCTAATCAATATTCCTCTTTGGGTTTTTTTTTGCCACTTGAGAAAAATAATGTTCTACTTTGTTGACGTCTTTGTAAAAAGCTCTTTTGTACAATGCTGGGCATATACTAAGCACTCAGTAAAAACTCCTTTCTTTTTGTAGAAGAAACAGACTGAATTTCTATATACTGTTAAGTGCTTCCATGGCATGCAGAACTAAATTTATTAGTGCATGGGTGTTACATGTTTTTAAACCACTTAAATGTGAAGAATGAATAACTTTTGGCTGTCCCTTACATTTCTAAATAATTTTTACCACTCCTAACCCGTATCTTGAATTAGAATTCGGAGTAATTTTTGACTTGAGTAACTTTCAGAACAGTATAGTAGGGTGATTTCATTTTTCTCTTAACACCTTCATTTTCCAAAACTTAAACAAAATTTAATAATGCCTAAAGCCAAGATCTTTTTATGTATAGAAAGGAAATTCCTTGTTCATTTTGATGATTAGGATTGATGTGCATGTGCTTTCTACTTATAAACTAATGCTATTTTCCTTATGCTTTTGTTTCACTGCTGCTTCAATCCTGATGCATTTTGCTTCTTCCTGGTTTGGACTGTATTTGTTTGCTGCTCAATTACCCTGCGTTAAAAGCTTCTTGGTGATAGCAAAGATGTCCTTGGGCCATCAAGTAAGTAGCTAAAGTTTGAATGGCGTGTTTGGAGACATGATAATATTTGATGTGTACGTATGAAAGGCATACAATATAGTGTTTCTGTTTTGATACTAAGCCTTCTACTTTTCTTTAAGGCACTGAAATACAAAGTAAGGAATATAAATGGTCATTCAGTGCTGGTCTGTTGTCAGTGTCCATCTGGAATTGATAGTGTTTGTATATTTACATCTTGATTATCTAAAGATGGATTATTTGCTTGGCCAATTATCTAATTCATAATTTAGGACCTCTTCTTAATAATATTCCTTCGTACAATCATCATAAAGCATAGATCAGGCTACTTTGAGGCTGGATGTGGTACAAGAAATTCACTGCAGTATGAAAATGAGAAATACTGTTTTATTTTGTAAGAATTTGGTGTTGAAAAAACAATTTACTTCTTTAAAAAATTTGGAGGGATTTCACAACTGAAACATGTTTCATTTTAGGGATTTAGAAGATGTACCCTTTAAACTTATGTCCAGAATTTTTTTGACCGGATGCTGTGGTAGCCTTGGAGAATACACGGTGAATAAAACATGCCCTGCCCTTCTTAAGGATCCTTTAGTCCAGCAGAGGAGTTAGATCCATGAACAGATAATTTCAAAGTACTGTGACAGGGACAACTTTTGTATTAAAAATCATAGAATTACTTTGGTTAAAGGAACTTCAGATATTATCTAATAAAGCATTAATTTTAAAGATGAAGAGCCTGAAGCTAAGAATTTAAATATCCAAGAAGTTAAAATTGGTTACTAGCCCAGTGTGTCTCCCATTGGTTTTCAGAAATCAGAATGACACTAATCAGTTTGCTGAATTCAAATCTAACCAAATAATTAAAATATTATGGAATCATATATCAGACAAAGATTTTCACGCTGTTAAAGAGCAATGTGGGAAATTATATTGATTTAGGGAGTTTTAGTATTTATTCCTAAATAGTTATCTAACCATTGCAAGTAGACTTTGCAAGATACTGGCAAGGTTTCTTCTAGTTGTGAGAGTCTTTGGTCTACATCAGTTGCTGTTTGTCTCTAATACTGGTTATAGTATGTATGATTTTTTTTTCTGAAAAAGATGATTTTAAGTAAAATGCTAAAATTCCCTTTTAAAATTTTAATTGCAACAATTCATACTATTTTAAATATATTTGTTATACAACCAGCATTATTATTAGAATAGTAGAAATTTTAAAAGCAGAAAGTAGTTGTACCTTTGAAACTAATAAAATATTGTATATCAACAATACTTTTAAAAAAAGTAGAAAGAAGTTTAAAAATCCCAAAGCATATTCATTTTCTTGGTCAGCCTTGTGATTGATAACCTGGCATATATTTTCAGTGTTTTTTTTTTCAGTTACTTTAATTCCCTCATATATTTGATATTGGCTCAGATGAACTTACTGGTACTGCTGAACTTTACAAATAGAACTGCAGTTTTAATACCAATTGAAATGGTTCTCTTTTAGGAACTTGGTTTTATAAATGGAGGTCCTTAATTTCTTCTTGGAATAGAAATTTATTGTGGTTATGTATTTTAAACATATGGAAATAATATACAACATATAGAGAGATTATTTTTTACTCTTGTCAACTATTAAAAGGCTGGCACTGTATTATTGTTATTTACTGCAGAACAAATATGTTTTAGAGTGAAAAGTAATTTCATATAGGATTTAGTTTTTACTTATTTAGTAAGATTTACTTATTAGGATCTTGTACTATTGAATGAAAAGGCTATAATAAATACCAACATAGGTGATTTTTTTGGAGTATTCAAGGTGAGATTTAGGATTTACACAGAGATTATTTATAACCTTAAAATAACTACTTAACTTCATTTTATCTTAGCTTTCACTAGATCAAGGGCTAACTCCAGTCTGTGAAACTTACAAAATTCTTCAGATTTGATATTGAGGAGTTGAATTCAGAAAGTGAAGAATGGTAGTCACAGAATCATATTCTCCTAAGAAGTTGCAGCTTAATTACAGTACTATAAATTATTCCTGTGTGATTGGTTGCTAACTATATGCTTAAATAGTAAAGCAAAATGAATAGCTAAGGCTACTTCCAATACAAAGTAGAACCAGGAGAGGGCATTGTAATGCTGTTGTTAATAGGTGAGGCAGTTCCTTGCAGTGTCAGGAACCTTATGGGAATCCTGCAGTGTGATTCATTCATCAAATGTCTATCTTGTCATTTAGCAAAGATTTATTGTCAGCTTTACGTCAAGGGATACAGATAAAAACAAAGTCACTGCCGTCTTGAGCTCACGTTTGAATAGTATGCTCTTGTACAAATGATGTAGGACATTAAAGTGATTTTTATATTATGCAGATCCCTTTTTGTCTATGCAGTTGTTAATGTCTGTGAAGGGGTGAGATAGACCAAATAGAAAAAATAGGCTTTATGGTTTTTCTAACAAACTTTACTCTGTGTATTGCTATTTCTACAACGTCTCTCACTTCAGGGTTATCAAAATTATTAACATTAATACCTCAGTCAGTAAGGAGTTAGAAAGGGGTGAATAGAACTAAATTTACACTTCTCAGACTATTTCCTTTTTAATATAGTGAACTTATTCAAGACATAGATACCTTTGTGTAACTGTTGGAATACCAAAGCATACTTTAACTCTATTAGTTGTTCTTCTCATAATGTATTTTAAATTAGCCATAAGTGGACTGTCTAGTACTACAAAAATAGATGTGTAGCATATGTAAATTACAAAGTAATTTTACAATGAGTATGAGTTAAACCTACCACTCAACTTAAGAACTTGAATCTTAAAAATACCTCCTGTGCTGCTGCTTTTTTCTTTCCTTGTGCCTGCCCATAGTGGTGGTGACTAGTTTGTATTTTTATCATTCCTTTTTTTTTAATAGAAATTTTGTTTTTTAAATTACATGTGTATCACTAAGGCTTGCTTAGGTTTTAATTTCATAAGAATGGTGTCATACTATATGTCATCGTCTAGGATTTGTTTCTTGTAGTTAACATTCTCTTTCCAAGATTCAGCCATGTTTTGGGGTATAGAAGTAGAACATTCCTTTTCAGTGCTATCTACTATTCTACTTTATGCATACACAACAATATATTAATACATTTTATTATCAATTGATGACAGTTTAAGTTGTTTTGAATTTTGCTCTTGTAAACAGTTGTTGCTATGAACATGCTTATTGCTATACGAGTATTTCTAGGTAAAAAGCTAAGAGTGGAGTTGTTAGACCCATAGGGTATGCTGAAATTCAATTTTATAAGGTATTCCTACACTGTTTTTCAAAGTACTTGTATTAATTTATTCTCCACCAGCAGTGCTTAAAATGTCTTATTGATCCCATCCTTCTCAGTATTGAGTATTACCAGACTTACTAATTTTTATCAGTTTTACTGGGTATAAAATATTTACTTCATTGTGATCTTGTTTTGTATTTTCCTGATTATTAAAGAGGATCAACATTGTTTTTGTATATTTATTGGTCATCTGCATTTTTTCTTCCATTAAATCACTGTTCTAGTTTTCCTGTTTTTCTTTTCTTTTAGTTAAAATTTTTTATTGAGGTATAATTGACATACATTATATTAGTTTTGGGTATACTACATAATGATTAAATATTTATATATACTGCAAAATCATCACCACAATAAATCTACATCCCTCACCATACATAGTTACAGGATTGTTTTTTCTTTGATAAGAACTTTTAAGGTTTACTCTCATAACAACTTTCAAATATGCAATACATTATTATTAACTAGAGTCACCATGCTGTACCTTACATCCACATGACTTATTTATTTTATAGATGGAAGTTTACATCTTTTAATCCCACTCCCTCCTCTGGCAATCACCAGTCTGTTCTCTGTATGTGTGAGTTTGGCTTTCTTTGTTGCTGTTATTTGTTTTTTTAGATTCCACACAAGTGAGATCATATGGTATTTGTCTTTCACTGATTTGTTTTGCTTAGCATAATTCCAACAAGCTCCATCCATGTTGTTGCAAAATGGCAAGATTTCATTCTTTTTTATGGCTGAGTGGTATTACTCTGTGTGTGTGTGTGTGTGTGTGTGTGTGTGTGTGTGTATGTTTATCACATTTTCTTTATTCATTTATCCATCAATGGATACTTACGCTGCTTCCATATCTTGGCTATTGTAAATAATGCTACAGTGAACATGGGGGTGCATTTATCTTTTTGAATTAGTATGTCTTTTTTCTTCAGATAAAATGTCCAGAAGTGAAATTGTTGGATTATATGGTAGCTTCTATTTTTAATTTGTTGAGCAACCTGCATACTGTCTTCCATACTGGCTGTACCAATTTACATTCTTACCAACAGTGCCCAAGTATTCCCTTTTCTCTATATCCTCACCTCATATAACACTTGTTATCTCTTGTCTTTTGATACTAGACATTCTACTGGTGTGAGGTAATACCTGATTATGGTTCTGATTCACATTTCCTGATGATTAGTGATGCTGAGCATCTTTTCATGTACCTGTTGGCCATCTGTATGTCTTCACTAGGAAAATGTCTATTCTGATCTGCCCATTTTTAAATTGGGTTGTTTATTTTTATGCTATTGAGTTGTATGAGCTCTTTGTATATTTTAGATATTAACTCCTTATCAGGCCTATGATTTCCAAATATTTTCTCCCATTCAGTAGGTGGTCTTTTCATTTTGTTGATGGGTTTCCTTTGTGATGCAGAATCTTTTTGGTTCGGTGTAGTCCCACTTGCCTGTTTTTGCTTTTGTAGCCTCTGTTTTTGGTGTCAGATCCAAAAAAATTCATCCCCAAGTCTGATGTCAGAGAGCCTACCACTTATGTTTTCTTCTATGAGTTTTATGCTTTCAGGTATTACATTCAAACCTTTAATCATTTTGAGTTATTTTTTGTCTGTTGTGTAAGGTTCATTTTTAGTCTTTTGCATGTGGTGGTCTGGTTTTCCCAACACCACTTATTGAAGAGACTTTCCTTTCCCAATTGTATAGTGCTGGATTCATTGTCATAAATTCACTGACCACATATCTGTGGATTTATTTGTGGGCTCTCTATTCCGTTACACTGTTATATTTGTCTGTTTTTATTCCAGTACCATATTGTTTTGATTACTATAGTTTTGTAATGTAATTTGAAATCAGGGTTTGTGATGCCTCCAGCTTTTTTGTCAAGACTGCTTTGGCTATTTGGGGTCTTTTGTAGTTCCATACAAATTTCAGGAATATTGTTCTATAACTGTGAAAAATGCCACTGGAATTTTGATAGGAATTGCACTGAATCTATAGATTTCTTCAGATAGTATGGACATCTTAACAATATTCTTCTAAACCATCAGCACAGAATGTCTATCCATTTTTTGCATTGTCTTCAATTGTCTTATAGTTTTCAGTATACAGCTCTTGCACCTCCTTGATTAAATTTATTCCTAGGTATTTTGTACTTTTTGATGCATCACCCCATTTTTCTATTGCAGTGTTGTTCTTTTTCTAATTAACTTACAGAAATAAAAAAAAACATTCACAATAACACAATTTGTGAACTATATGTGTTGCAAATATCTTCTGTTTTGTGTTTTTCTTTTTATTTCTTTATGGTTATCTTTTTATTAAATTAATTTTAATATAGTAGAACTTATGAATTCTTTCCTTTTTGGTTCGGGCTTTGCTGTGTCTTTTTAAAGGAATTATCCGCTACCCCAAATTTATAAATTCCCCTTGTATTTTCTTTTAAAAGTTTTTAAGCTTTGCTTTTTTACAATTTGTCTTTAATTTTGTTTTTTTTATATATATACTTTATTTTGGTATCATAATCTACAATTACATGTGCAATATAGTGATTAAACTACCCCCTTCATCAGGTCCCCCCATCAACCCCATTACAGTCACTGTCCATCAGCATAGTAAGATGCTATAGACCCACTACTTGTCTTCTCTGAGTTCTGCAGCCCTCCCCGTGCCCCCCCAACACTATATCTGCTAATCGTAATGCACCTTTTTGCCCCTTGTCCCTCCCTTCCCACCCATCCTCCCCAGTCCCTTTCCCTTTGGTAACTATTAGTCCGTTCTTGGGTTCTGTGAGTCTGCTACTCTTTTGTTCCTTCAGTTTTTCTTTGCTCTTATACTCCACATATGAGTGAAGTCATTTGATACTTGTCTTTTTCGGCTTGGCTTATTTCACTGAGCAAAATACCTTCTAGCGCCATCCATTTTGTTGCAAATGGTAGGATTTGTTTTCTTCTTATGGCTGAGTAATATTCCATTGTGTATATATACCCCCTCTTCTTTATCCATTCATCTACTGATGGACACTTAGGTTGTTTCCATTTCTTGGCTATTGTAAATTGTGCTGCGATAAACATATGGGTGCATCTCTCTTTTTCAAACTGCGCTGCTGCAGTCTTAGGGTAAATTCCTGGGAGTGGGATCCCTGGGTCAAATGATATTTCTATTTTGAGTTTTGTGAGGAACCTCCATACTGCTTTCCACAATGGTTGAACTTAATTTGCAGTCTCACCAACAGTGTAGTAGGGTTCCCTTTTCTCCATGTCCTCGCCAACATTTGTTGTTGTTTGTGTTTTGGATGTTGGCCATCCTCACTGGTGTGAGGTGATATCTTATTGTGGTTTTAATCTGCATTTCTCTGATGATTAGCGATGTGGAGCATCTTTTCATGTGCCTGTTGGCCATCTGAATTTCTTCTTTGGAGAAGTGTCTATTCCTGTCCTCTGCCCATTTCTTAATTGGATTATTTGCTTTCTGTTTGTTAAGGTGCATGAGTTCTTTATATATTTTGGATGTCAACCCTTTATCAGATACGTTTTTTATGAATATATTCTCCCATACTGTAGGATGTCTTTTTGTTCTACTGATGGTGTCCTTTGCTGTACAGAAGCTTTTCAGCTTGACATAGTCCCACTTGTTCATTTTTGCTTTTGTTTCCCTTGCCTGGGGAGATATGTTCATGAAGAAGTCACTCATGTTTATGTCCAAGAGATATTTGCCTATGTTTTTTTCTATGAGTTGTATGTTTTCATGACTTACATTCAGGTCTTTGATCCAACTTGACTTTACCCTTGTGTATGGGGCTAGACAGTAGTCCAGTTTCATTCTCTTACATGCAGCTGTCCAGTTTTTCCAACACTAGCTGCTGAAGAGGCTGTCATCTCCTCATTGTATATCCAAGGCTCCTTTATCAAATATTAATTGACTGTATACGTTTGGGTTAATGTTTGGATTTTCTATTCTGTTCCACTGGTCTGCGGGTCTGTTTTTGTGCCAATACCAAATTGTCTTGATTACTGTGGCTTTGTAGTAGAACTTGAAGTCAGCGAGCGTAATTCCCCCTGTTTAATTCCTCCTTCTCAGGATTGCTTTGGCTATTCGGGGTCTTTTGTGGTTTCATATGAATTTTAGAATTATTTGTTCCAGTTCATGGAAGAAAGCTGTTGGTAGTTTGATAGGGATTGCATTGAATCTGTAGATTGCTTTAGGTAGTATAGCCATTTTGACAATATTTATTCTTCCTAGCCAAAAGCATGGGATGCATTTTCATTTGTTAGTGTCCTCTTTAATTTCTCTTAGGAGTGTCTTGTAGTTTTCCGGATACAGGTCTTTCAATTCCTTCATTAGGTTTATTCCTAGGTATTTTATTCTTTTTGATGCAATTGTGAATGGAATTGTTTTTCTGATTTCTCTTTCTGTTACTTCATCATTAGTGTATAAGAAAGCAACAGATTTCTGTGTGTGAATTTTGTATCATGAAACTTTGCTGAATTCAGATATTAGTTCTAGAAGTTTTGGAGTGGAGTCTTTCGGGTTTTTTATGTACAGTATCATGTCATCTGCCAACAGTGAAAATTTGATTTCTTCTTTACCAATCTGGATGCTTTGTATGTCTTTGTTTTGTCTGATTGCCATGACTAGGACCTCCAGTACTATGTTGAATAACAGTGGAGAGAGTGGGCATCCCTGTCTTGTTCCCAATCTTAGATGAAAAGCTTTCAGCTTCTTGCTGTTAAGTATGATGTTCGCTGTGGGTTTGTCATATATGGCCTTTATGATGTTGAGGTACTTGCCCTGTATACCCATTTTGTTGAGAGTTTTAATCATGAATGGATGCTGAATTTTGTCAAATGCTTTTTCAGCATCTCTGGAGATGATCATGTGGTTTTTGTTCTTCTTTTTGTTGATGTGGTGAATGATGTTGATGGATTTTCGAAAGTTGTACCATCCTTGCATCCCTGGGATGAATCCCACTTGATCATGGTGTATGATCCTCTTGATGTATTTTTGAATTCGGTTTGCTAATATTTTGTTCAGTATTTTTGTGTCTATGTTCATCAGGGATATTGGTCTGTAATTTTCTTTTTTGATGAGGTCTTTGCCTGGTTTTGGTATTAGAGTGATGCTGGCTTCATAGAATGAGTTTGGAAGTATTACTTCCTCTTCTATATTTTGGAAAACTTTAAGGAGAATGGGTATTATTTCTTCTCTATATGTCTCGTAGAATTCAGAGGTGAATCCATCTGGTCCAGGGGTTTTGTTCTTTCGTTGTTTTTTTTATTACTGCTTGAATTTCCTTGCTGGTGATTGGTCTGTTTAGTTTTTCTGTTTCTTGTTTGGTCAGTTTTGAAAGGTTGTATTTTTCTAGGAAGTTGTCCATTTCTTCTATGTTTTCCAGCTTGTTAGCATATACATTCTCATAATATTCTCATAATTCTTTGTATTTCTGTGGGGTCTGTCATTATTTTTCCTTCCTCATTTCTAATTCTGTTTATATCTGTAGATTCTCTTTTTCTCTCAGTAAGTCTGGCTAAGGGTTTATCTATTTTGTTTATTTTTTCAAAGAACCAGCTCTTGGTTTCCTTGATTTTTTTCTATTGTTTTATTCTTCTGAATTTTATTTATTTCTTCTCTGATCTTTATTATGTCCCTCCTTCTGGTAATTTTGGGCCTCATTTGTTCTTCTTTTTCCAATTTCAATAATTGTGATTTTAGACTATTCATTTGGGATTGTTCTTCCTTCTTTAAGTAGGCCGGATTTCAATATACTTTCCTCTTAGAACAGCCTTTGCTGCATCCCACAGCAGGTGTGGCTTTGTGTTGTTCTTGTCATTATTCTCCGTATATTCTTTGATTTCTGTTTTGATTTCGTTGTTAACCCATTGATTAATTAGGAGAATGTTGTTAAGTCTCCATGTATTAGTGAGCCTTTTTGTTTCTTTCTGAAATTTATTTCTAGTTTTACACCTTTGTGATCTGAGAAGTTGGTTGGTAGAATTTCAATATTTTTGTGTTTACTGAGGTTCTTTTTGTGGCCTAGTATGTGGTCTATTCTGGAAAAGTTTCTCGTGCACTTGAGAAGAATGTGTATCCTGTGCTTTTGGGTGTAGAGTTCTGTAGATGTCTGTTAGGTCCGTCTGTTCTAGTGTGTTGTTCAGTGCCTCTGTGTCTTTACATATTTTCTGTCTGGTTGATCTGTCCTCTGGAGTGAGTGGTGTGTTGAAGTCACCTAAAATTAATGCATTGCTTTCTATTTCCTCCTTTAATTTTGTTAGTATTTGTTTCACATATGCCGGCACTCCCGTACTGGGTGCATATATCTTTGTAAAGATTATATCTTCTTTTTGGATTTACCCCTTTATCATTATGTAATGTACGTCTTTGTCTCCTGCTACTTTCTTCGTTTTGAAGTCTATTTTGTCTGATACAATACTGCAACACCTGCTTTTTTCTCCTTGTTGTGTGCATGAAATATCTTTTTCCATCCCTTCGCTTTTAGTCTGTGTATATCTTTGGGTTTGAGGAGAGTTTCTTGTAGGGAGCATATAGATGGGTCTTGCTTTTTCACCCGTTCTGTTACTCTGTGTCTTTTGATTGGTGCATTTAGTCCATTTACATTTAGGGTGACTATCGATAGATATGTACTTATTGCCATTGCTGGCTTTAGATTGGTGTTCACCAAAGGTTCAAGGGTAGCTTCTTTACTATCTAACAATCTAACTTAATTTTCTTGCTAACTTATTGTACACACAGTCTGATGTTTCTTTATTTGTCTCCCCTCTTATTCTTTCTCCTCCATTCTTTATATACTACGTGTTTTATTCTTTGCCTTTAGTTAGTATTTGGATGGTCTACTTTCTTTGCTATGATTTGATATTCTCTGGTGACCTCTTTTTAGCCTTAGGAGTGCTTCCCTCTAGAGCAGTTCCTTTAAGATGCCCTGTAGAGGTGGTTTATGGGAGGCAAATTCTCTCACCTTTCGCTTGTCTGGAAATTGTTCAATGCCTCCGTCATATTTACATGATAATCGTGCTGGATACAATATTCTTGGTTCAAGGCCCTTCTGTTTCATTACGTTAAATATATCATGTCATTCACTTTGGCCTGTAAGGTTTCTGTTGAGAAGTCTGATGATAGTCTGATGGGTTTTCCTTTGTAGGTGATCTTTTTTCTCTCTCTCGCTGCCTTTAATACTCTGTCCTTATCTTTGATCTTTGCCATTTTAATTATTATGTGTCTTGGTGTTGTCTTCCTTCGGTTCCTTGTGTTGGGAAATCTGTGGGCTTCCGTGGACTGCGAGACTATTTCCTTCCCCAGCATGGGGAAGTTTTCAGCAATTATTTCTTCAAAGACACTTTCTATCCCTTTTTCTCTCTCTTCTTTCTCTGGTATTCCTATAATGCGAATATTGTTCCGTTTGGATTGGTCACACAATTCTCTTAATGTTCTTTCATTCCTAGAGACCTTTTATCTCTCTCTGCCTCCGCTGCTCTGTGTTCCTGCTCTCTGATTTCTATTCCATTAACAGCCTCTTGCATCTCATCCAGTCTGCTGCTAAGCCCGTCGATGGCTTGTCTGATTTCTGCATTGTGTTTCCTGACTTCCCTCACTTCCTCCCTCAGGTGTTGCATATTTCTCTGTAGGTCCATCAGCATTGTTATGACTTTTATTCTGAATAATTTTTCAGGAAGAGTGTGCATTTCCGTCCCTTTAGTCTCCCTCTCTTGTGTTGTCTGGGTCTGGGTGAGCTTGGTCTGTACCATATTCCTCCATCTTTTCATGGTGGTAGAAGTAGTCGCTGGTAGGTTCCACATATGTCAGCTGGGCTCTTTAAGACCGCCTCACCGTGTGCCGAGTCCTCTCAGTGCAGATACAGGCTGTTCGCTGTCCTGTATCTTCTGGTCTCTCTTTTAGGAATAGTTGTATTTGCTGTATTTTCATAGATATATATGGTTTGGGGAGGAGATTTCTGCCTCCCTGCTCATGCCGCCATCTTCCCGGAACTCCTATTTGTCTTTAATTTTTATAAAACTTTTCTTTGTGGTATGTGGATATGGACCTATTTTTCCAGTATTCATAATCAATTTTCCTAGTGTTATTAATTGAATAATTTTTTGTTTCCCTACCTCTGTTGTATATCTAGGCTCCACATATCCATAGATTTGATTCTGAGAGCTCTCTGTTATTTAGGTCAATTTGTTTCTATCTACATCAGGACCATATATATTTTTAATTTCAACAATAGCTTTCAGGAATTAAGTTGTCTTGGATTTAGTAACTGGAGGATCCACCATAAACTTTATGATAATAAGTTTCATAAAAACAAAATTTGTTGATTGATTTATCTAAGAACATTCTATTGGACACCTTCATTATGCCAGAACTATACCAGGACTTCAGGATTTGTTTCAAAATTAAGCAGACAAAACTCTCTTCTCTTGAAATTTACAGTCTAGTGGAGAAAGCAAACAATACACAAATCAGTGATATAATTTCAAATAATAAGCAGTACAATGAAAATTATGTACAGTAAAGAAATAGAGTATAAGTGTGGCAAAATGGGCACTAACGAGAAAAAATAATTGATGAATTGCACTATATTAAAATTAAGAACTTACTTATCATTAGGCACCATGAAGCGCTCTTCTGAAGAGACAGCATTTGAACACAGGTAAAAAATGATGCAAGTGTTCAGTAATGTGATCACTGCAGGGAGGAGTATTCCAGGTAGAGGGGTCAAGAGATATAAGCCCAGAGACTGAGATAAGGCAGTGTATTTTGAGGAATATCAAGAAGGCTATTATAGCTGGAGCCAAGTGAGTAAAGAGCAGATTCGTAGAGAATGGAGAAGGAAAGATATGTAGGGGCCAGACACTGTTTAATCTTTAGGCCATGGAATTTATCTTAAGTATAATGGAAAGCCATTGAAGATATTTATGCATGGTGCAAATCTGATTTATGAATTATGAAGATTGGTCTGGCTTCTGTGTAAAGAATGAGCTCTACACAGGAAAGGAGCAAGACAGTAAATTTGGAGACTGCATTGAAATGTGCTACTGTGATCCACTGGAAAGGTAATGATAAAACAAGGGGATAGTTGTGAAAGTGGAGAGAAATAGGATTCCTGATAAATTTTGAAGGTAGAGCATAAAGATCTCACTGATAAATTGGATGGAAGTGTGAAAGAAAGAGAAAAATCAAACAGTACATATAACCTTTCAGGCCTGAGGAAGTCGGGGAGAGAAGCAATAATTCCAGGAACTGATGTGGGCGTGAGGCAGGTTTGGAAGATATACAGAATTAAGAATTATATTGTGGATAAATGTGAGTTGTCTGTTAAATAATAGAGGCAATTATAAGGCAGGCAGTTGGATATATGAGTTTGAGCTCAGGAGGAGATACAAATTTAGAAGTCATCAGTGCATAGATTCTTCTTTTATGGAGTTGATGGGAAAATAATTTTTAGTATCTTGAACAATAAGTAAAAATGTGTTTGAATTTTTACCTTGAAAATTAGGGAGATAAAATACGATTATGGAAACTTTAACACAATAGAAATCATGTCAAAGCAATTTGATTTGAAAGATACAGTGATAAAAATGTTCTGATTAGGTTAAAAATTAAAACTGGTGGGGGAAAAAGATGGCATGAGAAGTGAGGTAGAAATCTCTTCCCAAAACCACATATAATATGAAAATACAGCAAAACAACTAATCCTAAAAGAGTGACCAGAAATAAGATTGCACCAGCCAGTCTACATCTGGGAAAAGGGTAAAGTAACAAAGCCACGACCTGGCAGGACCCGAGACCTCCCTCCAGCCCAGCTCACTGGCGATAGGAAGAGAAAGAGTGAGGAGGGAGTAGAATCATAGGACTGCTAAATAAACAACCCTGGAAATCTACTCTGGGATAACAAACCCACATTGCACGGTGCTCTCGAGATTAGAACGGTTGAAAAGCAAAGACAGAGACTCAGATTGCAGCACAGCAGCTTGTGGAGAACAGGTTCCCACAACTGGCTGCTCTGGGACAAAAGACAGGCAGGCACTTTAAAAGACTTCTCGACAGTGAGAGGGCTGCTAAAGGGGTAAGGATAACACAGAGCTTGCTCCTCAGGAGAAGGAGCATGTGGACAAAATCGTCCTAGCACACTCAGCCTAGCAGGTTGGGAACATTCAGGAGCTTCAGGAACTCCATCTCCCTGGCTGGCAATGCAGCCCTGAGGTCCCCACCATGATAAGGCTCCCTGCCCCTCCTTCCTCTCGGCCAGCACCTGCAGCAAACCTCTGGCCCCCGCCATCATGCCAGGCCACCCAGAGGACAGCCCCGCCTACATAACTCAGAGCCGCTTCCTGCGCGTGCAGCTGACTGATTCTGACAGCAGAGGCAGACATTACGGCCAGGAAGCAGGAAAAAGCTTTTTCCTCCGGGCAAGCACTGGCATGGCTTGCCTGCTACCCCAGCCATTGGTCCAGGCCCACAGGAGGGCAGCCCCACCTACAGCAGCTTAGGGGCTTAACACAGAGGCTGCTGTCTGCGATTGGCTCACAAATGCTGACAGCGGGGGCAGGCACTGCAGCTGGGAAGCAGGAAAAAGCTCTCTTCTTAGGGTAGGCACCGACACCGCTCACATGTGACCACTACCATCACTCTAGGTGCTGGGCACCTCTGAAGAGCAGAGCTTCTGGGTGCTAAAGGGCGCTGCCTACACAAACCTAATATTTCTCATTATCCAATAGTATTATGAAAAGGCAGAAGAACCTTGTTCAATCCAAAATCTCTCAAACACCAGGAAGAGGACTCAGTGAAATGGGAATCACCAATCTTCCTTAAAAAGAATTCAAAATAAATCATAAGCATGCAAATGGAGCTACAGAAAAATATTCAAGAGCAAGGGATGAATTCAAGAGGGAGATAGACACCTTGAAAAATATAGTAGCTGAAATGAAACACACAATACAGGGATTTAAAAGCATATTAGAGGCAAAGAATAAAACACCTATTATAGAAAGAATGGAGGAGGAGGAATAAGAAGGGAGAGAAATAAAGAAACATGAGACTGTGTTTACAATAACTTAACAAGAAAGTTAAGTTAGATTGTTAGATAGTAAAGAAGCAACCCTTGAACCCTTGGTAACCACGAATCTAAAGCCAGCATTGGCAATAAGTACATATCTATCAATAATCACCCTAAATGTAAATGGACTGAATGCACCAATCAAAAGACACAGAGTAAAAGAATGGATAAAAAAGCAAGACCCATCTATATGCTGCCTACAAGAAACTCACCTCAAATCCAAAGATATACACAGACTAAAAGTGAAGGGATGGAAAAAGATATTTCATGCAAACAACAAAGAGAAAAAAGCAGGTGTTGCAGTACTTGTATCAGACAAAATAGACTTCAAAACGAAGAAAGTAGCAAAAGATAAAGAAGGACATTACATAATGATATAGGGGTCAGTCCAACAAGAAGATATAACCATAATAATATATATGCACCCAACACAAGAGCACCAGCATATGTGAGACAAATACTAACAGAATTAAAGGAGGAAATAGACAGCAATGCATTCATCTTAGGAGACTTCAACACACCACTCACTCCAGAGGACAGATCAACCAGACAGAAAATAAGTAAAGACACAGAGGCACTGAACAACACACTAGAACAGATGGACCTAACAGACATCTACAGAACTCTACACCCAAAAGCAACAGGATACACATTCGTCTCAAGTGCACTTGGAACAATTTCCAGAATAGACCACATGCTAGGCCACAAAAAGAACCTCAGTAATTTCAAAAATATTGAAATCCTACCAACCAACTTCTCAGATCACAAAGGTATAAAACTAGAAATAAATTTTAGAAAGAAATCAAAAAGGCTCACAAATACATGGACACTTAACAACACTCTCCTAAATAATCAATGCATCAATGACCAAACTAAAACAGAGATCAAACAATATATGGAGACAAATGAGAACAACAACACCAAGCCACAACTTCTGTGGGACACAGCAAAGGCAGTCCTAAGAGGAAAGTATATTGCAATCCAGGCCTATTTAAAGAAGGAAGAACATTCCAAAATGAATAGTCTAAAGACACAATTACTGAAATTGGAAAAAGAAGAACAAATGAGGCCCAAAGTCACCAGAAGGAGGGACATAATAAAGATTAGAGAAGAAATAAATAAAATTGAGAAGAATAAAACAATAGAAAAAATCAATGTAAGCAAGAGCTGGTTTTTTGAAAAAGTAAACAAAATAGATAAACCCATAGCCAGACTCATTAAGAGAAAAAGAGAATCTACACACATAAACACAATCAGAAATGAGAACGGAAAAATCACGACGAACCCCACAGAAATACAAAGAATCATAAGAGAATATTATGAGAATCTATATGCTAACAAGCTGGAAAACATAGAAGAAATGGACAACTTCTTAGAAAAATACAACCTTCCAAGACTGACCAAGCAAGAAAGAGAAAAACTAAACAGACCCATCGCCAGCAACGAAATCGAATTGGTAATCAAAAAACTACCCAAGAACAAAACCCCCGGGCCTGACGGATTCACCTCTGAATTCTACCAGACATATAGAGAAGAAATAACCCCGACTCTCCTTAAAGTTTTCCAAAAAGTAGAAGAGGAGGGAATACTTCCAAACTCATTCTAGGAAGCCAGCATCACTCTAATACCAAAACCGGGCAAAGACCTCACCGAAAAAGAAAATTACAGACCAATATCCCTGATGAACGTAGATGCAAAAATACTCAACAAAATATTAGCAAATCGAATTCAAAAATACATCAAGAGGATCATACACCATGATCAAGTGGGATTCATCCCAGGGATGCAAGGATGGTACAACTTTCGAAAATCCATCAACATCATTCACCACATCAACAAAAAGAAGAACAAAAACCACATGATCATCTCCAGAGATGCTGAAAACGCATTTGACAAAATTCAGCATCCAGTACTGATTAAAACTCTCAACAAAATGGGTATACAGGGCAAGTACCTCAAGATCATAAAGGCTATATATGACAGACCCACAGCTAACATCATACTTAATGGTGAGAAGCTGAAAGCTTTTCATCTAAGATTGGGAACAAGACAGGGATGCCCACTCTCTCCACTGTTATTCAACATAGTACGGGAAGTCCTAGCCACAGCAATCAGACAAAACAAAGACATACAAGGCATCCAGATTGGTAAAGAAGAAGTCAAATTGTCGCTATTTGCAGATGACATGATACTGTACATAAAAAACCCTAAAGACTCCATTCCAAAACTACTAGAACTAATATCTGAATTCAGCAAAGTTGCAGGATACAAAATTAACACACAGAAATCTGTTGCTTTCCTATACACTAATGATGAACTAACAGAAAGAGAAATCAGAAAAACAATTCACAATTGCATCAAAAAGAATAAAATACCTAGGAATAAACCTAACGAAGGAAGTGAAAGACCTGTACTCTGAAAACTACAAGACACTCCTAAGAGAACTTAAAGAGGACACTAACAAATGAAAATGCATCCCATGCTTTTGGCTAGGAAGATTAAATATTGTCAAAATGGCTATACTACCTAAAGCAATCTACAGATTCAGTGCAATCCCTATCAAACTACCAACAGCTTTCTTCAATGAACTGGAACAAATAATTCTAAAATTCATATGGAACCACAAAAGACCCCGAATAGCCAAATCAATCCTGAGAAGGAGGAATCAAACAGGGGAATTACACTCCCTGACTTCAAGCTCTACTACAAAGCCACAGTAATCAAGACAATTTGGTATTGGCACAAAAACAGACCCACAGACCAGTGGAACAGAATAGAAAATCCAAACATTAACCCAAACATATACAGTCAATTAATATTTGATAAAGGAGCCTTGGATATACAATGGGGAGATGACAGCCTCTTCAGCAGCTGGTGTTGGAAAAACTGGACAGCTACATGTAAGAGAATGAAACTGGACTACTGTCTAGCCCCATACACAAAGGGAAACTCAAGGTGGATCAAAGACCTGAATGTAAGTCATGAAACCATAAAACTCTTAGAAAATAACATAGGCAAAAATCTCTTGGACATAAACATGAGTGACTTCTTCATGAACATATCTCCGTGGGCAAGGGAAACGAAAGCAAAAATGTACAAGTGGGACTATATCAAGCTGAAAAGCTTCCGTACAGCAAAGGACACCATCAGTAGAACAAAAAGACATCCTACAGTATGGGAGAATATATTCATAAAAAACGTATCTGATAAAGGGTTGACATCCAAAATATATAAAGAACTCATGCACCTTAACAAACAGAAAGTAAATAATCCAATTAAGAAATGGGCAGAGGACATGAATAGACACTTCTCTAAAGAAGAAATTCAGATGGCTAACAGGCACATGAAAAGATCCTCCACATCGCTTATCATCAGAGAAATGCAGATTAAAACCACAATGAGATATCACCTCACACCAGTGAGGATGGCCAACATCCAAAACACAAACAACAACAAATGTTGGCGCAGATGTGGAGAAAAGGGAACCCTCTTACACTGCTGGTGGGACTGCAAATTAGTTCAACCATTGTGGAAAGCAGTATGGAGGTTCCTCAAAAAACTCAAAATAGAAATACCATTTGACCCAGGAATTCCACTCCTAGGAATTTACCCTGAGAATGCAGCAGCCCAATTTGAAAAGGACAGATGCACCCCTATGTTTATTGCCACACTATTTACAATAGCCAAGAAATGGAAGCAACCTAAGTGTCCATCAGTAGATGAGTGGATAAAGAAGGTGTGGTTCATATACACAATGGAATATTATTCAGCCATAAGAAGAAAGCAAATCCTACCATTTGCAACAACATGGATGGAGGTAGAGGGTATTATGCTCAGTGACGTAAGCCAAGCCGAAAAAGACAAGTATCAAATGATTTCACTCATATGTGGAGTATAAGAACAAAGAAAAAATACTGAAGGAACAAAACAGCAGCAGACTCACAGAACCCAAGAACGGACTAATAGTTACCAAAGGGAAAGGGACTGGGGAAAATGGGCAGGAAGGGAGGGATAAGAGGGAAAAAGGGGCATTACGATTAGCAGATATAATGTTGGGGGGGCACGGGGAGGTCAGTACAACTCAGAGAAGACAAGTAGTGATTCTATAGCATCTCACTACGCTGATGGACAGTGACTGTAATGGGGTTGGTGGGGGGGACCTGATGTAGAGGTAGTTTAATAACCATAATATTGCACATGTAATTGTAGATTAATGATAATAAAATAAATTATATTAAAAAAAATAAAAGCATATTAGATGAGGTAGAGGAGATGGAAAATGGAGAAACTAGAGAACAGGAATACAAAGAAGCTTAGCCAGAGAGAGAAAAAAACCATCTCTGGGAATGAAAGAATAATAAGACAACTGTCTGATCAGTCCAAATGGAGCACTATTTGCATTATAGTGATACCAGAAAAAAAGAGATAGAATGTGTCTTTGAAGAAATAAATAACTGAAAACTATTGCCAATCTGGGTAAGGAAATAGTCTCTCAGGCCATGGAAGTGCACAGATCTCCCAACACAAGGGACCCAAGGAAAACAACACTAAGACATATAATAATTAAAATGGCAAAGATTAAGGACAAGCACAGAGTATTAAAAGCATCCCGAGAGAGGAAAAAGATCACCTGCAAAGGAAAACTCATCAGGCTATCATCAGACTTCTCAGTAGAAACCTTACAGGCCAGAAGGGAGTGGCATGATATACTTAATGCAATGAAACACAAGGCCCTTGAACCAAGAATATCTACCTGGCACGGTTATCACTTAAATTTGATGCAGGGATTAAGCAATATCCAGATAAGCAAAAGTTAAGGGAATTTGCCTTCCACAAACCATCTGTACATTGTATTTTAAAGCGACTGCTCTAGATGGAAGTACACCTAAGGCTAAATAGCTGTAACCAGAAAGAATAAAACCACTGTAAAGCAAGTACACCAATTAACTACTAACCAAATGCAAAATTAAATCTATGCACAAAGTCAGTCAAGGGATTCAAAAAGAGTACATACAGGATGTGAAACCTAATATATAAAGAGTGAAGGAGGAAGAAAAGAAAAGGAGGGAAAAAAAAAAGAATCTTAGTGTTTATACTGGCACAATAAGCGAATTAAGTTAGAATGTTAGCTAGTGAAGAAGCTGCCGTTGAACCTTCATTAACCACAAATCCAAAGCCTGCAGTGGCAATAAGTACATATCCATTGATAAGCACCTTCAATGTAAATGGACTGAATGCACCAATCAAAAGACATAGACTTACAGAATGGATAAAAAAGGAAGACCCATCTATATGCTGCCTACAAGAGACTCACTTCAAACCCAAAGGCATTCACAGACTAAAAAAGTAAAGGGATGGAAAAGATGTTTCATACATATAATAGGGAGAAAAAAGCAGGAGTTGTACTTGTATCAGATAAAATAGCCTTCAAAACAAAGAAAATAACAAGAGACAAAGAAGGATATTATATAATGTTAAAGCAGTCTAACAAGGACATAACCATTTAAAATATCTATGCACCCAACATAGGAGCACCTAAATATTTGCAAAAAATACTAACAGAATTAAAGGGGGAAATAGAATGCAATGCATTCATTTTAGGTGACATCAACAGACCACTCACTTCAAAAGAGAGACCAATCAATTAGGAAATATAGAAGGAGACAGCGGCACTGAACAACACATTAGAATAGATGGAACTAACAAACCTCTACAAACACTCCATCCAAAAGAAACAAGATACACATTCTTAAGTGCACATGGAATATTTTCCAGAATAGATCACATACTAGACCACAAAAAGAACATCAGTAAATTCAAAAAGATTGATATTGCACCAACCAACTTCTCAGATCACAAAGGTATGGAACTAGAAATAAATTGTGCAAAGAAAACAAAAAGCGCACAAACATATGGAGGCTTAACAATATGCTCCTAAATAATGGATCAATGACAAAATAAAAACAGATCAAGAAATATATGGAGAGAAATGAAAATAACAGCTAAATGCCCCAAATTCTGTGGGATGCAGCAAAGACAGTTTTAAGAGGAAGTATATAGCAATACAGGCCTATCTCAAGAAAAAAGAAGAATCCCAATGAACAGCCTAAACTCACAATTAATAAAACTAGAAAAACGAGAACAAATGAGGCCCAAAGTCAGTAGAAGGAGGGACATAATAAAGATCAGAGAAGAAATAAATTGAAAAGAATAAAACAATAGAATTAATGAAATGAACAGCTGGTTCTTTGAGAAAATAAACAAAATAGATACAGCCCTAGCCAGACTTATCAAGAAAAAAGAGAGTCCACACACATAAACAGAATCAGAAATGAGAAAGGAAAAATCACTATGGACACCACAGAAATACAAAGAATTATTAGATACCATGAAAAATTATATGGTAACAAACTGGGTAATCTAGAAAAAATGGACAACGTTCTAGAAAAGTACAAGCTTCCAAGACTGATCCAGGAAGAAAGAGAAAATCTGAACAGACCAATTACCAGCAATGAAATTGAATTGATAATCAAAAAACTACCCAAGAAAGAAATTCCCGGATCAGATGGCCTCACCACTGAATTTTATCAGACATTGAGAGAAGACCTAATATGCATGCTCCATAAAGTTTTCCAAAAAGTAGAAGAGGAGGGAATACTTCCAAACTCATTCTATGAGACAAGTATCACTGTAATACCAAAACCAGGCAAAGACACCACAAAAAGAAAATTACAGACCAATATCCCTGATGAACATAGATGCAAAAATACTCAACAAAATATTAGCAAACTGAATTAAAAAATACATCAAAAAGATCATCCAGCATGATCAAGCAGGATTTATTCCAGTATGCAAGGATGGTACAGTATTCGAAAATCCATCAACATGCACCACATCAACAAAAAGAAGGAAAAAAACCACATGATCATCTCCATAGATGCTGAAGAAGCATTTCACAAAATTCAACATCCATTCATGATAAAAATGCTCAGCAAAATGGGTATAGAAGGCAAGTACCTCAAAATAATAAAGGCCATGTATAAAGGCCATGTGTGACGAATTGAAAGCCAGTATTATACTTGACAGTGAAAAGCTGAAAGCTTTTTCTTTAAGATTGGGAACAAGATACGGATGCCCACTCTCCCCACTTTTATGCAACATAGTATTGGAAGTCCTAGCCATGGCAATCAGACAACGCCAATAAATGAAAGACATCCAGATCAGTAAGGAAGTTAATTGGTCTGTCTTTTGGAGTGAGTGGAGTTACTGTTTGCAAATGACAGGATACTGTACATAAAAAGTCCTAAACAATCTACTCCAAAATTACTAGAACTAAAATTCAGCAAAGTTGCGGGATACAAAATTAATATACAGAAATCGGTTACATTCATATATACTAATGATGAACTAGTAGAAAGAGAAATCAGGAAAACAATTCCATTCACAAATGCATCAAAAATAAAATAAAATACCTAGGAATAAGCCTAACCAAAGATGTGAAAGACCTATACCCTGAAAAGTACATGACACTCTTGAGAGAAATTAAAGAAGACAGTAATAAATGGAAATACATCCCATGTTCATGGATAGGAAGAATGAATATTGTCAAAATGGCCATCCTGCCTAAAGCAATCTACAGATTCAATCCAATCCCTATAAATATTCTGACAGCATTCTTCAACGAACTAGAACAAATCATTCTAAAATTCATATGGAACCCCAGAAGACCCCGAATAGCCATCCTGTGAAGGAACAATAAATAGGGCATATTATGCTCCCCAACTTCAAGCTCTGCTGCAAAGCCACGTTAATCAAGACAATTTGGTACTGACACAAGAAGATACCCATAGATCAATGGAATACAATAGAAAATTCAGATCTAAACACACACATATATTGTCAATTAATATACGATAAAGGAGCCATGGATTTACAATGCAGAAATGACAGCCTCTTCAACAACTGGTGTTGGCAAAACTGGACAGCTATATGTAAGAGAATGAAACTAGATTACTGTCTAACTCCATTCACAAAAGTGAACTCGAAATGGATCAAAGACCTCAATGTAAGTCATGAAACCATAAAACTCTTAGAAGAAAACATAGACAAAACTCTTGAATATATAAACAAGAGGAACCTTTTCCTGAATACATCTTGGGCACAGGAAACAAAAGCAAAAATGAACAAATGGGACTACATCAAACTAACAAGCTTCTGTACAGCAAAGGACACCATCAGTAGAACAAAAACGAATCCTACGGTATGGGAGAATATATTCATGAATAAAATATCTGACAAGGGGTTAACATCCAAAATGTATAAAGAACTCACATGCCTCAACACCCAAAAAGCAAATAACTTGTTTAAAAAAATGGGCAGAGGGTCTGAACAGGCACTTCTCCAAAAAAGAAATTCAGATGGCCAACAGGCACATGAAAAGATACTCCACATCGGTAATCATCAGGGAAATGCAAATTAAAACCACAGTGAGATACCACCTCATACCAGTTAGGATGGCCAACATCCAAAAGACAAGCAACAGCAATGCTGGTGAGGATGCGAACAAGGGCAACCCTCCTACACTGTTGGTGGGAATGTAAATTAGTTCAACCATTGTGGAAAGCAATATGGAGGTTCCTCAAAAATCTAAAACTAGAAATACCATTTGACCCAGGAATTCCATTCCTAGGAATATACTCGAAGAAAACCAGATCCACGATTCAAAAAGGTATTTGCATCCCTATGTTTATCACAGCTCTATTTACAATAGCCAAGACATGGAAGCAACCCGTGTCCATCAATAGATGAATAGATAAAGAAAATGTGGTACATATACACAGTGGAATGTTCTTCAGCCGTAAGAAGGAAACAGAACTATCTCTATTTGCAACAACATGGATGAAGCTGGAGAGTATTATGCTCAGGAAAATAAGCCAGGCAGAGAAAGACAAATACCAAATGATTTCACTCATCTGTGGAGTATAACAGCAAAGGAAAAACTGAAGAAACAAAACAGCAGTAGACTCTCAGAATCCAAGAATGGACCAGCAGTTACCAATGGGAAAGGGGATGAGGGGGTTGGGCGGGAAGGGAGAGAAAGGGGATTAAGGGGTGTTATGATTAGCACACATAATATAGGGGGGCACGGCAAAGATGGTGTAGCATGGAGAAGACAAGTAGTGACTCTATAGCATTCTTACTATGCTGATGGACACTGACTTCAATGGGGTATGTGGTAGGGACTTGATAGTGGGGGGACTGTAGTAATCACAATATTGCTCATGTGATTGTATATTAATGATACCTTAATAAAAATAAATTTAAAAAATATAAAAAATCGCGATGATAATGTGAAAAAACAATTAAATCTGCTATGGAAACAAAATAATTCTCTCACAAGATAAAACTAAAGTTGTAGGCTGGATGTCCAGAAACAAAATGAAAGAATGTAGAGATTGTAGGGTACTATGGACTTTCTTGCATTTTGCTCTTTTCTTTCTTTGCGTATTTTTTTTCTCTTCTGACCTATGTGGAGCTGGGCATTGCTCTTCTCGATTAGTAGCTAGGCCAAAGTAGTGAACAGTGGCTTTAAACACTGTTAAATTGAGTATTGGGACAAGAAGCCTTTAAGAGACCAAGTAGTCCTGAGTTAGAATCTTACCTGTATTTCTTAGTCTTAGGCAAAGCAATGTCTTAACCTGAAATTTCCCCATCTCCAAAACAGGAATCATACGTTTTCCATGGAAATTAGAAACTAGAATAGAAATTGTAGTGAATGTAAAATATTTTATATTGCTACTAATTTGTATTTTTTATGATTACTGTTGAGGTTGAGTATCTTTTCATATGTTTATTGGTGAATTATATTTCTGTGAAGTGAATTTGTCTTTTGCTTATTGCTCTATTGGCAAATACAAAGAACAGCTGAATAAAAGGTCCATAGTAAACCTTGGAGTACTTCTCATGATCAGTTAAATATGTATTTTCATTTTTATAATGTCTGTGATTTGTGTAATTTAACTCATGCATACCTATTGATTCCTCTTTCATTGATAGCAATCTAAAATTAAAACAATGTTATGCAAACTTGCTAAAGTATTTTGAATTGGTAAAATAATATAACCTTTGAGGTCATTTCAATCATAGTTCTATTCCATGTTATTAACTATGCCATTATGTAAATCTATGGTTTAGATACTAATTCTTTTTCCTTTCTTAACTTGAGCTGTGGTAGCAAACAGTGACGAATCTCAACTTCTGACACCAGCAAAGATGAGTCAGCGCCAAGGGAAAGAAGCCTACCCCACACCAACCAGAGATTTGTATCAGCCGCCTTTCAGTCCGGCAAGTCCCCATAACCAGGGTAAGAATTTGTGCTTTTCTTAAGTTTCTTTGTGGTGGTAGTGATGGTGTCTTGTTTTTTCAAGAGGAGAATGACATTTTGGTCTATTGTAATTTTTTTCTTTTTAACGATTTGGTTTTATAGGGTTTTATGTTTGCTTTGGTCATCCAAACAAGTACATTGTTCTTTAGATTTCTTTTAATTCCTATTATATTCACCCATGTACTTGTTAATTACACCATTCTTCTTATTCAGTGGTTCTCAAACTTTTTGCTCATAGGACTGCTTTATGCTATTAAAAATTATTGAAGACCCCAAAGAACTTTTATGTGTTAATCTATTGATATTTATTGTAAACTAGAACTAAGAAAGTTGAAAAGTGTTTATTATTAATTTATTTAAAATTATAAGAATACAAATCAAAAACCTCCATGAGATATCACCTCACACCAATCAGACTGGCTAGTATCAACAAGACAAGAAATTAAAAATGTTGGAAAGATGTGGGAAAGGAATCCTCATACACTGCTGGTGGGATTGTAAATTGGTGTAGCCACTGTGGAAAACAGTATGGAGGTTTCTTAAAAAACAAAAAATAGAAATACCATATGTCCCAGCAATTCCACTTTTGGGAATTTACCTGAAGAAAACAAAATCACTAATTCAGAAAGATATATGCACCCCTATGTTCACTGCAACATTGTTTAGTGCAACATTGTTTACAATAGCCCAAATGTGGTAGCAAACTAAATGTCCAAGGATAGATGAATAGATGAAAAAGAAGTATATATACAGATGGACTATTACTAAGCCATAAAAAAGAGTGAAATCTTGACATTTGTGACAGCGTGGATGAATCTCAAGGGTATTATGCTAAGTGAAATAAATCAGAAAAAGAAATGCCATATGATTTCACTTATGTATGGAATCTAAAAACGAAAGCAGACAAAACAGAAAGAGGCTGATAGACACAGAGAACTTACTGGTGATTGCTATACGGAAAAAGGGTTGGGATTGTTGAAATAGGTGAAAGGTTGACATCTTGATCTGGGTGAAGGTTGCATGAGTATGTACATGTCAATTCACTGAGCCATGCACTAAGATTTGTGCATTTTATTGTATATACCTCAATAAAAAAATGAGAAAAATAAATATACAATAATAAACCCATTACAGGCTAATACGGGTAACATAATTTTTAAAAAATAACTGTTCCCCTCACCCCTAAAAATTGAGAAGAGCAGTATTCTTTTCCTTCAGGGTCTCTCAACCTTGGCAATATTAACATTTTGGCCTGAATAATTCTTTCTTGTTGGCCTCTCCTGTGCATTGTATGGTGATACAAGTAGCATCCTTGGCATCTGTATCCTAGATGCCAATAGCACTTTCCCCAGTTGTGACAACCAGAAATATCTCTAGACCTTACCAAATGTCCCTTGAGGGACAAAATTATTGGTAGTTGAAAACTACTGTTTTACAATTTTTGCAATTTCTTTAATGTCTAGCTTAGAAAAAGGTACCTGCGTGTTTTTTTATTAAGGTATAATTGATATACAATCTTACAAAGGTTTCATATAAGCAATGTTGTGCTTACTACGTTACCCCCTATTATCAAGTCCCCACCACATACTCCATTACAGTCACTGTCAATCAGCCTAGTAAGATGCTATAGAGTCACTACTTGTCTTCTCCATGCTACACTGCCTTCGCTGTGCCCCCCCCTGTGTTATGTGTGCTAATCATAACACCCCTTAATCTCCTTCTCCCTCCCTTCCCAACCCTACTCTCCCCACACCCTTTCCCATTGGTAACTGCTAGTTCATTCTTGGGTTCTGAGAGTCTGCTGCTATTTTGTTTCTTCAGTTTTTGCTTTGTTGTTATACTCCACAGATGAGTGAAATCATTTGGTACTCGTCTTTCTCCACCTGGATTATTTCACTGAGCACAATACGCTCTAGCTCCATCTATGTTGTTGCAAATGGTAGGATGTGTTTTCTTCTTGTGGTTGAATAACATTCCACTGTGTATATGTTTCACATCTTCTTTATCCATTCATCTACTGATGGACACTTAGGTTGCTTCCGTGTCTTGGTTATTGTAAATAGAGCTGCGATAAACATAAGGATTCAAATGTCTTTTTGAATCTGTGATCTTGTTTTCTTCAGGTATATTCCTAGGAGTGGAATTCCTGGGTCAAATGGTATTTCTAGTTTTAGATTTTTGAGGAACCTCCATATTGCTTTCCACAATGGTTGAACTAATTTGCATTCCCACCAACAGTGTAGGAGGGTTGCCCTTGTTCGCATCCTCACCAGCATTGCTGTTGCTTGTCTTTTGGATGTTGGCCATCCTAACTGGTATGAGGTGGTATCTCACTGTGGTTTTAATTTGCATTTCCCTGATGATTACCGATGTGGAGTATCTTTTCATGTGCCTGTTGGCCATCTGAATTTCTTCTTTAAAGTGTCTGTTCAGATCCTCTGCCCATTTTTTTAAACAGGTTTATTTGCTTTTTGGGTGTTGAGGCGTGTGAGTTCTTCATATATTTTGGATGTTAACCCCTTGTCAGATATGTCATTTATGAATATATTCTCCCATACCGTAGGATGCATTTTTTGTTTTACTGATGGTGTCCTTTGCTGTACAGAAGCTTGTTAGTTTGATGTAGTCCCATTTGTTCATTTTTGCTTTTGTTTCCCTTGCCCAAGGAAATGTGTTCAGGAAAAAGTTGCTCATGTTGATATTCAGGAGAGTTTTGCCTGTATTTTTTCCAAGAGTTTTATGGTTTCATGACTTACATTGAGGTCTTTGATCCATTTCGAGTTTACTTTTGTATATGGAGTTACACAGTAATCCAGTTTCATTCTCTTACATATAGCTGTCCAGTTTTGCCAACACCAGTTGTTAGATAGGCTGTCATTTCTGTATTGTATATCCATGGCTCCTTTATGGGTCTTGTTTTTTATCCATTGTGTAACTATGTTTTTTGATTGATGCATTCAGTCCATTTAAATTTAGGGTGCTTATCGATAGATATGTTCTTATTGCCATAGCAGGCTTTGGATTTGTGGTTACCAAAGATCAAGGGCAGCTTCTTTGCTATCTAACAGGCTAACTTAACTCGTTTATTATGCTATTATAAACACTATCTAAGATTCTTTTTTTTCTCCCTTCCTTTTCTTCCTCCTCCACTCTTTATATGTTAGGTCTCATATTCTGTACTTTTTGGGTATCCCTTGACTGATTTTGTGGGCAGCTTATTTAATTTTGCATTTGGTTAGTAATTAATTGGTCTGTTTCCTTTTCGGTGGTTTTATTTTCTCTGGTGACCGCTATTTAGCCTTAGGTGCACTTCCATCTAGAGCAGTCCCTTTAAAATACAATGTAGAAACGGTTTGTGGGAGGTAAATTCCCTCAACTTCTGCTTATCTGAAAATTGTTTAATCCTTGCTTCAAATTTAAATGATAAAATCTTGCCAGGAATATATTCTTGGTTCAGGGGCCTTCTGTTTCATTGCATTAAATATATCATGCCAGTCCCTTCTGGCCTATTAGGCTTCTACTGAGAAGTCTGATGATAGCATGATGGGTTTTCCTTTGCAGGTGATCTTTTTTCTCTCTCTGGATGCTTTTAATACTCTGTGCTTGTCCTTGATCTTTGCCATTTTAATTATTAAATGTCTTGGTGTTATCTTCCTTAGTTCCCTTGTGTTGGGAGATCTGTGCACTTTCATGGCCTGAGAGACTATTTCCTTCCCCAGATTGGGGAATTTTTCAGTTATTTATTTCTTTAAAGACACTTTCTTTCTCTTTTACTCTTTGTTTTCTGATACCCCTATAATACAAATATTGTTCCATTTGGATTGGTCAGAGTTGTCTTTTTATTCTTTCATTCCTAGGGATCATTTTTCTCTCTCTGCCTCAGCTTCTTTTTATTCCTTTTCTCTAATTTTTATTCCATTTACCGTCTCCTCTACCTCTTCTATTCTGCTTTTAAATTCCTCCATTGTGTTTCATTGCAGATACTGTATTTTTCAGTCTATGTCTCTTTGAATTTGCCCTCAGATCTTAAATATATTTCTTTAGCTCATTAGCATGTGTATGATTTTTAATTTGAAACATTTTTAAGGGCGATTGGTGATTTCAGTTTCACTGAGCCCTCTGGTGTTTGAGGGATTTTGAATTGAACAAGGTTCTTCTGCCTTTTCATAATCCTGTTGGATAATGCAGAATAAAGGTTTGTGTAGGCAGCCTCCTCTAGTACCCAGAAGCTCTGCTCTTCATAGCTGCCCAACACCTGGAGCAGTAGAGGGTTGCAGTCAAGTGGTGCTGGTGCCTGTTGGCAAAACAGAGCTGTTTCCTGCTTCCTTGCACTAAATGCCTCCCTCCGCTGTCAGGGCTAGTTAGCTGTGCACGCAGGGTGCAGCCTCTGCGTTAAGCCCCTGTAGCTGGGGTAGGCAGGGCTGCCCTCCTGCTGGCCTTGTGCGATGGTGAGGGCAGCGGGTTTGGGCGCAGGTGCCAGCAAGGAGGAAGGAACAGCAGGCTGCGTATCACAGTGGGGGGGGCTTGGGGCTGCGTTGCCAGCCAGGCAAATAGAGCACCTGAAGCTGTTGAAAGTTCCCAAGGTGCTGGGCTGAGTGTGCTGAGATGATTTTGTCCACCTGTTCCTTCTCCTGATCAGCAAGCTCTGTGCAATCCTTTCCCCTCTAGCTGCACTTTCAGTGTTAGGAAGTCTTTCAAAGCGCCTGCCTATCTTTTGTCCCAGAGGAACAGGTTGTGGGAACCTGTTCCCCACTAGCAACTGGAATCTGAGTCTCTCTGAGTGTTCTGCCTGTCTTGCTTTCGATCCCCTCTATTCTCCAGAGCACCATACAGTGTGGGTTTATGTTCCTGGAGTAATCTCCATGGCTTTGTATTTAGCAATTCTGGGCTTCTACTTCCTCCCTGCTCTGGTTCTCTTCCTCCCACCAGTTAGCTGCAGTGCGTGGAGGGCTCGGGGCCCACTGGGTAGTGTCTCTTTACCCTGTTCCATTAGATCTCTTTTCCCAGATAAAGACTTGCTGGTGCAATCATTTCTGGTCACTCTTTTAGAATTAGTTGTATTTGCTGTATTTCGTATTATATGTGGTTTGGGGAGATTTCTGCCTCACTTCTCATGCCGCCATCTTTTCCCCACTCCAATACCTGAGTTTTTATATCTCTTTCTACAATCAGTCTATTGGGATGCCATGATTTGATGGAAATTTATGAATAAAATCTGGCATCCCTTATATATTGCTGGAAAAGGGAGAATCATGTTAATAGCTTTTATACATATTTGTGGATTTTCTTATTTGATGCTATGCCAAAACTTTGTAGTTTATTAAACGGTGATTGAAATATGGAATCTGAAATCATATCAGTAATCTTTCCAGACTCTGTTAAATAAAAGTCCGCTGATCATCTTGAACTTCAAATGGCACTTTACTCAGGCACGATTTTGTAATATCGTGCGTAAGCCATTTGGGAAATAGTCGCTCACTAAATTGTGCCTATCTACCAACTATTGACACATTTTAAAATATAATACAAAGATGTGCTTTATGCTTACTT
Source organism: Smutsia gigantea (assembly GCA_032199065.1). Taxonomy (NCBI): domain Eukaryota; kingdom Metazoa; phylum Chordata; class Mammalia; order Pholidota; family Manidae; genus Smutsia; species Smutsia gigantea. Next base: position 549,133 of record JAVSCE010008840.1, on the reverse strand, counting down.
TTCATTTGTCATATAAAATATTAAAACCGTGTGTATTTAAGGTTTAAGATCAATAATTTTTACTGCTTCATTAGGGCCATTTGTAAGTGACTCATCCCGCTGTTTTCTGCAAGTGCACCACTGTGAAGAAACCAGTGACTCTCACTTGGTGCTGTTGCTTCGATGATTCACACTAAGGAGCTAGCAGCTTTACCCAACGTTGCTATTGCACTGAGTGAAAATATCAACACAGTGAAAAAGTGATAGGAAACTAGTTTTGACCTTGACCCTCTGGAAGAGTCTTGGGGACTCCCAGGGATTATGGACCTGATTCATAACTGATAAGTTTTGTTCCTTGTATTCTGCTTCTTAGCCAAAGTTTTTTGATCCAGTGCTTTGAACGCTCCCATGGCACTGCTGATAGCTGTGCCTAAAGATGCATTTTAATTTTTTTAAGACTTAAGCTTTTAAAACTGAGAGCTTAAATTTGGTGTTTGAAAGCTAATATACATTTAGGTTATCAAATATTTTTATAAATACAATTTAGAGTCTTAGCCATCGTTTTATTTTGAAGTGTAATTAGGTTTTGGTGGTATTACCTTTTGAAATCTTTGAAAGTAGGCATTAGTTACTTCTTTTAAAATGAGTATTAACTGATAAATAGTAAGTTGTATGATCATTTTCTACTTCAGTGGAAAATGTTTTTCTAGTTAAGTTTAGAGAGAACGTTTTTATATAGCACTGTTGGAATTGGAAAAACGTCATACAACAAGACATAATTACTATGTTAATGTTTATTGCTTATTTATTGAGTATATTTTGGAAAGTTAGCATTTTTATTGCCAAAATGCTTTTTGGAAGATGGAAAATGGATACATGGTGCACACTAGAACTAGTAAGCTTCATTAAGATAAAATTCTGAAGGGATGCAGCTTACCTGGTTTTTCCTTTTGTGTAGCAGAATTTTGACTCTAATAGATATGGTTCATATGATTAATGTGCCTATGTACTAGAATACTTAGAGGAATTCTTAAACTTGGGACTTAATGAGGCACCAGAAAAGCTAGTTACCCTACCCTCATTTATATCTATCATGAACATTTCCAGACAAACATAATTTGAGAGAAAAGTACAATGAACATTAATATACCCATTAGGTAGATTTAGGAAATTCTTATTTTTTTGTTGTATTTGTTTCATTTATTTGGGGTTGAGGCTGGAATATTTAGAGTAACATAGGCCTCATGATGTTGTATTCCCAAATACTTAATGCATCTCCCTCAAATTAACATTTTCTTACATAGCCATAAAACCTTTATAGTATCTAACAGAATTAACAATTACTTAATATAAGCTAATACCTACTCCATATTCAAATTTTCCCAGTTGTTGCGAAGTCTTTTTACAGTAAGCTTGGTGAAATCAGGATCCAAGAAAGGTTCATACATTGTATTTCATTGTTATGTCATTATATCCCCTTGTTTTAATCCTGAAAAGCCTCCTTGTTTACTTTTATTTTCTCTTGTGCCTGTGGCTTTTGTAAGAAACTGGGTCAGTGTCCCTATAGAATGTTTTTGACTTTATGGATTTGTTTGATTGCCTCCTTGCAGTTTTGTTTAATTTGTTCCTCTATCTTCTATCTTTTCTGTAAACTGAAAGTTAAATGCAAAGGCTTGAATATATTCAGGTTGAACATTTTTGGCAAAATTATTTTGTAGGGGATGTGTAATCTACTGTATGCTGCATCACATGAGAATTAATATCACTTAGTATCAGATTGTCTCACTATTAGTGATGTAAGATTGATTAGTAGATTCAGATGGTGACAGTCTGATACTCTTCATTGAAAGTTATGTCTTTTCTCTCCTTATGACCTGAAAGTAAAATAGATATAATTGGTACTTGGTAAATATTCTGTTCCCCACAATTTTTCACTTAATGGTGTAAGCACCTTTTGTGATTATTGTATCAGATGCAACGTGAGTGATTGAAAAAATGGTATTTTACAATTCTGTCATTCTTTTTACCTTTGTTACTGAAATTTTTCTGTAAATCATCTTAGGGATGCTGAAATATAGTTCCTACAGGAAAGACAGGATAAATGGTCGTTTTCTCCTAAGTACCAGTGTTTAAAGAGATGATGTAGTCTAATTGCAGTGGTGACAAATATTTTTGGCCTTTAAAATTAAAAAATTTTTTAATATAAAGGATTCAAGCATTTTAATATATTTAATATTTAAGATATTTAATATTATGTTACAGTCATTGGTAAAATGAAGGTAATAGTATCTAGCCCATAGGATTTTTCTAAGGCTTAAAATTAGTTAATTCATGTAAATAGCTTAGAACATAGCCTGATAAATGATAACCATTCATGATAGCTGATCAATAATAACAATATCATTACTATTATTATTTTCAATATATGATTCTATTTGGGTTGAAGCTGCTGATATTTTAGCCTCTGCTGTGCTTCAGCATCTTAGAGGGGCTTATTTAGAAATTCTTTTAGTATAGATGGCCCATGTACATTTTTGCCATTAAAGCAGCTATAGTGTTGTGTCTTTGTTTGTACCTAAATGTTTCTGGGTAAGTTATGGGTAAATTAATATTTGTAGAGTGAATTACATATTGAATGTACTTCTTTGTTAAAGGCAACCTGTTGTCTTTTGTAATGCAATATATCATGCTTTGGTTTACTGCTGAAATTCCATATCATAGTTTTCAGGTGTCAGAGCTTGGTTTGAAATAAGATGTACCCAATAACTCTTGGTTATGATGAGAAAAAACTGCTGGAAGAAAGGAACAAATATCTAGTAAACCTCTTTGATATGACTAAATGGAAAGAATTAAAGTTCCAAAAACTTACTGATATAATAATGACTAACATTTAAAGTTCCTCATGTCTCTAAGTACATTTTACATGAACTAACTCCTAGAATTTTCACAAGCACTTGTGGTGTATACATCATTCTCCTTATCTCACAAATAAGGAAGCTGAGTGGTTGGCATGGGTGATATCCTCGTCCCAGTTTGCACAGTCAGGATGTGGTAGAGCTAGAATTTGAACCTAAATAGGACTCTGGAGCTTGTTTAGTTTTTGGTTTTTCTTTTTAAGTTTCAGTCAATTTAGTCATTAGATTTTTTGAGGCTCAAATTTTCCAAACTTTAACTCTGTCTCCTGTGTCTTTGAATATAACCCAGTTATTTGTACAATGCTTTGTATGAAGATTATTTTTTTTCATTTCTTTTGAATAATATCTAGGAATACAATTGTGGAGTCATATCATGAGTGCATATTTAACTTTATAAGAAATTGGCTAAACTGTTTTCCAAAGTAGTTGCGCCATTTTACATTCCTATTAGAAGTGTGTGAGCATTTCAGTTGTTCTGTATCCTTGATCTCTGTATCCATTTTAGTGGGTGTATATTGGTATTAATTGTGCTTTTAATTTGCATTTCCCTAATTATTCATGATGTTGGTCATCTTTTCATATACTTATTGGCCACTTGTATATCTGAAGTGTCAGTTCAGATTTTTTGCCCATGTAAAATATTGGCTTGCCTTAGTATTAGGTTATAAGAGTTGTTCATGTATTTTAGTATCATCCTTTGCTAGCTGTGTTTTGTATTTTCTTATAGTCATGGCATGCCTTTTCATTATTTAAAGATCTCTTTTGAAGAACAGATGTTTTTAATTTTGATGAAACCCAGTTTATCAATATTTTTCTCCCTATGGCTCAAGCTTTTATTTATTTTTTTCTGTTAAAGAAATCTTTATCCACCCTAAAGTTGCAATATCATTTTCTGTGATTTCTTCCAGAAGTGTTATAGCATAAAGGCTCTGATCTCATTTTCATTCTTACTATTACCATCTTAGGTCCCTATCATTTCACACCTATATTACATAGTACTACAGTCTCCTAACTTCTGTTAGGACCTTGCCCTCCAATATACCAGGCTCATCTTCCTTAACAAAACAACCAAAGAAAAAGTACCATTATGTGTTAAGGAGAGATTATGAGGCAATTGGAATTCTTATAGATTGATGTGGCCAGAGAGTACATGGCTCCTATGAAGTAGGTCTCTGAGGGAAATTATATGAATAAAGAGAAATAGAAAATTATGAATGAAAATACTTTCTGTGCTTTAAGGTTGTAACTGAAAACTTCACCAGATGCCTACATTTATGTCACTCCCATTCTCAAAAAGGCAACAGCTGACTGTTGCCTAGAGCAGTGGCTCATGAGTTGGCTGTGTCTGAGAATCTCTTGGGAGCTTTGCTTAGTTACATATTCTGCTTCAACTTTTTAAAATCTCTAGGGTGCAACTGTGTATTTATAAAGTTCTCCAAGTGTATCTGATGTCACATTATTTGCAGCAACTAAGTATAAACTGGCAGTCAAGATCATAAATTATGGATTCCGTTCTCTGGTGTCAGATTTCTTAGTATATCTGATTGTACTCTGCCCTTCCAGTTCCATTTTGTGTTTCCCCTTATCAAGAACCCAGCTAGATGGCTTTCTCCACTATTCCCCAGCAAGATTGTGTTTTTTATTTTGTTCCTCCACTGTGGAATGCCTTCTTCCATCCTTTTCTCATCTAAATACTTCTCAAATTTCAGCATGCTGTGAGTAAAACATGGCCCCAGAGTAAGGGTCAGATCAAGAGGGCTTCTATAAGATGATTTTTGAGACCTCAGAAAGATTTGAGATTTCAAAGAGTCTTAGCTAGTCAGAAGCACTTCTAAGGCTCTTTAAGTCTGCTGTTCCCCAGCACCATGACACTTAGCACAAATTAAAGAATGGCCTGTCTCAGAGTAATTTGTGGATGTGGCAACTGTCTAATGGGGTTAATTCCAATAAATTATGGGAAACCCACAATTTCTGCAAGAATGGTACGTCATGATGGAAGCACCACCAGCTTAGACAGTTCAACAAAAAAGAGCCTTTGTGTGTGAGGGGAATCCCAGTCTTGTATGGGCAGGGAACAGGCTGAGAAGGCTACACTATTGCAAACATGGACCATTTCTTATGATACAGGAAGACTGACTCAGAGGATGGAGCCCAGATCCCAGGGGCCAGAGTCAGGAGCTAAAGAGGACTATTTTCAAGTAACAGAACTGTGTTCTAATCAAGTTGCTGATGACACATGCCTTGCATATTTCACAGTTGCTATAGCACTGTTATGTGCTTCCTGTGTAACTCTTCATTCCTTACATCTTTTGAACTCAAGTGTCTGTTGCAATTCTATCCCTGGCTTACTGTGGTAGGGTAGGTGAGCTGTCTTTTGCAGTGATGAGATTTTGGTTTAAGAGGAGCTGCATCTAAGGAGCTGTATGGTACCATGTGAACTTGAAACTGATTTAGGTAACTAGGTCCTGGCCTTATACCAATTCTGTAATAGAACGACATTTTGGTGGTGATTTGTGTGTGTGTGTGAGGAGGTAGGGGTGTATTGAGTATATTTTGCATGTGGATGGAATGTCAATTAGATGGATTGTGGTGTATTTCATTTTTAAAGATGACTGCAACAATATCTTTCATGTAACATGCTCTTTTACTGTTTGTCCTTGCAACTTACCATCAAGAACTGGAATCTATTCCTCCTTCACCGTACTCCTAGGGAATATAGGCTAGCCATGTGACGCTATAGAAGATGGCAGAGGTAGCATTCTAGGACTTTGAAATCAGGCATGAAAAAGACCCATTTACTTCTGTACTTGCATATTGGAGGAAGCCGCTTCCATGTAAAAAGTCTCACTATAAGACACTACTATGCTGGGATTAAAGATGGCGGTGTGAGAGGTGAGACAGACACCTCCTCCTAAAACCACATATAATACAAAAAAATAATTAATACAACTAATCCTGAAAGAGCAACAGGAAAAAGGCTGCACCAGGCTGCATACACCTGGAGAAAAGAACAGACCTCATGGAACAGGGTAACGTATCAAATCTGTGACCTGGTGGGACCCAAGCACTTCCCACACCACAGCTCACCAGTGGGAGGAAGAAAAACAGAGCGGGGAGGGAGTGGAGGCCAGGAACTGCTGAACACCTAGACCTGGAGATTTGCTGTGGGAGCATAAACCTACATTGCATGGTACTCTGGTGATTAGTGGGGTTGGAAAGATAAGACAGGCAGAATACCTGGAGAGATGGAGATTGCAGCTGCTTGTGGAAAACAGGAATTCATATCTGGGTGAGCTGGGCAGGCAGTCTGAGAGACTTCCTAACAGCAAGATGGCTGCTAAAGGGGCAAGGATTGCACAGAGCTTACTGCTCAGGAGTAAGGACAGCTAGACAAATGTCCGGGTGCACTCTGCCCCGCAGGTTGGGAACTTAATCTTCAGACACTCCAGCCCCCTGGATGGCTGCGCAGCCTCCAAGGCCCCAAACATGAAATGCAGCCTGCTGCATCTTCCTCCTCGCTAGCCGGCACCTGGATCGCAAAACAGCAGCCCCTGCCTGGCGTCAGGCCAGCCAGAGGGAAGCCCGGACTATGGCAGCTACAAACAAAAAACATAGAGGCTTAGACCTGTGTGTTTGGCCCACTGGTTCTGGCAGTGAAGACAGGCATAACAGCCTGGAAACAGGAAACAGCTCTTTCCTCCCCCCAGGCACCAGCACCACATCACTCCAGAGGCTTAGCAGCTCCAGAGAGTAGAGCTTCTAGGCACTCTTAGAGGGCACCATATACAAATATGAAACGTCAAAGGAACCTGGTTCAAAGGAAAATCTCAACACCAGAGAAATGACTGAATGAGACAGAATTAATAAATCTTCCTGAAAGAGATTTCAAAATAAAAATCATAAACATGCTCACGCAGGTACAGAAAAATATTCAAAAACTTAGGAACAAATTTAGGATGAAGAGCCAATCACTGAAGAGCAAAATGGAGGGTATTAAAAGCAGATTAGATATGGTGGAGGAGAAGATAAATGAAATAGAAACTAGGGAAGAGGAATACAAAGAAGCTGAGGCATGGAGAGAAAAAAGGATCTCTAGGAATGAAAGATGACAGAACTGTGTGACCAATCCAAATGGAACAATATTCTCATTACAGGGATACCAGAAGAAGAAGAGAGAAAAAAAGGGATAGAAAATGTTTTTGAGGAAGTAGTTGCTGAAAACTTCCCCAATCTGGGGAAGGAGATAATCTCTCAGGTCATGAAGGTGCACAGATATCCCAACACAAGGGACCCAACGAGGACAACACCAAGACATGTAATAATTAAAATGGCAAAGGTCAAGGATAAGGAGAGACTATTAAAAGCAGACAGACAGAGAAATAAGATGATGTACAAAGTACAAAGGAAAACCCATCAGGCTATCATCAGACTTCTTAGCAGAAACCTTACAGGCCAGAAGGGAGTGGCAATGATACACTTAATGTAATGAAGCAGAAGGCCTCACTTTATTTGGGAAGATTATCATTTAAATTTGAAGGAGGGATTAAACAATTTCCAGATAAGCAAAAGCTGAGAAAATTTACAAACCATCTCTACAGTGTATTTTGGAGGGACTGCTATGGATGGAATTGTTCCTAAGATTAAATAGCTGTCACCAGAGGTAATAAAATGGGATAGACAAAGAGTACAGAATATGATACCTAATGTATAAAAAATGGAGTAGAAAAAAAAAAACCTTTGAATGGTATTTGTAATAGCATACTAAGTGAGTTACGTTAGACTCTTAGGTAGTAAGGAAGTTACCCTTGAACCTTTGGGAACCATGAATCTAAACCCTGCAATGGCAATAAGTACATACCTATCGATAATCACCCTAAGTGTAAATAATCTGAATGCACCAATCAAAAGACATAGAGCCACTGAATGGATAAAAACACAAGACCCATCTATATGCTGACTACGAGAGACTCACTTCAAACCCAAAGACTTAAACAGACTGAAAGTAAAGGGATGGAAAAAGATACTTCATGCAACTAATAGGGAGAAAAAAGCAGGAATTGCAGTACTTGTATCACACAAAATAGAGTTCAAAACACAGAAAGTCACGAGAGACAAAGGACATTACATAACAATAAAGGGGTTAGTCCAACAAGAGGATATAACTATTATAAATATCTATGCACCCAACACAGGATCACCTACATATGTGAAACAAATACTACCAGAATTAAAGGGGGAAATAGAATGCAATGCATTCATTTTAGGAGACTTCAATACACTCACTCCAAAGGACTGATCAACCAGACAGAAAATAAGTAAAGACACAGAGGCACTGAACAACGTTATTAGAACAGATGGACCTAACAGACATCTACAGAACATTCCACCCCAAAGCAACAGGATACACGTTCTTCTCAAGTGCACATGGAACATTTTCAAGAATAGATCATATACTAAGCCACAAAAAGAGCCTTAGTAAATTCAAAAAGATTGAAATTGTATCAACCAGCTTCTTAGACCACAAGGGTATGACACTAGACATAAATTACGCATCAAAAACAAAAATACCTACAAACACATGGAGGCTTCACAACATGCTCCTAAGTAAACAATGGATCAATGACCAAATAAAAACAGAGATCAAGCAATATATGGAGACAAATGACAACAATAATTCAACAATGCCAAATCTGCGGGACACAGCCAAGGCGGTGCTAAGAGGGAATTATATTGCAATACCGGCCTACCTCAGGAAAAAAGAACAATCCCATATGAACAGTCTAAACTCACAATTAACGAAACGAGAAAAAGAAGAACAAATGAGGCCCAATGTCAGTAGAAGGAGGAACATAATAAAGATTAGAGCATAAATAAATAATATTGAGAAGAATAAAACAAAAGAAAGAACGAATGAAAGCAAGAGCTGGTTCTTTGAAAAAAATAAACAAAATAGATAAACCCCTAGACAGACTTTTCAAGAAAAAAAGAGAATCTACACACATAAAATGAGAAATGAGAAAAGAAAAACCACTACGGACACCACAGAAATGCAAAGAATCATGAGAGAATACTATGAAAAATTGTATGCTAACAAATTGGATAACCTAGAAGAAATGGATAGCTTTCTAGAAAAATGCAACCTTCCAAGGCTGACGCAGAAAGAAACAACATATGAATAGACCAATTACTAGCAATGAAATTGAATTCGTAATCAAAAACCTACTTAAGAATAAAACCCTGGACCAAATGGCTTCACTGCTGAATTTTATCAAACATTTAGTGAAGACCTAATACCCATTCTCCTTAAAGTTTTCCGAAAAGTAGAATAGGAGGGAATACTTCCAAACTTATTCTATGAGGTCAGCATCACCCTAATACCAAAACCTGGCAAAGAAACCACAAAAAAAGAAAATTACAGACCAATATCCCTGACGAACATAGATGCAAAAATAATCAACAAAGTATTAGCAAGCCAAATACAAAAATACGTCAAAAAGATCATTCATCATGATCAAGTGGGATACATCCCAGGGATGCAAGGATGGTACAACATTCAAAAATCCATCAATATCATCCACATCAGCAAAAAGAGGGACAAGAACCACATGATCATCTCCATAGATGCTGAAAAAGCATTCGACAAGATTCAACATCCATTCATGATAAAAACTCTCAACAACATGGGTATAGAGGGTAAGTACCTCAACATATAATAAAGGCCATATATGAGAAACCCACAGCCAACATTATACTTAACAGCAAAAAACCAAAAGCCATTCCTTTAAGATAGGGAATAAGACAAAGATGCCCACTCTTTCCACTTTCATTCAGCATAGTTCTGGAGGTCCTTGCTATGGCAATCGACAGCACAAAGAAATAAAAAGCATCCAGATTGGTAAAGAAGAAGTTAAACTGTCACTGTTTGCAGATGACATGTTATTGTATATAAAAAGCCCTAAAGAATCCACTCTAAAACTACTAGATCTAATATCTAAATTCAGCAATGTTGCAAAATACAAAATTAATACACAAAAACATTTTGCACTCCTATACACTAATGATGAACTAACAGAAAGGGAAATCAGTAAAACAATTCCATTCACAATTGAATCAAAAAGAATAAAATACCTAGGAATAAACCTAACCAAGGAAGTGAAAGACCTATACACTGAAAACTACAAGACCCTCATGAGAGAAATTAAAGAAGATACCAATAAATGAAAAAAATCCCGTGCTCATGGATAGGAAGAATTAATATTGTTAAAATGGCCATCCTCCCTAAAGCAATCTACAGATTCAATTCAATACCTATCAAAAAACCAACAGCATTCTTCAATGAACTAGAGAAAATAATTCTAAAATTCATTTGGAACCACAAAAGACTCCAAATAGCCAAAGCAATCCTGAGAAGGAAGAAAAAAGCTGGGTGGATTACACTCCCCAACTTCAAGCTCTACTACAAAGCCACAGTAATCAAGACAGTTTAGTACTGGCACAAGAACAGACCCATAGACCAATGCAGCAGACTAGAGAGCCCAGATATAAACCCAAGTATATATGGTCAATTAATATACGATAAAGGAGCCATGGACATACAATGGAGTAATGACAGCCTCTTCAACAACTGGTGTTGGTAAAACTTGACAGCTACATGCGAGAGAATGAAACTGGATTGTTGTCTATCCCCATACACAGAAGTAAACTCGAAATGGATCAAAGACCTGAATGTAAGTCATGAAACCATAAAACTCTTAGAAGATAACATAGAGCACAGAGAATGTAAAAAGTGAATCTCTGGCATCTTACTACACAGAAGGACAGTGACTGCATTGGAGCATGGGTGGGGACTTGATAATATGGGTAAATTTAGTGACATTGTTTTTTCATGTGAAACCTTCATAAGAGTGTATATCAATAATACCTTAATAAAAAAAATGATACACCCAAAGAAATCTCCACCCAAGCACACCATTATGAAACCACTGAAAATGCAAGGCCAATGGAAAAAAAAAGTACGTTGACGTTATATGTCTGGAGCATGACAGTGAATTTTCACTTCGGAAAGTAGATAGATATTAAATATTAGAATTGTGAAAAAAAAACATGGGCAAAAATCTCCTGAATATAAACATGAGCAACGTTTTTCTTAATGCATCTCCTTGAGCAAGGGAAACAAAAGCAAATATGAACTCATGGGACTACATCAAACTAAAAAGCTTCTGTGCAGCAAAGGATACCATCAACAGAACAAAAACGCATCCTATGTTATGGTAGTATATATTTGTAAATGACTTATCTGACAAGGGGTTAACACCCAAAATATATAAAGAACTCACACACGTCAACACCCAAAAAGCAAATAACCTGATTAAAAAGTAGGTGGAGGATATTAACGGACAATTCTGCAAAGAAGAAATTCAGATGGCCAACAAGCACATGAAAAGATGCTCCACATCACTAATTATCAGGGAAATGCAAATAAAAACCACAATGATATATCACCTCACATCAGTTAGGATGGCCAGTATCGAAAAGACTAAGAACAACAAATGCTGGCGAGGATATGGAGAAAGGGGAACACTCCTACACTGCTGGTAGGAATGTAAGCTAATTCAACCATTGTAGAAAGCAATATGGAGGTTCCTCAAAAAACTAAAATTAGAAATACAATTTGACTCGGGAATTCCACTCCTAGGAATTTACCCAAAGAATATAATTTCTCAGATTCGAAAAGACATATGTACCCCTATGTTTATTGCAGCACTATTTACAATGGCTAAGATATGGAAGCAACCTAAGTGTCCATTAGTAGATGAATGCATAAAAAAGAGGGGTACATATACACAATGGAATACTACTCAGCCATAAAAAAGAAGGAAATTCTATAAATTACAACAACATGGATGGAGCTGGAGGATATTGTTATGCTCAGTGAAATAAGCCAGGCAGAGAAAGACAAGTACCAAATGATTTCCCTCATTTGTGGAGTATAACAGCGAAGCAAAACTGAAGGAACAAAACAGCAACAGACTCACAGACTCCAAGAAGGGACTCTCAGTTGCCAAATGTGAGAGGTGTGGGAGGGCAGGTGGGGAAGTAGGGAAAATGGGAGCAAAGGGAGGGTATTATGATTGGCACACATGGTGTGGGGGGGATTTGGGGGAAGATAGTGTAGCACAGATAAGGCACATGGTGACTGTGGCATCTTACTACACTGATGAGCAGTGACTGCAATGGGTTGTGGAGGGGACACGATAACAGGTGTGAATGTTGTGAACACATTGTTTTTTCATGTGAAACCTTCATAAGAGTGTATATCAATAATACCTTAATGAGTGAATGAAATGAGTGAGTGAGTCGAATGAATGAATAAATACCAAGAAACAATAAACAAAAGAAAGACACTACCATGTTGTGTGGAACCCAAATTGTCCAGCCACCAGCTGCTTTAGCCATCTCACTGAATGACCAGATGTGTAATTGAGGAAAAGCCATATTGGGTGTGTCAGCAGATGTGTAGATCAGAGGCAGACCATCCCCATCCTCCCTATCAATTTGCCTGAATTGTGAGCAAATAATTTTACTGTTTAAACCACTAAAGTATAGGTGGTTTTTATACAGCAATAGATAACTGTAATAGTAGGCAACACAAAGCAGAATTCCATTTATGAATTTTGAAGTGTATGGTGTATGTGAGAAGACACATAACTACACTGTACTGTCCAGTTAAGGGGGATACAGCCTGGATGAGAGTGACAGTAAGGGAAATAAAAAAGTGGAGACATATTTAGAGGAAAATATGTTAGTGATTGGTGATTAATTAAATGAGGGTGACAGTGGAAGGAGAGAATCGTCAATGACTCCTGAATACTTTGCTTGGGAAAAGTTTACAAAGATGCAGAACTATGGAGGAAGACAATATTTGAGGGGAAACGTTGGAAAGATATGGGACATGGTGAGTTTGAAGTACTTGAGAGTTATCCACATAGAACTGTTAACGAAAAAATTGGTTTTACAGGTTTGTGATTTAATGGACATTCTGCACTGGAAATACAGATTTGAAAGCCATTAGCATAGATAAAGTATTGAAGACAGAGTTGAAACAATCATGTAGATCAGTTCAGTGAGTCCCAGACAATACTGTTTTTTAAATGAAATAGAATAGAATCATACGATTAGAGCTTATCTGGTCTGTGAAATTTTTATCTTGTATGCATATTTGTATACACACACTTACTTGATGTACAGTATATTTCTCACTGAATTGTGAAAAGTTTGGGAAGAATTGTAGCTGGAGAAAAGAGAATTGTAATACTGTCCTAAGAAATGTCAACATTGAAAGATCTGATGGAAAACGGTTGGCAAAGGAGATTTGTAGAGGAGCGTTGTATCTCAGAAAAATGAAGCAGAAGTTTCATGAAGGAGGAAAGGTGACCTACAGTTTTATATACAGCTCAAAAGTCAATCCGTTTAGACAGCTGAAAAATTGTTTATTGACAAATATCATTGCTAACTTCTGTGAAGTCTGTTTTGGAGATATTAACAAAGGCTAAAGCTGGATGGCAGTAGGATGAGGTATGAGAAAGGTAAGGGATTGGAGACTGTTAAGAGAACAAACTCTTTGAAAAATGTGCCCTTGAAGGCAAGGAAAGTGTGTGGCGGCTAGAGAAAGACATGGGGCAAAAAGGAGATTTTTTTTAATAGGAGATATTTGAGTGTATTCTAACATTGACAAGACAAAGTCAGTAGAGAGAAATATAGAATATGGGAGAAAGATGGAGGAAATAATAGGGCAGGTTCTCAGAGAAAGCAATAGGGTGGCATCTAATGTGAGGGTAAAGCAATTGACTAGACTAGTAATACAACTAGAATTTATCTTGTATTCATATGTGTATGCACACATATACATACACACTTGATATAAAATATATTTCTCACTGTGAATATATGAATGTTTCTTACTATGTGTATTTCTCATACAGTGATATGGGATTGCCAGATAGTGTTTAGGCTTCAGTTGAGGTTGGTATCAATCTGCCCTAGTGTGGGATTTTCTTCTGTAAGGCTAGGCTTTACTAGGGTGTGCAGCAAAGAGTAGTGGTACAGTGAATGTGGAATGCTGGCAAGGGAGCTGAGGTTTAGTGGATGAGCATGTTGAATTGCTTTGGTGGAGGAGATGAGATCTGTAGGAGGAAATGTCAGAATTAGTGGACAGCTTAGAGGAATTGTTTAAGTGTCTGTGGGGGCTGAAGCAAGGGCTTCCCAGCAGATGAATACTGAACTGATAAAATAATTGTGTGGCTAGTGTAAAACAAGGAAGATAGAGAGACTCTTTGTCACTAAGCTCCTTGAGGGCAGAGTTTGTTTTAAGCATTCCCCCATGCTTTACATAGTACCTGGAATATAGTAGGTACTTTTGTGTTTAGTAAGTGAGTAGGTAAATAAATACCTTTATGTGCTGCTCTCTTCCCTTGTGCAGCTTACTGTTCATTTTGTAATGAATACAATTCTAGGGGTGATCTTCTTGTGCTGGAATCCTGTTCTCTAATGTGAGCATCACATGTAATATTCCCGTGTTTGCTAAAGAAAGGGTTGTGCAAGACAGTGATCACCATGCATCAGGGAAAAAAATGGCATTTGTTTTGGTGATATTTGCCGGATTCATGCTAATAGCTACCATTCATTGAGCCCTTACTTCTGAGTGTGGCTATTATACTAAAAGTTGCATGTACAAAATTACATTTAACTCTTGAAACAACCCCACAAGATGTGGCACAATTACTGTGTCTGCCTTACAAGTGAGAAACTCAGGAGTAAGAATGTTAAGAAATTTATTCAAAGTCACAGAACTAACAAATGTCAGAGGCAAGTTTCAAACTCAGGACTGTCAAAGCCGGTAGTTTTAACTGCTCCATTCTACTGGTATGAATCACAGTGTCAACTATTTTCCTGTTTGTTCTATACATACTATGAGAAATTTATGTTTTTCTAATGCTTAAGAATAGCAAGGATTCCTGTTACTACTGTTTTCTGGCTGAATCTTCATGTGTATGGACTGATTCATCCCAATGTAATATGGTCATTACCCCATGAAAACAAGTCAAGTTTGCTTTTGTGCAGTGTGCTTTCCTTCCATCATTTTAGGAGTTTCCTTTCTCTTCTTGTAGGAACTAGGGAGGGACACTCTGACTCTCCTCACAAAAGCCCCCACACACCAATATAATATTTTATTTATATAGGTTTGGGTTGTGGTGATGAATTGGATTATTCCAAAAATTGTGTACTTGTTAGATTTCCCCCTTTATTCAAAGACTAAATACCAGTTTACTTCAAAATAGTTTTAACCTTAGTATGATTATGGTCTCTTAAATAGGATGGTACTTGTTTGAGCTTAATGTTATTTCATATGTTTACCAAGAAACATGTATAGAGTAATTAGGCTTGTTGTCTCCTTTTTCCCCTCTGCTTCTGAATAAGGACAATGCCAAGGGAGCCTAGAGACTAAATTATAGTTCATCTCATGGATAAGCACTCTGTTCCCTCTGGATCACATTTGAGATTATTACCAAAGCTGGATGAGTTACTCGAATTTAGTTTGTACTCATCCTTTCATTCTTTGGTTATTAAAAGCTATTTACATGCTCTTATTTTTTAAAAACCATCCTTCAGTTTTATTGCTTTGTGAGAGAATATAAAATGTTGCTTTGCCAAAACTTAAATGAGTCCATTCATACTTACTTTTAAATGTTTAAAACTGAAAGTTTTACCTGCTTAATCAGTTTTAACAAATTAGTTTAGACCATGCTTGGTTTATCTAGGCTTGAATTAAAATGTCTGCACTTAGTATTGTGTATCTCTTATCCTTTAGTAAATTATCTTAAACCTGAAAACTCCTTTTACCTTGATGTTCTGTTAATATCAAATATGACACAATGGGTCCGTCTATGTCTACAATGTAACTGAAAATTTGAAAGTAAAGGGGGATTTTCTTTGAAGAGAGTTTACTAATGTGAAGATGTACCAGGTTCCCCAGGGTGACAGTATTAGACCTTGCTAGTGTAATCTCAGGTGACTAGCAAGGACTGCCTTCATTAAAGTTGTTCACAAAAGGAGACTTGCAAGTCAGTTTCCTCCATGAACCGAAGCAATTCTTCTTTCCTCGGTAAGACATTTCTAGAATCAATTCTGAACTATATGAGACCCATACATACATAACAAATGTGGTGTTGAATATATGTGTTGTACTTCACGAAAATGGTTTTACCCAAAGTAAAACTTGAACTTATCCACACCCCTACTAAAATCTTTAATTTTTTTTCCTAGATGCTATGCTTTGATTTATAGTCATAGGTGGTTTTCTTTAAAAATAGTGTGAGTTACAGGTTATCTTAATTTTCCTCTGAGTGTTTGAATCTTCGATATGTTAGATTTCTGAAGTTATTTCTTAAGACATGGGTGTTTTCTGTTTTGAAATTCCTTGTGTTCAGTAATTGTTTCACAGTGATGTGAAAGAACCTATTAAATAATGAAAGAGGATATAATATTGGAAAATTAGGAAAATAAGAATGCAATATTTTTCTAAATTTCCTTTATGAAATGTTGCAATATCAGTGTTCTTCAAATGTTCTTATGTTCCTGAAATACTGACTGAAATACTTTGAAAGCATTTATTGAAAAGTGGTAGTAAATAATTCAGCTTTGTTTTAGCATCTTTACAAAGATGAGAAGAGTCTATTTTATCTTTGCCAAGCCTTATTCATTACTTCTATAGCAAAGGAGGAAGATAAACATTAAGAACACTGAAGGATACTTCCTCCCCATAGATATCCATTTTATATATATATATATATACACATATTTACCTAAGATAGCATTAAAGGATTATCAGGTAGTACCCATACTGGTTTCTCAATTCTTTTCTGTTGTGATTTCCCTCCGTATGTTTCCCAACTCAGAGAGGTTGAGAGCTCCTTTGCAAGAGTGGGAAAAGAGTTTCACCTGTACACTTGACTGCTACAATTTTCCTTTCCTTATTTGAGTCAGGTAGAGACAGTCTTTCTGTATTTTTAATAAATAGTTAGCAAAATAATATCAATTTATTTTGACAAGTAATATTTGCATAACTTCTGAGAAAAGATAAACGGTACTTTCATATATGTTTTTGTTTCCATTTCCTTTGATTGTTGTAACTTTGAACATATGTAAATTTTATTTCAGGGTGAAATAGTGAAAGTTTAGCAAACTCATCTTTTCCCAGATGAAGGAAGGATGTTTGTGACAGGTATGGGCAGATACCCCTGGGAAGCACATGATTTTCCAAGGACCTTCTCCATCCAGCTGGCCTTTGCTTACCCTGCTTGGTACATAGTTCTGTACTAGAAAGCAGGAACAAAACAAACATGACATTTGCAGGCCCTGCCTTCAATAGTTTAATTTGTAATTGGGGAATTTAGGGAGAGGAAGTAAGGAAGCATAACGAAACATGAAGACATGGAAGTGAACTTTCATTTCCAGGAAATTGGCAAACTAGATGTCCAGAGCTTCTTAATAAAAACATAAAAAGGAGGGGTACAGGATTTAAAAAATTTATGTTTGAAGTGTGGCTGAACTGGCAGTAGTATAAGGGAATTAGTAGGAAGGGCAAAATCATTGAGAGAGTTGAAAGCCAGAGGGTGAGGAACTCTGACTGGCACTTGCTGGCTCCTGAAGGTCTAGAGCTTAGGTTTTAACAAGAAAAAGGAGAAAATGCCTGTGGCCTATTCATCATGAAGATTTGGATGGGAGATATCTCCACATGAAATCTGGAATCTTGAAGGACAGCACAGTTAATTTTAAAACAACTAACTAGAAAATATGCCCCTAGAGGAATACAGTGGTGTTTTTGCTGTTCTTAGTTGTGACTCTGGCCAGAATGAGCAGCTCTAGGTAGAATAACGGGACGCTTCCTTGAGAAGCACATTCCTGAGGAGTAATGAATTAGGTAATAAGCATTTAACGTAATTAGGAAAAGAGAATAAACTCAAAGTAGAATGAAGGAAATAGACATAGTTGAGAGTTATTAGGAAAAGACAAAGTTAGTTGTTCAAACCTTTGGCAATATTAACAGAAAAAAGAAACATCAGGAACAAGAGGGAGACACAACTGAAAATACAAGCAGATATTTAAAAGAAAATGTAAACAAATTTAAGCCAATACATTTGAAAAATGAAATGAAATGAACAAATTACTAGGAAGATACTACTTCCCAAAATTGATGCAGTAATAACATCTGTGACTTTTGCAACCTACTTAGTAATATAGATTGCCTTTAAAAGGTAACATGAAGTTGAATTCTGTGAAGATGGCGGCGTGAGCAGGGCGGCAGAAATCTCCTCCCAAAACCATATATATTTATGAAAATACAACAAATACAACTATTCCTAAAAGAGAGACCAGAAGATACAGGACAACAGCCAGGCTACAGCTACACCTGTGAGAACTCAGCACCTCACTAAATGGATAAGATACAAAGCCGTGACCCAGTGGCACCCGAGCATTCCCCCACCCCAATACACCGGTGGGAGGAAAAGATTCAGAGTGGGGAGGGAGTGGAAGAAAAGTCTTAAAGACACAAGGGCTCAACAGTGGAACAAAATCGTCCGAGCACACTCAGCCCAGCAGGCTGGGAGTCTTGGGGAATTTCGGACCCCTTGGCCAGCGGCTGGGCAAAGCAGCCATGCCAAGGCTTCCCACAGAGATCAGCAGCCTGCCATTCGTTCGCTCCCCAGCCAGGGCCGCAGACGGATCCGCCACTGCGGCAGAACAGCAGAGGGGCGGCCCCGTCCGCAGCAACCTCACAGAATCTACTCCCGGCAGGCATGCAGCTAAGCAGGAAGAGCCCCAGAACCAGGTCCAGAAGGCACCAAGGGGATCAGAATGCACCCAGCATAATAGCAAACCTCTGCAGTACTATAGGCGAGGCTGAGGGCGACCCCGCACACAGGAAATTCAGGGGATTATCCGAGAGCCTGCATCCCAGTGTGCAGGACAATAGCGCAGGCCCAGGAGAAGGGCAAGGAGAACAACAAGCAGGAAAGGACTTTGTTCCCCCAGGTGATACACGTGGCACCTACCAGCGGCCACTTCTATCACCATGAAAAGGCAGAGGAATATGGTCCAGACTAAGATCATCCAGACAACCCATGAGAGGGGGCCTGATGGAATGGACATGCACAATCTTCCTGAAAAATAATTAAGAATAAAAGTCATGACGATTCTGATGGATCTACTGAGAAATATGCAAGAGCTAAGGGAGGAAGTGAGGGAAGTGAGGAACGACAATTCAGAAAAGAGACAAGTGATCCACGGGCTTAGCAGCAGACTGGACAAGATGCAAGAGACTGTTAATGGAATAGAAATCAGAGAACAGGAATACAGAGAAGCTGAGGCAGAGAGAGATAAAAGGATCTCTAGGAATGGAAGAATATTAAGAGAACTGTGTGACCAATCCAAATTGAACAATATTCGCATTATAGGAGTACCAGAGGAAGAAGAGACAGAAAAAGGAATAGAAAGTGTCTTTGAAGAAATAATTGCTGAAAACTTCCACAACCTAGGGGAAGAAATACTCTCTCGGACCACAGAAGCCCACAAATCTCCCAACACAAGGGACCCAAGGAAGACAACACTAAGACACATAATAATTAAAATGGCAAAGATCAAAGATAAGGAGAGAGTATTAAAGGAAGCTAGAGTGAGAAAAAAGAACACCTACAAAAAAAATTCATCAGAGTATCATCAGACTTCTCAACAGAAACCTTAGAGGCCAGAAGAGAATGGCATGATATATTTAACGTAATGAAACAGAAGGGCCTCAAACCAAGAATATTGTATCCAGCACGATTATCATTTAAATATGATGGAGGGATTAAACAATTCCCAGACCAGTGAATGCTGAGGGAGTTTGCCTCCCATAAACCACCTCTACAGGATATCTTAAAGGGACTGCTCTAGATGGAAGAACTGCTAAGGCTAAAAAGATGTCACCAGAGAAAATGAAATCATAGCAAAGAAAGCAGACCATCCAAATACTAACTAAAGGCAAAGAACAAAACACCTAGTATATAAAGAATGGAGGACAAAGAATAAGAAGGGAGAGAAATAAAGAATCATCAGACTGTGTTTACAATAACTTAACAAGAAACTTACATTAGCCAGGTAGATAGAAAAGGAGCCAGGTAGATAGTAAAGAAGGTAACCACAAATCTAAATGCACCAATGGCAATAAGTACATATCTAACGATGATCACCCTAAATGTAAATGGACTAAATGCACCAATCAAAAGACACAGAGTAACAGAATGGATAAAAAAGCAAGACCCATCTATATGCTGCTTAGAAGAGACTCACCTCAAACCCAAAAATATACACAGACTAAAAATGAAGGGATGGAAAAAGATATTTCATGCAAACAACAAGGAGAAAAAAGCAGGTGTTGCAGTACTTGTATCAGACAAAATAGACTTCAAAACAAAGAAAATAGCAAGGGATAAAGAAGGATTACATAATGATGGAGGGGTCAGTCCAACAAGAGGATATAACCATTTTAAATATGTATTCAACCAACACAGGAGCACCGACATATGTGTAACAAATACTAATAGAATTGAAAGAGGAAATAGAAAGCAATGCATTCATTTTAGGAGACTTCAACACACCACTCACTCCAAACGACAGATCAACCAGACAGAAAATTAGTAAAGACACAGATTCACTGAACAACACACTAGAACAGATGGACCTAACAGACATCTAGAGAACTCGACACCCAAAAGCAGCAGGATACACATTCTTCTCAACTGCACATGAAACATTTTCCAGAATAGACCACATACTAGGCCACAAAAAGAACCTCAGTAAATTTTAAAATATTGAAATTCTGCAAACCAACCTCTCAAATCAAAAAGGTATAAAACTAGAAATAAATTTTACAAAGAAAACAAAAAGGCTCACAAATACATGGAGACTTTACAACATGCTCCTAAATAATCAATGGATCAACGACCAAATTAAAAAAGATATCAAACAATATATGCAGACAAATGAAAGCAACAACACAAAGCCACAACTTCTGGGGAATGCAGGAAAGGCAGTTCTAAGAGGAAAGTATATTGCAATCCAGGCCTATTTAAAGAAGGAAGAAAAATCCCAAATGAATAGTCTAAAGACACAATTACTGAAACTGGAAAAAGAAGAACAAATGAGGCCCAAAGTCACCAGAAGGAGGGAAATAATAAAGACCAGAGAAGAAAGAAACAAAATTGAGAAGAATAAGACAATAGAAAAAATCAATGAAACCAAAAGCTGTTTCATTGAAAAAACAAACAAAATTGCTAAACCCCTAGCCAGACTTATTAAGAGGAAAAGAGAATCTACACACATAAACAGAATCAGAAATGAGAAAGGAAAAACCATGACGGACCCCACAGAAATACAAAGAATTATTAGAGAATACTATGAGAATCTATATGCTAACAACCTGGAAAGCCTAGAAGAAATGGACAACTTCTTAGAAAAATGCAACCTTCAATACTGACCAAGCTAGAAACAGAAAACCTAAACAGACCAGCCACCAGCAACGAAATTGAATCGGTAATCAAAAACCTACCCAAGAACAAAACCCCTGGGCCAGATGGATTCACCTGAATTCTACAGGACATAAAGAGAAGACATAATACCGATTCTCCTTAAAGTTTTCCAAAAAATAGAAGAGGAGGCAATACTTCCAAACTCATTCTATGAAGCCAGCATCACTCTAATACCAAAACCAGGCCAAGACCCCACAAGAAAAGAAAATTACAGACCAATATCCCTAATGAACATAAATGCAAAAATACTCAACAAAATATTAGCAAACCGAATTCAAAAATACATCAAGAGGATCATACACCATGATCAAGTGGAATTCATCTCAGGGATGCAAGGATGGTACAACACTCAAAAAACCATCAACATCATCCACCACATCAACAAAAAAGAAGAACAAAAGCCACATGATCATCTCCACAGGTGCCTAAAAAGGATTTGACAAAATTCAACATCCATTCATGATTAAAACTCTCAAAAAATGGGTACAGAGGGCAAGTACCTCAACATCATAAAGGCCGTATATGACAAACCCACAGCTAACATCATACTTAACTGTGAGAAGCTGAAAGCTTTTCATCTAAGATCTGGAACAAGACAGGGATGCCCACTCTCTCTGCTGTTAGTAAAAATAGTACTGGAGATCCTAGCCAGAGCAATCAGTCAAAACAGAAATACAAGGCATTCAGATTGGTAAAGAAGAAGTCAAATTGTCACTATTTGTAGAGGACATGATATTGTACATAAAAAACCCTAAAGACTCCACTCCAAAACTGCTAGAACTAATATCTGAATTCAGCAAAGTTGCAGGATACAAAATTAACACACAGAAATCTGTTACTTCCTTGTACACTAATGATAAGCTAACAGAAAGAGAAATCAGGAAAACAATTCCATTCACAATTGCATCGAAAAGAATAAAATACCCAGGAATAAACCTAACGAAGGAAGTGAAAGACCTGTACTCTGAAAACAACAAGACACTCCTAAGAGAAATTAAAGAGGACACTAACAAATGGAAATTCATCCCATGCTCTTGGCTAGGAAGAATTAATATTGTCAAAATGGCTATACTACCTAAAGTAATATACAGATTCAATGCAATCCCTATCTAAATACCAACAGCATTCTTCAATGAACTGTAACAAATAATTCTAAAATTCCTATGGAACGACGAAAATCCCCGAATAGCCAAAGCAATCCTGAGAAGGAAGAATAAAACAGGGGGAATTATACTCCCAGACTTCTAGCTCTACTACAAGCTTCAGTAATCAAGAAAATTTGGCATTGGCAGAAAAACAGACCCAAAGACCAATGGAACAGATTAGAAAATCCAAACATTAACCCAAGTATATACGGTCTATTAATATATGATAAAGGAGCCTTGCATATACAATGGGGATATGACAGCCTCGTCAGCAGCTGGTGTTGGCAAACCTGCACAGCTACATGTAAGAGAATGAAACTGGACTACTGTCTAACCCAGTAAACAAAAGTAAACTCAAAATGGATCAAAGACCTGAATGTAAAACATGAAAGCATAAAACTCTTAGAAAAAAACATAGGCAAAATCTCTTGGACATAAACACGAGTGACTTCTTCATGAACTTATCTCCCAGGGCAAGGGAAACAAAAGCAAAAATGAACAAGTGGGACTATATCAGGATGAAAATGTTCTGTAGAGCAAAGGACACCATCAGTAGAACAAAAAGACACCCTACAGTATGGGAGAATATATTCATAAATGATAAATCCAATAAGGGGTTGACATCCAAAATATATAAAGAACTCATGCACCTCAACAAGCAAAAAGCAAATAATCCAATTAAGAAATGGGCAGAGGGCATGAATAGACACTTCTCCAAAGAAGAAATTCAGATGGCCAACAGGCACATGAAAAGATGCTTGACATCGCTAATAATCAGGGAAATGGAAATTAAAACCACAGTGAGATATCACCTCACACCAGTAAGTATGGCCAACATCCAAAATACAAACAACCGCAAATGCTGGCCAGGATGTGGAGAAAAGGGCACCCTCCTATACTGCTGGTGGGAATGCAAATTTGTTCAACCATTGTGGAAAGCAGTATGGATGTTCCTCAAAGAAATACAAATAACATTTGACCCAGGAATCCCACTCCTAAGAATTTACCCTAAGAATGCAGCAGCCCAGTTTGAAAAAGACATATGCACCCCTATGTTTATTGCAGCACTATTTACAATAGCCAAGAAGTGGAAGCAATCTAAGTGTCCATCGGTAGATGAATGGATAAAGAAGAGATGGTCCATATACACAATGGAATATTATTCAGCCATAAGAAGAAAACAAATCCTACCATTTGCAACAACATGATGGAGCTGGAAGGTATTATGGTCAGTGAAATAAGCCAAGTGGAAAAAGACAAGTATCAAATGATTTCTCTCATATGTGGAGCATAAGAGCAAAGAAAAGAGAAAACTGAAAGAAAAAAACAGCAGCAGACTCACAGAACCCAAGAATGGACTAATTAGGTAAAGGTACTGGGGAGGATGGGTTGAAAGGGAGGGACAAGGGGGAAAAAGGGGCATTACGATTAGCAGTCGTCATGTTCGGGAGGTAAGGGGTGAGCTGTACAACTCAGAGAAGACAAGTAGTGATTCTATAGCATCTCACTAAGCTTTTGGACAGTGACTGTATTGGGGTGCGTGGAGGGGACTTTATGAAGTGGGTAGTTTTATAACCATAATATTGCCCATGTAATTGTAGATTAATGATACCAAAATAAATTTTTTTTCAATCTGGAAAAAAAAGCGATAACGTGAAGACCAGATTGGTCTACAAGCAGATTCTACTGAATATTTAGGAAAAATAATTCCAAACTCACATTAATATTGTATTTCATTAATTCTAAAAAGCACTGCCCCCAATTAATATCTCTGAAATAGGGTTAGGTCTTTTTTTTTTCATGTGGATTTATTTTTTTATTGTGGTAACATACATATAATATAAAATTGGCCCTTTTAGCTATTTTTAACTTTACAGTTAATGGCATTAAGTATATTCACAATGTTGTGCAGCTGTTACCACCATCCACCTCTAGAAAAATACTTTGCAACTGAAACTGTATCCATTAAACAGTAACTCCCCATTTTCCCCTCTCCCCCTGAAACTGGCAACCTCCAGTCTATCTTCTATTTCTGTGAATTTCACTACTTTGGTATAGAAGTATATGTGTGTGTGTGTGTGTGTGTGTGTGTGTGTGTGTGTGTGTATAAGGAGAGAGAGACAGAGAGGATGGGGGGAGAGAGGGAGAGAATGTAAGAGATGTATTTATGCATTTGTCTCTGGCATATTTCACTTTGGCATAATGTCTAAGGTTCATCCATGCACTCGCATGTGTCAGAATGTCCTTTATAAGGCTGAATAATATGTTACTATATGTATATATTACTTTTTTTTTGCATTATCCATTTACAATGACATGAGCAACATTACGGTTACTAGACTCCCCCTATTTTCAAGTCCCCAGCACATATCCCATTACCGTCACTCTCCATCAGCATACTAAGATACCATAGAATCACTACTTTTCTCTGTTATACTACCTGCCCCATATCCTCCTCCCTGCTGCATTATGTGTGTGCTAATTGTAATACCCCTTTTTCCCCTTATCCTTCCCTTCGCACACATCTTCCCAGTCCCTTTCCCTTTGGTAACTTAGTCCATTTTTTGGTTCTGTGAGTCTGCTGCTGTTTTGTTCCTTCAGTTTTTTCTTTGTTGTTATACTCCACAGATAAGTGAAATCATCTGATACTTGTTCTCCACCTGGCTTATTCACTGAGCATAATACCCTCTAGCTCCATCCATGTTGTTGCAAATGGTAGGATTTGTTTTCTTCTTATGGCTGAATAATATTCCATTGTGTATATGTACCACATCTTCTTTATCCATTCATCTACTGATGGACACTTAGGTTGCTTACATTTCTTGGCTATTGTAAATAGTGCTGTGATAAACATTGGGGTGCATATGTATTTTTCAAACTGGGCTGCTGCATTCTTAGGGTAAATTCTTAGGAGTGGAATTCCTGGGTCAAATGGTATTTTTATTTTGAGATTTTTGAGGTAACTTCATACTGCTTTCCACAATGGTTGAACTAATTTACATTTCCATCAGCAGTGTAGGAGGGTTCCCCTTTCTGCACATCCTCATGAACATTTATTGTTGTTTGTTTATTAGATGGTTGCCATCTTAACTGGTGTGAGGTGATATCTCAGTGTTGTTTTGATTTGCATTGCTCTTATGATTAGTGATGTGAAGCATCTTTTCATGTGCCTGTTGACCATCTGAATTTCTTCTTTGGAGAAGTGTCTGTTCATCTCATCTACCGATTTTGTACTTGGCCTCTTTGCTTTGTGTTTGTTGAGGTGCGTGAGCTCTTTATGTAATTTCGATGTCAGCCCCTTACTGGATATGTCATTTGTGAATATATTCTCCTATACTGTAGGATGCCTTTTTGTTCTGCTGATAGTGTCCTTCACTGTACAGAAAATTTTTAGCATGATGTACTCCCATTTGTTCATTTCTGATTTTGTTTCCCTTGCCCGGGGAGATATGTTCATGAAGAAGTAGCTCATGTTTAAGTCTAAGAGATTTTTGACTATGTTTTTTTTTAAACGTTTTATGGTTTCATGACTTGAATTTAGGTCTTTGATCCATTTTGACTTTACTTTTGTGTATGTGGTTAGACAATAATCCAGTTTCATTCTTTTACATGTCACTGTCCAGTTTTGCCAGCACCAGATGTTGAAGAGGCTGACTTTTCCCCATGGAATATTCACGGCTCCTTTATCGTATATTAATTGACCATATATGCTTGGGTTAATATCCAGGCTCTCTAGTCTGTTCCATTGGTCTATGGGTCTGTTCTTGTGCCAGTATCAAATTGTCTTGATTACTGTGGCTTTGTAGTAGAGTTTGAAGTCAGGGCGTGTAATTCTCACCACTTTATTCTTCTCAGGATTGCTTTGGCTATTCGGGGTCGTTTGTTGTACCATATGAGTTTTAGAACTATGTGTTCATTTGTTGAAGAATGCTCTTGGTATTTTGATAAGGATTGCATTGAATTGCTTTAGGGGAGATGGGCATTTTGACAATATTAATTCTTTCTATCCATTAGTACAGGATGTCTTTCCATTTATTGGTATCTTCTTTAATTTCTCTCGTGAGCGTCTTGTTGTTTTCTGAGTATAGGTCTTTCACTTCCTTGGTTAGGTTTATTCCTAGGTATTTTATTCTTTTTCATGCAGTTGTGAATGGAATTGTATTCCTCATTTCTCTTTCTGCTAGTTCATCATTAGTGTATTTTAATGCAACAAATTTCTGTGTAGTAATTTTGTATCCTGCAACTTTACTGAGTTCAGATATTAGATCTAGTGGTTTTGGAGTGAATTCTTTAGGGTTTTTTTTATGTACAATAATCATGTCTTCTGCAAACAGGGATAGTTTGACTTCTTCCTTACCAATCTGGATGTCTTTTATTTCTTTGTGTTGTCTGATTGTCGTGGCTAGAACCTCTAGAACTATGTTGAATTAAAGTGGGGAGAGTGGGCATCGTTGTCCTGTTCCCGACCTTAAAGGAAAAGCTTTCAGCTTCTCGCTGTTAAGTATAATGTTGGCTGTGGGTTTGTCATATATGGCCTTTATTATATTGTGGTACTTGCCCTCTACACCCATTTTGTTGAGTTTTTTTTTTAATGAATGGATGTTGAATTTTGTCGAATGCTTTTTAAGAATCTATGGAGATGATCATGTGGTTTTTGTCCTTATTTTTGTTGATGTAGTGGATGATGTTGATGGATTTTCAAATGTTGTACCATCCTTGCAACCCTGGGATGAATCCCACTTGATCATGATGGATGATCTTTTTCATATGTTTTTGAATTCGGTTGGCTAATATTTTCTTGAGTATTTTTGCATCTATGTTCATCAGGTATATTGGTCTGTAATTTTCTTTTTTTGTGCTATCGTTTTCCTGGTTTTGATATTAGAGTGATGTTGGCCTCATACAATGAGTTTGGGAGTCTTCCCTTCTCTTCTACTTTTTGGAAAACTTTAAGGAGACTTGGTATTAGGTCTTCACTAAATGTTTGAAAAAAATCAGCATTGAAACCATCTCGTGGAGGCGTTTTGTTCTTAGGTAGTTTTTTGATTACCAATTCAATTTCTTTGCTGGTAATTGGTCTATTCAGATTTTCTGTTTCTTCCTGGGTCAGCCTTGGAAGGTTGTATTTTTCTAGAAAATTGTTCATTTCTTCTAGGTTATCCAGTCTGTAACCACATAATTTTTTATAGTATTTTCTCATAATTCTTCGTATTTCTGTGGTGTCCATAGTGATTTTTCCTTTCTGACTTCTGATTCTGTTTATGTGTGTAGACTCTCTTTTTTTCTTGATAAGTTTGGCTGGTGGTTTATCTATTTTGTATATTTTCTTGAAGAAGCAGCTCTGGCTTTCACTGATTTTTTCTGTTGTTTTATTCATCTCAATTTTATTTATGTTCTAATCTTTATTATGTTGCTCCTTCTACTGACTTTGGGCCTCATTTTTTCTTCTTTTTCTAGTTTCATTAATTGTGAGGTTACACTTCATTTGCTATTTTCTTCTTTCATGTGGTAGGCCTGTATTGCCATATATTTCCCTCTTAGCATGGCTTTCGCTGTGTCCCACAGATTTTGCGGTGTTGAATTATTGTTGTTATTTGTCTCCATATATTGCTTGATTGCTGTTTTTATTTGGTCATTGATCCATTGATTATTTAGGAGCATGTTATTAAGCCTCCATGTGTTTGTGGGCTTTTTCATTTTCTTCAAGTAATTTATTTCTAGTTTCATACCTTTGTGATCTGAGAAGGTTGGTACAATTTCAATCTTTTTTAATTTACTGAGGTTCTTTTTGTGGCCTAGTATATAATCTGTTCTTGTAAGTGTTCCATGTGCACTTGTGTATCCTGTTGCTTTTGGGTGGAGTTTTCTGTAGATGTCTGTTAGGTCCATCTGTTCTAATATGTTGTTAAGTGCTTCTGTGTCCTTACTTATTTTCTGTCTGGTTTATCTGTCCTTTGGAGTGAGTGTATTGAAGTCGCCTAAAATGAATGCATTGCATTCTGTTTCCCCCTTTAATTTTGTTTGTATGTGTTTCACATATGTACGTCATCCTGTGTTGGGTCAATAGATACTTATAATAGTTGTATCCTCTTGTTGGACTGACCCTTTTATCATTATGTAATGTCCTTCTT
The DNA here is from genome assembly GCA_032199065.1 of Smutsia gigantea. Lineage (NCBI taxonomy): Eukaryota > Metazoa > Chordata > Mammalia > Pholidota > Manidae > Smutsia > Smutsia gigantea. Next base: position 520,337 of record JAVSCE010008840.1, on the reverse strand, counting down.
TGTCTCTTGTAACTTTTTTTTTTTGAAGTCTATTTTGTGTGATACAAGTACTGCAACTCCTGCTTTTTTCTCACTATTATTTGCATGAAATATCTTTTTCATTCCCTTTACTTTCAATCTGTGTATGTCTTTGGGTTTGAAGTGAGTCTGTTGTAGGCAGCATATAGACGGGTGTTGTTTTTTTATCCATTCAGTAATTCTATGTCTTTTGATTGTTGCATTCAGACCATTTACATTTAGGGTGATTATCAATAGGTATGTACTTATTGCCATTGCAGGCTTTAGATTTCTAGTTACCAAAGGTTCAAGGGCAATTCCCTTACTATCTAACAGTCCAACTTATTTTGTATACTATTACAAACTCAACCTAAAGGTACTTTTTTTCCCCTCCTTTTTCTTCCTCCATTCTTTTTATGTAATGAATCATATTCTGTACTCTTTGTCTTCCCTTGAATGACATCAGTTTAGCCTTAGGAATACTTTCATCAATAGGAGTCCCTCCAAAATGCCCTGTAGAGGTGGTTTGTGGGAGGTAAATTCTCTCAGCTTTTGCTTATCTAGGAATTGTTTAATCCCTCCTTCAAATTTAAATGATAACCTTGCCAGATAGAGTATTCTTGGTTCAAGGCCCTTCTGCTTCATTGCATTAAATATATCACGCCACTCCTTTCTGACCTGTATGTTTTCTGTTGAGAAGTCGATGATAGCCTGGTGGTTTTTCCTTTGTATCTGATCTTTTTTCTCTCTCTAGCTGCTTTTGAAAGTCTGTCTTTATCCTTGATCTTTGCCATTTTATGTCTTCTTGTTGTCTTCCTTGGGTCCCTTGTGTTGGGAGACTGTGCACCTCCATCGCCTGAGTATCTCTTTCCCCAGATTGTAGAAGTTTTCAGCCATTACCGCCTCAATGACACTTTCTATATCTTTTTCTCTCTCTTCTTCTTCTGGTACCCCTATAATGCAAAATTGTTCCATTTGGATAGGTCACACAGTTCTCTCAATATTCTGTCATTCTTAGAGATCCTTTTTTCTTTCTGTGCCTTATTAGCTTCTTTGTATTCCTCTTCTCTAATTTCTATTCCATTTACTGTCTCTTCTACTACATCTAATCTTCTTTTAAATCCCTCCATTTTATGTTGTCTTTCAGATATGGTATTTCTTAATGATTGAATCTCCATCTGAAATTCATTCCTGAGGTCTTGAATATTTTCCTGTACCTACACAGGCATGTTTATAATTTTTATTTTGAGTTTTCTTTCTGGAAGATTTGTGAGTTCGGTTTTATTAGACCCTCTTTCTGGGGTTTGTGAGATTTTGGTCTGAGCCATGTTCTTTTGACATTTCATATTTCTGTGTGGTGCCCACTAGTGTGCAGATTCTCCAGTCTCTGGAGCTTCTCAGCCCCTAGAGTGAGGTTGGGGGACATAGGGGAGAGGATCTGGTGCCTGGGGGGAGGAAGGATCTGTTTCCTGCTTCCCGTCTGCTGTGCCTGTCTCTAGTATCACAGGCCATGGGCCAAGCACACATAGGTAATCTTCTGTGCTTTGTGTCCCTAGCTGTTGTAGGCAGGGCGTCCCTCTGGCTGGCCTGACGCCTGCGAAGTGACTGCGGGTTTGCGAGCAGGTGCCTGCAGGCCAGTAGGAAGGTTTGGCAAGCTGTGTGTCACAGTGGGGGTCCTCGAATCTGAATAGGCAGCCAGAGGATGGAGCACCTGAAGGTCCCCAAAGTTCCCAACCAGCTTGGCAGAGCACACCCAGGCAACCTTGTCTAGCTCTCCCTTCTCCTGCACAGCAACCTCCACCCAAACCCCACCCCTTCAGCCGCCCTCTCACTGCTAGGAAGCCTCTCAGACTGCCTGCCTTTCCTCTGACACAGGGCAGCCGGGTGTTGATCCCCTCCTCCACAAACAGCCGCAATGTCAATTTCCCAAGCATTCCGATGCTCCCCAAAGCCCAGGGCCCCACACAATATAGGATTCTGCTCACAAAGCAGATGTCCAGGGCTATGTGTCCAGCAGTCCCAGGCTTTCACCTCCTCCTGTGCTCCATTTTTCTTCCTCCCGCTGGTGAGCTGGGGTTGGGGAAGGGCTAGGGTCCTGCCGGATTAAGGCTTTCGTACGTTACCCTGTTTCATGAGGTCTGCTCTGTTCATGTGGTCTGTATGTAGTCTGGTTCAGCCTTCTTTCTTGTTGCTGTCTGAAGGTTAGTTATATTTATTAACTATATTTCTGTACTGTTTGTGGTTTTGGGAGGAGCTCTCCATCTCACCTCTCATGCTGCCATCTTGAATCTCTTTTCACTGTCTTTTGAATCCATATTTCAACAGGATTTTTTCCTGGTATTCCTTTAACTCTCTTGGGAAAGCAAAGGGCAAGGAAGAGGCAGGATACCCCTGAAAAAGCAGAGCCAAGCAAGGGGCATGGATTACTTAATACTTGGTATAATGCTCTAGCAAATATTGGTACTGAAATAGAGATGAATTAAACAAACAGGACTTAATCCTAAGCACACAGGGAAACTCAATTTGTGACAAATTGCTCAGTAAATGACTTTGGGAAACGTAGTTACCCACGTGAGAAAAAAACCTGAAAATAGATGCCTCCCACTATACACAAAATCAACCCCAGATTGAATGTGAAAAAGAAAGCTTTTAAAGTTTCCAAAATATAGAAGAGTATTTTAGATCCTCAGAGTAAGGCAGGATTAACAAGACACACACACATACGAGCACACACACACAAAACACATTGAAAGGACTCATGCATACATTGTACTGCATTGAAATTAAGAACATCTCTTCATCCAAGGATACCATCATAATAGTGAAGAAAGAGATTGTAATGCATGTAATTGACAATTTATACCCACAAGCAGTAAAGTCCTCCTGTATGGATCATCCAAAGACCAGAACCACTAGTACTAGTAAGGTGTCCAAAGACATGAACAGCTGTTTACAGTGTGAAAAATGCTTTAACGTCATTAGGAAACTCACGAAGGAAAGTTAATTCTATAATGAGTTGCCATTTCATACTGCCCAGACTGAAAACATTTTAAAGTCTGACAAGTGCAAATGAGTGAGAATGTGAAACAGCAGGAACTCCCATTACTGTGGGGGTAAGCACACATTGGTGGATCCTTTCTGGAAACAGTTCAGCATTCCATCATAAAATGTAAAATGAGCACACCCCAGTCCTTAGCTTTGTTTTTTAATATATTCTCCTTAATATATCCTTGACCTAGTGAAAAATCTCACAATGTGTACCAGCCAGCTTGTAATAGAAAAAAAATCTGGGAAAACTGAATGTCTGTCACTAGTGGAATGAATAAATATTACAACATATTCATATAGTAGAATACCATACAGCAATGAAATGAATGATTTGAAGCTCAGGCATCAATATAGAAGAACATGCAAAACAAATTAAAGTTCATTCAGTGTAATGTTTATGTAAAGTTTAACAAAAAGTAATATGAATCAATATATTGTATAGGGATAGAAAAATGAATATTTCTATAAATAGAAATGGAATTCTATTTCTATAAAATGGAAATGGAATGAGTAAAGCAACTGGGAGACTGGTTAACTCTGGTTAGAATGGAAGTGGGTGTAATCAGGCATACATGGGAACCTTCAATGGTACTCATAATGCTTTCTTAAGTTAGTGGTCATTGCATAGATAATCCATTTTTATCAGTATTTAAAATATTTATGAACCACACTTGTGTATACATATTTAGAATAAATGCATCTTTTTTTTCCCACATTGTAGTCTGTGAATTGGTGCTGGTCCCCGTGGTGCTTCCCTGGTCCTATTAACTAGATGAGAAAAATACGTACATTGTTAGGAGTTCTTCATTAAGTGAAATTCCTTCAGTATAAAGTCTGACCTTTATTATGAGGACATTTATTATAGTTATCCTGCTATATCATATTTAATGTGACTTTATTAGTTGGTCCCTAAAGGGGATTGTAAATTATATGTTAAAAATATGAATATATATTGATGTCTTATCCAGAAAACCCTAATAGCAGTACCACAATTGTGGGGGGAAATTTTACTGGATCACAAAGTTCATAATCTTGGAACCATAGGTTTATTTACCTATGTGACAAGATTTTGGGTATAGGGTACAGATAAGGAGATCCTTCTGTTTTTTTGAGTAATGGACCATAAAGTTAGTTGGATATGTGTTAAAAACTGGAAATTAAATAGCTTCTTCAGGACCTTGTTAGGCCTTATCATTAGGATATTTCTGGAGTGTAGCAGCCTGAAATTTATGTCCAACTCCAAAACTCCAGAGGTTGGATAGAGTCTCTGGCAGGTAAGTAAAAAGATGCAGGTGTTGGGGGGATTAAAGATGGCGGCATGAGAGGTGAGACAGAGAACTCCTCACAAAACCACATATAATACGAAAGTATAGTTAATACGACTAATCCTAAAAGAGCAACAGGAAAGAAGGCTGCACCAGACTGAATACACCTGGAGAACAGACCAGACCTCACGAAACAGAGTAACATGCTAAAGCCTTGATCTGGTGGGACCTAAGCCCTTCCACCACCCCTGTTCACTGGCAGGAGGAAGAGAAACAGAGTGGGGAGGGAGTGGAAGCCTAGGACTGCTGAACATCCGGCCTGGAGATCTGCTTTGGGAGCACAAACCTACATTGCATTGCGCTCAAGAGATTAGTAGGGTTGGAAAGCTAAGACAGGAGGAATACTTGGAGAGACTGAGATTCTAGCCATTTGTGGAGGACAGGGATCCACATCCAGCTGCTCTGGGACAAAGGAAAGGCAGGTGGTCTGAGAGGCTTCCTAGCAGCCAGAGGGCTGCTGAAGGGGTGGGGATTGCATGGAGCTTGCTGCTCGGGAGATGGGATAGGTGGACAAGGTTGTTTGGGTGCTCTCTGCCCACCAGGTTGGGAACTTTCAGGAGCTTCAGATGCTCCATTCCCTGGGTAAGCTACTCAGCTCGGAGGCGCCCCCCCCCCCCACCCGCACTGTAATACATAGCCTGCTGTGCCTTCTTCCTGTCCTGCCAGCACCAGCTCACAAACCAGCAGTCCCTGTCCTGGATTCAAGCCAGCCAAAGGGAGGCCCCGCCTATGGCAGCTACAAATGCAAAGCAAAAAGTGTTAAACCATTCTGCTCGGACCCCTGCTTCTGACATGGAGAAAGACACTGCAGCCGGGAAGCAGGAAACAGCTCTTTCCTTCCCCAATGCACAGCGCCGCTCCCCTGAAACACCCGACATCACTCCACGGGCTGAGCAGCTCCAGAGGCTAGAGCTTCTGAGCAGTACAGGGCACCACGTACAAATATGAAATGTCAACGGAACCTGGTTCAACCCAAAATCTCACAAACATCAGAAAAAGGCCCAAGTGAAACTGAACTCACCAATCTTCCTGAAAGAGACTTCAAAATAAAAATTATAAACATGCTCATGGAGATACAGAAAAATATTCAAGAACTTAGGGATGAATTTAGGACAGAGACTCAATCATTAAGAAATACCATATCTGCTCTCCCTGAAAGTTCAAAATGAAAATCATTAACATGCTCATGGACGTACAGAAAGATATTCAAGAACTCAGGAATTAATTACAGTCAGAGATCCAATCATTGAAGAGCACAGTGGTATTAAAAGCAGATTGGATACAGTAGAGGAGACAATAAATGAAACAGAAACTAGAGAAGAGGAATACAAAGAAGCTAAGGAACAGAGAGAAAAAAGGATCTCTAAGAATGAAAGAATATTGAGAGAACTGTGTGACCAATCCAAACGGAACAATATTTGCATTATAGGGGTACCAGAAGAAGAGAGAGAAAAAGGGATAGAAAGTGTCTTTGAGGAAGTGGTTGCTGAAAACTTCTCCGAACTGGGGAAGGAGATAGTCTCTCAGGCCATGAAGGTGCGCAGATCCCCCAACACAAGGGACCCAAGGAAGACAACATCAAGACATATAGTAATTAAAATGGCAAAGATCAAGGATAAGGACAGACTATTAAAAGCAACCAGAGAGAGAAATAAGATCACATACAAAGGAAAGCCCAAGGCTATCATCAGACTTCTCAGCAGAAACCTTACAGGCCAGAAGGGAGTGGCATGATGTATTTAATGCAATGAAGCAGAAGGGCCTCGAACCAAGAATACTTTATCCAGCAAAATTATCATTTAAATTTGAAGGAGGGATTAAACAATTCCCAGATAAGCAAAAGCTGAGAGAATTTACCTCCCACAAGCCATCTCTACAGTGTATCTTGGAGGGACTGCTATAGATGGAAGTGTTCCTACGATTCAATAGCTGTCACCAGAGGTAATAAAACCACAGTAGAGAAAGTAGAACATCTAATTACTAAGAAAATGCAAAATTAAATTAACTATCCCCAAAGTCAATCAAGGGATAGACAAACAGTACAGAATATGATACCTAATATGTAAAGAATGGAGGAGGAAGAAAAAGGAGGAGGAAAAAAAAAACAAAAAAAGAACCTTTAGATTGTGTTTGTAATAGCATATTAAGTTAGTTAAGTTAGACTTTTAGATAGTAAGGAAGTTAACCTTGAACCTTTGGTAACCATGAATCTGAAGCCTGCAAAGCCAATAAGTACATACCTATCCATAATCACCCTAAATGTAAATGGACTGAATGCACCAGTCAAAAGACATAGAGTCACTGAATGGATAAAAATAGAAGACCCATCTATATGCTGCCTTCAAGAGACTCACTTTAAACCCAAAGACATACACAGACTGAACGTGAAGGGATGGAGAAAGACATTTCATGCAACTAATAGGGAGAAAAAAGCAAGAGTTGCAGTACTTACATGAGACAAAATAGACTTCAAAACAAAAAAAGTCATAACAGACAAAGAAGGACATTACATAATGATAAAAGGGTAAATCCAACAAGAAGATATAACCATTATAAATATCTATGCACCCAACACAGGATCTCCTAGATAGGTTAAACAAATAGTAACAGAATTAAAGGGGGAAATAGAATGCAATGCATTCATTCTAGAAAAAAGAAAAAGAAATTCCATATCTGAAATGAAACATACAATGGAGGGATTTGAAAGCCAATTGATGTAGTAGAAGAGATGGTGAATGGAATAGGTATTAGAGAAGAGGAATACAAAGAAGCTGAGGCACAGAGAGAAAAAAGGTTCTCTAGGAATGAAAGAATATTGAGAGAACTGTGTGACCAATCCAAACAGAACAATATTTGCATTATAGTGGTACCAGAAGAAAAGAGAGAAAAAGGGATAGAAAGTGTCTTTGAGGAGGTAATTGCTGAAAACTTTCACAATCTGGGGAAGGAGATAATCTCTCAAGCCATGGAGGTCTGCATATCTCCCAGCACAAGAGACCCAAGGAAGACAACACAAAGACATACAATAATAAAAATGGCAAAGATCAAGGATAAGGACAGACTATTAAAAGCAGTGCGCGAGAGAAATAAGATCACATACAAAGGAAAGCCCATCAGGCTATCATAAGACTTCTCAGCAGAAACTTTATAGGCCAGAGGGGAGTGGCATGATATATTTAATGCAATGAAGCAGAAGGGCCTTGAACCAAGAATGCTCAACTCGGCAAGATTATCATTCAAATTGGAAGGAGGGATTAAACAATTTCCAGATAAGCAAAAGCTGAGGGAATTTCCCTCCCACAAATTACCTGTACTGTGTATTTTTAGAGGGACTGCTATAAATGGATGTGTTCCTAAGGCTAAATAGCTGTTACCAGGGAAAATAAAACCACAGTAAGGAAAGTAGAACAATTAATTACTAAGCAGATGCAAAATCAAATCAACTAGCCCCAAAGTCAATCAAGGGATACACAGAAAGTACAGAATATGATACCTAATATATAAAGAATGGAGGAGAAAGAAAAAGGAGGGAAAAAAACCGTTTACATTGTGTTTGTAATAGCATACTGAGTTAAATTGGACTGTTAGATAATATGGGAATTACCCTTGAAACTTTGGTAACCACGAATCTAAAGCCTGCAATGGCAATAAGTACATACCTATCGATAATCACCCTAAATGTAAATGGTCTGAATGCACCAATCAAAAGGCACAGTCTCTGAATGAATAAAAAAACAAGACCCATCTGTATGTTACCAACAAGAGACTCCCTTCAAACCAAACATATACACAGACTGAAAGTATAGGGATGGAAAAAGATATTTCATGGAACTAATAGGGATAAAAAAGCAGGAGTTGCAGTACTTGTATCACACAAAATAGACTTCAAAACAAAGAAAGTCCAAGAGACAAAGGACATTACAAAACAATAAAGGGGTCAGTCCAACAAGAGGATATCACTATTATACATATCTATTCACCCATTACAGGATCACCTACATGTGTGAAACAAATACTAACAGAATTAGAGGGGGAAATAGAATGCAATGCATTCACTTTAGGAGACTTCAATACACCACTCACTCCAAAGAACAGATCAACCAGACAAAGTAAGTAAGGAGACAGAGACACTGAACAACGTATTAGAACAGATGGACCTAACAGACATCTACAGAACACTCCACACAAAAGCAACAAATACACATTCTTCTCCAGTGCATGTGGAACATTTACAAGAACAGATCATATACTAGGCCACAAAAAGAACCTCAGTAAATTCAAAAATATTGAAATTGTACCAACCAGCTTCTCAGACCACAAAGGTATAAAACGAGAAATAGATTATGCAAGAAAACGAAAAAACCCATAAACACATGGAGGATTCACAACATGCTCCTAAATAACCAATGGATCAATGACCAAATAAAAACAGAGATCATGTAATATATGGAGACAAATGACAGCAATAGTTCAACACTGCAAAATCTGTGCGATGCTGCGAAGGCCGTGCTAAGAGGGAAGTATATTGCAATATAGACCTGCCGCAGGGAAGAAGAACAATCCCTTATGGAGAGTCTAAGCTCACAATTAACAAAACTAGAAAAAAAAGGATAAAAGAGGCCCAAAGTCAGGAGAAGTAGGGTCATAATAAAGATTAGAGCATAAATAAATAAAATTGAGAAGAATAAAACAATAGAAAGAATCAATGAAAGCAGGAGCTGGTTCTTTGAGAAAATAAATTAGATAAACCCCTAGCCAGACTTACCAAGAAAAAAAGAGTCTACACACATAAACAGAATCAGAAATGAGAATGGAAAATCATTATGGACACCACAGAAATAACAAAGAATAATGAAGAAATACTATGAAAAATTATAAGCTAACAAACTGGATAACACAGAAGAAATGGACAACTATCTTGAAAAATACAAACTTCCAAGGCTGATCTTGGAAGAAACAGAAAATCTGAATAGACCAATTACCAGCAAAGAAATTGAATTGGTAATCAAAAAACTACCTAAGAACAAAATGCCTGGATCAGATTGATTCACTGCTGAATTTCATCACACATTTAGTGAAGACCTAATACCCATCCTCCTTAATGTTTTCCACAAAGTAGAAGAGGAAGGAATACTCCCAAACTCATTCTACAAGGCTAGCATCACTCTAATACCAAAACTAGACAAAGACACCACAAAAAAAGAAAATTACAGACCAATATCCCTGATGAACATAGATGCAAAAATACTCAACAAGATATTACCAAACTGAATTCAAAAATATGTCAAAAAGATTACCCATCATGGTCTGGTAGGATTTACTCCAGGGGTGCAAGTATGGTACAGCATTGAAAAATCCATCAACATCATCCACCACATCAACAAAAAGAAGGACATAAACCACATGATCATCTCCATAGATGCTGAAAAATCATTCGAGAAAATTCAACATCCATTCATAATAAAAACTCTCAACAAAATGGGTATAGAGGGAAAGTACCTCAACATAATAAAGGCCATATATGACAAACCAACAGCAAACATCATACTTAACAGCAAGAGGCTAAATGCTTTTCACCTAAGATTGGAAACAAGGCAAGGATGCCCACGCTCCCCACTTTTATTCAACATAGTTCTGGAGGTCCTATCCACACCAATCAGACAACACAAAGAAATAAAAGGCACCCAGATAGGCAAGGAAGAAGTTAAACTGCCCCTGTCTGCAGATGACATGGTATTGTACATAAAAACCCTAAAGAATCCACTCCAGAACTACTAGATCTAATATCTGAATTCATCAAAGTTGCAGGACACAAAATTAATACACAGAAATCTGTTGCATTCCTGTACACTAACAATGACCTAGCAGAAAGAGAAATCAGGAAAACAATTCCATTCACAATTGCATCAAAAAGAATAAAATACCTAGAAATAAACCTAACCAAGGAAGTGAAAAACCTATACTCTGAAAACTACAAGTCACTCATGAAAGAAATTAAAGAAGACACCAATAAATAGAAACACATCCTGTGCTCATGGATAGGAAGAATTAATATTGTCAAAATGGCCATCCTCCCTAAAGCAATCTTCAAATTCAATGCAATCCCTATCAAAATACCAACAACATTCTTCAATGAACTAGAGCAAATATTTCTAAAATTAATATGGACCCACAAAAGTCTCCGAATAGCCAAAGCAATCTGAGAAGGAAGAATAAAGCAGGGGAATTACGCTCTCTGACTTGAAGCTCTACTCCAAAGCCACGGTAATGAAGACAATTTGGTACTGGCACAAGAAAAGACCCATAGAACAATGAAACAGACTGGAGCACCCAGTCTATTTAGAAATACCATTTGAGCCGAGAGTTCCACTCCTAGGCATATATAGATAATTAATATACAATAAAGGAGCCATGGACATACAATTGGGAAGTGACAGCCTCTTCAAGAACTGGTATCTGCAAAAGTCGACAGCTACATGTAAGAGTATGAAACTGGATTATTGTCTAACCCCATACATGAAAGTAAACTCAAAATGGATCAAAGACCTGAATGTAAGTCATGAAACCATGGAACTCTTAGAAGAAAACATAGGCAAAAATCTCTTGTATATAAACATGAGCAATTTTTTCCTTAACACATGTTCTCGAGCAAGGGAAACAAAATAAAAATGAACAAATGGGACTGCGTCTTGCTAAAAAGCTTCTGTACAGTAAAGGACCGTATCAGCTGAACAAAAAGGCATCCCACCTTGTGGGGGAATATATTTGTAAATGACATATCCGACAAGAGGTTAACATCCAAAATATATAAAGAACTCACATGCCTCAACACCCAAAAAGCAAATAACCCTATTAAAGAATGAGCGGAGGATATGAACAGACATTTCCTCAAAGAAGAAATTCAGCTGGCCAACGGGCTCATGAAAAGACGCTCCACATCGCTAATTATCAGGGTAATACAAGTTAAAACCACAATGAGATATCACCTCACACCAGTTATGATGGCCAACATAGAAAAGAGTATGAACAACAAATGCTGGTGAGGATGCGGAGAAATTGATCCCTCCTACACTGCTGGTGGGAATGTAAACTAGTTCAACCATTGTGGAAAGCAATATGAAGGTTCCTCAAAAAACTAAAAATAGAAATACCGTTTGACCTGGGAATTCCACTCCTAGGAATTTATCCATAGAAAACAACTTCTCAGATTCAAAAAGACATATGCCCCCGTATGTTTATCGCAGCAGTATTTACAGTAGCGAAGATATGTAAGCAACCTAAGTGTCCATCAGCAGATGAATGGATAAAGAAGAGGTGGTACATATACACCATGGAATACTATTCAGCCATAAGAAAGAAACAAATCCTACCTTTTGCAACATGGATGGAGCTGTATGGTGTTATGCTCAGTGAAATAAGTCAAGTGGAGAAAGACAAATACGAAATGATATCCCTCATTGTGGAGTATAAGCACGAAGCAAAACTGAAGGAACAAAACAGCAGCAGACTCACAGACTCCAAGAAGGGATTAGTGGTTACCAAAGGGGAGGGGTGGGGAAGGGCGGGTGGGGCAGGAGGGAGAAGGGGATTGCGGGGTATCATGATTGGTGCCCATGGTGTGTGTGGGGTCATGGGGAAGACAGTGTAGCTCTAAGAAGACAAATAGGGACTCTGGCATCTTAATACACTGATGGACAGTGACTGCAATGGGGTATGTGGGGGGGATTTGATAATAAGGGTGAATATAATATCCACATTGTTTTTCTTGTGAAACCTTCATAAGAGTGTATATCAATAATGCCTTTAAAAAAAGAAAAGATGCATGCATTGGCACCAGTATTTTAACATTGGTCAGGAGAGGGAATGGAGAGTTCTGTATATCCATGCTCGGGAAGAAAGGCTGAGGACTAGTTACTTTTGGAGCACTAAGAGATTGAAATATGTACAGTGGGGAATGGGATTTTCTTTATCAGTTATGTTGTAGGAACTTAGTTATACAGAAGGAAAGAGTAATAGTTTTTTTATAACATGATATTTGCACAACTTTGTAGTGGGAGAATTCTTGTAACAGATTTTTTTTAAGTTTTGAGTTGCATCTCTGATTTACAAATTGTCCTCATATATAAAGGATGATCCATTTGAATGGCCTTTGTCCTATAGGCTCCCCTTTCTTCTTCACTATCCCTCATTTTCTCTCTTCCTACCACAGATCCTATTGTTACTGCCTGGGACCATCATTTTTATCCCTTATGTGTGAGTCTCACCTTCCCACAAAACTGCTTGATGCTGCATCCATATTGGCAGACTTAGGGAAAAGACAATGAGAAAGAGGGAAAGTAACCATGACTCCCACGGCTAAATTCTAATTTGGGCTCTCTTGCTCATTTACTGTGTGACTGCAGGCATATGTCTCTTAGAGCCTGGTTACCTTATCTATAAAACCAGGATACTGCTCCTTTTATATGTCATAGTGGTATTTGAATCTATGGAGAACATATGTGAAAATACTTTTGAAAGCATAATAATTACTAGATAATTATGAGTAGTATTAGGATGGTTATATTCATAAGTACTATTTTATTACATTTTCCATTAAATGGATTTTTGTGAACAGCCTTACAAACCTAAGCAACTCATTTAACATTTACTTTGTGGGAGTAGACTCTGAATTTCATTCAACTTTTAATGAACATATGCATTCACACGTGGTCTATAAGAAATAGAAGCTAGGGACTATTATGTTCATAGCTTATACTTAATTCCTAACATATGTTCACTAAATTAATATTGTATGAGTAGTTATATAATATACACATAACTACAGTGAATTTTTTATCCAAAGGGAAGTACTATCTTCACTTATTGAAGTGAATATGGTTCTATAGACAAGAATGCTATCCAGTCTAAAATTATCATAAACTATCCTTTTAACTATGTATCTTCAGTTGCTTGTGCTTTATGTTGAGAATACTGAGCAGCTACAGAGTTATTTTCTGAGGAAATGTAGAATAAGGTTGCTTTGTATAATTTTCAAGCCATATAGTAACCAATGAAATTTTACTAATTATAGCTAAGAAATTAGTTTGTTTGCTCTATTCGATGATGGAAATTGACAGCTTTATTGTTGTTTTTTCTATTTAAATCAAAGGTCCATCTCAACTTAAATGTCCTTTGAAAGGTTATTAATAGACTTCTGTGCTAAGCCTGAGCTCCTCCAACATGTAAACTATATTCTTACTTAAATTGCATGTTCTATAAAGGAATTTACTCCTGAATTTGTATAGTACCATCTTGTTATTTAGTTCATTTTATAGGATAGTGGTTCTCTTCATGTTTGAACATAGTATTTTCTTAAATTCTTGTTGGCTGATTTTTTGTTTTAAGTATATTTATCTTTTTCTAATTCTTGTGCTGCCTTAAGGATCTTTAAATCTCTTAAAGCCTAGATTTATTATTTTGGAATTAAAGATAAGGCATATGGCTCTTAACAATACTTTCATCCTAATTTAAACCAATGTATTTTATCATAAGTGCTCATATGGAACTTTATAGAATTTAAATCGATTTTTTTTCAACTACCAAATTGCAGTATTTCAAAATACCAGCTATTTTTGCCATTCATCTATTTTTTAAATAGAGATGATCTGGAATTTGTCCAGAAAACTCTAAATTGCAGTTCAAATATTACAGTGAGATACAGTCTGCAATCTTATTTTTGGCTCCATAGTAAAAGGGTGAAGGCTGGGCATTTGGGGGGCATATAGCAGGAATATCTGGAACATCTTTTTATTGTGTCCTTCTGAGGCTTTTGCCTCTGCTCAGATGTCTGCCATATGGAAAGAGCCACTAGACCAGAGACAATATATGTAGTTGGTTTCTTCAGTGGCAAATTGGTAATAACACTTTATAATTAGTTATTTTTAATGTTAGGGAATTTCAAAAGAAATAATGTTTACATCAGTGTTTTCCAATTTTGATCATGACCCATGTAAGAAATATATTTTATGTCACTACCTAAAATATTATATTAGTATTTTATATAAAAAGCATAAAAGAAATGCTTTTTAAGAACAACTTGCCTTTTAATGTCAGAATATAATGCTTTCTAACATTTCCTATCCTGACTTATTCTGCTTCACTTTTTAAAATCTTATTTGTTACCTACTAAATTGATTTTCCACTTACCAATGGGTGGTGACTTAAGGTTTGAAAACCATTTTTAAATAAGTATGTTTATGTATAGCTCAATATCTGTTCCTAGTAAATGCCTTACATAACTTTCAAAACTATTTTGATAATCTTGAAGCATTCTTTTTTGTAATTTTTACTTGTTTTCATACATAGATAATCTATTGTTAAGTGGGAGAAATGGTAGATTCAATTGTTAACCCAGGTATGTCTTAAGAGTATTCTGCTTTGCTATAAACTTCACTGTAATTGAATCTAGCCAGCATTGCATAGTAATAAATGTGATTATGCTGTAGGTATTTAAGAGAGTTTGATCAGACTTTGACTATAGTTTGATCCTTAGTCTGACTTTAAAATTAATGCAAAATCTGTAGTGATTATAAGTAATTTTGAAATTAAATTGAAATCAGAACAGATACATAAAATGTTTTAATAATAGATCTTTGGTTCTTTGGAGCAACAAATCCAGATTTGAATTTTTAAAAAGGCAGTTGCCTTTAAAAATTTGTCTTTTAAAAGTGGTTTTCTTCATTATTGAAGAAGCGAGTATGTTTCCCTTGTAAAGTTAATGTCTAGCACTTTGTTACATCCTGTCTGAAGGTCATTGTAATATAATGGTTTTCTCTGAATTAGACTAGATTATAGACTTAAAAAATGTTTTATTACTGCCTTATATTTACAAAACACTTCATATTGATCATATTGATCAAAATATAAATATACATATGTATTTTTATATTTGTCCCCACAATTACATGATGTGTTGGCATGGCAGGTGGTAGTTAATAATTGAACCAGATCTAGGACCCAGAAATTTTAGCTCCTGGTGTTGTTTCTACTGATTCTAACTGAAGTTCTGCTCTTTCAGTTTACCAAGTGTATTCATCAAGTATTTTGAGTCTACCAAGTATTTAAAAATCTTTAACATAAAGAATGTTAATGGAAGCTTTTCTGTGAAGTTTGTGTAAACTTGGGTATACCACATTTATTTAACCACCATTCAAATGAGATAGGAAAGATGGAGTTCTTGTTTAATTTTACAGATGATTAGACACCAGTGATCACATTTTAGGGAAGAAAAAGTATAGATAACTGAAGAGATTACTACTCAAGCGAGTACAAAGAAAGGACAAAGTGGTAATAGATGGTTAAATAGGGATGAGAAAGTAAAATATTGCTAATTATATCATATTAATTAATAATTTGTTATTATCTGTCTCACTTCTCTGAACTATTGAATTAAGAACCTGAACATAATAACTTATTTTTGTTGAGTGTTTTCCAAGTACCAAGCAGTAATCTAAGAATTGAATCTGAAAGAAAAAAATTGTGTATATATTGTGAAGTGTTTTGTGCATGTTGAATTGTGCATAAAATGTATTGGCATTTTATAGAATAATAATAAAACTGATATATATGTAGCTAGTGGCCCAAGTTTAGAAGAGATCATTGCCAGGATTTTAGAAGTCTTCAGTCTCTTCTGATCCCATCTCTTCCCCATTTTGCCCTTTGCATACCCTAGGTAACCACTACCCTTGCCTTTGTGTGAATTTTCTTGCCCCATTTTTCTCAAATAGTGTTACTGTTACATGTGCATATCTAAACAATTTGGAATTTATCTTGAAAGACTGAGTAGTAAGCACAAACCTAGTAGGGTAAGGAAAGGGCAGTATTGCCACTATTTGGCAGTGCTTCCCAGGAGAAAATAAGCTCAACAAAGTCTCTGGATTATAGTTTGGCTTCGATTTTTTTGAGAGTTTAACAGAAGTTTCTTCTGGGGAAATCACTGGGCAAAGATCATTAGTGATCCTGAGAAACACAGGGTTCATCATAGCTTGTGATTAGGTACTGGACACAGTCAGGAGTAAAGGTATTTCTCACCTTTTAGTTGACCATGTCCTACCAGGAATAGGTAGAAAAATAGAACACTTAAAAACTTGCTTTGTGAAAGACTTTTTTGCTATCACTTCTCAGTGGGGTATGTATTCTAGTACAGCCTTTCTCCAGTGTGGGACACCCTGTGAGGGAGGTAAGGCATACAGAAAATAATTTCAGTGGATATTTTCTTACTTCTCCCAAGAGCATGGTGTATGGTTAAGATACATTATAGATACATGAGAGAAAAACTTAATTCATTTTGAAAAGTGGGTGTTTTGGTGTATTAGGCCTAATTCTATCGTAGAACCCCAGGTGAGAAGGGCTACTCTAGTAAAGTCTTTAAAAACATGTGTGGAGTATAAACTTTTGAGCCCTTGCCTGTCTTAAAAATCTCACCATAATATGTACATATTACATAGTTTGGCTATGTATGGAATTCCAAGTTGGCAGTCATTTTCCTTCCTGTTTTGAGGACAGATTGCTTCTGTTTTTGTCCTGATTCCAGTATTATTGTTGATGTTAGTAGCTTATCTGACCCCTGATCTGGAGGAACGTGGTGCTGTGAATTCTGTGCTGAAGGATCCTGTGGTATGGGTAAGGTTGGCTCTCCATTTTTACCACTGCTGGTTTGTATGTGGCTTTCTTGGGTCTGTAAGGCAGTGACGACATTTTCCTCTCATGCTTTGCATTGTCAAATTTATATTGTTGATGTATTCTGGGATACATACTTCTGGGATGCATACCCATAAACATTTATGTTTTTTTTAAAATACATTCCTGAAATTTTAGTTAAATTTTAAGAGGTAATACATTAGATCATTGTCTTCATTCTGCCATTTTAAGCCTGGAACTTTTCTAGATTTTACATGTATTATCCGATTTGATCCTTAAAACAGTCCCATAATATAGATAATATTACCTGCATATTATAAATGAGGAAACATAGACCCAGAGAAATGAGCTGCTCAAATGCATCCAGCTAGGATTTGAGCTAGGCAGTTTAATTTTCAAGCCTGCTTAACCATTACACTATAATTCCTTTTGTGATATTATGTTCTCTATGCCTTGAGAGGCAAGCACCATTGCATGAGTTAATTAGTATTTCTCTAATGTCTGTAATTAACGGTAATTTATATTTCATGACATGGGGAAAAACAGAGGAAAAAAACCTGTTGTAGTTGTGGGTATCAAGCACAAATTTTTTTGCAACTAAATGATTTTGAAATACCTTTGCCAAAGTAAGAATATAGTATATATAGAATATCGAGGTTATTTTTAAAGTGTCATTTATATTAAAGAAAAACAGTCTTAGGTTATATGGGATATTGTATATGAGTGGAGAACCGGCCTTGAAGTGCATATATAATGAGAAAGGAAACCGAGATCTTAAAGTAAGGTACCTATAAACATCAACCACTAAGTCGGTTGTAACTGAATTAGTTGTCCAGCTAAGTGGGTGTATTTCTAGGTTAGGTTGAAAGTAAGAATTGTGATACGAAAAATCAATCTAGGATATATTGTATGGAGAAGGTAATTGACTAGAGCTTTTTAATTAAATGTAGAGGAAGGTAAATGGATTTTACTATAATAAGTCCTTAGAATTTTAAGGATTAATTATAAAGAGATGAGTATTGTTCTGGCTATAGGTACTGTCCTGTTAGATTTAATGATGTATGATCATACCAGTCTCTTAGTTTTAACATAGGTAAGAAAGATATTTCCATATGTCACTGTGATAATAAGGTTGCATTTTTTTATATATTTTGAAAAGTTGAAGTGTATGAAGGGAAGCTATGGCAGTTCATATTTGTTTCAGGGGAACGTGCAGTGGGGCATACAGCATTATTACGGCTGTCTTCAATTTCTCCTATTGATTGGTTTGTATTAACACTGTCCTGATGACTCATATATCCCTGCTGGACGTAAACTTTAATGTTTATTCTCTACTTTAGCTGTTGGAATCCATCAAATTTATACTTGAAAGAACATCCTTCCTTATGAATTCTTAATAATGGATGAGTCAAGCAGTATATTAGATAATAAATCTACAAGCTTCAGGAAAGATGAAGTGTTATGTTTATATCCATTTTTGAAGTAAGCAAAAACCGAAAAGGAAAGAATGGGAAGAGGTAGGAAGTGTGGCAGTTATTACAAAAACATAATGGATATAAAAAAAGGGCTGCATGTTTAAGAAAAGAGGACAGACTGATTTTATTACTTCATCCTGATTCACTTAAGTATTGATCTTTGTTTTACTGAAGCAGCAATTAAGTTAGGGCATTACTGGTTTGATAAAAAAGCAAAACAGTGGAATAGCGTTTCTTGTTTATCAGTTCATTTTTTTTAAAGTCCCGTTGAGCCAGCAGCGTGGCTTAATGTCTTTTCTGTTCATTGCTGATTTGACAGTTTCTGGTCCTTCTCCTTTGCCGTTAAATGTCTGTGTCCTTTGTTTGCGCTCATGGGCTTTACTACATTTGGATGTGAGAGAAAAGCCTGTCATTGCCATTCGCATCAGATTAGTCTTCTGGGTGAGCGTAGACATGACACAGACCTTCTAAGCCATGAAGGAAGCGAGCTCACAACAGCGTAGATTTTCTTCCTGTACTGTGTTTTCGCCTGTGTTATTTCCTCCACGAATTGATGGCCGAAAGCTTGTCCGGAATGCTTCGTTTGGCGGATACAATGAACTTTCTCCTTCATTGCCAGGTTTGTTTATTTGATCTTGCATCCTTCTCTTAATTTCTTTCAGACTTTTCATTAAAATAAACTAGATATTTTAATGTCTTAAAACTACCTTTGTTTAAACAAAATTTGGTAATAAAAGATTAGGTTTTAGTAACTACTGCTGTATATGGCTTGGCTTTTCCATATTTCCTCTTATAGTCACTTAAGCTTAAACTTGAGAATTAATGATTCAGTTAATAGTACAATCTTGAGTGCTTATAGCATGAATTTTTACTTTAACTATAGAAATAAATACTATGACCTTTTGGCATAATTAAAACCGTTTCTGAACTTGAGATGTATATGAAATTCTTTAGACAAATTGTTCTGAGGTTTTTGCAAGTGAAACCGAAATACTTAATATTGACATTTGTTTTAGTAATTTTC
This sequence comes from Smutsia gigantea, assembly GCA_032199065.1. Taxonomy (NCBI): domain Eukaryota; kingdom Metazoa; phylum Chordata; class Mammalia; order Pholidota; family Manidae; genus Smutsia; species Smutsia gigantea. Next base: position 500,790 of record JAVSCE010008840.1, on the reverse strand, counting down.
TACAGAAAATTGATGTTTATTTGAAGCAGTAATAGCCAGACTTGACTAAAGTGAAGTTTTCCGCCTAAGTATAATTTCTGAAATGCCTTCCTTATTGTTGTTAGTTGTGTTTGTGTACAGTTAGCTTTCCTAAGAAAATGTTATTTTTAAGGTACTATTTTTTAAATGAAGTTGTGTTTGACAGCTATGATTTACACATTAAATAATTGGTCAGTGAGATGTAAATATAAATTGGTCTATTATTTGAAAAATATTGTGGCAAATATTTATTTGGATATGTATTTTTAAATATAATTTTTTCAAATTTTTAAACTGCATAATTATATCTTCTCTTTTAAGGTTGTATTTTTTGTTTAAGATAAAAATAGTCTTTTAATACCCATGACAAAGAAATACTGTGTTCACTTTCACCATTTATGTATTTTTCTGACACTTCTTTTTCATTCAATTTGAATTTTCCTATTTGCATACTAACCTTTATTTTTTGCTTTTTGTGAATATTCATGCTGATAGGCATTCTTTTGAGATAGTAAAACACATTATAGAATGCATTTCTCAGGCAATTAAATAAATTATTATAAATTAACTAATTTCATTTTCTTTGCTAATAGTGTTTTCAAAAGCAATTGGAACCCATAGCCCTGATCTGTTGCCTTAAGAAGCATAAGCTTAAAACAGCATTCATACCCATATTTAGTCTTCCTCCTAGTGTAGCATGTTTATTATCGTGCTTCTTTCTTATTTTCTTAAAATGATGTGAAGTTTAGTATTTGTCTTTGTTCAGAAGTGGCTTTGAAAATACAACATACTAAAATTTTGTAGTGTTGTTAAATACTCTGATTTTCCAATGTGACTTAGTTCTATTTCTGTATTTGTCTCTGTATTTTTAAGCCAGTAAGCTTGCCAGCGTGTTTGCTGACCTTCATGACAGGAGACTCCTGAATACCAGTAAAGAATACTCACGTGACCCTAATAAACAATAGAAAACGTCACTTTTTAAAAGTTTGGTATTTACTTAATTAGGTTATTGAAGGCACAATTGTCAGTCTGTCTTATCAAGGATTATATTGAAGGTCATCCTAAATAGATTCGTTTGAATGGAAAACTGTATGGTTAGCTTTGTTTTCTAATTCTTGAAATAGGAAAATCATATTTATAGGGCTATTTCCATATTCCCTTTAATCAACCAATGTTTGTTTTATAACCAGCCATGATAAAAGGCTCTTTAAAATACATTTTATTTTTTCAGCTCAGAAGTAGAATGGAATTAGCTGCTTCAAAGAGTGGCTTTTTATGTTTTTATAAGTTAAAAGTAAAAAATATTTCCTCTGAGCCATTTCATTATATTGAAAAAAATCTTAGATGCATTTATTGATAATCATTAGAGAAAGATAGGTTCTACATTAGTGATATTTAAAAATAAATTTGTCCTAATACCTGGAGCACAAGCCTTATTAACTATTAACTTAGTTTTCCTTAGAAATTTTTTGGGGGGTCATTTCTCCCTTAAGAAATATACTGGTTTGGCCTTTTTCTTTATGATGAACTACAATACAAAATGGTACCCCTGCCCGTGTGCGCATGATGATACCATAGTGCACTTGTTCTTTAGTTCATGTCTGCTTGTCTGTCCCTTTCCTTAATCTCAGGTATATCTTTTAGATATGCTTATTGGACCAATCTCTATAATAGTACCTAAAAATTGGGGTAAATCAACTTCACATTATGTATAGACTGTAAGCTTTAGTGCACAGATAGGTTTCTTTTTAGTATATTTTGACTTCTGGAGATTTTTTTCCCTGTACAATTTCTTGATTATTGGCTGTGTGCTGTATAGTTACTATTAGTATAGCAATTCTGTATTTTATAAATACCTATTAAATCTGCATTTGTGGATATGTAAACATAAAATAATCTCATTTTAACAATACCAAAACAGCATAAAACTTTATCTAAACATTAAAGAACCACATTTATTACTGAAGGATATAAAAAGATTTATACCTTATCAGTGATGATAGCACATGTATTCTGTTAACAGATTATAAGTTAAGGACAGAGTGCTAATTTATTCAAGAGTAATAGTCCACTGGATTAGTTTGAGAAACTAAACTATATGTACTACTACTTTATTTGAAAATATCTTTATGACCACAGATTTTGGGAAGTCTTAAGACCAGAAAGCACTAACTGTTAAGGAATGAGATTGCTAAATCTGGCTACATTAAAATTAAGAGCTGTTCATAAAAAGAAATCATACAGAGAATAAAAGACAAGCATAGGATAGGGAGGTATTTGTAATGAATATAGCTGGCAAAGGCCTAGTATCTGGAATACATCAAGAATTCCTACATAAATCAGTAAGAAATAGTTTTTAAGAAATGCACAAAGGTTTTGAAGAGGTTCTTCACAAAGAGAAAATTAAAATGGCTAATTAACATATGTGAAAGTGCTCAACATCATTGGTAATCAGGGACATGCCATCTAAAATTTCATTGATACACATACCCAACAGACTGGCAGAAATATGAAAAATTTGTCAGTGTTTATGTTACCATGGATGTAGAGAAAGGAGAACACTTAAAGACTGTTACTGTAAGAAACAAATTGGTAATGATTTGATATCCTCAAAGTTGAAGACACATACTATAATGCAGGAATTCTGCTTTTAGATTTAAACCCTAGAGAAACTCATGGATATAAATGTTCAGTCTAGATGCATTTCCAAGAGTAAATTCGTAGCACTATTGTCCATAAGAGGGACAAACTAGGAACAGCTCAAATGTCTATCAACAAGAGATGGATAAATAGTGGTGTAGCTATGAAAATGAATGAAATGCCTGCTGTGTATGCTTGTGAAGAATGGTTGCAAAAGTCAAGACAGTTTACTTTTGAGGAGAAGAGTAGATTGTGATAAAAAATGGCACTGGGGTTAGGGGAGGGTCATACAGGATTTTGACAATTCTGTTTCTTGATTTGGGTTGGTGGTTTTGCAGATATTCATACATTATACATTTATGTATTTTCTTGAAGGTGTGCATAGTTCACATATTTAAAAACCATTACAGGTAACAGTGTAGTCCATTTTTATTAATTTTTGGACCAATGTATCAAATTTTTGTATTTGAAAGGATGAATAAGGATTATACCCTTCTTTTCAAGAACACAGTCATTTGTGGAGCTTGAACATGAAAACAAATGCTTGAAGTACATTGTGATAAATACAGTAGTGAGATTTGTATGAAGTGTTATACATCTCAGAGAAGGGATGGCTAACTGCCTACACAATCAAAGCAGGGCCTCCAGAAAAGGTAGCCTTTGGTCTTGAGAGGCACCCTGATATTCTAGAAACAGCATGAATTTTTAAGTTAGATCTAAGTTTGAATCAGCTGTGACATTAGTTGAGTTACTTAATTTCTGTAAGCCTCAGTTTTTCTCAATTATATAAAATACAGCTCATATTTGGGTTTTCTTTTTGTGGCATTGTTTTGAAGATTGGAAAGTAAAGCATCTAGAGTAGTATCTTAAAATCACAAGTGTTCCTACTAATGGGTATTTGTTGCTTCATTGTTGTTTTCATTAATATTGTTATGTTAATTGTTATCATTGTTGATGAATGAACCAGAATTAGCAAGGTGCAGAATAGGGTAAAGTGATAGAGACTAAGCGAGAAAGAATGTTGAAGCAGGAGAGGTCTAATAAAACTGGGAGAATATGTAACTTTTATTTATATTTTTATTGAGGCATAAGTTACATATACATACATAGCTTTTGGAATTTTTAGTTGTATATAGCAAAAATAACCACATTCAGATCTCAAGAAGACTCCCTCCTGTTCCTCCCAGTCAGTTCCTTCTAGAGCAAAGGCAAGTCACTGTTCCAGCCTCTAACATCATAGATTAGTTTTGCTGGTTCCTGAGCTTTATGAGTGGAATCATACAGTTTATGCTTTTTTTTTTGATGGGAAGAGGTGGCTTCTCTCACTCAATATTATGTGTTTTGTATAGTACTAATTGCTTCTTTTTTATTACTGTGTAGCATTCTATAGTGCAAATATAAGATATTAATTTATTCTACTATTAGTAACCATTTGAGTTGGCTCCAGATTTTGGCTATTGTGAATAAGGCTACTATGAACGTTTTGTACTTGTCTTTTGATCAGCATACATGCTCATTTCTCTTGGGTGTATGTAGGATCAGAATTGCTGTGCTAGAGTATCCATTCATTCAGCTTCAGCAGATACTATTAAATTGTTTTCCAAAGTGGTTATGCCTCTTTATACTCCCAGAAGTAATGAACAAAGTTCCAGTTCCACGTTTTCATACTGTTCTGTTTTTAAAATAACGTGTGAATGAAGACACAGTGAAGTGGATGTTTTTCTTAATCTAATAGACTGGTCTAGAGTCAGCTGAAACCAAGACCTCACTATGGAAATTAAAGTAAAAGTCTGTTCTTGTGAGAATAAAAGAAGACATCTTTTTTTTTCATTTACAATATATATTGTTAGGAAATCTTCTCCTGTAGATATTTAGAAGATCTTTAAAATAATTTATGTTAGTTCATTAGTATTGAAAATTACTTATTATAAAATATTTATTACCTTGAATTTTAGAATTTTAGAATTGTTAAACTGAATTATGTAACTTTAATTTTCTTTTACAGTCAAGTTTCAAATCCTGGTAAGTTTTCATTTAAAATTCCATGTTGCTTTTTTTATGAAACAGTTTTTTTTTCTCTAGGATTGGGATTGAGTGATCGCTCTCCTTACCAGAGTGGAAAATTTAGAAAAAGATTCCTTCTTCATAGTATAGAGAAAGTTCAATAAAATTTCTGGATTAGGAAAGTGGAATGGATTTTTTTTTAGCTAATATAAACCAAATATAGAATAAATGGTAATTATTGATATGCTCGAAATGATTTTTAAATGCTTCAGGCACTGGTACTTCTGATGACTTTTTAAGTGCTGCTTTATGAATAATTGTACTTATTTTTTAAATAAGTTTTTATTGGACTCACAACAAATAATTTATGGAAGAGTTAATAGTACTTAAAAAAAAGTAGAAAGGACTTTATTATATTAAATGAGCACTGCTCCTTTCACGCCTGCCATACAAATATCTGATTTTACCGTTTCAACGTTAATTTGTGAATTGCTTTTGGCATGGTGTTATATTATTGTATTATATGATTACAGGGATGTGTGCATGTTTCTCAGGCACTTATGTATTTTAGTTTCAAACTTTTAGAATTTCTATAACAACCGTCAGTGACAATGATAATATTCAGGGTCAACATTAATACTGTGCTAAGTGCTTTCTATGCATCCTTCTTAATTCTCATAATAAGCAAGTTATTAGATTTTTTTTTTAAGTCTCTCAGTCCAGATTTGTTTCCCTAGTCATCTTTTACCACCAGTTCTGGAATCCTTTTCTAGTCTGGCAACAGATGTGAATGTATGTTGGGCTGGTCTATCAGGATTCTTTGTTAGAAAACAGCTGACTAGAATAAAAGCTCCTTGAGGCCTGAATTCATGCAAAGTGCTCTGAGAGCACAGAGAAGTGTTTGGGTTTCTGTTGATGGCTTCAGGGAAAGTCCTAGTTGCTTCTATAAGCCTTAATTTAACTCAACAATTATTATACTGGATATCACCCCTAATATTTTAAAACTGTATGTTCAGTCTAGACTTCTTGCACTGATGTACACAAAATATATATTTGAAATTGAATGACTTTTATGCATTTGTTTTTTAATGGCCTGTATATATCATAATACTAAGATAATGAAATGTTTCTTAAAGGTTTTGAAAGAGGAAAAGAAGACATTTCTCAAAATAAGGATGAATCTTCACTTTCTATGTCAAAGAGCAAGGTAAGCATATATAGCCCCCAAATATATGATTATAATCATGACACTTTTCTATTATTTAATATGAGGACACTAACACTGAGATCCTGTCATATTTTAATGGGCTGCTTTTATGTTGGTGTGTCTATACCATATAGTTGTATGAAAAGAGGAAAGTTTCCCTGGGGCTGATGTAGGTGTTGGTCACTTAGAAATACAGCCCACTGGTAACCAGTGCTCTCTGCAGAGTTAATAGTTCCTGGTATGCTGCTACAGCAGCACTTCTCAACCTGAAGACTGGGAGTTCCATTCAGAGAAATTCTCAGGGCTCATGGTCTTAAAATAAAAATTCTTAGGTGTTCTGGGTTTATTCAAATAACAACGAAAAAATATATATTTTGCCAGTTAAAGGACAAAGGTCTCTTGCAGTAATAGCCTGCAACTGAAAGACATTTTCTTAGAATAAGACATAGTTCCCTAAATTAGTAATTCCCAAACTGGAATACTTGTACATATTCTTATTATTCAGAATTTTTGCTTAAGCGTATGTGTACAGACTTGAGGCACACTGTGTAATGCATTGGTTTTCCTATGGGTTGGTAATTCAATAGATTTTCTATAGTTTGTTAAGGTATTTGACTTTTGACTGTTATTTCTGGTCAATCTTAGTATCAGCAGGAGAAGCTTTTATGTTTGTGAAATCAAGGTTCAGTGACTGTAAGGAAACCTATTTCTTAAGCTAGCAAATTCTCTGCTATTCTCTGGAGTAGGTTTTGATTTTAAAACTCCACATTTCTTGTTCCTGTTTTGATAGTGGTTGAGAACACTCCGTGTTATGGCTTTATGTATAATTTTACACAAATTTTATTCACACTTACTTTTCAACTATTCATTACATAAAGCTCCATCTACCATATGTGTAAATTTACTTAGGATAGAAGTTTAATAATACTTTGTGTGTATTTAACATATGCATGATACCTTAAGCATCTTAGATGAGATGTGTAATTAAGAAAATTAAAGGGCAAATAATTTATCTTAGGTCTTCCCCAAGATAAATATATTATAGAAATACAATGAAAATTTATAGAACTAAAAAACCTGTTTTCAAACAGTTAATACCAGACTTGGTGAATGTATTGTATAATGGTATTCCTTCTCCAAAGCCTAAGCACTTAAACCCCAGACCTCCATATCACAGCCACCTGCATGTCTTTAAATTGGGGGGTGGGGAGGGGAAGGGAGGACAGGGAGCCAGGAAAGCAAGTTTACAGACCTTAATGAAGCAGTGTGCACTAATGAAAAACACACATAAGCTTTAGCCTGAGTTTTAAGTACAGTAGTCCCAGTCCTGTATGACTGTTCAAATTTCAATTAATTAAATTAGAAATTCCGTTCCTCAGTTCCACCAGTCACATCTCAAGTGCTCAGTAGCACGAACAGCATTTCTGTCAATCACAAAGTTCTACTAGACAGCACTGCTTTACCCTCAGAAAAGGGAGTTTGAATATTGAATCATCCATTACCTATGACTTCTTAGATTCTAATTACAATGACATTAATGGATACTTTGTATTAAGAGCTTGCTATATGTCATCTTTTTTTCATTTTTTTTAATTTGGAATCATTAATCTACAGTTACATGTGCAACATTATGGTTACTAAACACCCCACTTCATCAGGTCCCCCGCCCCTACCCCATTACAGTCACTGTCCATCAGTGTAGTGAGATGCTATAGAATCACTACTTGTCTTCTCTGAGTTGTACAGCCCTCCCCGCGCCCCCCCCAACATTACGTCTGCTAATCGTAATGCCCCTTTTTCCCCGTTGTCCCTCCCTTCCCACCCATCCTCCCCAGTCCCTTTCTCTTTGGTAACTGTTAGTCCATTCTTGGGTTCTGTGAGTCTGCGACTCTCTTGTTCTTTCAGGTTTTTTCTTTGCTCTTATGCTCCAAATATGAGTGAAATCATTTGATACTTGTCTTTTTCCACTTGGCTTCTTTCACTGACCATAATACCCTCTAGCTCCTTCCATGTGGTTGCAAATGGCAGGATTTGTTTTCTTCTTATGGCTGAATAATATTCCATTGTGTATATGTACCACATCTTCTTTATCCATTCATCTACTGATGGACCCTTAGGTTGCTTCAATTTCTTGGCTATTGTAAATAGTGCTGCGATAAACATAGGGGTGCATCTGTCTTTTTCAAACTGGGCTGCTGCAATCTTAGGGTTAATTCCTATGAGTGGGATTCCTGGGTCAAATGGTATTTCTATTTAGAGTTTTTTGAGGAACCTCCATACTGCTTTCCACAATGGTTGAACTAATTTGCATTCCTACCAGCAGTGTAGGAGGGTTCCCCTTTTTCCACATCCTCGCGAACATTTCTTGTTTGTGTTTTGGATGTTGGCCATCCTCACTAGTGTGAGGTGATATCTCATTGTGGTTTTAATTGCATTTCTCTGATTATTAACAATGTGGAGCATCTTTTCATGTGCCTGTTAGCCATCTGAATTTCTTCTTCGGAAGTGTCTATTTAGATCCTCTGCCCACTTTTTAATTGGATTATTTGTTATTTGTTTGTTGAGGTGCATGAGTTCTCTATATATTTTGGATGTCAACCCCTTATCAGATATCATTTATGAATATATTCTCCCATTCTGTAGTTTGTCTTTTTGTTCTACTGGTGTCCTTTCTGTACAGAAGCTTTTCAGCTTGATATAGTCCCACTTGTTCATTTTTCCTTTTGTTTCCCTTGCCTGGGGAGATAAGTTCATGAAGAAGTTGCTCATGTTTATGTCCAAGAGATTTTTGCTTATGTTTTTTTCTAAGAGTTTTATGGTTTCATGACTTACATTCAGGTCTTTGACCCATTTTGAGTTTACTTCTGTGTATGGGGTTAGACAGTAGTCCAGTTTCATTCTCTTATATGTAGGTGTCCATTTTTGCCAAGAGCAGCTGCTGAAGAGGTTGTAATCTCCCCATTGTATGTTCAAGGCTCCTTTATCATATATTAATTGACCATATATGTTTGGGTTAATGTCTTGATTTTCTGTTCTGTTCCACTGGTCTGTGGGTCTGTTCTTGTGCCAATACCAAATTGTCTTGATTACTGTAGCTTTGTAGTAGAGTTGAAGTCTGGGAGCATAATTCCCCCTGTTTTATTCTTCCATCTCAGGATTGCTTTGGCTATTCAGGGTCTTTTGTGGTTCCATATGAATTTTAAAACTATTTGTTCCAGTACATTGAAGAATGCTGTTGGTATTTTGATTGGGATTGCATTGAATCTATATATTGCTTTAGGTAGTATAGCCATTTTGACAATATTTATTCTTCCTAGCCAAGAGCATGGGATGCATTTCCATTTGTTAGTGTCCTTTTTAATTCCTCTTAGGAGTGTCTTGTAGTTTTCAGGGTTTAGGTCTTTCACTTCCTTCGTTAGGTTTATTCCTAGGTATTTTATTCTTTTGGATGCAATTGTGAATGGAATTATTTTTCTAATTTCTCTTTCTGTTAGCTCATCATTAGTGTATAGGAAAGCAACAGATTTCTGTGTGTTAATTTTGTATCCTGCAACTTTGCTGAATTCAGATATTAGTTCTAATAGTTTTGGAGTGGAGTCTTTAGGGCTTTTTATATACAATATCATGTCATCTGCAAATAGTGACAATTTGATTTCTTCTTTACCAATCTGGATGCCTTGTATTTCTTTGTTTTGTCTGATTGTCGTGGCTAGGACCTCCAGTACTATGTTGAGTAACAGTGGAGAGAGTGGGCATTCCTGTCTTGTTCCCGATCTTAGATGAAAAGCTTTCAGCTTCTCGTTGTTAAGTATGATGTTGGCTGTGCATTTGTCATATATGGCCTTTATTATGTTGAGGTACTTGCCCTCTATACCCATTTTGTTGAGAGTTTTTATCATAAATGGATGTTGAATTTTGTCAAATGCTTTTTCAGCATCTCTGGAGATGATCATGTGGTTTTTGTTCTTCTTTTTGTTGATGTGGTGGATGATGTTGTTGGATTTTCGAATGTTGTACCATCCTGGGATGAATCCCACTTGATCATGGTGTATGATCCTCTTGATGTATTTTTGAATTCGGTTTGCTAATATTTTGTTGAGTATTTTTGCATCTACGTTCATCAGGGATATTGGTCTGTAATTTTCTTTTTTTGTGAGGTCTTTGCCTGGTTTTGGTATTAGAGTGATGCTGGCTTCATAGAATGAGTTTGAAAGTATTGCCTCCTCTTCTATTTTTTGGAAAACTTTAAGGAGAATGGCTATTATTTCTTCTCTATATGTCTGGTAAAATTCAGAGGTGACTCCATCTGGCCCGGAGGTTTTGATCTTAGGTAGTTTTTTGATTACCGATTCAATTTCGTTGCTGGTGACTGGTCTGTTTAGGTTTTCTGTTTCTTGCTTGGTCAGTCTTGGAAAGTTATATTTTTCTACGAAGTTGTCCATTTCTTATAGGTTTTCCAGCTTGTTAGCATATAGATTTTCATAGTATTCTCTTATAATTCTTTGTATTTCTGTGGAGTCTGTAGTGATTTTTCCTTTCTCATTTCTGATCCTGTTTATGTGTGTAGATTCTTTTTCTCTTAATATTCTGGCTAGGGGTTTATCTATTTTGTTTATTTTTTCAAAGAACCAGCTTTTGGTTTCATTGATTTTTTTATATTGTTTTATTCTTCTCAATTTTATTTATTTCTTCTCTAATCTTTATTTATGTCCCTCCATCTGGTGCCTTTGGTTCTCCTTTGTTCTTCTTTTTCCAATTTCAGTAATTATGTCTTTAGACTATTCATTTGGGATTGTTCTTCCTCCTTTATATACGCCTGGATTGCAATATACTTTCCTCTTAGAACTGCCTTTGCTGCATCCCAGAGAAGTTGTGGCTTTGTGTGGTTGTTGTCGTTTGTCTTCATATATTGTTCGATATCTGTTTTAATTTGGTCGTTGATCCGTTGATTATTTAGGAGCATGTTGTAAAGTCTCCATGTATTTGTGAGTCTTTGTTTTCTTTGTACAATTTATTTCTAGTTTTATACCTTTGTGATCTGAGAAGTTGGTTGGTAGAATTTCAATATTTTTGAATTTACTGAGGTTCTTTTTGTGGCCTAGTACGTGGTCTATTCTGGAAAAATGTTCCATGTGCACTTGAGAAGAATGTGTATCCTGCTGCTTTTGGGTGTAGAGTTCTGTAGGTGTCTGTTAGGTCCATCTGTTCTAGTGTGTAGTTCGGTGCCTCTGTGTCTTCACTTATTTTCTGTCTGGTTGATCTGTCCTTTGGAGTGAGTGGTGTGTTGAAGTCTCCTAAAGTGAATGCATTGCTTTCTATTTCCTCCTTTAATTCTGTTAGTATTTGTCTCACATATGTCGGCACTCCTGTGTTGGGTGCATATATATTTATAATGGTTACATCCTCTTGTTGGACTGACCCCTTTATCATTATGTAATGTCCTTCTTTATCTTTTGCTACTTTCTTCATTTTGAAGTCTATTTTGTCTGATACAAGTACTGCAACACCTGCTTTTTTCTCCTTGTTGTTTGCATGAAATATTTTTTTCCGTCTCTTCACCTTTATTCTGTGTATATCTTTGGGTTTGAGGTGAGTCTCTTCTAAGCAGCATATACATGGGTCTTGCTTTTTTATCCATTCCATTACTCTGTGTCTTTTGATTGGTGCATTCAGTCCATTTACATTTAGGGTGATTATCGATATATATGTACTTATTGCCATTGCTGGCTTTAGATTCGTGGTTACCAAAGGTTCAAGGGTAGCTTCTTTACTATCTAACAGTCCAACTTAACTCTCTTGTTAAGCTATTATAAACACAGTCCGATGATTCTTTATTTCTCTCCCTTCTTATTCTTCCTCCTCCATTCTTTATATACTAGGTGTTTTATTCTGTACTCTTTTATGTTTCCCTTGACTGTTTTTGTGGATAGTTGATTTTACTTTTTGCCTTTAGTTAGTATTTGGATGGCCTGCTTTCTTTGCTATGATTTTATTTTCTCTGCTGACATTTTTTTAGCATTACGAGTGCTTCCATCTAGAGCAGGCCCTTTAAGATATCCAGTAGAGGTGGTTTGTGCGAGGCAGATTCCCTCAGCTTTCGCTTGTCTGGGAATTGTTTATTCCCTCCCTGAAATTTAAATGATAATCGTGCTGGATACAGTATTCTTGGTTCAAGGCCCTTCTGTTTCATTACGTTAAATATATCATGCCATTCTCTTCTGGCCTGTAAAGTTTCTGTTGAGAAGTCTGATATGTTTTTCTTTGTAGGTGATCTTTTTTCTCTCTCTCGTTGCCTTTAATACTCTGTCCTTATATTGATCTTTGCCATTTTAATTATTATGTGTCTTAGTGTTGTCTTCCTTGGGTCCCTTGTGTTGGGAGATCTGTGGGCTTCCGTTATCTGAGAAACTATTTCCTTCCCCATCTTGGGGAAGTTTTCAGCAATTATTTCTTCAAAGACACACTCTGTCCCTTTTTCTCTCTCTTCTTCCCCTGGTACTCCTATAGTGCAAATATTGTTCCATTTGGATAGGTCATATAATTCTCTTTATATTCTTTCATTCCTAGAGATCCTTTTATCTCTCTCTGCTTCAGCTTCTCTGTATTCCTGTTCTCTGATTTCTATTCCATTACCAGTCTCTTGCATCTCGTCCAGTCTGCTGCTAAGCCCATCAATCGCTTGTCTCATTTCTGCATTGTCTTTCCTCACTTCCCTCACTTCCTCCCTCAGCTCTTGCTTATTTCTCTGTAGATCCATCAGTATGGTTATGACTTTTAATCTGAATTCTTTTTCAGGAAGATTGTGTAAGTCTGTCCCATCAGGCTCTCTCTCTGGGATTGTCTGTGTGATCCTTGTCTGTACCATATTCCTCTGTCTTTTCATGGTGGTAGAAACGGTCGCTGGTAGGTGCCACGTGTGTCAGCTGGGATAACAAAGTCCCTTCATGCTTGTTGTTCTCCTTGCCCTTCTCCAGGGCCTGAGCTGGTTTTCCACACACCGGGAGGCAGTCTGTGGGATAATCCCCTGAGCTGCCTGTGTCCGGGGTCTCAGCCTAGCCTATAGCACTGTGGGCATTTGCAGTCTTTTAGGGTCCTTTCTGTTCCTCTTGGTGCCTTCCAGCCCTTGTTATGGTTTCTGGGGCCCTTCCTGCTTAGCTGTGCACCAGCCGGGAGGAGATTCTGTGAGGTTGCTGTGGGCGGGGCCGCTCCTCTGCTGTTCCGCAGCTGTGGCAGATCGGCCAGTAGTGCTGGCTGGCAGAGAATGAATGGCAGCCTGCTCATCTCTGTGGGACTCCTCAGCATGACTGCTTTGCCCGACCGCCAGCCAGGGTGTCTGAAATTCCCCAAGACTCCAAGCCTGCTGGACTGAGTACACTGGGACAATTTTGTTCTGCTGTTGTGTCCTTGTCTCTTTAAGACTTTTAAAAGTGTTCCCACTTTTCTTTCATCCTGGGGAGCCAACTGAGGGGTCCCGCTTGCAGTCTCCATCTTGGATCCTGCCCTTCTGTTTCTCTAATCTCCGATACACCACGTGATGTGTGTCTGTGCTTTTGGTGCAGATCACCAGGGCTGGTTATTTAGCAGTCCTGTGCTTCCACTCCCTCCCCACTCTGATTCTTTTCATCCTGCTGGTGCGCTGGGGTGGGGGAGTGCTTGCGTCCTGCCGGGTCACGGCTTTGTATCTTACCCACTTCGTGAGGTGCTGAGTTCCCTTAGATATAACTGTAGCCTGGCTGTTGTACTGTATCTTCTGGTCTCTCTTTTAGGAATAGTTGTATTTGTTGTATTTTCACAAATATATATGGTTTTGAGTGGAGATTTCAGCCACCCTGCTCATGCCGCCATCTTCCCAGAAGTCGGAAGGTTCATTTTTACAGCCATATGTCATTTTAACTATCATAACAATATTAGAAGACAGGTATTATTGGTCCTATTTTCTAAGTGAACAAACTGAAGCTGAGAGAAATTAAATAACTCTACAAGGATCAGAGTGCTAGAGCTAGAATTCAAAGTGGCTTCAGTTTTTTATCTGCAAAGGAAGTAAGATATACCTCCAGACTGTGATGCCTCAAGTGCCAGACTAAGCCCTGCTATTTAAGAATTCATTTTCTTCCATTTAATAGGAATTTCAGTGGATGAGTGGGATTCTTAACATGGTAACTATTTGGTATAAGTAAAATTGTGCTCATACTGTTATTTTCCAAGAGCTAAAACTTAACTGATTTTAATTTAATTTGGTTATTTGTCTAATCTTGGTTTATTCTGTTATCTTAAGAGATGCATGGTCACTAGTTTGTCCTTAAATATTTTAACACTTAATCCACTCTATTTTTAAAAAGGCAATCCTAAAATTGAGACATTTATCATTAAATTTTATTCTTATGGAATTCTGAAGATTTTATTCTCACCTAATTAATTTTGGGAAACAAAATTTTGTTATTCCTTCTATCATCAATCTGCATAACTAAGACCATCAAATAATTTCAACCTTATACTTTTATAAACCTGACACTAAGAAAAAGTATCAATAGTGACATTTTTGGTGATGAGCTCTGGGATTGTTATTTCTTAATATACATAATTGACACCAGTAAGCACAGTGGAATATACCCTCCTTATCTACCTCCCCAGATTTTTTAAATAAAGGTAGTTCCTTTTTCTAATGTATCTATAAATTAGTGAATTGGAAAAGTCAGTTAATCAAATCATCATTTCCTGTTTGCATTTTTAAATGAATTTGTATTTGACCATCTCAAAGAAAGGAATTGCCAGCATGACTAATGTGTCTAGTGGACACCGATAGGGTGTTTCTGAATTGAGGTCTCTTGACTTGATTCTCCAGCCATCAATCTGGTTGCTGTAGGTTTGCTAAATTATCTATTGTTTGCTCTAAAAAAGTTTTACCTGAACATTTAAAAACCTTTCCAAATGAAAATATCTGATACAGTAACCTACCATTATTGTTACTGTTCTTTTATATTTGTAGTATTTTGTACATTTCAAAGCAAGGCAGATGTGTTCTTGTCTGTAATTCCATTTATGTAAGGGTCAGCTTTTTGACAACACTTGCAATCTTGAGGAAGGTCACAGACTTAAAGCACAATATATACCAAATACTGTGTTAAACCCATCATGCGCATTACCTCATTTAACCTTCAAAGCAACTTTTTGAGTCAGTAGGAGTATCCTCATTTTACAAATGAAAGAGATTGAATAACTTCCCAAAGTAGAACAGCACACAGGGGACAAAAAATAGGGGGAAGCAGTGGTGGAAGGGAGTGGTGGGAGAAAGAAAAAGAAGTAAAAATACAGCATGCTGAGCTTGATAAGGCTATTTAATGAATAGATGGCCAGTACTGTCCATTAAACCCTGTGTTCGTTGTTAAGATAGTGGCCAGTAAGGTTATCAAAGGAAAACTTAGTTTTGTAAAGAATTTCTAACAAAAATAGTTTATGAATTTTGGTATTTAAAAGGTAACCTGTTGATTCAGGTAATTTAGGTAGTAATGAATTGAAAAGATGATAGAACTTGGTCACTGGATTTTTTCAGAACTAGGTACATAATATGGCAAGGGTCCCTTAAAGTATGTGTGCTGTAATTTATCAAGCTCATGTGACAACCTTCTGGCCTACTAGTCCCTTATATATAGTGAAGTCTTTTAGGAATCACCAAGTCAGATCTTACAATGTTGGGGAAGAAAATTTCCTGTTGTTCATGGAGATAAGTTAAATTTGAGTCTGAGATTCAGTATGAACAATTTTAAAAGGTGAGAGAGCAGTATAGTGAGATTGCTAAGAGAATAAGACTGGGAATTAGTTAGACCAGGATACAAATTCCTGTTCTTCTACTTACTGGCTCTGTAACTTGGGGAAGTTATTTAACTTGTTCGTCTTAATTTCCTTATCAGCAAAAGGGAAACTACTGCCATCTCCTAGGGTTGCTTTGAGGGTTAAATGGGGGTAATGCACGTAAAGTGTTCAACATAGTAAAGATAAACAGCCATTAATTTTCATTAACTTTTAAGTCAGGCAGTCCCATCTGGGAGGTTTATCTGCGGGCAAGGTGAGACATCAACCTGGCAGAGGGTCCTTGATTCTGATGGAGAAATAATTCACAAACAGGTCTAACAAGTGCAAACAAGAAGAAATGTATTAAAGTGAAAGTAGTAACAAGAGTCAAGGTTGCATAGTTTCACGAACAGTGGTCCTTCTGTTTGTGCAGCCACGCAGGCAATGGAAATCAAGAAAGAACAGAGGAGAGAAAAGGAAAGTTCAGTGAACTTCTGCTCATCATAGGGCAGATCCCTAGTCAACCCAGGGTCACCTAGCGTCAAATGCCTGCTTGGATCCACATGGCATGGGAATTATATTCCCACCATCCCAGAACTGGTGGTGCCTTGGAGCTCTGGATGGAGTGAGATTATGGTCTTGGAACTTTCCAAAACAAAGAGGAGGAGACATTTGGGCAAGTTGCTAAAAAAAAAGTATGGCTGCAGTCCCATTCTGGTCACCCAGGCAATGGGAACATTCCAGCCTCATAATCAGAAGTACCTGTTGCCACTTCCCTACCTACCTGAAATAAAGCAGGGAAAGAAAAAAAGCCTGTGTTTAAGACTGAAAAGTTAAATAAATAGCAGAGTGACCAAACACTTACCACAGGTGATGGAAAGGGGTCACTTAGTGACCTAGCTGGCTTGAAAAAATTTAGAGACAAAGTGCAATAAGCTAAGCAGTATAAAGGTTTATTTAAAGTAAAGTATACACTCGAAGAGGGGGAGTGTGGACAACCTCAGAGAAGAGATGCCAAACAGGTTTTCTTCCAAAGGAAAGTAAGATTTTATTTAAAGTGACTGTACACCCTCAGAAGAGTGCAGGTGACCTCAGAGAGAGAAGAGGCGAGCTTAAGGGTTTAGGTTTGAGGTTTTTATGGAGTCTTTTGGGTAGGAGTTGGTAAAAGGCATGACATATGTAGGTCTTTGTCTTAAGAATAGGGTTGTCTAGGTAGCTGTGTTGATTGGCATCCTGGCTCTCTTCATGCATGAAGGTTGACCATTTTCTGTCGGTTTGTTATGCTCCGGAGTCTGTTCCTTGGAAGTTTGTTTCTTGCCTTGGACAGACATTACTTAATTGATTAATGTGACTGGAAGAAGAGAAACATGAGAAGGAAAAACATGTTAAAGGATAACCTAGCCTTTGTTCACAGGCTAAGTAAACTTTATAATAGCATGACACTTGTCCCATGTCCCTCCTCTACCTCAGTACCATTAGTAGTCTTTATTTAATAGTATTTGAGAGGTACATGATATTACTCATTTCCTATTAGACTGTTGGAAATAGAAACCATCGTATTTTTCTGACAGTACCTGTGCCATCTTTGGCTTCTTGGGAGCAAGGAGAAGACTATCTTGAGGAATTTCGTGAAATTGCTTATTTATGCCATTGTCAAGGAGAATAAGCATTGTGGTTTTTCAAGTCCGGGTCTCAAAGGAGTAATGTTAACAAAAATTTGATTAGGTTAACTGCTACCTTCTACACTGAGTACAGTTTGCAGTTCCCTGCTAGTTCAGCCAATTGTTACCGTCACTGTAATAACCCATATTTTGTACCAGGTAGCAGAGGCATTTTTAGGAAAGATGAGACAAATGAGCTGCAAATTCTCATGCCACTTTTGTTTTATTAATTCTCCAGATGTTTTTGATCCCTCCCTTTTCCCAGATAACTGGATATCATTGGTGAATAAACGTGGTCTCTGTCCTTACGGATCTTAAAATTGAGTGAGGGAGTTTATACCCAAAGTTTTTTTTATCCTTGATCACATCTAGTGGTATTGTGCAGATCTGGCCATTCAGCATTTGAAAAGCCACCATGTCAATCAAGCCCTGTATTCTTTCCTGGCACGAAGAGTAGTGCCAGAACTTCAAGTACAGTCTCCTGTGTTTAACAGTAGGCGAAAATGGAAGTCATAGAACATTGAAGGAGTATGCTTAGTTTCTCTGGTCCATGATTTATAGAAGGAGCTTTTAGTTTTATGCTCTTCTACTCCAGTGAGAGAATGTAGTGTCTTCGAAAGAATGCTGGCTCAGGAGACCCGGATTTTGACCCTGCTACGCTTTGATCTTCAGTTTAGGAAAACCCTGAGCCTCCCGTTCATGATTTGTAACATGGAGATGAAACCACTTGTTATGCCTACTTTTCAAGGCTCTTATGAAGAGCACATGGAAATATGAAGTATAAGCGAAGTCTGCAAACAATATAAAACAGCAATAGTAATTTAGGGGTGTTGGATAGGTAGCAACAAGTAGATGCTAGGAATGTTTTTGGGGGGGAATATTGTTTTTTAAACACTGTACAAATTAGATAGTGTTTTAATACTAGTTTCTGAAGATGTTTATATTTTCCTTTGGAGAAGGAGTAGCAAAAGGGCATTCATTGTGTGCAGAAATTTGCTAGAAGGCACATGGTTTGGTTTTGTTATTTAGAATATTTCATATGTTAAAAAATGTTATTACTTTACATACTTTTGTCCTAAGAATAAATAATTGTATGTTTCTTACATCCTGGAAAACAGAATGCAAAAATTTACAAATGATCTTATTTAACCCCACATTGTAGATTTATTTGTTGATTAGTTTTTACTTTTGTGTTTTTGTGGATTTAAAGTGTAACATGGATTAATTTTTAAACCCAAATACTATAGGGAAAATTGGTATTTGCCTAAAGCACAGCAATAACTGTAAAGAATGTCACAAACATAGCTTTAACATTGTTTTTTATATGCCATATGTATAAAACAAGGTTTTAATTATCATTTCTCTTTTGTTCATTTCTACATAATTTCAGTCTGAATCGAAACTTTATAATGGCTCAGAGAAGGATACTTCAGCTTCAAGCAAGCTCACAAAAAAAGAATCTCTTAAGGTTAGTTTCCACAATTATTTCATAACTATTATTATGCTTTGCATGCGCTCTTGAAAGTAGGCGAAGATAAAGAAATGAATAGGTGGCTTCCAGGCTGGTACACATAAAACATGTTACTATTTGTCTGGCAATCTGGAGTCACCTGAAAAGGTTCCCGGGGTTCTGTCCGGTGCTGCATCAATCCCAGCTGGCTGCTTTCCCTGCACAGTTGCACCCCAGTCAGGACCCACTTGTTTTGTGGAACACGTGACGGGAAGCTCAGTGCCCTATGAAATTTGAGTTTACTAAATGCTAGGTCATGGGCTGAATTTAGCCACAGGTAGACATATTTGTTTGACCTACACAATGTTTTAAAACTTTGAGCTAACAATTACAAGTCCAGATTTCCAACTTCCCTTAAGAAATAATGCACTATTCCTGCCCTCCCTGGGCCTGCATTTCACTTTGGTGACCATTGCAGCAGTTCAGGAGTGAAGTTGACCCAGCGGAAGGTACGTGTATATGTGTGTGCATGCATGTGTGTGCGTGTGCATGCAGGCACACGATGTGCTAGGGTGACAGCCGTGCTTCTGCATGGCTTTGCTCCCAGTGACCCTGGTGCACATTGCTGAGAAACTCCTTTTTGGACAATTGTCCTTCAGGAGAGCTCAAATTCCAGGATCTCTGCACTACAGAAACACCCAGATGTCAGAGCCGGCTTTTCTACCTGAGGGCCTCGGGGCGGGCCCCTAAGAACTCCCCCTGCATAGTTGGGAAGACACAGTTTCTGCCTCTGGACTTTTCCACAGACAGCCTGGCTGAGTATCTGTGGTCACCCAGACCTTACCACTGTGCTTTCTGTCCATCAGCCCAGGCTCCATGGGCCCTGTGAGCTCTAAATAAATAGCAGATGAGTTGAAAAAAAAAGAAATAATGCACTATTGGGCCTGCCTTCCAGAATGGCCGCAGATCCTGGAGCTTAAGGAACACGTAGTCTCTGATCTCTCTGTAGTCTACTTTACTGTGTTTTCTCCTGTACCTGATCCTGTATGCATTTATGATCCTGTTGTAAGTCTACTGTTAATTCAGATATGCATACTAATCAAGACCAAAAATCTAGTTTTTTGGCTGTAAACTATTAAAATTTTGTTATGTGTATATAGCTTCTTTACCATTAGGTGCAACTGGGAGGATTTTGTGTTATAGTTAAAAAATATATGTATTACTGATAGGTTATCACCACTCTTCTCCCATCCATATAACAAGGCAGTAATAAGTCTACATTATTCCATTGCTGCTTCTGCAAATTATCTCAGAAGTGATTTATGAAGGTAAAACTTTGATATTTTGAATAATTTCATTGTTGTGGTTTCCTATTTATATCTTACATACTAGTATCAGGAAAGAGAGCAGCCAAATTGCCCGTTGCAAATAATTACAGCATTGTTTGTAACATGAGAAAACTAATAGCAGAATGGATTCCATCCATAAGAGAATATACTAAGAAAAATTAGAGAAGCAGTATTGCATAATGGTTAAGAGCATATCCTTTAGAGCCAGTCTGCCTGTTGGATTCCTGTCTCCATGACTCATCAGCATGTGGTCCTGGACAGGTTATTCTCTGTGCCTCGATTCTCTAATCTGTAAAATGAGGATAATAATAGTCTCATTTTCCAAGGTTATTGTGAGGATTAAATGAGGTGATACACCTAAAGTGCTTAGAACACAGTGACTGCTACACAGGATGTGCCTGGTAGATACGAGCTCATATTATTTTATTCATACTAGGAACCCTATGTAGCAGTTGAAAGAATGAGTGTGGAAACACTCCAAAAAATACTGAATGGGAGAATTTTTTTAATGTGCTTTAAAAAAACAAACACAAAAGCTATATATTTCTATAGTTTGTGTACATTGAAAAGCTCTTAAAGAATAATGTGTTCCAGATGATTAATAGTGGTTAATTCTGAGGATTGGAACAGGATAGGGTATAATAAAGACTTCCCTTACCTTTATTTTTGTTTGAAATTTTTACCAGAAAATTGTGTTCATGTATTACTTTGTAACTGAAAAAAGGTAGAATTCTTTAAAGATAGAGAGAACTAGACTAGTAATGAGAAAAACTAGATTCCGACCTTATTTTTCTAAAAATTCCTACCAGCTCTAAAAAAAAAAAAGTTATTTTATCCTTTGATACTAGAATTCTAAAAGAGGTTTAGAATTTTATACTCTACATCCTATAGACCTAAAAAATTGAAAGGACATTGCCTATTTCTAATTAATTTTTATTTTTTCTTTATTTCTATAAATAGGTGCAAAAGAAAAATTACCGAGAAGAAAAGAAAAGAGCCACAAAGGAGTTACTCAGTACAATCACAGATCCTTCTGTTATAGTTATGGCCGATTGGTTGAAGGTCAGTTTGTATTTGTTGGAGAGGAAGAAGTTTCCTCTACCCCTTGAGGTTCTTCTAGCTGGTCTAAGAATCAAATTGACATGAAACAGATTAACGGGAAAGAAAGACAAAGTTTAATTATGTAGGTACTAGGAAGCTGTAGACATGGGTTCCAGAGACAGTCAGGGAGAATGATGTGTATATGTCATCCAGAACCACGGAGAAGGGGGTTAGGGGTCTGAGACTTCAAAGGAAAAGGGAAGCAACGCACAGGAATATGAAAAGAATAAATGTTTGATAGTCAAATATTCTCTGGGCCACAGTAACAATGAGGGCATTCAAAGGAATTTTAACAGACTTAGCCACATCCCTCCCAATGGGTCTACCACTCCTAGTTTATATTATAATATAGTTGTCTAAGGTGATGGCTCTCTTCCTGGAGCATGCCCTCCATCTAATTCTTTTTATGCAGTTGTGGGGTGGGAGGCCAAAGTTTCTTCCTGAGTCTTTTGGGCCTTGATCTCAAATCTGAAATAAGCTGCATGTCACAATTGCACATCTTGGGGTGACCTGCCGTAGGTCCTCACGTATTGAACCTTGAATTCAGATTACCTTTATGTTTACTTACTGGACTAGGAAAGCCCAGAGTACACGTAACCCTACAAGCCAAAAACAACTCAGTAGATGGTGGTTTTACCTGACAAACTATTAGTTGTATCCTTGAGGGTCTAGGGTCTGTGTTCCAATCTTAATGGGGAGAAAGAACCTCTGTGTTGTCTGTCTTGACAATAACATCAAATATGGACAGCAGGTCTTCTAAAAAGACTTACTGATTTGTGTGGCAGTATATAGTCTAGTCAAATATGATGTCTTGCCTGAGGGTTTCAGCTGTAAGCAAGTTCACTCTGGATTTGGTGAGACCGAATAACAACAGTAGAACGTTGAAGGTAAAAAGGGCCAAGCTTTATTTTCACGGTGGTAGGTGGAGTGCTAGAATCCCATCCACCTCAAGTTCTGCCTCTACATCAGCCTCTGCCCTCACCTACAGGCTCTGCCCTCACCTCCAGCCTCTGCTCTGCTCTCTTGCTCTCTTCTCTAGGCTCTGCTCTTAGCACTGGGAGAACTCTTTTGTAGCAACACAGGCAATAATGGCTTATCACCAATGTGTTTATAAGCATGAGCCTGTGCAGTAGGCTAAGTATCACATCACTGCACCTATACAATGGGTAGATTAGATTAGGATCAGGTAAGAATCCTGGCCATAGAACTTCCATTTTACCTACAGATGTTAATTAATATTTTACTTGCTATTGAAATTATTATTTAATACTGTAGACTGGTATATGCATTACTGAGAAGAGACAAAGTTAACATAGAAGTTATCATTTGAAAAGGATTGATTTTCAGAAAAACATGTTACTGTTTCCATACCTTACTTTCTTGGTTTCTGGTTATTCCCACTTATTGTTATGTACTTTTCTATCATCCTTCTCTATCCTCTTTATCATTCTTACTTAAAGGATATTTGGTAGGAATCTTTCAGACTAATGCTAATTTAAGAATGATCTTGTAAGATCCTGACTGCCAGGAAGTTTTAGCACCTGGCATTCACCTAAAAATGATTCCAGCCCTGAAAGCTTACACTTTTCCAAGGAGTTGGTAAAGACTCCAACCTAAAATCCTTAGAGATCTGTCATGGAAGTTCTCTTACTAAAATGAGGTCTGGTGATCGTTTCGCTCATAGGTCAACTAATGCTAGTGTCTTCAACATTATGTTGAAAGCACCTTCAGATTTATTTTGGCTTTACTTAAATTTCTTTAAGCTTTAGATCTTCCCTTGGGTTTTTCAAAGCTAAACTTACTCTTGTCTTTTGATATTGAATTTTCTCAACCAATGCCCCAAAAGTCCCCAACACATCCCCTGGCTAACTTTCTAAATTGTACCTTCATTCTGATAATTTGCCATTCATGTTCTACTGTCACACCTCCATGATCCAGAATGTTATCTCAGGATAATTCTTAATTTAGCTTCTCTTTTCTTTCCATCTTCTGTACATAGACATATTCTTTTTATTTTTTGTATGTATTGTTTCTTATCTCATTGCCTTTTTTTTATTATTAAAGTATCATTGATATACAATCTTATGAAGGTTTCACATCAGCAACATTGTTGTTACTACATTCATCCATATTGTCAAGTCCTCTCCACACCCCATTGCAGTCACTGTCCATTAGCATAGTAAGATGCTATAGAGTCACTACTTGTCTTCTCTGTGCTATACTGCCTTCCCCATGACCTACCTACATTAGACATGTATGTTTTCTTAACAGTTTTCTCTCCATGCCTGGCTCCACATTTCCCCTTTCTAAATTTTTCTTGTTTAGAGTTCTGTGGTATGCCTGTTTGAGGGGTTAGGGAGCCCTATATTTATTTCATAATCCATGTAAGTGCATGGAGACAACAGATGTTTCACAGTAAATAAAAGTGAGGATAATTCCTAATTTTTAATCTAAACATTACATCAACATTCTTTTCAGTATTGTGAATTCAGGGACTTGCATAGAAACACTTTTAATGGATTACAGAAATAGAAATTTATAGGAAAAAACAGTTATAGATTTATTATTGACATAGCATTAAACTGTAGGCCAAGGATTGTTTTGTTATGGGTTGAGTGTGTTCTCTGACCTTGTGCCCACCAGAACAAAGAACTGAAAGGCAGAGAAACAGTAGTGAAACAGAGTGAATATTTTATTTGAATACAGTCCAAGGGAGAAGCAGGCCACAGTCAAGGTAGACAAAGGCCTCCATCCATTAGGCAGGGGGGTCTGTATATTACATTCTGGCTAGGAGGCACCTCTTTGATTGACAAGGTGGGGTTATTTGATTGACAGGTCCATCTATATAGCCATGCTTCTCCATGTGTATATCCTTTCCTATGATGAGGTGTGTGGGAGGCAATTTTTAGTTTTGTTCCATTATGCCCACATTAGGATCAGGTTGACTGGTACCAATAGGCAAGAAGTTATCTTCCTGCAAAGCCCTGTTTTCATGTGGGCCTCCCTACCTGGGCAGAGTTGGGGCAGTTTTTCCTTGAACTTTATCTTCCCCTCCCCAGCTGCTCATGTCTGTCTTTCTACCTAACAGTTTTACAAGACTATAGAGAGATTCATATAACTTGTGTTTTAAAATTTCTCTGAAGAAATTTATATAGCAATATAATTACTAAGAACAAAGCAATTTAGAAAAGGTAATTTTAGGGTATATATGGAGGTTCTTTCCTCTTCCTACCACTCACCCAGTATTTAGGGAATCCTTGGTGTGTGCACTAGCGGTGTTTCCAACACTGTTGCTGTAGTAGTAAGAGGGAACAAATTTTAAAAGGTGGGGTAATCTTATATGCACACAAATAAAATTACAGCTGTGATAGATGCTAAGGAGAGGATAATCTTGTTACTGGAAAGTATATTTTAATGGCCCCTGATCTGGCCAGGAAGGTTGGGAAAACCATTCTATGCAGTACATTATTTTGAAACTGTTGATCCAGTCTCCTGCAAGAATTTAAGTTCCTCAGAAGCAAGAGCCTTATTTTCACATTTGTTTCTGGTGCCATTTAGTAGCATTCAAAAAAATCTATTTAATCTATAAAATGTACATTTTATGAAAATTTTAGATTAAAACATCCCATTTTTTATTATTTGGTTTGTATCTCATGGCACAGAAATAAAATAGAGCTTTATTTCTTAAATAAACTTATCTTCTAGATTCGTGGTACTCTAAAGAGCTGGACAAAGTTGTGGTGTGTGTTGAAACCAGGGGTGCTACTCATCTATAAAACCCAAAAAAATGGTCAGTGGGTAGGAACAGTCCTTCTGAATGCCTGTGAGATCATTGAGCGTCCTTCAAAAAAGGATGGCTTTTGTTTCAAACTTTTTCATCCTTTGGAGCAGTCCATTTGGGCAGTGAAGGTAAGTAAGCACATGTTATGTAGTTAAAAGATAAAGATGACAATCTATGAGTAGAACTAAAATAAATCTATTAAATGATTTCTGTCTTCTGCCAGGGCTTACCATCTGTTACTGTTTTCAAGCGCAATTATTCTTCCTTCTTTCCTACCCACAGTGAAATATGCACAAAAAGGCTTTGCTCACCTTTAAGATCTCAATTAAAACTCTCTAGGAAATGTTTCCCTAATTTATATTGTACTTTACAATCCCTTGTCTGTGGGTATTCAGTTTGTACTGTGTCTTTAATTTGCAATTACTAATTGTGCTTTGTAATATTGTATCATGTTTACTGTGTGTTTTTCTCTATCAGAATTGAAATACCCCCTAAAAGAGAAGCTCCCGTGTACCCCTATGGTCTTTCCTATAGTGATGTGCATATGCGATAAGAAGCCTGTAAGCAGAAGCAGTCCTTCTTACTCTTCAGAGGCAGATTTCTTTGAGAATGGAGTTCTAATGTTTTTGTAACTAAAAAGCATTACTGTGGTCACTGCTGTGTTATAAAAGCAGAAACTTAGGAAAATAGAAACGCCTCATTTGATTAACTACCAAGGAATTCTACAGACATTCAGTACATGCTAATTGAATGAATGAGTCTAGTTTAAGCTTTTATCACGTGATCTGGTTTTAGTTTATAAAAAGGTCAATTATACTTGAATAAAAGGTTTAGAACTTCTCTTTTAAGGAAAACCATCTAATTGAGATTTAGGGCTGAGCAAAAGTGCTTTAGCTTTTTAATTTTTTGGTACTGCTTGATTAGGTAATATATGCACTTAGGAAAAGATCTGAGCTTTTTACCTTTATTTCAATAGTCTGGAGTCATAGCACAAAGAAGTTTAGGGTTACAATCAGTTGGTTCCATTTTTGGCATTAGGTGCTTCCCACAGGGGGAAAGGATTCAACCCATAGAACCTCTGGTATTTACATATCATGTGCTTCTCTAATGAAAAAAAATTACTTTCAAAATCTTTTATGTGCAGTATTTATTTCTTACTAGTATTCTTAGGAATTGTAAGAATTATAAAGAATTTTTGAATCATTAAAAAATATTTTTAAGTCAAATGTATTTTATTCCAAATGTTAGTGGAAGGGAAATTTGTATAATTATGTGAACATCAGAATATTTATTCTCCACCAGCAAACCCGCCTAGCACATTGTTTAAACAACTTTGAAGTCAGTATCTATGATTAGGAAAAGGTAATGTTTATGAGTTTTTACTTTGCATCAGGGACTCTCAAGCATTTTATATGGACTCTTAATTCTCATACCTTTAAGGAGGATACAGTTTTTACCCTATTACCAGATAAAGAGATTGAGGCCTGCAGAGAGGTTACTTAAGTGATTTTTCTAGCACAGAACCAAGGCTGGAACCGAGGCTGCCTGACTCTGGATCCGGCTCTATTCCCGGCTCTGGGAGCCGGCCTGTGGTTATGAAGCTGTTTGAAAATAACCAAGGGATAGTGGATATTATAGGATTTGTTAAAGTAATACTGATTTCTTTCTATTTTTTCATTTTGGATTTACATCTTCCTAATGTTTATGCTTCATAAAATCTATTTTATTTTTGACAACTTAAAAAATTATGATTTTCCTATCAAAATTATACTCTTAAGTCCAATACTCAGATTTTCTTTCCAGATAAAAACTATGTCCAAAGATTAGCCTTGGTGATGCTAATTACTATAGAGTGCTTGGTGTTGTATACTTCTAAAATAACCCCAGCCAACAACTGAATTCCTTTTTCTTTCTTGCTTCTGAAAAAATAAAACTAGCTTTTATATTTGGTATTCATAAACAAGTATATTCAAGGTTATAAAATGGGGATTTATTTTTCCCTACACCTAGTCCAAATTTCTTTTTTTCTTGTAAATTATATTTATAGCTGTTTCTTTAGGCTTCTAGAAATTCAGTATTTCTTATCTAGTGATTTCTATGGTATAGAAATGCTCTGTTAAATTAAAATTTGGTCTAGTATGGTGAATTTTAGTTTTGTTTTTCCTATGTGAGCAATATGCAGAGATAATGTTTAATGATAACTACAGGTTGTTCAGTTTTCTGGTAAGGAGGTGTATTTGTTGGAAGAGGAAAACTTTTCTTAATAAACATTTATTTGCTTTCTCAATAAGCATGCAGTTAAAGCTTGTTTGCCTTTAAGTCATACTCCATGTCTTAGATTATTACTAATAAGGATAATATAGTTGAGATCTCATAATACTTTCTGTAACACCCTTTATTTTATTTTATTTTGTTTATTTACTTTAAGGGTCCAAAAGGCGAGGCAGTTGGGTCCATAACGCAGCCCTTACCTAGCAGTTACTTGATCATCCGAGCTACTACTGAGTCAGATGGTAAATGTGGATTTTGGTGGTTTGGAGTATGGTTCTTATTTTATGGCTTGTTTTATATACAACTGTGTATTTGCCTTTAGGAAAATCTATCTTTAGTATGGCATTTGCCACAGAGGTATTGCAATCATAAATTGCCTAGAACACCAAATATATCATTACACCGGTAGACAGACAGGGAAATCTGATAGAAAGGAAGCTCTGTATAATTAATTGCATGATGAGTTAGTAGCCTAGAGTTTTCTTTCATCCTCCATTGACCAATTAACACCTTTTGACTTGGTTAGTATTCTCTGTGGTAATTCATTTAGTTTTATCATTTTAGAGTTCCATTTAATACTGTTTATATTTTATTAGGAAATATTAACATTTATAGGACACATATATACTGTTTTGAGTTTATTTTTTAACGTAAGACACTTCAAGTGCAAACTTTTGTTCTGCACTTAGTAACTTAATACTTAGTTTCTGAAGTATGGAGAGAACAAAGCTTATTTATATGAGAGCAAGCTAAATTTAAAACCTTAAAAATTGGTAATGGAGTTTTCTTCACTTTTGTGTTTATAGTTTAGACTTGCTTTGCCTAGGGAATCTTGTAGCATGTCAAAGCTTACTTTTACCAGATGATTAATCTTAAAATTAAAATATCATAGGCATTTCTGGCAGATACTGAAACAAATACACATGAATTTTTATGAGCAACTAACATTTTTCTCTGCTAATAGTTCTAAATTTTAATTTAAAAAATAAACTTATTTATGTTCCTACTAACTAATATGGCAGTTAATGACAATATTGTACAAGCATTTCTGTGACTTAAAAATTTTTCTATGTGGAAGTAGAATGGGTGCTAAGCCTGGGGATGGACCACCTATAAGCAACAAAACATTGTTTTAGATAGATTGTTTATAGTAGAAATTTAACCCCTTCAGTATAATTTATGTACCTTTCCTTGATACCTTCAAATTATGCTACATGTTAATGTTCTAAGATTTTAAAAATAAAGTACATTTATCTTAGATTAGGTGTGCTTTCTAATGCATGCTATGTTATTAATTTACTAGTGGTTTCTAGATGCTTAGTATGGAAGAAACTTGTTAAACTGGAAAATTGCGTCAAAAAATCCTTACAAGATTTAATGTCAAATTAACTTTCCTAGTGCCTGTTTCTCAAAGAAATAATAGCATGTTTAAAGCTTAAATTAAGATGGATAATAGTTTTTGTCATTCCTTGAATTAGGCTGCTTATGAATCTGTGTTCTTCTAGGCAGGTGCTGGATGGATGCTTTGGAGCTGGCTTTGAAATGCTCAAGCCTACTCAAACGTGCCGTGATCAGGGAAGGAAAGGAGCATGACCTGAGCACGTCCTCAGAGAGCACACATGTGACTTTGTATGGCTTATTACGTGCTAACAATCTCCACAGTGGTGACAACTTCCAGTAAGTAGATAGCGCCACTAACTCACTAACTTGGTGGTTATTTTAGGGACCATGCTGTTAGTTGGCAGGCTTAGAATTCCTGTAGTGTATGTGGAGTTGAAACTTGGCTGTCTTCTTTCCATTATATGGGCTAAGGCCTGTTAAAATTTGTTTAATTGCTATGATAAGGTGTAGAAAGTTATTTTCTTGATTCCACCCAATGGAAATTACTTTTCTTTTCTAAATACAACCATGCTAATTACTACGTTTTTATGCATGCTGTTCCCTCATTAAGAATGATTTCTCTCTTCCTTGCTTTTTTCTCCTTCATTATCCTATTTTCCAAACAAATCTCAAATACTACTTTATATGCAAAGCCATTCCTGCCTCAGAACAGTGATATATCTACCCTGTGTTGCCATTTTGTAGCACCACTATTTTGTTTTGTTTTTTGTGATGACACTTGGCTTATTCTGCCTGGTATTTGTGGACTTATATTATATTGTAAGTGTTTCAAGTTGGAAATGCATCCTGTTTGTGGTT
This sequence comes from Smutsia gigantea, assembly GCA_032199065.1. Lineage (NCBI taxonomy): Eukaryota > Metazoa > Chordata > Mammalia > Pholidota > Manidae > Smutsia > Smutsia gigantea. The sequence continues at coordinate 471,320 of JAVSCE010008840.1, read as the reverse complement.
TTATCCCCTGAAGCATTCATTGTAGTTAATACTAAAAAAAAAAAAATGTTTCTCTAGGGACACTAAGAAGTACTTTGTTTGTGGTTCAGATCTCTTGTTGCCTTATAGGAAAGATACTAGACTTCTCCTTTTCCTCCCCTTGCCCCACTGCTCAGTTTCTGCCTTGAAACAGCTTACTCTCGTCAGCACTGGGGTTAGCCTCCTCAGATTTAGACTGCTGCTCTCCTGTGCTCTGTATAACCTGAGGTGAACATTATTTTCTTATCCCTTTGCTTGACTCTTTTACTTTACTGTGTTTTAAACCTCCATTACCTGACCCTTTACATCCTTTGCAGACCTATAATCTGGAGCTTTATCTTAGCTTCCACTAAGGGAGTTTTAATTGGATAACATTAGGCGGCAGGGGTGCAAGTGACACAGGAATGAGTGTCTTTCGGGGGTTTTTCCCAAGATTTGTCTCTCAGAGCTCTTCATCTGTAAATAGTCCATTGTTTTTATTGACTACCAGGTGATCTTTAAATGCTCTTGTTTGGGGATCTTAAGAATTCATCTACTTCACATACTCATTCAAAATTTTGAATCTCTTTTTCGTATAAGACACCATATGCTTTTTTTTTTAATTAAGGTATTATTGATATACACTCTTATGAAGGTTTCAGATGAAAAAACAATGTGGTCACTAGATTTACCCATATTATCAATGTCGACTCATACCCCAATTCAGTCACTGTCCATCAGTGTAATAAGATGACACAGATTCACTGTTTGCCTTCTCTGTGTTACACTTTTCCCCGTGCTCCCCCACACAATGGGTACTAAACATAATACCCCACAATCCCCTTCTCCCACTCTCCTGACCCGCTCTCCCACACCCCTCCCCTTTGGTAACAACTAGTTCCCTCTTGGAGTCTCTGAGTCTGCTACTATTTTGTTCCTTCAGTTTTGCTTCACTGTATACTCCACAAATGAGGGAAATCATTTGGCACTTGTCTTTCTCCGCCTGGCTTATTTCACTGAGCATAATATCCTCCAGCTCCATCCATGTTGTTGCAAATGGCAGGATTTGTTTCCTTCTTATTGCTGAATTGTATTCCATGGTGTATATGTACCACATCTTCTTTATCCATTCATCTACTGATGGACACTTAGGTTGCTTCCATATCTTGGCTATTGTAAAAGTGCTGCAATAAACATAGGGGTGCATCTGTCTTTTTGAATCTGAGAAGTTATATTCTTTGGGTAAATTCCAAGGAGTCGGATTCCAGGGTCAAATGGTATTTGTATTTTTAGTTTTTTGAGGAACCTCCATATTGCTTTCCACAATGGTTGAACTAGCTTACATTCCCACCAGCAATGTAGGACGGTTCCCCTTTCTCCGCATCCTCGCCAGCATTTGTTGTTCTTAGTCTTTTGGATAGTGGCCATCCTTACTGGTGTGAGGTGATATCTCATTGTGGTTTTAACTTGCATTTCCCTTATGATTAGTGATGTGGAGCATTTTTTCATGTATCTGTTTGCCATCTGAATTTCTTCTTTGGAGCACTGTCTCTTCATATCCTCTGCCCATTTTTTAACTGGGTAATTTGCTTTTTGGGTGTAGAGGCGTGTAAGTTCTTTATATATTTTGGATGTTAACCACTTGTCGAATATGTCATTTACAAATATATCCTCCCATACTGTAGGATGCCTTTTGTTCTGTTGATGGTGTCCTTTGCTGTACAAAACTTTTTAGTTTGATGTAGTCCCATGAGTTCATTTTGCTTTTGTTTCCCTTGATCGAGGAGATGCGTTCAGGAAGAAGTCGCTCATGCTTATATTCAGGAGATTTTTGCCTATGTTCTATTCTAAGAGTTTTATGGTTTCGTGACTTACATTCAGGTCCTTGATCGATTTCAAGTTTACTTTTGTGTATGGGTTAAACAATAATCCAGTTTCATTCTCTTGCATGTAACTGTCCAGTTCTGCCAACACCAGCTGTTGAAGAGACTGTCATTTCCCCATTGTATGTCCATGGCTCCTTTATCATATATTAATTGACCATATATGGTTGGGTTTATTTATATCAGGGCTCTGTAGTCTGTTCCATTGGTCTATGGGTCGGTTCTTGTGCCAGTACCAAATTGTCTTGAGTACTGTGGCTTTGTAGTAGAGCTTGAAGTTGGGGAGCATAATCCCCCCAGCTTTATTCTTCCTTCTCAAGATTGCTTTTGCTATTCGGGCTGTTTTGTGGTTCCATACGAATTTTAGAATGATTTTCTCTAGTTCGTTGAATAATGCTATTGGTATTTTGATAGGAATTGCATTGAATCTGTAGATTGCTTTAGGCAGGATGGCCATTTTGACAATATGCATTCTTCCTATCCATGAGCATGGGATGTGTTTCCATTTATTTGTGTCTTTTTTAATTTCTCTCATGAGTGTCTTGTAGTTTTCAGAGTATAGGTCTTTCACTTCCTTGGTTAGGTTTATTTCTAGGTATTTTATCCTTTTTGATGCAACTTTGAATGGAATTGTTTTCCTGATTTCTCTCTCTCCTAGGTCATTGTTAGTGTATAGGAATGCCACAGATTTCTGCGTATTAATTTTGTATTCTGCAACTTTGCTGAATTCAGATATTAGATCAAGTAGTTTTGGAGTAGATTCTTTAGGGTTTTTTATGTACAATATCATGTCATCTGCAAACAGGGAGAGTTTAACTTCTTCCCTGCCAATCTAGATGCCTTTTATTTCTTTGTGTTTTCTGATTGCCGTGGCTAGGACCTCTAGTACTATGTTGAATAGAAATGGTGAGAGTGGGCATCCTTGTCTTGTTCCTGATCTTAAAGGAAAAGCTTTCAGCTTCTTGCTGTTAAGTAAAATGTTGGCTGTGGGTTTCTCATATATAGCCTTTATTATGTTGAGGTTCTTGCCTTCTATACCCATTTGGTTGAGAGTTTTTATCATGAATGGATGTTGAATTTTGTCAAATGCTTTTTCAGCACCTATGGAGATGATCATGTGGTTTTTGTCCTTCTCTTTGTTGATGTGGTGGATAATGTTGAAGGATTTTTGAATGTTGAACCATCCTTGCATCCCTGGAATAAATCCTACTTAGTCATGATGGATGACCCTTTTGATGTATATTTGAATTCGTTTTGCTAATACTTTGTTGAGTACTTTTGCGTCTATGTTCATCAGGGATATTGGTCTGTAATTTTCTTTTTTGTGGTGTCTGCACGGTTTTGGTATTAGAGTGATGCTTGCCTCATAGAATGAGTTTGGAAGTATTCCCTCTTCTTCTGCACCTTGGAAAACTTTAAGGAGGATGCGTATTAGGTCTTCACTAAATGTTTGATAAAATTCAGCAGTGAAGCCATCTGGTACAGGCATTTTGTTCTTAGGTAGGTTTTTGATTACCAGTTCAATTTCGTTGCTGGTAATTGGTCTGTTGAGATTTTCTGTTTCTTTCTGTGTCAGCCTTGGAAGGTTGTATTTTTCTAGAAAGTTGTCCATTTCTTCTAGGTTATCCAGTTTGTTAGCATATAAGTTTTCATAGTATTCTCTAATAGTTCTTTGTATTTCTGTGCTGTCCATAGTGATTTTTCCTTTCTCATTTCTGATTCTGTTTATGTGAGTAGACTCTCCTTTTTTCTTGATAAGCCTTGCTAGGGGTTTATCTATTTTGTTTATTTTCTTGAAGAACCAGCTCTTGCCTTCATTGATCCTATTGTTTTATTTTTCTTGATTTTATTTATTTCTGCTCTAATCATTATTATGTCCCTCCTACTGACTTTGGGTCTCATTTGTTCTTCTTTTTCTAGTTTCATTAATTGTGAGTTTAGACTTCTCATATGGGATTGTTCTTCCTTCCTGAGGTAGGCCTGTATTGCAATATACTTTCCTCTTAGCATGGCCTTCACTGCATCCCACAGATTTTATGGTGTTGAATTATTGTTGTCATTTGTCTCCATATATTGTTTGATCTCTGTTTTTATTTGGTCATTGATCCTGTGATTATTAAGGAGCATGTTATTAAGCCTCCATGTATTTGTGGGATTTTTCATTTTCTTTGTGTAATTAATTTCTAGTTTCATTCCTTTGTGGTCTGGGAAGCTGATTGGTAAAATTTCCATCTTTTTGAATTTACTGAGGCTCTTTTTGTGGCCTAGTATATGATCTGTTTTTGAAAATGTTCTATATGCACTTGAGAAGAATGAGTATTCTGCTGCTTTTGCATATAGAGTCTTGTAGATGTCTGTTAGGTCCATCTGTTCTAATGTGTTGTTCAGTGCCTCTCTCTCCTTACTTATTTTCTGTCTGGTTGATCTGTTCTTCAGAGTGAGTGGTATGTTGATGTCTCCTAGAATTAATGCACTGCATTCTATTTCCCCTTTAATTCTGTTAGTATTTGTTTCACATTTGTAGGAGCTCCTGTGTTGGGTGCATAGATATTTATAATGGTTATATCTTCTTGTTGGATTGACCCTTTTATCATTATGAAATGTCCTTCTTTGTCTCTTGTTACTTTCTTTCTTTTGAAGTCTATTTTGTCTGATACATGTACTGCAACTCCTGCTTTTTCTCCCTATTAGTTGCATGAAATGTCTTTCTCCATCCCTTCATGTTCAGTCTGTGTATGCCTTTGGGTTTAAAGTGAGTCTCTTGAAGGCAGCATATAGATGAGTCTTGTATTTTTATCCATTCTGACTGGTGCATTCAGTCTATTTACATTTATGGTGATTATGGATAGGTATGTACTTATTGGCTTTGCAGGCTTCAGATTCGTGGTTACCAAAGGTTCAAGTTTAACACCTTACTATCTAAGAGTCTAACTTAACTCACGTAATATGCTATTACAAACACAATCTATAGGTTCTTTTTTTTGTTTTTTGTTTTCCTCCTCCTTTTTCTTCCTCCTCCATTCTTTATATATTAGGTATCATATTCTGTACTGTTTTTCTATCCCTTGATTGACTTTGGGGATAGTTAATTTAATTTTGCATTTTCTTAGTAATTAGATGTTCTACTTTCTTTACTGTGGTTTTATTACCTCTGGTGACAGCTGTTAAACCGTAGGAACACTTCCATCTATAGCAGTCCCTCCAAAATACACTGTAGAGGTGGTTTGTGGGTTGTAAATTGTCAGCTTTTGCTTATCTGGGAATTGTTTAATCCCTCCTTCAAATTTAAATGATAATCTTGCCGGATAAAGTAATCTTGGTTCGAGGCCCTTCTGCTTCATTGCATTAAATACATCATGCCACTCCCTTCTGGCTTGTAAGGTGTCTGCTGAGAAGTCTGATGATAGCCTGATGGGCTTTCTTTTGTATGTGATCTTATTTCTCTGTCTAGCTGATTTTAATAGTCTGTCCTTATTCTTGATCTTTGCCATTTAATTACTATATGTCTTGATGTTGTCTTCCTTGGGTCCCTTGTGTTGGGAGATCTGTGCACCTCCATGGCCTGAGAGACCATCTCCTTCCCCAGTTTGGGGAATTTTTCAGCAATCACCCCCTCAAAGACACTTTCTGCCCCTTTTTCTCTCTGTTCTTCTGGTACCCCTATAATGTGAATATTGTTCCGTTTGGATTGGTCACACAGTTCTCTCAATATTCTTTCATTGTTAGAAATCCTTTTTTCTCTCTGTGCCTCAGCTTCTTTGTATTCCTCTTCTCTAGTTTCTGTTTCATTTATCGTCTCCTCCACCGTATCCAATCTGCTTTTAATACCGTCCATTGTGCTCTTCAATGATTGGATCTCCAACTGGAATTCATTCCTGAGTTTTTGAATATCTTTCCATACCTCTATGAGCATGTTAATGATTTTTATTTTGAAATCCTTTCAGGGAGAGTCAAGGGGTCAATATCATTTAACTCTTTCTCAGGAGTTGTATTAATAATTTTACTCTGGAGCAGGTTTCTTTGGCGTTTCATATTTGTGTATGGTGCCCTGTAGTGCCCAGAAGCTCTACTCCCTGGAGCTGCTCAGCCCCTGAAGCAATGTCGGGGGTTGCAGGGGAGTGGTATTGGTGCCTGGGGGGAGGAAAGAGCTTTTTCCTGCTTCCCGGCTGCTATGCCTGTCTCCATTGCCTGAATCAGTGGTCCGAGCACACAGGTATTATGCCTCTGTGCTTTGTGTTTTTAGTTGCTGTAGACAGATCTTCCCTCTGGCTGTCCTAACGTCTGGGTAGGGTTTCCTGGTTTGCAAGCCAGGTGGTGCTGGCCGGGAGAAAGGCGCAGTAGTCTGCCTGTCAGAATAGGGGTTGTAGGCAGCCAGGGAGCTGGAGCACCTGAAGATTGTGAAATCTCCCACTCTGCTGGGCAGAGTGCACCTGGAGAGTTTTGTCTACCTGTTCTTTTTTCCTGAGTAGTAAGCTCTGTGCAATCCTTGCCCCTTTATCAGCCCACTTGCTAAGGGCTTCTTTGTTAGGAAGTCTCTCAGACTGCCTGCCTTTCTTTTGTCCCAGAGCAGCTGTATATGGATCCCTGCTTTCTACAAGCAGCTGGAATCTTAGTGTCTCCAGGAATTCTGCCTGTCTTAGCTTTCCAACCCCCTACTTACGAGAGTATCATGCAAGCACCATGAAATGTGGGTTTGTTCTCCCAGAGTAGATCTCCAGAGTTAGGTACTCAGCAGTTCCAGATCTCCACTCCCTCCCTGCTCCGTTCGTTCTCCTCCTGTTGGTGAGCTGGGATTGGGGAAGGGCTTGGATCCCGCAAGACCACAGCTTTAGTATGTTACCCTTTATATGAGGTCTGCTCTTGTCTCCAGGTGTATGCAGTTTGTTGCAGTCCTCTTTCCTGTTGCTCTTTCAAGAGTAGTTGTATTAGTTATATTTTCATACTATATGCGGTTTTAGGAGGAAGCCTCTGTCTCACCTCTCATGTTGCCATCTTTAATCCCTCCACCATATGCTTTTCTGTATAATTCAGTGCATTGTGAATAGGGAGATGAATCAAATATGGTCCTAAATTTGAATCCAGTAGAACAGTTTACTAGCTATGTGATCCTGGTGAGATGTTTTGTTTGAAACCTATAGAATGCCAGGCAGCTATTAGTAGTGGGAAGATAATGATATAAACAACAAAAGAAGAGATATTTTAGGATAATACAGGATCAGGAGAATTTAGAGGATGAAAATAAAAAACCCAGCTAGGGAGTCAGGAAGAGGGTCAGTATAAGAGGTGTTTACAAAATCAGAATCAACATATCAACATGTTCATTTGGCTACAGAAAATGAGCCAGGCGCTGGTGATGCAGAAATGAGGGGTGTGGAGGCCAGCCTTTGAGACTTACGTTCTGCTTGGATGTAGTGTTACCAAGTGTTAAACCTGAGTGACTGGGAAGATGAGGGTAAAATGAAACAAAAGACCATGAATGTTAGGTGATAACTTATTAAATACTGGATGTGTTGAGGTTGCAGTGGTCCCAAGACATACAGATGGTCTCAGCCAGGCATTTAAATACCTGGGTTGGGAGCTTATTCCTGTATGCCTGGGTTTAGAAATCAGATAGAAATGATGCTGAAGTCTGGGAACTGGATAGCTTGCCAAAGGAGAGAGAAGAAAGATGAGGAAAATGAAACTATCAGAGACTTCAAAAAGTAGAACCACAGTTTCGTGGAACCCAAGCACTAAGGCCATTTCAAGGAAAATAACCATCATCAAAATCCTGTGGTTCAGAGAAGTCACAGCAGATGCAGATTAGATGAGGCCTCTGGACTTGTCACCTAAGCCATCATCAGTGACCTTTAAAGGGACAGTCAGTGGAATCAGGGGAGTGACAATCAGATGGTGAGACATTGAGGAGGGAAGAGATGGTAAGAAAGCAGAGACAGCCTCTGAGACTTTGTTTAAAAATAAATGATTGTAAAGGGAAAGAAAGAAAATAGCAAGTATTATTAAAAATTAATTTCCATTGAAAATTTCCTGGTTAAAATCCAAAATGAAGATTTTGGAAAAATAGAGACTAAATAAGAATCAAAGAGGACTTCTGTGCTGTGTTACCTAACTTGGCATTGTTAAAATATCAGTTATATCAGACTAATAGTTTCCAAAGGGAAAGCGACTAGGGAAGATGTGTGGGAAGGGAGGGATAAGAGGGAAAAGGGGCATTACGATTAGCAGACATAATGTTGGGGGGCACGGGGAGGGCTGTACAACTCAGAGAAGACAAGTAGTGATTCTATAGCCTCTCACTACGCTGATGGACAGTGACTGTAGTGGAGTTGGTGGGGGGGACCTGATGAAGGGGTGGCTTAATAACCATAATATTGCACATGTAATTGTAGATTAATGATACCAAAATAAATTATATAAAAAGATATATATATATATATATCAGTTATATGTAATGGTACCATGTGTTCATTTGTAAAGTACTTTAGTGTTCATCCCTATTAGATTGTTATATAAAATGAAACCCACAGATACTTTGTTAAATAAGAAATTTATTTAAAATTTTTTAAATTCTGTAAGTGAGGTTTTTTAAAAATCACTTCCTTTTTGTACAGATTATTAATCCTACTTACTATACAAATAGGGTTGTGTAGAGCAGTTTACCAATATTAGGCTATAGGTTCACTTCCTTAAGTTTAAATTTCCATTTCCAGTTCTCCCTGAATTTTTTTCTCAAGATTAAGCCTATCAGTCAAGTATTAAATAGATATAATTACTTAACCTTTTACATTTTCTTGTCTTACTCTTCAACTTATTTTAAGTGACTCTGGAGACCTTTCATGTGGAAACTCATAATTCATTTGAATTCACTTGAGAATCTGATGATTTCCAAGTTTTTCTTCAGACTGGAAGTGACAGTGAGAATGATTCAAATGATGATGTTTGCAAAACTAAGAAGTCTAGCAGTAGATAGTCTAAACTTTTACTGTTGGAAGATTTTAGACCCAAGAGGTAGAGAGGCAAAGAGCTCAGAGTGTCATTTTTAAAAGTATTTCCCAGGTTTTTATTTAATTTCTCTGTGCCTCCATTTACTAATCTGTAAAGTAAGAGTAATAATATTACTTATCTCATAGGGTTATTTTGAGGCTTAAATGAGTTGAACTATATAAAATACTTAGAACAGTGCTTGATGCATAGTAAATTCTCATTAAATGTTATATATCAAACTTATTTATAGATTAAATTTTTTTAACCTCCTTTATTCTTCCTCCTAATAATTATTTCTCTTAAGGTTAAATGATAGTGAAATTGAAAGACAGCATTTTAAGGACCAAGACATGTATTCTGATAAATCTGATAAAGAAAATGATCAAGAGCATGATGAGTCTGACAATGAGGTAATGGGGAAAAGTGAAGAAAGTGACACAGACACGTCAGAAAGGCAAGATGACTCTTACATTGAACCTGAGCCCGTTGAGCCTTTAAAGGAGACCACCTACTCAGAACAGAGCCATGAAGAACTTGGAGAGGTGAAAGTCTGTGGTTTTCAGAGATGTTGCTTTTCTCATTCTTGGAATTTTCAAATGAAGTTGAAGATATTTGTTTGACCCATTGCTTATTTTCCTGAGACGGAATACTTCCATGATACCTATTTTGTTTTAAAAGTTGCATATGTATGGAATACATCAGGGTTTATAAACAACTAAACATATATACTCACACAAATACCAATATATTCTGTTAAATTTTAACTTTACATTTCTTTCAGATTGCTTTTGAAATAGCACTGCCAGGTACAAAGCACATTGCAGGAAAACATTTATAACTTTCTTGTTATTGCTAGAAGCACATACTGTATAAAATAATAGAACTCACAAAAAATGTAATGGATTCCTTGTATATGTCATTCACTTTGATGTCTCTTGCAACTCCTCTTTTTACCTAAATTTCATAGCTTTAGACCTTTTTTATTATCTGATTGGCTATTATTTCCACATTTTAAGAATGCTCAAAATAGTCCTATAGAGAATTTAGATTTTTGACATTAACTGTCTTGTCTGTGTTTCTAATATGGCTGAAGTCAATACATTGTTTCAGTATTTTTTGTTAATTGCTAAAGGCAGGTGAGGCTTCTCAAACAGAAACTGTGTCTGAAGAAAACAAAAGCCTTATCTGGACGCTGCTGAAACAAGTCCGTCCTGGCATGGACCTGTCTAGGGTGGTTCTGCCTACATTTATTTTGGAACCTCGTTCCTTCCTGGATAAACTTTCAGATTATTACTATCATGCAGATTTCCTATCAGAGTAAGTAATTTCTCATTTCTTTAAAGATACATCATGGTTTAGAGATTTTCAGAGTGTTAATTTCAGTGGCTATGCCTTACCAATATCAGGCTAAAATGAGATATCACCCTCTCTTCTTTACTGCTTCTACAGTTGGCCTTATTAAGAGGCATATTTAATACTTTCTTACGGTGTTTCCATTCATGAAGTTGAATTGAGAACTCACAAGCTTGAAGAAGATAAGAATTCTACCCCTCATCCCACAGCACTGCTATCACAGGCTCCTACCTGTTCATTGACCTCACACAGGGAGAGGTGGTCAGCACGCTTTGTTGTCCCCCACTTAGCCCTTGGTCAGGTCCCATTGTGTGGCTTGTGCTTCCATTTACTGGAACACCCTGCCAATTGCTGGCTCATGACGTAAATCCCCACTCTCACCTTTGCTTTTCTCCCTGCCAGCTGACCCTGGGTGTGATCCTAAAGGCAGCAGGCGCTAAGGAGGTGGAGGAAGAGCTTTTCACCTCCTTCCCAACAGTTTCTTGGAGAACAAGTAAAGACAGCATCTTTATGGACACCTTTTCCCATTTCACCTGCTGCTCCCATTCCAGCAGCAGTCTCAAGACACAGTGTCTCTGGCTCTGTGACCTGATTTAGTTCTGCATTAATATCTATATTTAATTAATTAGTTTGCATTATCAGTTTATTAGTTGCATTAGTAAACATTGCAAAGAAAATCATAAACTGAATCAAAAGATAATTGATAAACTATGGGAGATTTTTGTAAATTAAGTCATACACAAGTGTTAATCTCCTTAAAACAAAAAGCTCTCATAGAAATTGAATGAAAATGATCAACAACATAACAGAAAAGGCAGTGGAGGAAATGAGCAGGAAGTTCAAAAATGAATAAATACAAACAGTGCTTAAACACGTAAACCACTGTCAGAATAAGAAAATGGAGATTCAAACGTAATAAGACACTATTTTTTATCTATTACATTGACCAAAAATCCAAAAGCTGTTATCCCCCAGTTCTCCTTTATATCTTATCTTTCTTTTTTCTGTCTAACAGTTCATTTCTCTGAGAATATGAGACAGGTTCCTCTATAAGATCTTTTTGAGAGAAGCCCATTTTCCCAGATTGAAAGGTTGCACTTTTCTGGCACCAGGCACTGTTGCCCACACTTTGTGGGGCTTCAGGCAGTCGGCACTGGGCTGGGTGATAAGAGCAGCACAGTACCCTGAAGGGAATCTGTCAGTACTTACCAAAATACAGATAGATGCATGAAATCATTTGATCCAGTGATGCTGCTTCTGGGAATAACTCCTAGAGATGTAACTCCACATACACAAATTGGCATAAGATTTTTGCAGCAGGGCTTCTAACAATAAAAGATCAGGTAACTCAGGTGTCCGGCCAATTTTCTGGTTGTATAATGTATGGTGCACACATACATGGGAGAACTCTATAAACTAATTTGGAGGGATCTTCAGGATTGTGTGTGTGTGTGTGTTGTGAAAAAAGCAAGGTACAGAAGAAAGTGTAGTTTGCTACTTTTATTTTTAAGAAAAAAGACTACATATTTATATTTGCTTCTTTATGATGAGAAGAAAACTTGTTTATTTAAAAAAAGAAGCTAAAAAAATAGTTGCCAATGGGAGGTAAGTAGGAACAGTATGGAGAGGTGGGGCAATAGCAAGACATGTATATCTCTCATAATGCTTTCAGTTTTACACTATGTAGTCTATCTATATGTAAAAATTTAAATAAGCCAAGATAGAAAGGGAGCCATCAGAGGGTTGTTTCTGAAAAGTGCCACCTCTCAACTTGACACAATTGTAAGACTAAGCCTAGCCTCTTCCATCTCACATTTCATCTTCAAAAACACCACATTAGACCTTCCTTCAGACATTCTTGAGGGCTATAATAAACAGCTGAATTATATATATGAAAACTTCTGAGTAGAATTCACTTGTGACATACACAATCAATATTTTGCAATGTTTATAGTAACAGCATAATGGGGAAGGGTCAGCTGAGTCATGGCTTCTAAAAATTTCTTTAAAATGAAAATTATTCCTTGATTATCTGTTATCTTGGTAGAGTTCATTCACTCTAGAAAATCAATTGGTAGCACATGGGAAAGTTGAAAGCTAGAAATGGGTTAAAACTTTCATGATTGGCTTAAATTATTTTAAATCTTGTGTATTTGTGATTTGGAACTTCTATGTTCTGTACTAGGATCTAAAAAGACATACAATCCTATACTTAGGGATGCAGTTTGCATGGGAGAGGCTGATATCAGCCTGTTGGCCTCCCTCCGTTAATTACTACAGCACTCACTAATATTGTTGATCTCTAACATCAACAACTGTGACTAGACTAAATCAAGTGAACATGGTTGTTCTCTGACATATGGGACTGGAGACGTCTAAAGAAATTGTTAGTGAGGCTGCTTGGCCACTGCCCCATTCTTTGCAAATGATAAGCATCATTCAGTGCACGAATTTAAAAATCTATGCTTATTTTTTTTCAATCACAATTTCTCACAGAATCCCTAGGAACATCTAAGATTCTACAGAATCCCAATTAAGAAACCTTGGTTTGGAGAATTTCCAAAAACTACTTAAGACATGAGCAGTTTATCAGAAAAGTAATCAGATTATGAAAACTGATTTACATGGTTGTTTTTTGCCATCTATTCTAAATATGAATTATGCTTTCCAGTCACATCTCATACTCAGTTGTTTACTTGATAAATATGAGGGACAATTTGTGATATATTTTGTAAAAATTTTGTATATACCATTTTATTTCTTAGGGCTTCTCTTGAAGAAAATCCTTATTTCCGTTTGAGGAAAGTAGTGAAATGGTATTTGTCAGGATTCTATAAAAAGCCAAAGGTAATGTTTGTATTTTACTTTCTTTAATCTTGTATGAGTTCTTTATTTTTTATGTTACCTTTAGATTATTTATTGATAATTGTATTGCAGGGCCTCTTTAAAAAAATTGTGAAATACTTGATCATTTAGATACATATTATGATTGAAGGCATTTTATCTTATTTCATGTCACTACTGTGAAATTTTATAAGGATAACTCTCAGATGATACCGTTAAGCCTATCTTTACTGGTTTTAACTATTTGAGTCTTCCATATTTATAATTTGAAATTTGTATGTTTTTTACTAGGGACTGAAGAAACCTTACAATCCCATACTTGGGGAGACTTTCCGTTGTTTGTGGATTCATCCCAGAACAAACAGCAAAACATTTTATATTGCTGAACAGGTATTAGAAATGCATGTTATAGAAAAAAAAAGTGACTCAAGAAGTTACTGGAATGTTTTTGTAGAAAATATTAACTCAGTAAACTCACTGTTGATTAACTTTTCTTATTAGTGAACATTCGGTAAGCATTTAACCATTTAGTACTGAATACCACTAAATAAGTATTATTCTTACAATGACCAAAGTAAACCTTTATTTTTCCTGCTCTCCCACCCTTGTTTTGTTTCTTTTTTTGGCCAAAATTCTTCAATGGTTCTCCAGCTCCTAAATCAAATTTACACCCTGGCATTCAAGGTCTTCCATACCTTTCTAAATTATCTCAAACTATATGCCTTTCTGAGCCCTGTATAGTAGTCAAGTGTGTGCATTGACAATTAGGTAGACTAATATTGCACTTTCTGGCCTCAGTATTTATTCTCAGCTATTCTTCATCTAAGCAAACCCTGACCTCATTTTTCATGATCCAGGTGACTACAGCTTCCAGTGATTTCTCCCTTCTCAAATGTCTGTGGGGTAGGGCTTGGGGGGGAGGGGGCGGGAGTGATTACCCACAGAGCAGTTATTTTAACACTAACGTTTATTTCCCTAATTGAATTGTTAGCTCCTTGAAGGTATACGCTCCCCATAATACCTCTCTTTTTGTTGTACACATAGTAGGTAATCAGAAAATATTCTTAATTTCATTAATTTAAATTTACATATATCTGTATTCATTATTCTCAATTATCCCCCTTGTCCTGACAAACCTGAGGAATATGGCATTCTCTCTCAGTAACAATGACTGTTTAATATAATCATTCTCACCTGAAATAAGGACAATGAGGAGGCCATGTATCACTACCTCTCCTCAGTGTTGAAAAACCTGCCTCTTCCCTAGACATTCTGATATACCCCCCAGACTGACCACTTATCTGTGTATTAATTTTTAAAAAATTAGTGATTATGCCCACCTTGCCTTTTACTTTGCTATAATTTGTCACTAAAATTGAGAAGCTTAAGAAGAGATTGATTTTAGCTTTGTCTCATTCAGAAAACATAAGATGTATATATAATTGAAAATACTAGATTATTAAAATAACATGGGTCAAAGGTTTTGTTAGTTTTCTACAGCCTATTCTGTAATCCATGTGAAGACTAACCACTGTGTTAGTTATCAGTTGCTGTAAAACAAATTACTGCCAAAACCTAATGGCTTATAACAGCAAATACAATGAGATTCAGAAAATGGGTCTGCTTCACTCGGCAGTTGTTGGCTCAAAGTCTTTCGAGAGGTTGCAGGGAAGATGCCAGCCAGCTTTGCAATCATCTGAAGGGTTACGTGAGCTGGAAGATTCCACTTCCAAGCTCATCACTTGGCTTTTGCAGGAGCACTCTCTTCCTCACCACCTGGGCCTCTCCATAGTGTTGGAAGCTGGCTTCCCAGAGCTAATGATCCGAGAGAGATACCAAGATGGTTGTGCATTGTAACCTGATTTCAGAAGTGACACACAGTCACTTTCACACAAGCTTTGCTTCAGTGTAAGAGGAGCCCACCTAATAATATGGATATCAGCAGGTCACTTTCCTTGAGAGACACGTGGGGGCTGATTATCACATCATCAATATTTAATTTTACTACTTACCAAATGTTTCTTATTATCATTACAGTATACTTTTTAAGACTTAAACTTTGGTAATAGTAACAATAAGATGCTTATGTTACTATATTTTATGTTTTTTCTTGTGTTCAATAGGTGTCCCATCATCCACCAATATCTGCCTTTTATGTAAGTAATCGAAAGGATGGATTTTGCCTTAGTGGCAGTATCCTGGCTAAGTCCAAGTTCTATGGTGAGTTTCCCTATGTCCCAGTCTGCACCCTGTTCTGAGACAGAGTATTTTCTGATGAGCTTTAATAAAGACAATGTTTTGGGCTGTTTTCAGTAAGCAATTTACATATCATTTTAAGTATTGTCTTTACTTGGATAATGGCCTTTCTCTTACAGTGTTTTTCTTTGACCATTCATAGAGGCATGACGCATTTTATATGTGTTCATCACGTGTGTGTAAACTCTTCACAAACACCACTTATAAAAGGACAGAATACTGACTGCCCGCTTACAGCTAGCCATGCTAGTGCATGATGTGTTTTTTTGCCTTTAGCCCTACTGAGGTGTTTTGGTCACATCTCAGTGTACGTGAGTGGTGGATTATTATGTTTTTCAGTCTTTGAAAAGAGAGAAAGAATTCAAGTGCATGTAGAATACTTGGTCCAGGGTCAGTCAGTAATACTATTTAATCTTGGACAAAATAACATACTAATAAAAACCTTGGCCAAGTACAAGGTAAAATAGAGAAATATGATTACACCAGGAAACTTTAATCTAAAAACTATGACAATTCAAACAAATCATGGCCAAAGATACATACCAGCAGAAAATATTTAACCTTAAATGCTTTTGTTTTTTTTTAATCAATTTTTAAATGAAGAAATGGATGAAGTTTGAACTCAAGAATTTTAAACCTGAGGGAAAAAAGTAATTATGGTAATGTGGAAAAATAAAATATGTCAGCAGAAATCCAAGGTTTGATTTACCGGAGAGGGTAGAGAACTATAGATAAGTCTGGAACAGGGAAATCTAACAACAGGTTTTGATTCAAGAACATGATTTTTCTTCAAGATACCTTTCATTTCCCTTGATGTTTGTTTTGTTTGGGTTTTGGTTTAGCTTTCTGCCTAGTGATATATTTTGCTTTTTACATGTGGTGATCATTCTGAAGTTAACGTGTATTCAGGTCATTCCTTCCCCAATGCACAGCCTTCCCCCACACCCCTACTCTGAATCTAGTGTAAACATGTTTATGAGCGGTGTTCTACCCTTGTAGAAAAAAATTTTTAAGGTATTATTGATGTATACTCTTATGAAGGTTTCACAGGAAAAAACAATGTGGTTACTACATTTACCAATATTATCAAGTCCCCACCCATACCCCAATGCAGTCACAGTCCATCAGTGTATTAAGATGCCACAGATTCTCTATTTGCCTTCTCTGTACTACACTGTTTCCCCTTTCATCCCTCACACCATGTGTACTAAACATAATACACCTCAAACCCCTTCTCCCAACCTCCCCACCTGCCCTCACACACCCCTGCCCTTTGGTAACCACTAGTTCCTTCTTGGAGTCTCTGAGTCTGCTGCTATTTTGTTTCTTCAGTTTTGCTTCATTATACTCCACAAATGATGGAAATCATTTGGCACTTGTCTTTCTCCACCTGGATTATTTCACTGAGCATAATATCCTCTAGCTCCATCCATGTTGTTGCAAATGGTAGGATTTGTTTCCTTCTTATGGCTGAATAGTATTCCATTTTGTATATGTACCACATCTTCTTTATCCATTCATCTACTGATGGACACTTAGGTTGCTTCCATATCTTGGCTATTGTAAAAGGTGCTGTGATAAACATAGGGGTGAATATGTCTTTTTGAATCTGAGAAGTTGTATTCTTTGGGTAAATTCCAAGGAGTGGGATTCTCAGGTCAAATCGTATTTGTATTTTCAGTTTTTTGAGGAACCTCCATATTGCTTTCCACAATGGTTGAACTAGCTTACATTCCCACTAGCAATGTAGTAGGGGTACCCTTTCTCCGCATCCTCACGAGTATTTGTTGTTCTTAGTCTTTTGGATGTTGGCCATCCTTACTGGTGTGAGGTGATCTCATGGTGGTTTTAATTTGCATTTCCCTGATGATTAATGATGTGGAGCATCTTTTCATGTGTCTGTTGGCTATCTGAATTTCTTCTTTGGAGAATTGTCTCTTCATATCCTCTGCCCATTTTATACTCAGGTTATTTGCTTTTTGGGTGTACAGGCGTGTAAGTTCTTGATATATTTTGAATGTTAGCCCCTTGTCGGATATGTCATTTACAAATATATGCTCCCATACTGTAGGATGCCTTTTTGTTCTGTTGATGGTGTCCTTTGCTGTACAGAAACTTTTTAGTTTGATGTAGTCCCATGAGTACATTTTTGCTTTTGTTTCCCTTGCTGGAGGAGATGCATTCAGGAAGAGGTTGCTCATGCTCATATTCAGGAGATTTTTGCCTATGTTGTCTTCTAAGAGTTTTATGACTTACATTCAGGTCCTTGATCCATTTTGAGTTTACTTTTGTGTATGGGGTTCAACAATAATCCAGTTTCATTCTCTTGCATGTAGCTCTCCAGTTTTGCCAACACCAGCTGTTGGAGAGGCTGTTATTTCCCCATTGTATGTCCATGGCTCCTTTATCATATATTGATTGACCATATGTGGTTGGGTTTATATCAGGGCTCTCTAGTCTGTTCCATTGGTCTATGGGTCTGTTCTTGTGCCAGTACCAAATTGTCTTGATTACTGTGGCTCTGTAGTAGAGCTTGAAGTTGGGGAGCATAATGCCCCCAGCTTTATTCTTCCTTCTGAGGATTGCTTTGGCTATTCAGGGTCTTATGTGGTTTCATATGAATTTTAGAACTATTTGCTGTAGTTCATTAAAGAATGCTGTTGGTATTTTTGTAGGAATTGCATTGAATCTATAGTTTGCTTTAGGCAGGATGGCCATTTTGACAATATTAATTCTTCCTATCCGTGAGCAATGAATGTGTTTCCATTTCTTGGTATCTTCTTTAATTTCTCTCATGAGTGTCTTGTAGTTTTCAGAGTATAGGTCTTTCACTTCCTTGGTTAGGTTTATTCCTAGGTATTTTATTCTTTTTGATGCAACTGTGAATGGAATTGTTTTCCTGATTTCTCTCTCTGATACTTCATTGTTAGTGTATAGGATTGCCACAGATTTCTGTGCATTAATTTTTTATCCCGCAACTTTGCTGAATTATGATTTTAGATCTAGTAGTTTTGGAGCGGATTCTTTAGGGTTTTTTATGTACAATATCATGTCATCTGCAAACAGGGACAGTTTAACTTCTTCCTTGACAATATGGATGCCTTTTATTTCTTTGTGTTTTCTGATTGCCATGGCTAGGACCGCCAGTACTATGTTGAATAGAAGTGGGGAGAGTGGGCATCCTTGTTTTGTTCCCGATCTTAAAGGAAAAGCTTTCAGCTTCTCACTGTTAAGTATAATGTTGGCTGTGGATTGTCATATATGGCCTTTATTATGTTGAGGTACTTGCCCTCTATACCCATTTTGTTGCAAGTTTTTATAATGAATGGATGTTGAATTTTGTCAAATGCTTTTTCAGCATCTATGGAGATGATCATGTGGCTTTTGTTCTTTTTGTTGATGTGGTGGATGATGTTGATGGATTTTCGAGTGTTGTACCATCCTTGAATCCCTGAGATGAATCCCACTTGATCATGCTGTATGATCCTCTTGATGTATTTTGAATTTGCTTGGCTACTATTTTCTTGAGTATTTTTGCATCTGTGTTCATCAGGGATATTGGTCAGTAATTTTCTTTTTTTGTGGTGTCTTTGTCTCGTTTTGCTATTAGAGTGATGTTGGCCTCATAGAATGAGTTTGGAAGTATTCCCTCTTCTTCTACTCTTTCGAAAACTTAAAGGAGGCTGTGTATTAGGTCTTCACTAAATGTTTGATAAAATTCAGCAGTGAAGCCATCTGGTCCAGGAGTTTTGTTCTTAGGTAGGTTTTGATTACCAGATCAATTTTGTTGCTGGTAATTGGTCTGTTCAGATTTTCTGTTTCTTTCTGCTCAGCCTTGTAAAGTTGTACTTTTCTAGAAAGTTGTCCATTTCTTCTAGGTTATCCAATTTGTTAGCATATATTTTTTCATAGTATTCTCTAATAATTCTTTGTATTTCTGTGGTATCCGTAGTGATTTTTCCTTTCTCATTTCTGATTCTGTTTATGTTAGTATGCTCTCTTTTTTTCTTGATACGTCTGGCTCTGGGTTTATCTATTTTGTTTATTTTCTCAGAGACCCAGCTCCTGCTTCATTGATTCTTTCTGTTGTTTTATTCTTCTTGATTTTAGTTATTTATGCTCTAATCTTTATTATGTCCTCCTTCTACTGACTTTGGGCTTCATTTGTTCTTATTTTTCTGGTTTCATTAATCATGAGTTTAGAATGTTCATAGGGATTGTTCTTCTTTCCTGAGGTGGGCCTGTGTTGTAATATACTTTCCTCATAGCACGGCCTTTGTTGCGTCCTACAGATTTTTTGGTTTTGAATTATTGTTGTCATGTGTCTACATGTATTGCTTGATCTCTGTTTTTTTTTTTTTGTCACTGATCCATTGGTTATTTAGGTGCATGTTGTGAAGCCTCCATGTGTTTGTGGGATTTTTCATTATCTTTGCGTAATTTATTTCTAGTTTCATATCTTTGTAGTCTGAGAAACTGGTTGGTACAATTTCAGTCTTTTTTAATTTACCAAGGCTCTTTTTGTGGCCTAGTATATGATCTGTTCTTGAAGATGTTCCATGGGCACTTGAGAAGAATGTGTATTCTGGCTGCTTTTAGTAGTCTGTCCTTATCCTTGATCTTTGCCATTTTAATTACTGTATGTCTTGGTGTTGTCTTCCTTGGGTCCCTTCTGTTGGGAGATCTGTGCATGTCCATGGCCTGAGAGACCATCTCCTTCCCCAGATTGGGGAAGTTTTCAGCAATTACCTCTTCAATGACCCTTTCTGTCCCTTTTTCTCTCTCTTCTTCTTCTGGTACCCCTATAATGTGAATATTGTTCCATTTGTATTGGTCACACAGTTCTCTCATTATTCTTTCATTGTTAGAGATCCTTTTTTCTCTCTGTGCCTCAGCTTCTTTGTATTCCTCTTCCCTAGTTTCTATTTCATTTATCATCTCCTCCACCATATCCAATCTGCTTTAAATACCCTCCATTGTGCTCTTCAGTGACTGGATCTCCAACTGGAATTCATTCCTGAGTTCTTGAATATCTTTCTATACCTCCATGAGCATGGTATGATTTTTATTTTGAATTCCCTTTCAGGAAGAGTCGTGAGTTCGATGTCATTTAAATATTTCTCAGGAGTTGTATTATTTTACTCTGAACCAGGTTGCTTTGGCATTCCATATTTGTATATGGCGCCCTCTAGTGCCCAGAAGATCTACTCTCTGGAGCTGCTCAGCCCTTGAAGCAATGTCGGGGGTTGCAGGGGAGTGGTATTGGTGCCTGGGGGAGGAAAGAGCTGTTTTCTGCTTCCTGGCTGCTATGCCTCTCTCCACTGCCTGACCAGTCGGCCAAGCACACAGGTATAAGCCTCTATGCTTTACGTTTTTAGTTTCTGTAGACAGATCTTCCCTCTGGCTGGCCTAACGTCTGGGTAGGGTTTGCCGGTTTGCCAGCCAGGTGCGGCTGGCTGGGAGAAAGGCGCAGTAGGCTGCATATCATGGAGGGTGTCCTTGGAGCTGTGTAGGTAGCCAGGGAGCTGGAGCACCTGAAGATGGTCTAAGGAGGAAGATTTCTCTTTCCTCCTTAAATATGAGAGTCTATATGGCAAAGCTCCCAACAATTGGGCAGTGTGCACTCGGACAATTTGTCTACCTGTCCTCTCTCCTGAGCAGTAAGCTCTGTGCAATCCTTGCCCCTTTAGCAGCCCTCTTGCTAAGGGCTTCCTTGTTAGGAAGTCTTTCAGACTGCCCACCTTTCTTTTGTCCCAGAGCAGCTAGATATGGATCCCTGCTTTCCACAAGCAGCTGGAATCTCAGTCTCTCCAGGAATTCTGCCTGTCTTAGCTTTCCAACCCCGTAATCATGAGAGTATCATGCAAGCACCATGAAATGAAGGTTTGGCTCCCAGAGCATATCTCTGGAGTAAGGTATTCAGCAGTCCCAGGCCTCCACTCCCTCCCTGCTCTCTTTCTCTTCCTCCCCCTGGTGAGCTGGGGTGGGGGAAGGGCTTGCGTCCCACCAGGCCACAGCTTTGGTACGTTACCCTGTTCTTTGGGGTCTGCTCTTTTCTCCAGGTGTATGCAGTCTGGCGCAGTCCTCTTTCCTGTTGCTCTTTCAGGATTAGTTGTATTAATTATATTTTTGCTTTATGTGCAGTTTTAGGAGGAAGCCTGTGTGTCACCTCTCACACCGCCATCTTTAATCCCTTCCCCTTGTAGAAATTTGTACTGACACTACCAGGTACATAGCTCACTTTCTTGGATGACTTTAGAAGTTGGTCCTCTTTTCTGTTGTAATAGTTTGTATATAAAAGCTGTCTGTTCCTTTGTAATTTGAAAGAACTTACCAAATTTGGGCTTTGTAGGGGCACTTTTTTGATAACTTCTTCATTTCTTCTTTGCTTATTGACTTGTTCATATAGAAACTTCCTGCTAAGTGAGTTTTAATTGTTTGTATTGGTATAGGAATTCGTTTATTTCCTTGTATCTAAAATAAACCAAATTTAAAAACATTTGGCCAGGGTGTATCCTTCTTAAGAAGAAGTCTCTTTCTTGACATTTTGATGTAGTTAACCGTCAGTTTTTCCTTTGATGGTTTTTGCTTTTGGTGTCATGGTTTGAAAGCCTTTTCTCACCTCAGTTTATATAATAATTCACTTATGTGTTCTCATACTTTTATGTTTCCATTGCTTTTTAATATGCCTTGGATTTATTTCTGTGTATATCATGTGTATGGAGTGAAACAAGATCGCAGTTTTCTTTTCCCAAAAGCCAATGAATTTTCTCAATACCTGCTTTATCACTGTTTTTTAATGCTATTATTTTCTATTTCAAGGGCCATCTTCTCTAATCTACTGATCTTTTCTTGTACCACTATTCTATGCCCTAAGAACCATTTATTTTAAAATGGCTCTCTAATGTTCTATAGAGCAGATAATATATAGGTACTTTAGCCACTTTTCTTTGGGTTGAATAATTGATTATCATTTGTAGAGCTCATATTTTTTAAGTCGTATCCATATACCACCAATGTCAGAATCACATAGAACATTAGTTAAAATTTTGAAATCCTGAACCCCAGTCTTGATTTACTAACTCAAAATCACTGGGCTCAAGAATATATATTCTTTACAATCTCCTCAGGAAATTCTAATGTACACTAAAATTTGAAATGACTTATAATGTTAAAGGAAAAGCAGAGTACAAATATATTCAGAGTACAAAACATGTATGCATTCATGTGTCGTGAAAAAAGATGCAAGGAATTATGTCAAAATTTTATGGTTAACCTGGATAATATAATTATGGGTAATTGTATTTGGATTTTCAACTTTACACAGAGAGCAAATATGTCCTTTAGGACAAGGAAAATTCAGTTATTTTAAGATATTTTATGGTTATAAATACTATATAATAAAAGAAATGACTTTTTGATATACCAATATATGTATAAAGTTGTATACAAAAGATCTGTGTAGTTTCACTGGTTAGGAATATATGTGGGCAGTAATGGATGAATAGTAGACTAATCATTCTCTTCTGGACTTCTGGCCATAACACAAAACACAGCTACCTGCAGGCGCTGACAAGAGAGCAGCTGCAGGCCCGTTCCCTGGGAAGTCCACACTCACAGAATAGAAGCTACACAGAATGAATCCCAGTTTTCATGACTGTCATCCTCAGGTCAGGTGCAGAAGCAGGTTATACTGGTGGAAATATTGTATCCTTTCAGGCCTGGGGAACCAACCACTAACTTTGGAGAAACCATGGCCTCTGGACAAAGAGCAGGAATCTCTAAAGAAGAAGGGCCAGAGTGGGGGAAGCCTTTATCAAGGAACAAAAATCAGAGAGGACAAATAGAAAATACATAGTGAAATGTCAGACAAAACCCCACTCATCATAATTACACCTGTGTTGATGGCCAAAGTAATTTGGAGACAGAGTCTGTGTGGTTGAATAAAGCAGAAGGGCTAACACACTTTACATGTAAACACACATAGCTCAGAGTCCATGGATGGCAGAAGTTGAAAGCTAAACTGTGCAAACATTAAGTTCAAATATGATTGAGTGACTATAGTAATAAAATAAATTTTAAGGCAAAAAGTGTTAACAGAGATAAAGAGGAACATTTTATGATGAGAAAAGATTTAGTACACCAGGAAAGCATAATAATCATAAATGTCTGTATGACTAATTACAAAATTTTAAAGTACATGAAGCAGAAATAGAAATAAGAGGTGAAATAGGCAATTCCAAAATTATAGTTGTAGATTAACACTCTGTCCTCAGCAAATGATAAGACAGTTAGGTGAAAAATAAGTAAGGACATATAAGACCTGAAGAATGCTATCAACCACCTTACCCTAATTAATATTTCTAGAACATTACAGTCAGCAGTTACAGAATACATATTATTTTCACGTGTATATATGGTGTTTTTATATAGACCATAAAACAACTCTCCATATATTTCAAAAGATTGAAATCATACAGAGTATGTTCTGTAACTTCAATGAACTAGAAATAGAAATAAATAATAAATCAAGGTAAACTCCAAATATCTGCAAGTTAAACAGCATACTTCAAAATAATTCATGAGCCAAAGAAGAAATCCCAAGAGAAACTAGACAGTATTGTTAACTATATGATAATGAAAATACAGCACATCAAAATTTGTGGGATGCAGTGAAAGCAGTACTTACAGGGAAATTTGTAACTTTAAGTTAGGAAAAGAGAAAGATCTAATCAATGATTAATTTTTTACACTATGAAATTAGAAAAAGAGCTAATTAAATTCAAAGTAAGTAGAGGAAAGGAAATAATAATAAGCAAACATCACTGTAAAAAGTAGACAAACAATATAGAGAACAAGGGAATCCAAGAGTTGATTTTATACTAAGGAGAGAATAGAAAGCAGAAATAAATGAGCAGAATCATCACGGGTCCTACAGACACTGAAAGGATGATAAAGTATTATGGACAATTTTCTGCCAATAAATTTGGCAGCTTACATGAAGGGGGTAAATCTCTTGAAAAACACAAATTACCAAAACTGACTCGAGATATATAAAATTTTAATAGCATTAAATCAGTGAAAGAAATTAGATTAGTAATTTAAAGTCTTCCTTCAAAGATATCTTGAGTTTTTCTATATATTTAAGGAAGAAATAATAATAATTCTATACAACTTCTGACAGAAGATAGAGGAGGAGGAAACATTTCTAAACTCATTTTATGAAGCCAGCATTACCCTAATCCCAAAAACCAGGCATTAAAATAAAACTACAAATCAATCTCATGAATATACATGTAAAAATCCTTAACCAATTAGTAAAATATCAATATATATAAAGGGTAGTCCACATGTAAGAGGATATATTGAAAGGATATCTGTCAATTTATTAAAAGGATATCATAATAAAGTTATGGTTTATCTCGGGAATACAAGATTGGTGTATCACTGAGTATCAACCAATGTAATTCACATTAATAGAATAGAGGAAAACTATATTCTAATGCAGAAAAAGCATTTGACAAAATTCAATATCCATTCATGATAAAAGCTCTCAACAAACCAGGACTAGATTAAAGATGTATATGAAAAATATATAGCCAACATCATACTCTTAAAGTGAAAATTGAATAATTTTTACCTAAGCTCAGAAACAAGGCAAGGATGTCCAGTCTCACTAGTTCTGTACAAAATTGTACTGGAGGCCCTAGCCAGTGCTATAAGCAAGTTAAAGAAAAAGCATACAGATTAGAAAAGAAGAGTCAAACCCTATATATACCTGATCTCTATAGAAAATTCTCAGGAATATACAAAAAAAAAAACTACTAGAATAAGTGAATTTAGTAAGGTTGCAGGATACAAGGTTAAAGTACAAAAATCAATTGTATTTCTATATGCTAGAAGTAAACACTTGCAGAATGAAATTTTAAGAACTAGATTGAAATAGTATCTGAAAAATAAAATATTTAGGAATAAATTTAATGAAAGATATGTAAAATCTGTATACTGAAAACTACAAAATATTGTGAGGAAAATTAAAGAAGGCTTAAGTAAATGAAGAAATATGTTCATATATTAGATTTTTTTTAATATTGTTAAAATTGCATGAAATGAATCTGAAAAACATTTTGCAAGTGAAAGAAACAAACTATATATTTTATGATGTATCTATACAAAATTGTAGAATAGGTAAAACTACAGTGATAGAAACCAGATCAGTGGTTTCCTGGGGTTGGAGGAAAGGATTGAATGCCAAGGAGCAAGGGGCAACATTTTGGGGTGATGGAAGTTCTGTATCTTGCTTGTGGTGGTGGTGGTTACATGACTGTATACAACTGATAAAAGACTATCAAAATGCACACTTGAAATGCATCACTTATTATATGTAAATTATTTCAGTATAATGGGGGGAAAGGAAAATACATAAGGGAGAAAAGCTAGAAGAAAATACTGTGAAATTCTGTCATCAATTAAATTTTGGTGGGTTATGTATATTTTTTATTTTTGTAAATTTTCTATGGTATATCAATACTAAGTACTTAAAGCTTGGGACTTAACTAAATAATGTGACTTACAGATAAAAAATAATATTTTTATTCAAAAATGGTCAGTAAGCTATACAGTGAACCAGTTAGTGTTTTATTGTATTTTCTACATGTTGAAGACTTTTCTTAAGAGCCTCATATAAAAAAACATAACAAAAACATAATTGTACCTTTTTAAAGTACTCATTTTATAAGAATAGTAATATGGATCAAATATGTTTTGGATGTAACAAATATATGTTTGAGCACATTGAGATTAAGACATTATAAAGACATTCCACTGTAGATATCTGGTAGGTTTCCTAAATATATTTTGTTTTGAAATAGTTCTTGGGAAATTTAATAAACAACATTTATTTCAGGAAATTCATTATCCGCAATATTAGAAGGAGAAGCACGGTTAACTTTTTTGAATAGAGGTGAAGATTATGTAATGACAATGCCATATGCTCATTGTAAAGGTAAATATTTTCCATACTTGGGTTAGATATTTCTTAAGCCTTTTTAAGTAAATGTATATAGCTGTAATTTGTTACTTAAGATTATTGCTGTCGTCTGCTGGATTTTTTTGTTGTGAATTAATTCACCCACAATGGAATTTTGTGACACATACTTTAGTTGGAAGAGGCTGACTTATAATAATGAGATTTCATTTGCCTTTATAATTTAATGAAATTAGCCATTATTTCAGAATCCTTAAAGGTGATTTTCATCTCCTTCTTGAAATTTTTGATTTACTGTTTTTCAGTGTATGAAGTCTTTACAAAATTTTTCTCATCCTCATTTGGCAGTTTCTTAAAAACTAATGTATTGTGCTTTCCCCTCATTATTTAGGATACAGAATTAATACTTAAAATTTTAAATAATAACTGTCATTTATGACAGGCCAGGCATCCAACTATTCTCTACACTTTACATTTATAAACTTATTTAATCATTCCAGCAGCCCTAAGTAGGGTAATGTTACCCTGTTTTATGGATGAGGAAAATGAGGCACAAAGAGTAATTTGTCTGGAATCACACAGTTAAGAGTCAAGGTATCTGCAGTCAGCACTACTGTGCCTTAGGGCATCAGCTTTATGCTCAACTTGGTCATTATCTGTCACTCCTTTCCAGCCAGTTTCTTAAAAATAACTTTTTTGGGCAGTTACCCTCTATTTTAGGAACTAACTCTTGAAAACAGGAATTATTTAATATGGCCCCATTTCATAGTTGAGAAAACTGGGAAGATTAAGAATCTTAACCAATACCAAACCACTAGTTAATAAGAATGCTGAAACTACACTCTAGGCTAGTTGACTCCCATCCACTGTAATGTGAGCCTCCCTAGTACTAAGTACAAGTGTGGCCAACTTACAGCCTCAGGATAGATAATTCTTAGAAATTCATGTGTGGTTCTTGAAATAGGCATGAAGTGGAATATCTAAATGAATTGATAAATACTTTAAATTTTATATTTTTTGGAATAAATAAAATGATATTTCACATAATTACCCAATGCCACACCTAGTTAGCAAAAGGGAACATTTTTTCATAGCAATGTTTTTAATTGTATGGAAATAAGAGATTATAAAACCCTTATGAATAAGCATAGGAAATAATGATTATTTTCTGCCTTCGTGTATTATCTAAGGTGTGTTTTACTGATCACAGACTCACAAATTGTTTTGCAAAATAGAGTTTCATAGCCTGATATATATGAGAAACATTATGTAGTCTGTTCCCCTTTTGGAAATTAATGTGTATTTGTGTATTAAAGGCTTTCTTAACAGGTTAGTCAAAAAACAAATACACAACATGCACATAACCTGTTTAACTTCATTAAACTCAGTTTTCCTACTGCTTAGCCACAGAACCTATCTTGGGGGAATTTTTATTTGTTTTACTTATAGAGTTGATTCTTGTTACTTGCAGTAGTTATGTTCTATAGAGCCACCACAAACACTAACTTAATGAATACCGAACCATAGCTCCTAGGGGAAACACAAAGCTAGGTTTCTGTGATCTTCTTGTCGCATTTCATCAACCAGTTAATACATAATTTTGTTTCTGATTAAAGACGCCTTATTTAATATTTACTGTTGACTCACTAACACTGAAGGAACAGCCAGCAGCACTGTAATTCACGCCTGAGCCAAGCTTCAACACACGTATCTCCTCCAAAGGGCTCATCACAGCCTTCTGCACTTAGGAATACAGACAGTACTTCAGCACTACATTTGGAGACCATTTTAAACAGTAAAATTGCCAACAATAAAGCACAAAAAATGTAGAAGATATGGCACTAAGTACTCTGCAAAAAGACTCTGGTTTACCATATGAGAGATGAAAACAGAAGGCAGAGTGTCGCCTCATCCAGTCATCAGCTAGCAGCTGTGCACTGGGCACCTTCTTTTCACCACTCAGTAGCGCATGTCCCTGAATGACTACAAAAGTGCCATGGATATTGACTTTGAGTCACTAATATATTTTAGTGAGAATGTAAATTCGTAGATATGGATTCTGCAAATGATGTGCATCAACTGTTAGCTATTTAAGTCCTTCAGAATCAACTTTATGTATATATTATAGATTGTTACTGGGTGGGACAGAATACCCTTAAAGTATTAGCTTTTCCTAGAGAGAGATCAGATTATATGGTTCTACTTGTTCTTAGCCAGTTTATCTCTCTTCAACATTTTGTCAAAATTGCTTTTTTCTTTAGGAATTCTTTATGGTACAATGACACTGGAGCTTGGTGGAACAGTCAATATTACATGTCAAAAAACTGGATATAGTGCAATACTTGAATTCAAACTAAAGGTTAGTAAAGAATGATAGGAGATGTGACCTAATTAAAGAGGAGCTATGCTATAAATATTGAACAAACAGCACAGTTTAGTTCCAATTAATGACTAAATAACACTGAATTTGTGAAAGGGTAGCCTTGAAAGATCCAAATCAACACAGTCATCATTTTTTGTTTTAAATTTTAATTAATAAAACTATTGGTATTGTATAGGAGATAAGATTTAAGAAGTGGATAGAAATTTCTAAGTAACTTAAAGCATTGCTTTACAAAATACCGCAAAGTATTATCAGCTTGAGCTATAGTTGTGTACGCTAAGACAGAGTTGTACTAATTACTACTTCTGCCTCACAGTTTACTCTAAAACTTACAAGCTTAAAGACAACAATGTCCTAATCCACTAGGGGTCCTGTGGGTTGGGAATTTGGACAGAGCATATTAGGAATGGCTTGTCTCTGCTACCTAATATCTAGGGCTTAAGTTAGGAAGACCTGCATGCTTCTAGTGACTCAACAGTTGGGACCTGGAATCAACTGAAGGCTTACTGCCTACATGTCTATGCTTGGGCTGGGATGACAGAAAGACTAGGACTATTCATCTGAGCACTTGTATACATGGCCTTTTCATGGGGCTGGGCTTCCTCACAACATGGCGGCTTCAAGGGAGTCAGACTTTGTACTTGGCAGCTTAGAGTTCCCAGTGCAGGTGTGTTTGTGAGCAAGGCAGAAGCTGCATCGCTGTCCATGACAGCCTCAGAAGTCAAACTACATCACTTCCACCATCCTCTATTAATTCAAGAGTTACAAACCCACCCAAATTCAAGGAGAGGGACGTAGGTCTGATGTCTGAATGGGAGGATGGCAAGGTCTCGTTCAGAAAGAGCGTGTAGGCTGGAGGGGGATGGTAGGTACTACTGAGGTCGTCTTTAGAAAATTCTGTCTGTCTCAGAGTGAAGGGAAATGTAAGACCTTTAGGACAGTAGGACAGTATATTCAGATAAAAATATTTTTGAGCCACTTAATTATTAAATTTCTCCTGTATTGATACCCAGCTGAGCAGCAACTTTGCTCTAATATAAAGGATTGCTTTTAAGAAGTACTTGATGCAGTGCCTTTGTTTTTTTTTTCATCTTGGAAAATTATTTGTTTGTGTAGTAATGATGATACTTGAAAATCATGACTAAAAAGATCTTAAGTGATTTGTGACACCTTTAAGGATTAAATTATAGCATCAAAATGTTGTCACTGAGAAGTATCAGTAAGGCAATGTAGTAATTCAAAGGGTATCTTTCTGTTTAATTTTGGAGGATTTTTTCGTTGGGTATTTTACTGTTTTGTTTTGAAGGAGGGGGTGTTTTTTCTTTCAGTAGGTGAGTTAAATCCCTTAAGTTTACTGAGTTGTTACTGCTTAATATATTGACAAAGTGGATTTGAGTCAAGAGAAAGCACAGAACACGAGTCACTTATATCAGTGTGATCTTTCTCAATATGCTTATTTGGACTTAACATAGTCTGTTTATTGTTACCTATTTTTTTCCCCACAGCAACAAATTCAGATTTCTTTTTATTGCATATTTCTGACTAAAAATTGAATCAGTATTTTGCCATTTGTGCCTTCAGCAGCACTCTCAGTATACAAGCACTTTTTTGTTGATAATGCAGAGGTTTTCTGCAATCCAACACCAGACATTAAGCAATGGAGATTAAAAAGGCATATGTATGTAAATATGTTAAAAATAAAATGTTTCTTCAACATTTTCTCTTTTAAAAGCCATTTCTAGGTAGTAGTGACTGTGTTAATCAAATATCAGGGAAACTTAAATTGGGAAAAGAAGTCCTAGCTACTTTGGAAGGCCATTGGGTAAGTATTTTTATATTTTGGTTTAAAAAAAAGAATTTTAATCTGTGGGAAAAAATTAAATACCACATTTTGTTAAGTCCACTTATTCCATTACTGAAAGCATTACTATTCAACATAAGCTTCAGCTTAACAAATATTTTGGTGTTGATCTGTTATCAACATATTTAGTTTTCTGTAATATTTTTTATCATTCCAAAACTTTAAATCAGTAGGAACAGCTGACACCTGTGTGTCACTTACTGTGTCCTACACAGTTTCAAAACGTTACTCATGTTAACATTTAGTGATGCCATAAGGGGGGCACTGACGGCTTCTGCGCCCATTTCACAGTGGTGCAAACCGGGGCACCCACGGTGTGAATGCTTCGCTCAGAGTGCTGGGGCAGAAATTGCAGCCAGACGCTCTGGCTCCGGGTTGTGCTTTCACATACAGCAATATGTTGTCCCTGAGCTGGAAGGAAGAGGCATTTCCAATTAGAGTTATATTTTTTTCTGAAGAATAGGGAAAGGATATAGTGGTATTGAAGAGCAGTGGCTTTTATTTTTTTCTCTCTGACTTAAATTCACATTCATGTAATTTGGTAAGAGGATTTTAAGTGATTAAAAAGGATCATATCATGCTACTGCGTAGATGCACTTTCACAGTGAACCCTTGAATATATGCTATTTTCTGCATTTACAATTAGTAGAAAGTGATGAGAAATGTGAGGAGAAAATGAAACTGGATCTAGAAACTCAACTAAGAGGCCACATATCCTCTGTGATTTCTAAAATTTACTTCTACCTAAATATCATTTAGAACAAAGATAAAACTCTTTTTAAATGAAATTTCTAAACTATGCTTAAATGTTTAATGCTAAGCAAGGCTCTTTTGTATTTTTCTTCATATTGACCACGTGTATAGTCAACAGCATCTCATTGTCTGTAGCAGATACTGTGCCCCACTTTCACAAGTCAAAAGTTACCGAGGGTTTGCATATAACTGTTTGAAAAACTTCTGAAAACTCAAAACTTACTGTGGTATTCAACCAAATTTTAAAATGACTAGTAGCTAGTGCTACATATTTAATCTAAAGTTTTTATAAAAATGACAAGAGATTTTGGG
The DNA here is from genome assembly GCA_032199065.1 of Smutsia gigantea. Lineage (NCBI taxonomy): Eukaryota > Metazoa > Chordata > Mammalia > Pholidota > Manidae > Smutsia > Smutsia gigantea. The sequence goes on along the minus strand of JAVSCE010008840.1, from coordinate 439,707 downwards.
CTTTTAGAAAAAGTGCTAATTATATTTGTTTTAAAAATGTGCTTAACTATGGGATCGAGTATCAGGAGGAAAGAATTATTATATTATTATACTATATAATTCCCTTTTCAATAAGATACTTCTCTACATTAATTTTTAATTTCTTAAAATATAGGATAGTGAAGTTTTTATTAATGACAAAAAGACTGATAATTCAGAGGTTTTCTGGAATCCAACACCAGACATTAAACAATGGAGATTAATAAGGCACACTGTAAAATTTGAAGAGCAGGGAGATTTTGAATCGGAGAAGTAAGTATACCATTTTCCAGCTAATTTCGTGAAGATCAGAGACTATTTTTATATCCCTCAGTAATGTCACTTTTCTCTGTTGCCTTTCAGTCGTATTTTAATTCTTCAAAATACTTTAACATTTGTGGGATGTGACAGGTTCTTTTTTAGTCTATGTAAATGTCAAATATAATACAAAACGTGGTTTTTCTGCAGCTCCGAGCTAAAACTTCCCATTTTCTTTCTTTTTCTTAACTGTGCCAGAGCGTATTAAAAAAAAAAAACTTCTATTTTGCTTGCTTAAAATTATGGGACCAATTAATGTTTGTTGATGTTTATCTGGCAGCTGTTTTCTAACCTGGGGTAGGCATGTAGAAGGGAGTGGTACAAAACTTACTTCTGTTTCATTTTCTAAAATACAAGAGTAAAGCCATGGGGTGTGCAGGTTTCCGGAGGAATTACATTTGTTGGGTAATAACACTGTGAGGTAGTTCAGTCTGTGCTACATGCTCCCACATGCTCATCATTCTCTCTCATGGGGACTCAGACCTATGTGTACTTTCCTTCACTCAAAATTGAGCTTATCAAAAATGGAAATCTATGCAACAGTTCTAAAAATGCTGTTTCAGCTATAACCACATGGTGCTGTCCATCCAGAGCGAAGCTGTGACAAGGCATACAGCAATTTTTGAGGTGCAGATATGGTTTAACATGTTTTAAAGATAAAGAAAATGAGTCTTAGGATAAATAACTTCAAGTTCACTGGCCAAAACAGTGGCAGATCTAGGACTCAACCTGGTCTATCAGATTCCAAAGCCTTTGTTCTTTCAGTTCTAAATCGCTGTCTTCCCAGATGGGTGGAACATATAGATATTCTTTATTTGATAAAAAACTAAATTTAGTAGGGAAATAGATTTTACCTCAGTAGCCTTTTGTTAAATTAGTGCTTTTCAACACTGGTTGCACATTAAAATCGCCTGGAAAACATTAAAAAAAAAATACTTGGGCCCACCCACCAAAATTCTGATTTTTAAATTTCCCTGATAACTAAACTCATGAGAACCATGGCACTACAGCATTTGATCTTTGAGGCCAGTGGATTTAAACAGTATGTATAACAGTCATCTGGGGAGCTTGCTCAAAGTGCACATTCTGAGTCCTCAAAGCATTCCTGTCATCTCAGGTCAGCACCATTCATTGCTGTTTGTTTAAGAGCCCATGTAATGAATTTATCTTGCCCAGGTAAGTCTCCACTGTGTCTCTATACTCAAGGCACCACTTTTTATATCTTGACTCATTTCTAAGCATCTGAGCATAAGCTTTATCAAAGCCAAAAGCCCATATGGGCATCATTTACTCTCAAGGGGATTCAAACCTATTCTATGTAGATTTGATTTTCTGTTGTTTTTTTAATACTGTTTTTGTACTTGAATCAGACTCTGGCAGCGGGTCACTAGAGCAATAAATGCCAAAGACCAAACGGAAGCCACTCAAGAGAAGTATGTTTTAGAAGAAGCTCAAAGACAAGCCGCCAGACATCGGAAAACAAAAAATGAAGAGTGGATGTGCAAGTTATTTGAGCTCGATCCACTTACAGGAGAATGGCACTATAGGTTTGCAGAGTAAGTAATTAGAAAGAGTATTTTACTAATACTGTATCAGCATGGTTTTTTGCATTTCTAGAATTTTTATTGTTTTTTTTATTATTAAGGTATCATTGATATACACACTTATGAAGGTTTCACATGAAAAACATTCTGGTTATTACATTCACCCATATTATTGTTTCCCCATCCCCCATTGCAGTCACTGTCCATCAGTGTAGTAAGATGTCACAGAGTCACTACATGCCTTCTCTGTGCTGCAGTCTTCCCCACGAGCCCCCCCACACCATGTGTATCAATCATAATACCCCTCAATCCCCTTCTCCATCCCTCCCCACCTGCCCTCCCCTACCCCTCCCCTTTGGTAACCACTAGTCCCTTCTTGGAGGCTGTGAGTCTGCTGCTATTTTGTTCCTTCAGTTTTGCTTCATTGTTATTGGAGTAGTTTTTTTATTAAGCCATATATACATAAATTAGTGTCAGGTTTTAAACTTGGTGTCCCATAAATTTGACCCCATGGCAGCCTTTGAAATAAGCCAGGGCCCAGAGGATTAGATGTGGCAGATCTTCCTTCCAGCTAGGCCTAATGAAAATCTCACCGTAGAATGGAAAGTTTTGGAAAGGTTTTTGAATGTTTCATTTAGTCATTAAACAGGTGGGTTTTTCTTTATTATTTATTTGTGTAGTACTCGACCATGGGACCCACTTAATGATATGATACAGTTCGAAAAAGACGGTGTCATCCAGACCAAAGTGAAGCACCGCACTCCCATGGTAAGTAATAGAAAATGACCGCATCTGTTAGGCATATAAATATTTTAAATCCTTAGTATCCTTGACAACCAGCACTTAAAAATTTGTTTCAAATTTTAAATTTTTGGGTGAGCAAAGTAGGCAGCTCCAGGGTCTTGTCCCCGCAGTGAACAGGTAATTGGGGATAATTCCTATTTAGAGCAGTATAAACAGGTTAGAATAAAGACTTAGAGTGACTGTTCCTTGTTTTTCTAAGCACATAAATTAGCTTGCTCTTCCGATTCTCATTTTTTCTCTTGCATTTGGATTTTTAAATTTAGGACCTAATTCCAAAATTTCAAGCCTATTAATGGTATAAAAGTCTAAAGTATATTATCCTAAGGAAACTTTAGTCCTAATTTATGGTTTGACATACTTTTGAATCTTCTGCATGCACTCAATTGCATTCAGTAAGTGAATCATGCTCTGCCAAATGTCATTTCCATTTATTATAAGATCTTTATACATATCCAGATAGTACTAAAAGTAAATAATTAAGTAAATTTACTGGAAACCCAACATCATTCAGTGGAAGACTTCTGATGTTGGGAACACCATAAATATGATTTAAAAAGAATGCTATTATTTAAAATTCAACTAGAGGTACTAGCTGCTGCAGTTAGAATGGGGGGTGGTTGTATTTGTACTCATATTTGTGTGTACATAAAATGTCCCTTGAAGAATATGCAAACTAACAGCAGTGAGTATCTATTTAATGGGGGACAAATGCGGTGGACAGGGAGCAGGAGCAGGAGGGAAACTCTTTATTGTATTTTTTTTTATACTTTTTGATGTTTGTGCCAAATTAATGTTTCCTATTAAAATTAAATAGTTTAAGTGTATCACATCTTAAGATTTAATTAGGATATTTCATATTTGTTTTTATTTCTAAGTATTATACCCACAAACAGATAGTTTTGACAGTCATACAACATTGGTCTTTATAAATTCAGTGCAAATTCACATAGTAGCCTGATTTTTTTCAGGTTAGTGTCCCAAAAATGAAACATAAGCCAACCAGGCAACAGAAGAAGGTGGTGAAGGGCTATTCCTCCCCAGAACCCGATATCCAGGACTCATCTGGAAGTGAAGGTAGAAATACATATTGCAGACTATTCACTGTAAGAGTCTAAATTTTTAAAAGGATACTAGTACACTGTGTTTTCATATTAACTCAAAAAGATGATGTAAGAATTCAAGTGGGGCAGGCATGGCATGAAGAAAAAACTATTTTGGATCAAAGATAAATTTCAAGACCAGGCTGCTGGGTAAATGCATGGGAAATGAGGAAGGGAGTGGGTATAAGAGGGATGTGAGAAACATACCAGTTTGCTGGTCAAAAAAATTTGTAGAAGAGTCATCAGAACCACATGAAAAGTTTTAAAGGTCGGGTGGCTAGAGGGATGAAGAAACTGACAATTAAGGGAAAAACTGAAAAGGGGGCTCAAAAAGCTGACTTTCTCAAAGTGTAGGCAAATAGGCAAGAGACAGAAGAGAATAATACCCTCCTCAAATTAACATACATATTTCTAATGAACTATTTTTGTCTATTTTAATTAATCAAAATAAAACTGATGCCATCCATAATTGAACAAATTCATGGTTACTTTGAATATATCTGTACTGTTCTAGTTTTGAGCTATGATTGAAACTTCAAAAATGCTGGGTATTAGTATTATATTCATCTCTAAGCCATAAAAATAATGCTTAGGAAAATTTTACTAAATGAAAACATTAAGCTGAAATGTAGATTGTTTATAATTAAATATGTTCACTATTTTCACCAACTTCATTCTAAATATCTTTTTAGCTCAGTCACTAAAGCCAAGTACAAGAAGAAAGAAAGGGATAGAACTGGGAGACATTCAGAATTCCATCGAATCTATAAAACAAACCCAGGAAGAAATTAAAAGGTAATATATACTGACAGTGACTAGGCATTTGAGTCCAGAGTAGTTAAAAATTCTGTTACGTATGAAATTGTATGCAAATTTTACATTTTTCTAACATTGCTAAGCTAAAATGGAACTTCAGCTTCTATCACCTGATGACTGAAACTTTAAATCACTTCACTGAAATATTGTTGGAGGCAGTTATTTTTTCTCCTTTGTGAGGGTAGAATTGGGATCTTGATCTTGCTCCTTGTAGCATACAGGACTGTAGCTGGGGTAGGTGAGGAGGTGGGCAGGCTTCGGAGAAAGCAAGTTAGCAAAGGCTGTGCTGCACCCTTTGTACGGGGCTCACATTGAATTGGACTGTATGGTTGAAATTTTGAAGTACTTGCCCAGAATGGGTCAGTAGCCACTACTCTGAGACCTTCGAGTGCCCCCCTTGATGTCCCATGCCCATCCCCATTACCACTCTAGCGTAGTTCCGATTAGTGGCCTCTCATCACTGTGTCAGACGTAGAGTCTTCACTGTTAGCCGTCCTGCCACTGGGTCAGCTCTCAGTGCCAGATGTCCCAGGGGATTTTTTTTTTAAGATACTTTTCTCTGTTCTTGGTGAACTATGACTTACATTGAGTTGCTCTTTTCAGCTGTTGCCTCAGCGCCTGCTATTCCCGTATGCCCACCCAATGCTCTCTTCCTATGAAATTCCTCACATCTCCAGAATAAGTTGTGCTCCCTGATCTTTGGATCGTTGCCCACACTTGAATCACTTTTTTGATTGCCCTTTTTGCTCACCCTGCCCATCAAGAAAATCCCTGTTTATCTTTCAGAATACAACTCTAATTGCCATCCTTATTGTAACATTTCTAATCACTCACCTTGCCCTACAGAGTTATCATCCCTCCAATATACTCAGCTTGCATAGCTCCCTATACATACTCCTGACTAGACTGCAGAGGTTAGTCTATCCTGCAGTGGACCCTGAGCAACCTTAGAGCAGAGTTCGTGCCTTCTGCATTTTGCTATCATCTAAGGTGCTCCAGTTTCCTAATTTAATTATATTTGTAAATTAATGAGCTTTCTTGTTTGTTTTGCCTCTCTTTCCTTATACTGGCAAAACACTTTAATAGAAGTCTAAAAAAGACAAGCTGTTTATTAATCAGCTCTTTTTAGCCAAAAACATTTAGGGGTGGTATAAGCATTATGTAAGCTCATTTTATGACCAAATTTTGGTAGTATATGAAATGCCATAGAGCATTCTTCAAGTTTCGAGTGTCATAAAATCTGTGGTATTAATTATTTTTTCCTGGGGAATTTAGGATTCTTCTCTAACTCCACCTCTATCTCCCCTAAAGTAAAGATAAAAGAACCTTAGCTGGCCAACTAAGGAGTAAAATTTTTGTTCTAAAACCACTATGATAACAGAGAAGGTAATATATTTCTACATTATTAGACTTTAATAATTATGCTTGATGCACATGATTAAATAATATATTTGGTACAATGTGGAATGTAGATTTAGGCAAGACCTAATAATGGCTCCACGTGGCATAATCAGCTTCCTGATTAGGTAGCAGTAACCAATTGAACTAGTGACTTTACGTAATGTATAATTAAGTGCTCTGTGAACATGTATCAAATTGTGAGTTCTGTGCTAATGTTTTTGACAAATAATTATAAAATTTATTGTTGCTTATTTTTGTAGAAATATTATCGCTCTTCGAAATCACTTACTTTCAAGCACACCTGCCACGGATTATTTTCTGCAACAAAAAGACTACTTCATCATTTTCCTCCTGATTTTGCTTCAAGTCATAATAAACTTCATGTTTAAGTAAAAGTTCTTTACAGTTGAATCAGTGAACTGGAATAATTGGATTTGGCCTGGGACAATGTTCATGTTTGTTTGGTCTCTGTTAAAATATCACAATATTTCTAAAACTACCTTCAAGATAAATGTAGAGGTGTTGACCTTTCATACTGTTTATCCTTAACCTGAAACCAGAGCTACTCTATTTGGTTATTAAAGTGAGCTATGTGTTAAGTGCCAGAACATGTCTAGCTTTTGTGACAATGTATCTACATGTGAGTATAATCCCCACGTAGACACAGTTGTGTCTTAGGTATACCTGACAATAGTCATTGTATTCTATAGTATGTTCTGAGATTTAACATTAACTTTGTTGATAACAAAAATGCTATCAATCTTATAAATGTTACCTATTTTCTTCATTAAACACGCATAAAACTTTTATCAATAAGGAATGATAGAATGGGAAATGATGGGATAACAGACATTATAAATAGTTCAATATTCTGTAGTTAAAAAAATCATTTCCAAAGCACGTAGCTCAATTGTCTTCTTAGAAACAGCAAGAAAAAAGTGTGGTCAAAATTAACATATGAGAGAGATACGGTGGCAAATTGCTTTCTAAAAAATTTACACAAGATATTTTTAACCCCTAGAATTTAATATTTATAGATATAGATATATAAATGTGCATATGGGTATATCAACATAAAACACTGGTATGCAACTACTTGGATCTATTGATTATCTTTCATATCATACCTATATAAGAACACCTTCAGCACTCGCTGGAAAAACGTATGGTCGAAATTGATTGCTGTCCTTTATTCTTTTTTTTTCTAATGCAGTTGGTCCGGTAATATAGGTCAAATTCTAGAAATGTCTATAGGGCATATGGAATGCTGATAATACATGTTTTTTCATTATGAAAAACTTATTTTAGCTCTTATTTAGACCCTAGTGTGTTCAGTAAATAAAGTAAAATAGAAAAAATTACACCCAACATTTTATTTTACTCCAAAAGCCAAATATGAGACAGGCCATAAGAAAAGACACTTAGTGTGGTGGCATTTATGTTAAAATTTCTTTAAAACGTGCAATAAGTTGAGCATGTAATTACAGTCAGCCGTCTATGCCATGATAAATATAAAATCAAGGAATGACTACTAAATTATGAAAATTGAAAGTGACAAAAAGAGCCTGCTTCTTTTCCCCCCAGTACAGCAGCTATCTTAAGTATCCTTGGGTTTTATGAAGAACTATTTATTTCCCATGTATTTTTCACAAAATAATGCTGTATTCCAAATGTACATGTGAAAGCATGTTTTAAGTTGATGAAAATATAAATAAGATGTATGTATACCTAGTGGAAGGACAGGTATAATATGGCTACACGAGAACAGGTGGGGCTTTCTTGTTATCTCATACTTGTCAATATAATCTTGTGCTTTCTTACCAATGTTATGCTCAACTGCCTATGAATTGACATATTTTGTAAATATTGTACAGTTTGGTTCTTTTTAAAGGTTTTAAATTCATATTAATTTATATTATATATAAATTGATTGGCTGATAGCAAAAATCACTTCATCATTAGCCCAGAAAACCTAAAATATTTTTGTTGGTAACCCTCCTATGGGGTTTTAGTCTTATCCACTTGTGTGTTATTTTCATTTGGTCTAACTAGTGTTTTATTTGTATGGGTATCTTCCAAGACTGGAAAAGTAGTTATTTTGTTTTTAGGGCAGATGTTATGGGTTCCTGTTATCCAAGGAATCAATAACTATCCCATGAGAAGGAGCAGGGCTGCTCATGACTGTTTCTTATATACTAAAAGCATGTATCTCATGTAATAGTCCCCTTAGGCTTTTAGCTGTATGAGTTCCTTTCTGTGAATTGAACACAAAACTCAGGAATTGGTGGCTTAGTTTTAGATCAGTGCTTTTACTAGGCTTAGTGTGTGAATTAAAACACATAACTAACTTTGTATGTAGCCATATATGTAATTGACTTCGTTCTCTACCAGAGATTAATCTTCCTTCATATGTGGATTCATAAAATTGTGATTTTCAGTTCCCAGTTGTCTGAGAGCCTCTTGATAGTTTCTAGGATATAAGATCTTATGACAATTTTTTTTCATTTGATCAGAAATTTTATTTTTTCATATGAGATGTTGGATGAGTCACTTTATCAACATGTGCATTTCTGTCTTAGTTGTTAAATGTATTATGCCTTCAGTTATCCACCATTTAGTGAGATGTAGCTGGCCCAGGAAACGACAATAAACAGGGCATGCGAAGTAAGTTTCAGCAATAGATGTTTTACTTATACTTCACCTCAGTACTTTTTTGTATCACTTATAAAGGTACAGTGTAATCTTTGTCACCATTCCGTTGTAAAATGCAGCCCTCATTTAGTATTCATGCTTTTGTGCCTTTAAGAATATACTTTTGTCACGTTTGTGTTACAGACTATAATGTGATTCAGAGTGTTTATAGGCTTGTCATAAAAGGGTCATTTCTCTGTGTCACTTTATTTCCTTTTATATAGCTACAGTATATTTAAACAGTAATTCTGTACTTTTATAAGGGTTTGTCTGTTTACCTATTTCAAATATATTCTTCACTTTCAGACACCATTGAGGTAGACTTGTCAGATTATTCTCAATATTGTAAACAGTGCCTTTTCGAGGGAATTCACACTGTTTTGGGTGTCAACTTATGCCATGTACACAAAAAAATCTGTGGAAGGCAGTTTTAACCTTTGGAAGAATATCTTAAGTATTTAAGAAAACAAATGTATAAGATTCCATTATTTCTAGTGTTTAGCATTTCTAGTGAGTAATGAATATATTTTGGGGTTTTTCATTTGACATACAGTGATATGGCATCATTGATGAAGCTGTACATGATGCTGTAGATTATTTGAATTATGTTAAATGTATAGAAATAAAATATTAAAATTCACATCCATACCAAATTTTCCAATTTGAACCAATTGGGGGAACCCCACACAAATCACTGCGTTTACATTTCAACTTCTATTTTATTTGCATGGAAAAAAAGATTCTTTAAACTGCATAACCTTCCATTATTATATAATTTGTTTCATTTTTTTACCTACAGTGTGAATTTAGTGTACTTAATTTACCTTTTATTACTCTTAACATACTGTTTGTTAGTTTTTAATTGAAGATGGACTGTTAAAATTGTATAGGACCAGTGTCTCCTTAATATGATTAACATATTTAGAAAAGCCACAAGAAACCCATGACAAAATGAATGTGAATGTACTTACTGAAATATCTAGAAAATTTTGTCTTTTTGCATTTATCATGTAAAATTATTTTACTATTACAATATTGACATTTATTTAAAGAAAATGCCAGGGAACATTTGAACTGATGAGCCACAGAACTTGAGTTGAAATTTTTTCTTTTTAGCCTAAATATACATCTAAGTTAAATATCCTTTTAATGGCCATTTATAAATTCAAACACTACCACTGGTCAGTTTTGTATAATAAAATAAAAGTATGTTATCTGCAGTATAAGTACAGAGCACTGTCAAAATCTTTTCCTTAAGGTTCACAGATGTACAGATGGTCATAGGCTACTGTTTTGTAATGTGTTACATTTCTAACCTATTATTCCTAACATATTATAAATGTTTGCAGAGACAAAAAAACTTTTTTCTAACAGTCTGTACAATTCTGCTAACTTCTACAAGTAGGCTTTCTAAATAAAAATTTTTTAAAAGAGCAAACTGTGATCAAATGACTGAATATAATACGGTGTCTAAATTACTCAGTCCTAATTTTTAAATTAAAATAATTATTTTGTAGGGGTAGTTATGAGGATGGTTAAGGGACTGGAAAGGATTTAACAGTTAGAATCCCTAAGGTATGCTTTACCTGGGTGCTCTGCACTCATTCTCCTTGAATACTCATAATAGCCTTAAGATGAGTAGAAGTTAGCCTGATTTTATAGATGAAGAATCTGAGGCACTGAGAAGCTAAATGATTCCAAAAGTTACATAGTAAGAGTGGTAACAAGCACATATTTGAATCCGTGTCTGACTTCAATGTCCATTCTTTTAAAGCTGTACACTTGACCAGAACTCTGATCGTAGCACTTTTAAATGCTTGGAATAATCCACTGCTGTAATGTTTTGAATTATGTAACCCCTTTATGAGAGAACCAGAACAAAACAAACTTTACTATTCAACAAGCATATATACAACACCTATATGAAATGTTTTTGCCCCTCAAATGACCTTACCCATGCTGAGTGAGCATCAGATGAGCTCCAAGAAATCATTCCTCTCCAGGTCCCTGTTTTCCTACCTCACTGGCCAGCAGCTTCTAGCTAATAGTCACTTGGCTTTGCCCTATTAACTGGGAGGAAGGGAGGGGGAGACTTGCAGGTTTCTCCTGTCCCATGCATAGGAGCAAGGGTTAAGGAAAACAGCCCCTCATTGCTCGGCCTCAATGAACTACAGGTAATTTTCTTACTAATATTGACCACACTTTAATAGATTTCCTGTTATTATGCTAATCAACTCTTCTGCACCTTACAAAACGTCCCTTTCTTTCGGAGACAGTGGTCCTGTACACTGATATGTCGTAGTAATTTAGTGGGTATGATGTAAATATTTGTTGAGTGTCTAGTATATGCCGAGCACCATGCAAGAAAAGTGCTTTTAAATACCCTCCTCAAAACCTTGAGATTTTTCTTCTACATACCCATTATCTCCATTTTATTTAAGATGAGAAAAGTGGAAACGGGCTACTTGCTGAATGTTATAGATGAGTAAATGGCAGAGCAAAACCACGTCTAAATCATGAGCCCATGCTCTTAACCATTTTATCCTTGAGTGTATGTGTTTTAATAGATGAACAATGTTCTTTCTGCCTAATAGTGTATTTTTTTTTTCTGCCGTTGGATTTTATCCAATAATCTTAGGTCATTGTGTGTTTAGAGCATACAACTGATCACCAATATGGCTAAGTCCTCACATCTATCATCTCTACTAAAGGAAAAGAAAACTGGTGGATAGGGTTTCACAGTGATGCCCGAGCCCAGGAGATGTAGCAAAGCCCCCTGCGGGAAGCAGAAAGCCTCGGGTGGCCGGAGCCGAGCCCTCCCTATCTGTCCTGCATCCGAAACTGCTTGCGTGATGGGAAGGAGAGCAGCAGATGGAGGGTGGACGGTCTATGCAGGAGCCCTGGGCAGAGGTTTTGCTACGAAACATCGAGCAACTTCTCCGGGAGCGGGAGCGAGCCGAGTTCCCCCGCGGAGCCCATTCCCACGTTTACCGGGGATCCCCTTGCGCGCCGAAAGAAAGTTCGTGGGAGACAGAGGAATCCGATAGGAGCAGAGACCCCGGGAGGGGCTGAATTCACCGAGGCAGATGGGGGAAGGCTTGCGTTTCGCCTCCAGGGGCAGCTCCCGAGAAGGCGAAGTTTCTACCTCCGCGGGCGCCGCGCCTCTTGACCCGGCTGCGTACAGGCCCCCGCCCCTCGGCCCCCGCTGCCCGGGCTTCCGGCCTCCTCCCCGCCCCTTCCGCTCGGGCGGCCCTGGTGCGCGCGGCCGGCGGCGGAGGGCAGGGGGCTGGGGCCCAGTGGGCATGGCCGCCGCGGGCTCCTTGGAGGCGGCGCTGCGGGTGGCGGAGGTGCTGGAAACCATCGTGAGCTGCTGCGTGGGGCCCGAGGGGCGGCAGGTTCTGTGTACTAAGCCCACCGGCGAGGTGCTGCTCAGCAGGGATGGAGGCCGCCTCCTGCAGGCGCTGCACTTGGAGCACCCTGTGGCCAGGTACTCAGGTCCCGCATGCCGCCGCGGGGCGCCCGCCCCGCCTCAGAGCCCCCGGGCCCAGGCCTGCGCCCCGGGAACCGGACGCGGCGGGCGCCGTCCACACTTGCCGCCTGATCCCCCCAGGGCCGCTCGCTGGTCGCCCTGCACCTCCCACTTAGAGCAAAGCGACTTGGAAAGGGAAAACCGAAAACTCAGGACATCAGGGGGACAGTATTCTCATTTTGTGCCTGTAGCTGAAAACATGCTTCCGATGTGGGAAGGCAGCTCTCTTAATCTGGGTTGCTGTCTTTCTTTTTTGTTACAGGATGATGGTGGCATGTGTTTCCAGTCATCTAAGAATAACAGGAGATGGTGCTAAAACGTTTATCATCTTTCTTTGCCATTTACTCAGAGGATTTCATGCCATCACAGGCAAAGAAAAGGATTCTTTGATTTCCAAAAACATGCAAACCCATGAAAGGCATTGGAAAAATTGTTGTCAGTGGAAATTTATTTCCCAAGCTCTTCTCACGTTTCAGACGCACATACTAGACTATGTTATGGACCAATATGTAAGTAAACACTTTCTCTCCATTTTTTCTGTATCCAATAAAGAGAGAACATTGTGTAGGAGCTCTTTGGAGTTGCTCTTAGAATCATACTTTTGTGGAAGAGTGGGAAGAAATAATCACAGCTTCATTTCACAGTTGACGTGTGACTTCTGCTTCAAGTGCACAGCTTGTGAGACTGAGTTTGAGGAGGTGCTGGAGTTAGTGGAGGACTGTTTTGTGGAGCTGAGTGTTGGTGTCACCGGCCTTCCGGTTTCAGATTCCAGGGTCGTAGCTGGGCTTGTGCTTCACAGAGACTTTTCCGTGTACTGTCCAGCAGGTGGTGACATAAGAATGGTGATAGTAACCGAAGCCATTCAGCCGCTTTTTTCAACTTCTGGATCAGAGTTTATTATAAATTCAGAAGCACAGTTTCCCACATCACAGTTTTGGATTATGAAAAGGACAAAAGCAATAATGAAACATTTACAGAGTCAGAATGTAAAACTGCTCCTGTCTAGTGTGAAACAACCAGACTTGGTTATTTATTATGCAGGACTGAAGGGCATATCCGTGGTGGAGTGCTTATCATCTGCGGAAGTCTCTTTTATCCAGAGGGTCACTGGGCTTTCTCCCTTTGTGCCCCCACAGGCCTCTTCGCGTGATGAAATGTCCAACATTGCTTTGGTAAAATTTTGTGAACCCCTTACCCTTAGATCCAGAAGGTATGTTCACCTTGGCTTGATTAGCACATCCTCGTTTGTGCCACACTGTATAGTTCTGTGCGCACCAGTGCAGGGCCTAATCGAGCAACAGGAGCATGCTTTGCATGGAGCGTTTAAAATGCTTCGTCAGTTGTTTAAAGACCTTGGTCTAAGTTACATGACACGAGTCAGTGACCAAAATTATAGACCAAGTCCTTGTATTTACAAGAATAGTAGAGAAAGTAATCAGTTACCAGAAACTGATAATGGCTCAATACAAAGGCCATATCAGGGCAGAGTTGTAAAGAACAAAGATGAACTGGCAGAAACACAAACATACTTAAAAGTAGATTCAAATTCGGTAGTTCCAAATGTAGCATTAGAAACACGCGGTCTGTGTTCCACATCACAAGTGACACCAACAGATACATCCCAGACAGATGAAACACTGAGATGTTTATCTCCAAACAAAACAGGGATAATTGATGACCATGAACCATGTATTGAGAGTAATTCTGCAAATTCAACAACAAAAAATACTAGAGTAGAAATTCCTTATGAAAATGTACAGGTCACAAAAATTGCTGGAAAGAGGAGTGTATTACCTGAGGAATATAAGTCATCAGAGATGCATCCTTCCCAGAGTCACTGTTTCTCATCAATACCAGCAGGTTGTGTTTTGCCAGTCGGTAATTTTGAGATCTTGTTACATTACTATCTTCTCATCTATGTCAAAAACTGCCAGGAATCACAAGAAACCATGGTTAGTATGTTAATAGCTAATGCACTTTTAGGCATTCCCAAACTCCTTTGTAAGTCCAAGAGAGGAAATTACAGTTTCCCACAGACGTACATAAAAGCCATCCAAGCCCTGCGAGCCGATCAGCATGTGGTAAGCAGTCAGGCAGGTTTGGAGTCAGTAGCTGGGAAATACCAGTTAATAACTTCAGTTCTTCAGTGTTTGGCAAAAATTTTAGCCATTGATTTGGTGATCCAGATTAAGAAACAGCCTCAGGAAATGTACGATCAAGATTCAGAAGAGGAGCTATAAAATTGGAAGTTTTTCAGTAACAAAGTTTTTAATCCAACTTGGGCCATAAAGTAAAGCAGGCATGTGGCCACGGGTTCTCAAGTCAGTCCAGTCTAGTTAGGGAAACATGATTTAAAAAGTCGTTAGAAGAAGTACATTCAGAGGCCAGCAGAGATCCAGACACCAATGTTAGCCCTACGTTCCAGCACAGTTGTGAGGAGGAAGCCCTCCCCGATGAGGCAGCCAAGATCCGCGTGTGTCTGTACACCCCTGAATGTCCCTGTGGGTCAGCTCCATGTTAATCACTGTTTGGGGGAGGGCGTTTCTGTATAGCTCTTTGATTTTACTTAAATATATATATTTTTTATACTCTCTTCATCTCCCGTCTTGCCTTTCAGTTTTTAGTTCATAGAATAATTAAATCTGAGATTCAGATGGGGTCTTCAATACCATCCTATTTTAATTGTTTATAATATAAAACATACTCTTTGCTGTGTTTAAAATAATTTATTTTTCCTACTCATAATTTTTAAAGCAATGAGTAAAATGTCTCAATTTTTTTTCTCAAAAAGCATATAAATTAGCTTCTACTTATATATGGCCCTTTATTTATTTCCATGTCATGTGGATAAGATCTCTTTTTAGCATCTGTACACCATTGATTATGTTGCCAGAAATGTGATTTTGTGCAGTACGCCTATTTTTATTTCTGTAGTTAAAAGTTAATTCCAGAAAGGATGTGAAATTCATACTATCATTTTCTCCTGTCCCCTAAGAGCTTGGAAAAAAAAATATTCATGTATTTGCTGTTTTTTTGGTGCATAGCCAGAGTTCAGTCGGGAACAAATACTTTGAAAATTATTTATTTCTAGTGTGAATTTTAATATGCTTACATTTGATTTTAAAGGTTTATAAATGCAAATAATACTGTACATCTAGCCACGGATAAGGACAGCGTCTTCTATTAGTAGCTCTGTTACACCCAAAGCTGTCTGTTTATACCAAGTGTTGAGAATGCTTGTGGAATAAAACTGTTACCTTTAATTTACTAAATACATGTGTCCAATTTGCTAATTCAACAAATTCCTACTGAGTGCTTACTTTTGTGTGCCAGGTGCTGAATATACAGTGTTAAACAAATAGATACCATTCCTGCTTTCATGCACCTTTCCTCAAAGATTAACAGATGGATAGTGAAGCTGCTTGGACTGATATTAGGTTTAGGAAAACTGCTTTTCAATTTTAATTAAACTAGAAAAAATGATGACTAATAATGTATTTTTTTTAATATAACATCCTGTCATGCACTACCTCCTGATTTTTTACATAAAGTTGTTTCATTTTTGTAAGGGTTATGCAATATTATAACATTATTTCATTTCTGTGATAATGGAGAGAGTAAATCAGCTCTGTTCCTTATACTGAATTCACAGGTGTATGAACCTGCTGTAAAATTGACACATAATTTTTTCCATTCACTTTTTTAAATAATTTCCAGTCAGGTCTGTTTTGCTTTATTTTGTTGTTTTTTTAAATACTTCTCCATGACTGAAAGCATGGAGACTTCCAGACCTGCCCAGCATCTTGCATATGGTAGGCATTTTGTAGCAAAAATAATCACTAATACAGGATCCCCTTTGTAAACTGGACTGGGTCTTTGTATGTTTGGCCCCTGGTCTAAAAGCAGCCAGTAAATGTCTGTTGCAGAGCTATTTGTTGAATGAATTAGTCACTTGATCCTCATAGATGAAGTCCTAATTATTTCTATAAAACTTTCATGGAAAAAAAATCTGTTTTGGGGGAAAAGAATCAGAAAATGTTGAACAGGTTTGCACAAAGCTATCTTTCATTTTAATTAAAAATTTCTCAAAAATGGAGATAAAGCTTTCATGGGTTATACACCATTTATGGAATAACACCAGGAAGTTTACATCACTGGATTAGATAGAAGAGTGCTTTAAAACATTTGATTACACTGTATTTAAAAGCTCTTCCACAAAGGATTTGAGGTGATCTGGAACAAGAACAGACAAAAATTACGGTAAATATGAATAAAATTTAGAGAATCGAGACCCAAGAAAATGTGAAGACAATTTAAAGTCAGGACCATGTTCCTGTTTTCTGTTTCTGTATAACCAGTAACCTCAAAACTTAATTTGCATGCCTGTCATTACCGCTCATGGTTCTGGGAGTTGCCTGGATATAGCTAAACAATTCCCACTGCACTCTGTTGGTTGAGGCAGCCACAAAGTTCAGCTGAAGTTCAAGGGGAGGGAACACAGGCCTCAGTACTCAATGGGAAGACTGTCAGTGTGACAGTGTAAGAACAGCATGTGAGATATTGAGGCAACTGGACAATACAGTCTGCTATGCCGTGGGAGGGACAAAAGCGCGAATGTGCATTAACTTCTCAGCTGAGTTTTATTGTTTTCTCAAGTTTGTATCGGTACTTCCCACAAACACATTTTTACCAATAATTTTTTTATGAACCTCCTTTTCCTTCTGCCAGCACAAGCCATTTTTATCCCCAAACAATGGGCATTGAACATTGAACAGTCCTTAACTTTAGCCTTGGAGTGATTGATGATGTTATACTGGAAGTGTCCTGAAAGCCATGTTTCAGACTAAAAGGCAGGGGGAAGAGGAATGCAGTTTAGACCTGAACTTCTATCAGAAATTATTCATGCCCACCCAAAAAGAAAATAGAATATGTCTTTCCCAGCATCACAGTACAACAAAAAAAAAAAAAAACTACAGCTCGGAAATGGTTGATTGATTGATCTATTGATTACATGAATAAAGTTATTAATTACAGTTTTGTAATAGCAAGAAATTGGTAACAAACTCACCTCTAGATGGATACATAAACTAAAGTGATAGGGGAGTATTTGGGGGAGGGCAGAACATGCACAGGAAGAGGCAGAAAGGTTTCTCAGTGTACGACCACGTGCTGATAAACCTAGTGGGAAGAGGCTGTGTGCAGGACCCACGACTGAGAACCTGGGGGGACAGGTATGCCCGGGCCCCGGGACTGGGAACCTATGGGGGGTTGGGGTGTGACCAGGACCCGGAACTGAGAACCTGGGGGGACGGATGTGCCCGGGCCCCGGGACTGGGAACCTATGGGGGGTTGGGGTGTGACCAGGACCCGGAACTGAGAACCTGGGGGGACAGATGTGCCCGGGACCCAGGACTGAGAACCTGGGGGAACGGATGTGCCTGGGACCCGGGACTGGGAACCTTTGGGGGGGGGGGGTGTGACCAGGACCCGGAACTGAGAACCTGGGGGACAGATGTGCCGGGACCCAGGACTGAGAACCTGGGGGACGGATGTGCCGGGCCCGGGACTGGGAACCTTTGGGGGATGGGGTGTGACCAGGACCCGGAACTGAGAACCTGGGGGACAGATGTGGCCCGGACCCAGGACTGAGAACCTGGGGGGCGGATGTGCCCGGGACCCAGGACTGAGAACCTGGGGAACGGATGTGCCCGGGCCCCGGGACTGGGAACCTTTGGGGGGGATGGGGTGTGACCAGGACCCGGAACTGAGAACCTGGGGGGACAGATGTGCCCGGGACCCAGGACTGAGAACCTGGGGGAACAGATGTGCCTGGGACCCAGGACTGGGAACCTTTGGGGGGGGATGGGGTGTGACCAGGACCCGGAACTGAGAACCTGGGGGGACAGATGTGCCCGGGACCCAGGACTGAGAACCTGGGGGAACGGATGTGCCTGGGACCCGGGACTGGGAACCTTTGGGGGGGGGGGGTGTGACCAGGACCCGGAACTGAGAACCTGGGGGGACGGATGTGCCCGGGACCCGGGACTGGGAACCTGTGGGGGGGGATGGGGTGTGACCAGGACCCAGAACTGAGAACCTGGTAATTGGCTCCAGAAGCATCACTGTGAGGGCTCAGCCTAAGAGCCAAGTGCTGTTACTTGGCATTATTGATGTTTTTCCACCTCCAGTGCGAATTGAGGCTTTAAAAAGCAACCTTACTGAGAAAGCCAAAGTGTCCCATGTCCTTTGCCACTGAATAGGGATTCTTCAATTAAACCGCCTCCAAAGACATGAAGATGGAGTCGTGGACGAGAAGGGGAGAGATCTCTCCGGTTCCTGATTCCCGAGCTTGCCCCGGCCCAGCACTGCTGCTTTAGGTGCCAGGAGCCCCTTCACCCAGTCAGCCCAGAGAGGCTAATAGTTGTGAGGAGGGAACTAGTGACAGTGCTTTAGTAAGGAGACAATGTAAAGATGAATGGAGTGATCAGATGGAAGGAATGTTTTATTGATTTGATTAGGCAGTTGGAAGGAATAGGGGAATCCCAGGGCGATGGGATCAAGGTATTAGGGCCCACCATCACAGACTGCAAGACCACTGAGCGCCAGGCGTATAAGGAGCTTACAATGGCTAATTGAGGCTGCATTTTAAAGTTGGTACTTTTTGTGTCCCATTTAAGAAATCTTTGCCTACTCCAAGGTTTAGGACTTTGGAATGATAACTAAGACATTGCAGAGAAATACTGCATTTCAGGAATTTCTTCATAAATACTAAATATAAAATACATTAAAGATGTATAAGATATACTAAACACAAATATATATAAATCAAACAATCTAGTATAATCTGTTCACACTGTGAAAATGTCTATGATACCATAATGAGCTGAAGAAAAATGTTACTTTCAAGTTATCTCCTTTCTAATAACAAACTTATGTCAATGTACTAGTCAAACAAAATATCCTCACAAAAGTTCTCTAAATAGTAATACACTTAAACTTCTTCATTAGAATTGCTTTTACTTGCCATTCTCTCATAAATTCCTCCATCAGGGGCTCTCTGGAATGCCAGAAAGCCACTTCCTGAGACCATGACATGGAGAATCTGCAGACCTTATAGTAGCACAGTCAAATGATTCTTCGTTTGCCATTCCAACCACCCTTAGGGGGCAGCAAGGTGTGATACAGAGGAATGGGCTTTGGAGCCCATGAGCTGTTTGGATTCTGGATCTGCCGCTTACTGGTTGTGTGGCTGTACTGTATTTTATTCCCTCGTCAGCCCTTCCAGTCACCTATTGTGTGACATGTTATCCTCACACTTACTAGCTTGAAACAGAAAACATTTTTTCTTGCACACATTTCCTTTGAGTTAGGGATCTGAGAGGGGCTTAGCTAAGCGGCTCTGGATCTGGGTCTTTCATAAGGTTGCAGTGAAGTTATTGGCCAGGGCTGCGGTCATCTGAAGGAGTGACTGACCTGGAGGATGGATCCACATCACTCTCATTCACTCCCGTGGCTCTTGGCAAGAGGCCTGGCCCTTCGTCATAAGGGCTTCTCCACAGGGTTGCTCATGTGGTGCACAATAGGGCAGCTGGCCTCGCCCTGAGCAAGTGACCCCAGAGAGAACAAAGAGAAAGCACAATGCCTTTTATGATACAGTCACCTCTGTTCTATTTATTATTAGTGAGTCACTGAGTCAGCTTACACTTAGTGGGAGGGGAATTAAGCTCCACACTTTGGAGGGAAGAATGTCAAAGAATTTATGGTTTAAAAGAATCGCATCAATAAAACAAATAACATTTATCTTAATGCACCCTTGAAAGAATCCAAAGTAAACATCAAGAATAGTGCTTGCTTCAAAGTTTACATTCTTTACCGAGTAACTACTGCTGTGCTCTGTGCTCTGCATATGATCATGATCAAAACCCACTCCCTGTGCTCATGAAGCTCACAGTTTAATGAGAAGATGGACACTAATTAAGTAATGCATAAACAAATGTAAAATCAGTGCTTCACGTATGCACAATGCAAGCAACATAGAGGGATTGTAACTAGTTAGGAAAGGCTTTGAGGAAACGGTGTCAAAGCTAAGATCTCAAGAATTAGTAGGAATTAACTAGGTGCAGAAGACAAAGAAAAGGGTTCTAGGCAAAAGGCATGATGGGTATGACTTGTGGGTTCGTGTGGAGAGGACAGGATGCGGGATGGGGCAAGCCCACCGGGAGGAGCTGCACACGGGGGTGGAGCCAGTCTCTGCTTCTCTGTGTCTGACAAAGGAGGGAAGAAAACATTTCAAACATTTTATGAGACCAGGGATTGCCACAAAATAAAGTTGGGGTTTGGAGCTGACCACAAAGGGCTGTGAAGGAACTTTTGGGGATGATGGACAGTTCTACACTATTATCTTGGTGGTGGTTGCAAGACTATGCATTTGCTGGAAATCATAGAACTTCTGGACTAAAGAGTGAATTTTACTATATGTAATTTACACGTCAATAAAGCTAAGTTTAAAAAAACAAACTTTTATGCAGGCACTTTTATGGAAAGGAGCCATAACATCGTGAATTTTCCCATAATGTGGGTATAGGATGTTTTCCAAACTGTTAATTCCTTCAGTGCCAACCGAAGAGCATCGTGATGAAATCTGACCTCTCTGGTCCACGTGTTGGTGGGAGGAATAGATGCATATCAAAGTAACCTAATATAGTACAGTTCTTGATAAAGTAATGTTTTCATAACTATAAAGCATGAAGGGAGGGATATTTTCAGACGCAGTAAATTAAGTTACTCTACTGTAAATGCTAACTGTAAGACCGGAAGTACTGGAGGAAGGGACGGGTCTCCACTGGAGGAACCCAACTCGAGCCGAATAAGGAAGAGAATGGCTAATGTCACTCAAAAGATTCAACGGAAGATCCCTAGCCACAGGCCCCACCTAGAACACACCTCGCAGCACTCTCGCTCCAGCAGCCCAGCATGACCAATCATCGGTGATCACGACACCCACACCAGCCAATTAGTTCTGTCCACACCCTCAGAGCTCTCCCAGCCCCCTTGATAAGCCTGTCGCCCCTCCTGCTGGGCGCGACTTCCCTGGCCTGTGGATACGCGGACCAGTGAACCTCGCCCAGGATTGCGCTAATAAATTTTTTTGGCTCCTTTGTTGCCGCTTACCTGGTTTGGTTTTGTCTACCTTACACTAACTTTTTTGGTTGCTCTATTTTTATTCTGAAAAGATGTTGCTGTATGAATATAGTTCTAAGACTAACAATATGCTTAACAATGGAATTTAAGAGATTATTATTTTGTTACAAAACAAAACAAACAATAGATCCGAAGCAATACAGGTTTCCCTGTTACTTACACCTCACATCCAGTCAGCAAGTGTGTTAGTTCCCTGTGGCCTGCTGTAGCAAAGTACCACAGTCTGGGCGGCTTAAAAGAAAGTTATTCTCCCACAGGTATGGAGGGCAGAGGTCTGAAATCAAGCTGTCATGAGGTCTGTGTGCCCTCTGAAGACTCTCAGAAGAATCCATCCCTCGCCTCTTCCAGTTTCTGGGGCTCTAGAAGGTCCCTGGTGTGTAGTCACGTTGCCCCAGTCTTGCCTCTACCATCACACGGCCACCGCCGCTGCCTCTTGTATCTGTTATACCTTCCTCTGTCTTATTCTTAAAAGGTTACTTGTCGTTGAATTTAGAGCCCAGGGGATACTCCTGGGTAAGTACCTTCTCCTTAATGTAACATTCCCCCCTTTTTTTGCCATATATGGTAATATTCACAGTTTCTGGGGATTAGAACGTGGAAACATCTTTTTACTCAGCCTGCAACAGTCACCAAGTTCTCTAATAAAATTTCTAGCATAGCCATTTTTATGCAATAAATATAAATTGAATTTACGGGTGATATGCATAGAAATAATGGTTAAAACTATGAACATGTAGCTAGTGAGCAGTGTTTAAAAAAAAAAAAAAGAAACCACAAGCCCAAATGTAGTCACTTGCCCACCAAACCAATACTTAATCAGTTTCAACCTATTCCAGGAATGTGAATTTTCAACAGTCAATCAAGAATTTTCTGGTCAGCACCACTGAGGTGATCTGTCAATGGGCCCTCTTCATCCCCTAAAGGAAGATGAGGTCATCTGCATGATAAGACCCCTAACTCTTCCTGCTAAGGGAGGCTGACCTACCCTGAAACAATCCTTTCTTTTCTAACAGTTTCTTTGCTGCGCACTCCTTTCCTGTAAGAACCTTCCATTTTATGCATCTCCTTGGAGCATCTCTACTTGCCAGACGGCACGTGGCCTGATTCATGAATTATGTCATAGATCTTCAAATTTACTAGGTTGAATCTTGTTTTTTAACAACAGTTATGCCAGATTCTAAAGTTCATACTTTTAATCTCCAAACAATACCACCATCTTGCCCTATTTTTATCTTAATTGGCAGTATGTTCAAAAGTCAGCAATTATAGACAGGAAACATGGGCTTCAGCCACACCAGTATCCCCTAGATCCTTGGTTTAGCAAGGGTTGCGTGGACATAAGCATGCTGCATGCCCCTCCCCACCCCCAAAAAGATGGTGAAAAGTCAGTATGGTGCATGGATGAACGGCAGCTAAGCAACCAGAAGCTGAATGCTTTCTTGCCAGATCCCTTCAATTTGCAGGTCAGTGCCCTGAGTCTCAGTCTGGGGAAGAAAAGCAGCTCCAACACTCACCTGCTCTCCCCGATGAGTTCCGCTGGTTCGATCTAGGGGTAATCAGCCCTGATCAGGGGAGTTCATAATCAGCTTCTCATTTTTGCAGGCACTCTGCCCTGTGGGCCTAGTGAGAACACGGGAGCATAAATCAAGACTGTGTGTTTCATAAGCACTATCATAGTTAAAATTAATTATCCAATTAATCTCCAAGGGTGATAGCCAAAGGATATCTTTTTTAAATTGTCATTATTTATTTGTAGATGAGAAAACTGACGAAGATATTTTATGTAAGTTTTCACAGGAGAAATTGGAGTCACTGAGGAAGTAAACTCCATTCCCTTCAAGGTCAATGGAAAAGCAGCAGAACCCAGACTCACTGTGGCAGGTGGGCCCCCCAGAGGTAGGACATTGGAGTCTTGCCGTCCACTGTGGGAAAATCATGAAGTCGCTAAATCCTTCAAGGTGCCTATTTCTCGGGCAACCACACTAGAATTCTGCCCCTGCTTCTCTCGCTGAGCTGACAAGGTATTGAAATCTTCATGGAAATGAAAATGATTTATTCTGAGAAAATTGATTGATTTGCATGTTAAGTTCATTTGAAATAAATTATAATTAAACAAGAATGCTTCTAGATCACAGAACCCTTAACTCTTACTCATCATATCACCAGCCTTGCTGGTGATATGTTGAGGTTGAGGACACAGGCTCTGGAGCCAGATGGCTGGATTTGAATCTCACCTACTACCTGGGTAACTTTGGGCAAGTTATGTACCTCAGTGTCCTTTTCCATAATATGGGCATAATACTAGTTCCTGCCAGCTGGTGTCATTTTGAGCACTGAATGAGTCAGTACAGGTGAAAGCACTTAGCCTGGTTCAGGGCAGGTGCCCAATAAATGATCATAATTATACAGCCTGTTAGAAGCATGAAGATGTTATCACAACGTAAAGGGACTCAAATGAATCTTCCACTTCCCTCTGTCTCCACAGCCTTTTACCAGCTAGATGCTGACCAGGTACCCATCCGGCAGACTCACTCACCCCCTGATGCCCCTCTTCCCTTCGCCGACTCCTCCATGTCTGTCTGTCTTTCCCCACCCTTCTGTCTTTCTCTTGCTCTATCTCCCTACTTCTCCCATTCTTTGCACCACCCCTTTCCTGTTTGCTCACCAACCAGGACAATAAGGGACTCTACAATTGCCTGGGTTTGCTTGTGGGAACTATTTTATCTCGTGAAGTATCAGAAGAGAACAACCAGCCCTGTGAAGGCCTCTGAACTCACCGTCCTCACTGAGCTGGCTCTGTATCCATGCCTCTACCCACTTTTTATATCCATCTCTGTTTACTTGCCTGTCTCCATCTCTGGTTGTTTCTCAGAATCTTTTAATGTCTCTCTCTCCTTGTTTCTTGGTCTGTATGTCTTTATTTCTCTCTGTATCTCTATTGCGCTCTCTTGCTGTGTGTGTGTGTGTGTGTGTGTGTGTGTGTGTGTGTGTGTGTGTGCGCGCGCGCGCTCCCTGGAGACCTGGTGGGGCAGAAAAGGGAAGAAGACCTCGGACCCTCTGTTCCACCTCCTGCAGTGGGATAGGACCGAGAGGCCTGTATTCTCAAATGAGGGTAACTCAGTGCAACTTGGCAGGCAGTTCTGGAACTCCAGGGAATGAGGTCCCGCTTGATAGAACCTGAAGTAACAGAGACTTTAAGCCACATATCTCTGAGCAGGTGTCTAAGTAGAGCAGAGATAATAAATCTAACCTAAACAACTGACATTCAAGTTAACTGGGCACATTTTGATGACACAGGATTCTGATTGTGCTGCATGGTAATTAAGCATAAATAGTAAGAGCTCCTGTCAATGACTGTAATTGGTATTAATTCTTCATAGCTAAGCCAAATTTCTACATTGCTAATTTGCCAGCACCTGTAATCAGTGTCAATGTTGATTGAAAGGGTTCTTTAGCTACCTGGCTTACTCGCTCACAAAGAAGGACATGGGATCTCCATCAGTGTGGTTTTATTCCCTGTAAGACAGACAGAATGGCTGTCTCGGAAAGGAGAGAGCAGCAGCTGGTGGGTGAGTAAGCACGTTTTTAAGGAGTAGAGTTTGGGACGTTGGTGATTGGGTCTTAAGGGGTGGGGGCAGCCATCTGGTTGGTGGTTGGATCTTGAGAGGAGGGGCAAAAAGGTGAGGCAAGTCCAGACATGATTTTCACCGGCCCATGTGCTTGGGACCATGGGGTAAATGGAGGATAAAGTCTTACATTCCTCCCTTTTTTGTTTTATAAATTGCAGAGGACTTAGGAAGGGGTGAAGGTCAGTCTTCGATAACTGCTTCCTGCTGATTAGGGGTGATGAAGTTCATTTTTGTATTGATGGGGGTGGTCCTTGGATGGGCCCTTGGTCCAAAGTGGCGATGGCGTATTCCAGGACTCGGGCTTCTGTCAGCACTGCGTTGTCTGCTGGCAGGATCTTTCTTCCGTTGGAAGGTGGTGGTGCCCCTGCATGATTAACTCATTGATTGTTTGGTTAGTGATTTTTGAAATCTGAGTTTGAATGAGGTTTTTTAGAAAATTAATTAGGCAGGGAGCGAAGAGTAGGAGATGGCAGAAAATGATGAGAGGCATGAGGAGAGGAAGTAGGATGTCTCTCAGAATTGAAGAGAATGGCCACCAATAAGGGCTGTTGTCTCTTTTTGCTAAAAGTTCTTCAGATAATTCTCTAAGTTTGTGAATGTTTTCTTCAACTATGCCTGATTCATTGATGTAATAACAGCATTGTTCTTGCAGGAAGAGGCAGGTACCTCCTTTTTCGGCTGTGAGGAGGTCTAGCGCTTTGCAATTCTGCAAGGCCACTTGTGCCACTGAGGTTACTTGCCTCTGAAGTGATGCTAATGACTGTGCACTTGAATCTAGGGCCGTCTGGAGCTTTGTGCTCAGATCCTCGATGCCCCATAGGGAGTGTCCTAGGGCTCCTCCAGAGAGTCCGATTGCTAGAGTGGAAGCTGATAGGGGTGACCCAACTAAAATTGGGAGGAAGGCTGCCCGTTTTCCGCGGTGAGGTGGCAGCAGCCACTCCATTTCTGCTTTACTGTACAGAGTTAGCTGAGGGACTACAGTGACTGTGAGACAGGGAACGGAGGTGTTCGGGAAGATGCGGGTAGTTAAGGAGCTATTGCACCAGAAGAATTCTCTCTGCTTGGAGAATGATGTTTGAGAGTATGTGATGGTGTGGGTGCAACTTGGATGGTTACGGGAAGCTTTTGGTGAAAGAAGACATAGCCGGGTGGTGGTTATATTTTCTTCAGTAGATTCTCAGAGTGGGAATGTTGGTGATTGGAGAGATGGGGGTTTCTGTGGGGGTGTTGCTGGGAGTATATGTGGATATGTTAAGGGGCACTGCTGCTAGGAGAGGTCGTGTGAGGGATGCACAAAGGACGCATCTGTGAAGGTTAAGGTTTGGCGAAGTTAGGTTCAGAAGAGTGAGGCCTTTTTGTATGTGATGTAGCCATGAGAAGGAGGAAGTAGTGGGGTGCTTCTCTAGAGGGGGTTCGTTGAGTTCATTGGTTAGAATCTGTTCAGATTGTTGAACGTTATGAGAAATTTGGGTATGCTGGTGAGAGATGGATACATACTCGCGAGAAATTGAGAGCTGACCTTCTGCGAGGCTATGCCAACGACTTGAATAGAATGTTCCTGTCTCGCCTCCTGCCCATCGGTCTTCCCATGGGTCTGTGATGACTAAAATGTACCTCTTAGTAGCTTGGCCGACCCTAAGGATTCCACCGCTTGCGGGAGTATGTAATTTACAAGACCAATAGGGGCATCCTCCGTACTGTGGGTATGTTTTACAGTAAGAGTGTTTTGGGTCAAAAGGGAAGCACAAGTAGGGCAGAGAGACAGAGGGATCGTTAGCAAGTTTTGAGTTGTGGAGGTCAAGGGTGATGGGGTTTTGGCATCCTTTCATGGGTCCGTTAGCAGTGGCAGCAAGCTGAGTTCATTTGATACTGTTTTGAGTGTATGTTTCTCTAACTTTGAACTGCCAGATGTAGGTGAGGTGCGTGGGGGAAATAAGGTTTAGGCAAAGAAAAAGGGCAAAGGGAGGTGACTGTGAGCTTGTGAGAATACAGTGGGGGAGAAAGATAAGGAGGGGGAAAACAGGCTGCAGGAAGGGAATTGATTGCATGGCTTTCAACTTGTATCTTCACTGATTGGAGGAAGGCTAGGCTTTTGTACGTTCTTGAGGCGCAGAGTGAGAGGCTTTATCTGTTCCACTTCATAGGAGTCTGCAGAATGTGGGGAAAAGGGAGGGAAGGGGTATATGGTTTAATGTGTGAATGGTGTATCCAATAAGGAATGTTAGTAAGTTTGGCTGCATTGGGGGTTGCAAGTATGACTTGGTGTGGGCCTTGGTGGGGGTTAGAGGGTTATGCTTGGCATGGGGGGGGGGAGTGGAGAAAAGGACTAGATCTCCTGGCTGGTAGGGACTAGAGGTGTTTGTCTCTGCAGGGGCTGGGGTGGTTTGGTTGGTGGTTTTCCATTCTAAGGAGTGTATATACTGCAGGAGTGGAGTAAGTAAGTGTGAGGGGAGTGTTGATGGCTGAGGGCTTATTCCTGGGGGAATAAGAGGCCAGCCGTACATGAGCTCAAAAGGGGATAGGTTGGTGGGTTTCTTTGGTAGTCCTCTATTCTTCAGGGGAGCGAGGGGTAGAAGCTTGACCCAGTCTAGGTGAAGTTCTAGGGATAGTTCGGTAAGGGTGTTCTTTAGAGTCCGATGGTTCTCTACTTTCCCTGAGGACTGTGGGTGATAAGGGATGTGAAATTGCCAAGGGATAGAGAGTGTTTTGGTTATGGCTTGGGTTACTGCAGAGGTGAACTCGGGCCCTTTGTCTGACTGCAGGGAAGTGGAGATCCCGAATCTGGGAATGATGTGGGTAAGGATGATATCAGCTACTGCAGAGGCCCTTCTGTTGCTTGTTGGAAAGGCTTCTACCCACCCACTAAAAGTGTCTACTAAAACAAGGAGGTATTTATACTTTTTTATGGTAGGCATGGATGTGAAATCTACTTCTGGGAGGAATCCAGGCACTTGGTGGCTGGGAAAGGTGGGTTTATGAGTACGTGTGTTAGCATTAGCGTTGACTCTCTGGCAGATGTTACAGGTGGAAAAAATATGTTTGAGGAGTAGGAGATCATCTGATGACAAGGGGTAAAAAGGTTTTAAAAACTGCACAAGAGATTGACTGTTAGAGTGGAAGATGGTGTGTAGGTAAGTGAGGAGGTCTGCCATATTAAGGGGAGGGATGGAAGGAGTGGGTGTGGGAGGTGGGGGCAATAGGGGTCCGATAAATGGTGCTGCAGCGGCTGCTTTGGCTGCAGCATCTGCTCTGTTATTCCCGTTGGATACAAATGATTGATCTGTGTGGTGGGATTTGCAGTGCAGAAGGCCAATGGACTGTGGGAATTGTGAGGCTTCTAACAAGGCTATAATGACCTTCCCGTGAGTGATGGAGGTCTCTTTTGTGGTAAGGAATCCCCTTTCTTTCCAGATCGCTGCATGGGAGAGTAAGATAAGGAAAGCATAACTGGAGTCTGTGTAGACGGTGAGAGCGTCTCCTTTTGCTAGGGTTAATGGACAGGTGAGTGCTATGAGTTCTGCTAGTTGGTTAGTGGTGTGTGGGGGCAAGGGGGCTGCTTCTACAGTCTGAGTGGGTGAGACTACAGCATACCCAGCTCTCCAGGTGCCGTTAGGGGTGATGAAAGAACTCCCATCAGTAAACCACACATGCGTGGACTGCTGGAGTGCTCCTTCTTGTAGGTTAATAGGGTGAGGAAGGTTTTCTAGGGTTTGGATGCAATTGTGTTCAGGTTTTGAATTTGTTGAGGTGTTGGCTGGGGAAGGGAGTAGGGAGGCAATGTTGCTAGGGGTGCATGTAGCAAAGGAAATGGGGGGGATCTTCTAGAAAAGTGACTTGCAGGGCTAGGATTCGGCTAGGGGGAAGGGTTTTCAGACTTTTGTATGTTAAGAGTTCTGAAAAGCGGTGGGGTGAAAGATGGTGGTGGCCGTGACAAAGGTGAGCTTTCCTGCCTCTTGGTGAAGAGTAGCTGCAGCTGCTAAGGCGCGGAGGCAGGGTTCCCATCCGCGGGTGGTGGTATCTAATTGCTTTGAGAGATATGCTACAGGGGCAGGTGTGGAAAGTGTGGTCTGGCAAAGGACTCCAAGGGCGAACCCGTGGGTTTCATTAACATATAGGAGGAAGGGTTTAGAGAGATCTGGCAGGTGTAGGGCTGGGGCTCATAGGAGAGCTTTCTGCAGGGAAGAGAAGGGGCGGGTTACTGGCTGCAAAAGGGGCTTGGAGAGGGAGCCCTTTGCTGCAGCACAGAGGGGAGCTGTGAGTAATGAGAAATTGGGGATCCAGCTACGGAGAAAGTTTGCTAAGCCTAAGAAGGAAAGGATCCCTTCTTTTGTAGAAGGGACAGGGATATCGTGGATTAGTTGTTTTCTGCATAGAGTTATGGTTTTTCGGCCAGGGGTCAGAAGAACACCTAAGTGTGAAACTTGAGATGTGGATAACTGCACTTTTTCTGGGGAGACGTGGTAGCTGCAGTCGGAGAGATGGTTTAGTAGGGTGATTGTATCTTGTGAGATTGCTAGGGAAGGGCTGCATGGAAGAAGGTCATCGACATATTGTAAGAGGGCAGAGTGAGGGAAAGAAATATGTTGGAGGTCATGTGCCAGCACTTGGCCGAATAGGTGGGGACTGTCTCTAAAGCCTTGGGGAAGGACAGACCATGTTAATTGGGTAGAGACACGGGATGTGGGGTCTGTCCATGTAAAGGCAAAAAGATCTGGGGAATCGGGGTGGAGAGGTATGGTAAAGAAGGCATCTCAAGTCTATTACTGAAAATTAGGTGGTGGAGCTTCGGATGGATGAGAGGCGAGTATATGAGTTGGGTACTATGGGATGGATGGGGACGACTGCTTCATTTGTGATTTGGAGATCTTGGACTAATCTGAAAGTGCCGTTAGGCTTTTGAACTACAAGTATTGGGGTGTTAAACAGGTGCTGGGTTGGCTTCAAGAAGCCTTTTTTTGACAGATTTTGGATGATTGGCTGGCGGCCGAGCTGGCTGTGCAAGGGTAGTGGGTGTTGGGATTGTGATGGGAAGGAGTCTGGGTTTTTAAAACTAATCTGGACTGGGCTGCACTTAGCTAGAGATGGGTTGTTTGTGTCCCACACGGAGGGATTTACAAGGTTTGGCAGTAAGGGTGGAGCTAGAATGGGGGAGGGGCGCTCTGAAGACAGAGGAGAAGAATGACCGCTGGCGAGTCTCAGTTGAGGTGGTGTGAGGCGCGAAAGGTAACAGAAGCCCCTAATTTGTGTAAAATGTCTCTGCCAATGAGGGGGCTAGGGCAGCGTGGGATAATGAGAAATGAGTGTGTGAAAATGGTTTGAGTTACAGTGCAAGTGAGGGGGTCGGTTGAAAAGGGCTGGTAAGGGTTGCTGCAAACTCCAATGATAGATTTGCAAGAACGGGAGACGGGGCCCTTATACGAACACAGAATGGAGTAAGTAGCTACGGTGTCAATGAGGAAGAAGAGTGGGATTCCTGCCACAGTGACTGTCGCCTGGGGCTCTTCGGTGGAGATGGTGGTGGCGATTCGAGAGAGCCCTGGGCTCCGCTAATCTTTGTCTGCTAGGTTGAAGATAGTGGCTGGGGACAGAGCAGAGTCAACTGGCTGTGTGCTTCTCTGAGCAGTAGGACAATCAACTGCCCAATGTCCAGGGAGGTGGCACTTGGGACAGGACCCAGAGGGCCCTCTCAGGTTGGGGCAACCTCTTGCCCAATGGCCTTCTTGGCCACACCTGTAGCATGGTTTTGGTGGGGCTTTCTTCTCAGGCCCTCGGGAGTTGACAGTCACAGGAGGAAAGGCTTTAGCCATCATTTGACATTTTAGCTGATATTTATGTTTTATGGCTTTTTCATCTCCCCCATTATACACTTTGACGGCTATGGCTAAAACTTTGGACTGTGGTGTAAGGGGCCCCAGCTCAAGCTTTTTTAGTTTTACCCTTATATCGGGAAAACTTTGAGCAAAGAAATGTCATTAGGAGTTGCCGCCTGTCAGGAGTTTCTGGATCTAGATTGGTATACTGTAAGAGGGCCTGTATGAGCCTGTCTAGGAAGGCTGAAGGGTTTTCATCTTTATCTTGGAGGACATTTTGTAATTTTTCATAATTAATGGCTTTATTGGCTGCTTTTCGAAGGGCTGCTATGAGACAAGTAGTAAACTGGTCTCAGGGAATGATATCTCGGGGATGGTTGTAGTCCCATTCTGGGTCTCTATCTGGCACGACTTCTGGTCCCGTGGGGTGAGTGGGGTTGGTGAGGTGCATATCGTCTGCATGGGCTCTAGCCTGCTCTCAGACTCGCCTTTGCTCTTCGGGCAGGAGGGTACTAGACATGATGACATGGAGATTGTGGAAGGTGAGATTGTAGGATTGGGTGAGGTATTGGAATTCTTTGGTATAGGTTGTAGGGTTGGAAGTGTAGGAGCCGAGATGCTTCTCGATTTGTGAGAGGTCAGAAAGGGAAAAGGGAACATGTACTCTGATGACACCTTGGGCTCTGGCTACTTCCCTCAGTGGGGCTAAGAGGTGAGCTTTAGTGCGACTGCGAGTGGCGGGTGGACTGGGAGGCCAGGGGACTGAACAGGGGTCGGGGTGGGGAGAGAGCGGGGGAGGTGATATGGAGGCTGTGGGAGGAGAAGGGAGGGCTGGAGGGGTGGAGGCAGGTGACGCACTTGGGGCTGCTGAGCCTTGGCCTGCTGAACGATAAGGGGGGGGCGTTCATCTGTAGGGTCTGGGTCTAGGGAAGAAGAGGAAGCACTTGGAGAGCTTGAACGGATGGCAAGAACATGTTTGGGGTGACAAGAGATACATAGAGATGACTTGTTTTGAAGATAGAAGAAAGCTTGACCATAGGGAATTTTCTGCCATTTGCCTGAACGCTCAAAGAAATTGTGAAGGTCTCGAAGGACCTTAGGGTCTAAGGATCTATTTGGGGGCCAGACTGTTTTATTGTCTAAAGGGTATTGGGGCCAAATCTGGTTGCAGAGCCGAATTAACTTGGAGGTTTTAGATATGGATGCAGATGAAGAGTTTTGAAATTGTTTAGGAGGCAGCCAAGTGGGGAATCAGCAGGGATGGAGGGGGATGCTCCCATTGCCACTCTTTTGTGGAGTTTCTGCAGCACACCCCAGGCGTCCCTAGGGGGCTCAGAACTCAGAGGGTAGCCCAACTCCAAGTGAAGGGATCATCACCTCTGTCACTGAAGGGGTATGCTTGCCCTGGGCAGGCGTGCCAGCAGGTGCCTAGTGCTAGGACTTTTCGGCGCCACCCTGGGCGGCCAGTACAAGAGTATGACCCTGCTGGAAGTAGAGTAGAAGAGTCACAGTGGGGGCAGTCTCGCACCTGTGGGGAATGAGAGAAACTGGCTGGGGGCATCACTGACCTGCTGTGGGCCTAGTAGGGGTGCAAGAGGGGTGATAGAAACTAGTGGACTGAGGACGTTACTGACCTGCTATGGTCCTAGGGGGCAGTCTCTCGCCTGCTGGGGATGACAGAAACTGGCTGGGAAGTGACTTAGGGGCACAGCCGTAGCCGTGAAGGCCGTGACTGGGGGAAGTGCCCCACCTGCACTGAGGCTACGAGAGTGCCAGACACTCAACGGTCAGCCCTCAGGCGCTCACAGAGGCATTTTAGTCACTTGATGGGGGAGGGTGACTCACTGCTCCTTTGGCACGGTTGGTGGGTGCTGGAGAGGAGTTCAGGGAGATGGAGGGCACTGAGGAGATCCCGTGTCTGAAGGGGCTGGGCGCTATCAGATTCCTGGTGCAGCTCGAATTCCTCCTGGGAAGAGCAGGTGACCGGGAGATCCCAAACCGGGCGGAAACACCAATGAAAGTGTTCTTAAGCTGCCCGACTCACTCGCTTGCAAAGAAGGACACAGGAATTCCGTCAGCGTGATTTTATTCCCTGTAAGACAAACAGACAGAATGGCTGTCTCCAAAAAGGAGAGAGCAGCAGACTGTGGGTAAGGAAGTGCATTTTTAAGGAGTAGGGTTTGGGACATTGGTGATTGGGTCTTAAGGGGTGGGGGCAACCATCTGGTTGGTGGTTGGATCTTGAGAGGAGGGCCAAAAAGGTGAGGCAAGTTCAGACATGATTTTCACCAGCCCATGTGCTTGGGACCATGGGGTAAATGGAGGATAAAGTCTTACATTGATAATTTATTGATGTCACATATGTTTAATCATCACGTCCCATGAACATACACTGATCTAGACACATAGACACACATGGATATACACACACAAAGGCAAATAGTGAGCCTGGACCCAACTCTCTAAAATGAGGGCTTCTTTAGACCTGAATCACTGTTCCCCTTCTCCAATGCAGAGGTTTTCTCTGCTCTACCCATGCCTCCCTACCCAAAACCCTCCTTCCGGGCCCTGGAACATTGAGGTCTCCTTACAGAGGCTTAACTACTGGCCCAGGTTGTCTGTGAGTCCCCTTCTAGTCCTGAATTCTATTTTTAAAATAGTAATGAGGGGTAAAACATATAGGTGGGTAGATTTTAGTGCCTTCATAATTATCTCCATCATCTTCATCATCATAAAAAAGCAGTAATTATTGAATCTTGGTATTGTTATGGAAAAACCTGAAAAACCTGGACTGGATCACTGATGGAAGAACCAAGAGGCACTCAGAGGTATTGGAATGTTGAGGTTTTAACTTTCCCCCCACCCCCCGGTGAGCTCAGAGGGGAATAATCTCCCAAGGTCTGAGCCCTGAACAAAGGCAAAGGGAGCAATATATATCCTTCTGCTTCCATACCTGCAACACCTCTACATGCACAGCAAGTGAGCGAGAGGGAGTAAGTTTAGGGAGTGTGGTTAGGGAGTGAGTGCCTTGCCGAGCAGGGAGTGAAGGGGAGGGGGAAAACAGGAATTTCTACTGTTTCTGCTAACCAAAGAAGCAGAAGAGAACCACCTGGACTAGATGGCTGTCCTTGTAAATTTTTCCCAATCAGTAGATTCCAAGTATAATGGAACATTCTTTAAACACATTTCTTTAAAGTTGAGGTCAGTGTTATTCTTTATTTCCCAAATGAGAAAAGTGCTGCTTATTGAAGTTAGGTATTTGCCCAGAGTCACGGAGCACATAAGTGGAAGTTTGGATTCAAATTCTGGGGATTTTGACTTTAAAATCCAAGATATATGTAACCAACTTATTCTTCTAGTAAAATATAAACGGTAGGAACAGATATCTCCCTCTCCTAAATCTTAATTTTTTTCAGATCTAACTATGTTCATAAGGAACTTGTCTTATTTTTATAAGAAAGAAGCGGGTACTGGGCCCTGGGTACCTGAGAGGTTTTTGCTGCCCCAAAGACAGGCACGTGGGATCAGTCAGCAGCCTTCCCCATGAGTTAGCCAGCTCATGTCGGGGAGGGCTCTATGTCCGAAACAGAGGGCTGGGAAGTTCCCACTGTGGCTCTCCCTGTCCTTTTCCACTGTAGCTTGCACCCCTGCCTGCACAGAACTGCAGCCCCTCCTGTTCCTCTCACTCCTCCCTGTAAAACCCAAATTGTCCAAACAATGGCTGCTAATTAGAATAATTCCCTCTTTTCCTGAGTACCATCTTTGAACAAATATTCTTGAAACTGAGACAGGGACTATGGGTGTGGTCAGAGTAGGGTGAGGGCCTCCTGAAAAAGCAAGGCAGGATGTTTGCAGTCAGAGCAATGTAACTACATGCAAGAAAACCCCCTACTAAAACTCTGTGTTAAACATTCAGCTCTAGAGTCATTCTTCAGTGAGATCAGTTAATATTCCCCAGATAAAGAAGAGTAGCACATGTTTTTATTATGCTAATCATTTATAATCATGTGTAAGATTCATCTTAGCATGCTAAAAGGCCCAGGCCTATGTGCTGTCTTTCCTCCTTCAGATCTGATGAGGTGATTTTGCAAACTGTGCAACTAATTTAGCAAGGAAGCCCAGTCATAAACAACACAGGAAAAGGCAAGAAGGATTCCACCTTAAAAATAAGATTGCATTTTAATACCCAAGAAGTTAAGACATTAGAAATTCTTAACTTACTCTTTAGCAAACAATACCTCAGCACACCTTGGGGGCTGGGCAGGTGGCCTTGTTTCATATGCTCCCAGACCAAGATGCTGGTATCCCAGGGAGAAATCATCAGAGTAGGAAGTTGCTTGTGTTAAGTTAATTCTAAACATTCTGACACCACTTAATAAGTCCACACCCCTAAGCTTTGTTCATGCTCCCCAAAATCCTCAACTGCCTATAAAACACCTAGACAAAGCACCACTACGGACTCTCTTGTCCCATCCTGGCATGAGCCAGGAGCTCTGTCTTTTAATTTTATCCTTAAATAAAAGCCTGTACCTTGCTCTCCTACCTTGAGTGTTTGTGAAGCTCGTTCTTTGGCTTGTGAACAAGAACCCTGGCATCAAAACCAGCTGAACTTCAACTGACCTGTAAGACTTTATCCTCCATTTACCTCATGGTCCCAAGCACATGGGCCAGTGAAAATCATGTCTGGACTTGCCTCACCTTATCTCTAAACATTTCGCCCCACCCCTTAAGATCCAACCACCAACCAGATGGTTGCCCCCACCCCTTAAGACCCAATCACTAACGTCCCAAACCCTACTCCTTAAAAACGTGCTTCCTCACCCACAAGCTGCTGCTCTCTCCTTTTTGAGACAGCCATTCTGTCTGTTCGTCTCTACAGGGAATAAAACCATGCTGACGGAGTTCTCGTGTCCTTCTTCCCTTGCGAGTGAGCCGGGTAGCTAAAGAACCCTTTCATTGGTGATTCCGCCTGGCTTGGGATCTCCTGGTCATCTGCTCTTCCCTAGGAATTCTAGCTGCACCGGGAATCCGATAGTGCCTGGCCCCTCCAGACACTGGGGCTCCTCAGCTCCCTCCATCTCCCTGAACGCCTCTCCAGCATCCACCACCCGTGCCAAAGGAGCAGTGAGTCACCCTCCCCATCAAGTGACTAAAACACCTCTGTGAGCGCCTGAGGGCTGACCATTGAGTGTCCGGCACCCTCGTGGCCTCACTGCAGGCAGGAGACCGCCCCCAGCCACAGCCTTCATTGGCTACGGCTGTGCCCCTAGTCACTTCCAGTCCAGTTTCTCTAATCCTCAGCAGGCAGGAGACTTAGCCTCAGTCAGTTTATCTTGTCCCCAGCAGTTGAGAGACTGCCGCCTAGACCCGCAGCGGGTCAGTGACGCCCCCAGTGCACTAGTTTCTCTCATCCCTCTTGCACCCCTACTAGACCCACAGCAGGTCAGTGATGCCCCCAATCCAATGTCTCATCCCCACCAGGCAAGAGACCACTCCCACTGTGACTGCAGCTTCCAGCAGGCTCCGTAATTTTGTACTCACCGCCCGGGGTGGTGCCAAAAAGTCCTAGCACTAGGCACCTGCTGGCACGCTTGCCCGGAGCAAGCTCACCCCTCCAGTGACAGAGGTGACAACCCTTCACTTGGAGTCGAGTTTCTCTCGGAGTTCTAAGCCCCCTAGGGACGCCTGGGGTGTGCTACAAAAAGTACACTGTAAGAGTCACGATGGGAGCGTCCCCCTCCATCCCTGCCAATTCTCTGCTCAGCTGCCTCCTAAGCAATTTCAACACTCTTCATCTACATCCAGATCTAAAACCCTCCAAGTTAATTTGGCTCTGCAGCCAGATTTAGCCCCAATATCCTTTAGACAATAAAACAGTTTGGCCCCAAAATAGATCCTTAGACCCTAAAGTCCTTCGAAACCTTCACATTTTCTGTGAGCACTCAGGCAGATGGAGAGAAATTCCCTGTGAGACAGACAGAATTCCCTATGCTCAAGCTTTCTTCTATCTTCAAAACAAGCCATCTCTATATAGCTCCTGTCACCCCAAACATGTCCTTGCCACCCTTTCAAACCCTCTGAGGGCTCCCTCTTCTTCCCTAGACCCAGCAAGCGCTCCCTCTTCTTCCCTAGACCCAGATCCTGCAGATGAACCCCTCCCTTATCGCTCAGCAGCCCCAAGTGCACTGCCTGCCTCCACCCCTCCAACCCTCCCTCCTTCTCCTTCCACAGCCTCCATAACCCTTCAGCCTTCCTAGACAGGCTCACACGGGCCCTCTTACAGTATGCCAATCTAAATCCAGAAACCCCCTACCAAAACTCTGTGTTAAACATTAAGCTCTAGAGTCATTCTTCAGTATGATCAGTTAATGTCCCCCAGACAAAGAAGAGTAGCACATGTTTTTATTATGCTAATCATTTGTAAGAGTCACTTTAGCATGTTAAAAGGCCCAGGCCTATGTGCTGTCTTTCCTCTTTCAGATCTGATGGGGTAGTTTTGCAAACTAGGCAACTAATTTAGCATACTGAACCAGCTGTAAACAACATAGTAAAAGGCAGAAAAGATTCCACCTTAAACATAAGATTGCATTTTAGCACCCAAAAAGTTTAGAAGGCAGGATTCTTAACTTACTCTTTAGCAAACAGACAAATACCTCAGCCCACCTTGGGGGCTGGGCAGGCTGCCTTTTGATATGCTCCTAGACCAAGACGCCAGTATCCCAGAGAGAGATGGGAAGGAGAGAATTCCTTGTGTTAACATAATTCTGGGTGTTCAGACACCACTTAGCACTGGCATGCATTCTGAGGAACTGAGAGCAATTCGATCCCTAAACCCCAAAACAGTGCCTTATCTTCTTCACACAAGCCTGGCCTCAATACAAAGTCTCTGATTAGAGAGGCCTAGTGTCTGAGAAAAGTATACAATAAAAGTTATGCAGCTAAATTTATTTTAATGCAAGGAAGGAAAATAGTCAAAAGTTCTGTAGACTACTACAGTATGGAACTAGTTTTCTATTGGTAAAAATCTGTTCTACTTATTGGGCTCATCATTATCCTCATAAATTGAGAAGTTTTTAAACTAGACTCCCTGAAATAGAAGAAATTTATCTTCTGCAGTACAGCCCAGCTTTAAATGACTGGTGTTAAAATTCTACTTGCATTTCATTTCCAGCCACCTGGACATACACAGTCCCCATCAGTTCAGAGCCTTCATCGGCCCTGTTAGCCTGGGGCCATCTAAACCTTTACCCAGTTGTGTAAACAATTTGCCCTTAGAGTGTATTCTTGGAAACTGAAATACTTTTAGTCAAATAAGCTAAAAGAAAGCAATTGGTTATCAGTAACTCAAATCTTTGTATCAGTTTATCTGTCTGTGTATATGTTCTTTTATGAAAATTAGTGCTAACTGTAGTAATTACATCTCAATCTGTATGTTTGTGTGTCTAACTGTGTAAATAAAAAATGTTTTTCTACCTCCAGATGGTATTAATACAAATTAATTTAAAAACAAGTGCTTGTGAAAATTTGGCATTCTAAAACTTCCAGAAAATTCTAATAAAAGATACTAAGCATTAATGCTAATTTAAATTTAACTGAAATGGACATGTCCTTATAATTATCAGCTGCCTAAGTTTACTTAAAATCATTTGTTGATATTATCTGTTAAATCTTTCAAAAAGATACTTAAAGAAAGGCTTGACTTTGTCTAATATCTAATAAAAGTTTTATAAGTAATCTAGCGTAATTGCTAAAGAGTGTGTAAACAAGTGTAACAAATGAATATCTTAATAATAATAATAGTATATTAATGTATAACAGTGTATATATCTGCAAACAGCCTAAGAATTTTGTAGTAACCAGAATTCTTAGAGTTTTGCTAAGTTATATGAAGATGTTTTGTGCTCAGTAAAAAATTGTGCTATAAGGCACATTTTCAGAAATGATAAAATATATTCATAAATGTATCAATCTAAGGAATGCTGGTGTTACAGTTTACCATAGCCTATTTTCAGTGTTCATTGAAAGTTAAAGTTCCTAATGGTTTTAAGTTCTAATTAAAACTTCTTAAAGTAATAAAACATCTCTGCATGATAGAAGAGATGTGTGCTTTGGTAAAATAAAGTGTAAGAAATGCGTAATGGTTTTAAGTTCTATGTAAAATTAAAGCAAATGAGTCTTGATATCAAGTACACAGCAAAATTAGAATTTTGTTTTCAGTTAAAGTTTTCTTAAACTGATTAGTCTGCTCTTAATGTTGAAAAGTTGCAAAGGGTTCCCTAATTGTTTTATCAAAGTTTCTCATGCTTAAAGTCTCAATGAGTTGTCTGAGTATTTAAGAAAATGAGATCTTAGTATTAAAAAGACTAAAAGCTAAACTTTGCTAACAACTGTAACCTTCTGTATTTGCCTTTGAGGTATTTTGTTGTTATTCTGGTTAAATAGATAAGTATTGCTTCATGGCAACCTATAATATTTAAGCAAGTGCCAAAGAAACTTTCTTCTGACAACTTCCCAAAATCAAATTCAGAAAGGTGCTTTTACCTCTAGTTAACTCTGATATTTTCCAGAGAGCCCCTGGAACATGTCAGAGGAATTTTTTCTCACTGGAGAAAGTATTTGGCTAAATTAGCTTCTTTATATGATATATAATCATGTGCTTAATTACCTAGAAAACACTGCCAAAAAGAATGATGCTAAACTTTGTTACTAAATGTTCTGTGTTGGAAAAATATCCAAATTTCCTTATGTCAACTGTCTTATAGTAAGCTCTCATCAGATCTTTAGCCACTCTCACTTACAAGTCTTTTGTCATTTATAGTCACTGTTTTATTACTCCTAAACTAGTAAAGAACTAGATTTCAGCAGAACAGGTATTACATAGGATTAAGTAAACTAAGGAAGATGATTTTGTGGCCTTTTGTTTCAAATGTTACTGATAGTGTTTTAAGCTTTTTCTCTTAAGCTGACAACAGTTTAGTAAATGACAATACCTTTGTAAGCAGAATTGAAACATTTATCTTTCTCTCTACATGATCCTTCCAGAATTAAAAAACTCAGTGACTATTTTTATATTTCATGGCAGTATATTTATTTGCATAAGTTCAATAAGAATCTGGTAAGTGGACCAATAAAAACACTGGTTATATTACCAAGGCTTTGACTGGAATGTTATACCTGAGAGACACGTGCATAAAACTCATATGAACAGACAACTTTATGGAACTGAGGTTGACTTTATAAAGCCAACAGAGGCCCTTGGAGGAACTGTCCTGGTACCTTGCTTACAGGATTCCCAGCAGCCTTACCAGGTGAGTAAAGAAGGTCACTTCCTGGCAGGTGCAGGAACCTCAGAATGTCTTGGGGACCTCAAGAAGAGAAGAATTCACCCAAATCTACAGGTACTGCAGGCAAAACCTTATGGCAAGTCTGGCTTGGCTTTCTGGCCTTGAGAGGACTTTCAAAGTCCAATCTGAAGTTCCTTATAAAAAGTTCCAGCAAAGCACATTTAAAAGAGCCTATGTAATCAATTGCTCTTCTTGCTGCACTTATGCAAATAATCAAGCCAAGTGTTAATTATTTTCTTAATCTGGTTACTTCTAATAAAAATGAGGGTGATTTTAGAGAAAAGTATTGTTTCAATAATGCAGCCTTATTTATACTAAGTCCTGATACTAGTCATTAGTACATAGACTAGATTCAGAATTCTAGTTTCCCCAAGATATCTGGCTATGATTCTCAATTAGAAATTTACTATTTCTAGTCCTCATATTCAGCCATGAATTCTTTAATCTTCTTGTCAAGTCTGTTCTTCCAGAATAGAAAATCCAACTCCAGATGTTGCTGCTTAACCTAGTGACATGATTTATTCTGTCTCACCTAGAAGACATGAAGCTGCAAATGGTGATAGCAATAGAGCCCAAGATAAAAACTCCCACCAACCATTCCTCCTGACCATCCATTGATGGAGACCTAACTGCATCCCTTACTGTGCCCCCTCTCAGCATGAAGCAGCCAGAGCAGTCATCGCCCCCTTTCCCTAGCAGCAGCTAAAGTCTCTATCTGTAGAGGGGGAATGAGACAGGGACCATGGGCTTAGATCAACTCTGAGAGACATCCTACTTCCTCTCCTCATGCCTCTTCTCATTTTCTGCCTTCTTTTACTCTTCACTCCCTGCCTAATTAATTTTCTTAAAAACCTCACTCAAACTCAAATTTCAAAAATCATTAACCAAACAATCAATCAGTTAATCATGCAGGAGTACCACCACCTTCCAACGGAAGAAAGATCCTGCCAGCAGACAACGCAGTGCTGACAGAAGCTCGAGTCCTGGAACACACCATCACCACTTAAGACCAAGGGCTCATCCGAGGACCACCCCCATTAATACAAAAATGAACTTCATCGCCCCTAATCATCAGGAAGCAGTTATTGAAGACTGACCTTCACCCCTTCCCCAAGTCCTCTGCAATTTATAAAACAAAAAAGGGAGGAATGTAAGACTTTATCCTCCATTTACCCCATGGTCCCAAGCACATGGGCCGGTGAAAATCATGTCTGGACTTGCCTCACCTTATCTCTAAGCATTTCGCCCCACCCCTTAAGATCCAACCACCAACCAGATGGTTGCCCCACCCCTTAAGACCCAATCCCCAACGTCCCACACCCTACTCCTTAAAAACGCGCTTGCTCACCCACAAGCTGCTGCTCTCTCCTTTCTGAGACAGCCATTCTGTCTGTCTGTCTTACAGGGAATAAAACCACACTGATGGAGTTCCCGTGTCCTTCTTCCCTTGCTAGTGAGCCAGGTAGCTAAAGAACCCTTTCATGACCTACCTGCTTGACCCCTATAAAAAATTCCACCCTCCTTCCTAAGTGAGAATGCTCCTTCTCGAGCCAGACAGTTCTGAGAAAAGAGTTAAGCTGATGGTGACCCTGTGTTTTTCCACAAAGGACATGAGTAGGAGATGCTGAGATGCAAGCTGCCTGTCCACAATTCGTGGAGAAGCTGGCCTGGGAGAGTGAAATGAACATGGAATAGGTGAGGAAGTAAGTGCTGGGGAGACGAGACAGAGGCAGACAGACAAGGAAATATCCAGTGCTGTTCAATTTTCCATCCTGTCTCTCAAGGCCAGCACATTTGTTACTACCATCTCTTGCTATATAAGTGAACTAGTTAAAATGTAGGATTAAAAAAATGGAGAATCACAGCAGTGCTCAAATTTGGCAATGCAAACATGTAATGCTTTTTATAACTCTATACTGAAATCAACTCAGATCTAGAGACTCTATGCCCAGGAACAAGAGTAAACATCATCTTACCTTTTAAAGTAGCTTATTCAAAGAGTGTCGTCTGCATAAATGCTCAGTAAGAAATTCAGTGTTCTCCCCTCACCCTTCATCAGCTCTCCTTTTGGAAATGAACTAAGTTCCTGGGGAATCAGGGTGCTGATTTAAAATAGTGTGACTTGCTCATACGAATATAAAGTGAGTACGTGTCAAAGATTTTATTTCACTCATTATTTAATGAGGAAACTAGTATGAAGCAAAAGCTCACTCAAAGGAGACTCCAAAGCAAAAACACATATATAGGCAATCAGGAATACTGAATTGAATTTGCTGGTAAATGCAAACCCAGCCTCTTCTACAGAGTGGAAACTGCAGCACCTTCACTGGACTAAGCTCATTTGCATTTCTAAGAATGGGAATTCTTTGCATCATTAGCAGCTTTCCACAAGTTCATTTTCTACAGGCTTGCAAAATAGTCAAGGACAAAGAAAGACAAAGACCCTTGTAGAATCAGATAAGGGTCCTTTCTCCAGAGATTTTGCAAGAATTCTGTCTGAACAGTTTGATCCTTTACACAGGATCTATAGGCTGGCTTAAACAGAAGCGAAATTTGAATAACTGAATTTGAGGAACTTCCTGCCAAATATGATAGTATAAATTGCTGTCGATCTATTTTCATGCAGTCCCTCA
Organism: Smutsia gigantea; assembly: GCA_032199065.1. Lineage (NCBI taxonomy): Eukaryota > Metazoa > Chordata > Mammalia > Pholidota > Manidae > Smutsia > Smutsia gigantea. The sequence goes on along the minus strand of JAVSCE010008840.1, from coordinate 396,869 downwards.
ACCCAATTCATGGGTATTGTGATAACACAATAACCACCTAAATCTCTGGTTCTCCTCATTAATTTTAATTATAGCAGGTTAGCCAGGCACATTGGGAAATGCATTGACACCCTACTTTGAGATACATGTGTAGATGGAGTACTAGGATTTCTGCAGGAAGAGAGAATAGGTTTAAGATTTCAAAATCAGAACAGAATATCTGAATATGGGCCTGCAACCCCATTAGGAATGCCTGAAAATCATGGAAAAAAATAAAAACCTTAAAAACCAGCACCCCTGTTATCTGGCCTCCACCTACCACCTGGACACATTGTCCTTCCTTTTGGATATTTCATCCTGACTTTTTGTATCAGAAGGCATGATACACACCTCTAGTTACATCAGAGATCAAGAAATAAAAATACTCATGATTTGGTGGGATTGCTCCTCAGAGCTCATGGTGGATTATTTACTCCTTACTGGGAGAAAAAATTGGTCAAATAAGACAAACTGAGCCCCTGACAAACCAGTAGAAGATCAGCCCCATGGTCGTGAGAGAGGTGGAGACAGAAGCTGAGTCAGTAATTGCAGAGGCAAAGCCAGATGAAGGCTCCTTTCAGACCCTGCTGGGGAACCTCAGATAAAGTTCTAGAGTAAAGGTCTGAAGAGTGTGCCCCATTTATTTTGCTTTCATCTTGTTCTCGGATGGCCCTCTGGGTTTAAACAGAAAAGTTGGTATTGTAACCAGTAGTGCAATGAACTAGTTCATCTCTCATGGGTTCTTCATCCACTTATATAAACACACGCTGACTGTCATCTTAGTGTCTCTGAGCCCTCAAGTCTGTGTGGTTGCTTATATATATTTTTTCTTATTAAGGTATTATTGATATACACTCTTATGAATGTCTCACATGAAAAACAATGCGGTTACTACATTGATCCATATTATCGAGTCTCCCCATACACCATTGTGGTCACTGTCCATCAGTGTAGTAATATACCACAGAGTCACTACTGGTCTTCTCTGTGCTACACTGTCTTCCCTGTGACACCCCTGCACACCATGTGAACTAATCATAATACCCCTAAATCCCCTTCTCCCTCCATCCCCACCCTCCCTCCCTCACCCCTCCCTCTTGGTAACCACTAGTCCCTTCTTGGAGTCTGTGAGTCTGTTGCCTTTTTGTTCCTTCAGTTTTTCTTCGTTGTTATACTCCACAAATGAAGGAAGTCATTTGGTACTTGTCTTTCTCTGCCTGCTTTATTTCACTGAGCATAATATCCTCCAGCTCCACCCATGTTGTTGCAAGTGGTAGGATTTGTTGCTTTCCTTTGGCTGAATGTATTCCATTGTGTACATGTACCACTTCCTCTTTATCCAGTCATATACTGATGGACACTTGGGTTGCTTCCATATCATGGCTGTTGTAAATAGTGCTGTGATAAACATAGGGGGGCATATGTCTTTTTGAATGTGAGAAATTGTTTTCTATGCATAAATTCCGAGGAGTGGAATTGCCGGGTCAAAAGGTATTTCTATTTTTAGTTTTTTGAGGAACCTCCGTATTGCTTTCCACAATGGTTGAACTAGTTTACATTCCCACCAGCAGTGTAGGAGAGTTCCCCTTTCTCCACATCCTCGCCAGCATTTGTTGTCCTTAGTCTTTTTGATGCTAGCCATACTAACTGGTGTGAGGTGATAATCTCATAGTGGTTTTTATTTTCATTTCCCTGATAATTAGTGATGTGGAGCATCTTTTCAGGTGCCTGTGGGCCATCTGAATTTCTTCTTTGGAGAATTTTCTGTTCATATCCTCCACCCATTTTTTAATCAGGTTATTTGATTTTTGGTTGTTGAAGCGTGTGAGTTCTTTTAACCCCTTGTCAGATATGTTGTTTACAAATATATTCTCCCATACTGTAGGATCCCATACTGATGGTGTCCTTTGCTGTACAGAAGCTTTTTAGTTTGATGTAGTCCCATGTGTTAATTTTTGCTTTTGTTTCCCTTGCTCGAGGAGATGTGTTCAGGAAGAAGTTGCTCATGTATAGTCAAGAGATTTTTGCCTATGCTGTCTTCTAAGAGTTTCATGGTTTCATGACTTACATTCAGGGCTTTGATCCATTTCGAGTTTCCTTTTGTGTATGGGGTTAGACAATAATCCAGTTTCATTCTCTTGCATGGAGCTTTTTGCCAACACCAGTTGTTGAAGAGGCTGTAATTTCCCCATTGTATGTCCATGGTTCCATTATCATATATTAGTTGACAATATATGCTTGAGTTTATATCTGGACTCTCTAGTCTGTTCCATGGGACTCTGGGACTGTTCTTGTGCCAGTACCAAACTGTCTTGATTACTGTGGCTTTGTAGGAGAGCTTGAAGTAGGGGACTGTAATCTCCCCAGCTTTATTCTTCCTTTTCAGGATTGCTTTGGCTATTCGGGGTCTTTTATGGTTCCATATGAATTTTAGAACTGTTTGCTCTAGTTCATTGAAGAATGCTATTGGTATTTTGACAGGGATTGCATTGAATCTGTAGATTGCTTTTGGCAGGGTGGTCATTTTGACAATACTAATTCTTCCTATGCATGAGCACAGGACATGTTTCCATTTATTGGTATCTTCTTTAATTTCTCTCATGAGTGTCTTATAGTTTTCAGAGTACAGGTCTTTCACTTCATTTGTTAGGTTTATTTTTAGGTATTATATTCTTTTGGATACAATTGTGACTGGAATTGTTTTCCTGATTTCTCTTCCTGCCAGTTCATCATTAATGTATAAGAATGCAACAGATTTCTGTGTATTAATTTTGTATCCTGCAACTTTGCTGAATTCTGATATTAGATCTAGTAGTTTTGGAGTGGATTCTTTAGGGTTTTTTTATGTAAAATATCATGTCATCTGCAAACAGTGACAGTTTAACTTCTTCTTTACCAATCTGGATGCCCTTTATTTCTTTGTGTTGTATGATCGCCATGGCTCGGACCTCCAGAACTATGTTGAATAAAAGTGGAGAGAGTGGGCATCCTTTTCTTGTTCCCGATCTTAAAGGAAAGGCTTTCAGCTTCTCGCTGTTAAGTATAATGCTGGCTGTGGGTTGTCATATATGGCCTTTATTATGTTGAGGTACTTGCCTTCTATACCCATTTTGTTGAGAGTTTTTATAGTGAATGGATATTGAATTTTGTCGAATGTTTTTCAGCATCTATGGAGATGATCATGTGGTTTTTGTCCTTTTTGTTGATGTGGTAGATGATGTTGATGGATTTTCGAATGTTGTATCATCCTTGCATCTCTGCAATAAATCCTACTTGATCATCATGGATGATCTTTTTGATGTATTTTTTAATTCGTTTTGCTAATAGTTTCTTAAGTATTTTTTCATGTATGTTCATCAGGGATATATGTCTGTAATTTTCTTTTTTTGTGGTGTCTTTGCCTAGTTTTGGTATTAGAGTGATGTTGGCCTCAAAGAATGAGTTTGGAAGTATTCCCTCCTCTTCTACTTTTTGGAAAATATTAAGGAGAATGGGTATTAGGTCTTCACTAAATGTTTGATAAAATTCAGTGCTGAAGCCATCTTTTGCAGGAGTTTTGTTCTTAAGTAGATTTTTGATTACCAATTCAATTTCATTTCTAGTAACTGGTCTGTTCAGATTTTCTGTTTCTTCCTGGGTCAGGCTTGGAAAGTTGTATTTTTCTAGAAAATTGTCTATTTCTTCTAGGTTATCCAGTCCTTTAGCCTAAAATTTTCATACTTGCTTCTCATAATTCTTTGTATTTCTGTGGCGTCCATAGTGGTTTTTCCTTTCTCATTTCTGATTCTGTTTATGTGTGTAGACTCTCTTTTTTCCTTGAGAAGTCTGGCTAGGCATTTATCTATTTTGTTTATTTACTCAGAGAACCAGCTCTTGCTTCCTTTGATACTTTCTATTGTTTTATTCTTCTTGATTTTATTTATTTCTGCTCTAATCTTTCTTATGTCCCTCCTTCTCCTGACATTGCACCTCATTTGTTCTTTTTTTTAGTTTCATTAATTGTGAGCTTAGATTGTTCATATGGGATTGTTCTTCTTTCCTGAGGTAGGTCTGTTTTGCAATATACTTCGCTCTTAGCATGGCCTTCACTGCGTCCCACAGATATTGCAGTGTTGAATTATTGTTATCATTTATCTCCATATATTGCTTGATCTCCGTTTTTATTTGGTCATTGATCCATTGGTTATTTAGATGCATGTTGCGAAGCCTCCACGTGTTTGTGGGATTTTTCATTTTCTTTGCGTAATTTATTTCCAGTTTCTACCTTTGTGGTCTGAGAACCTGGTTGATACAATTTCAGTCTTTTTGAGTTTACCAAGGCTCTTTTTGTGGCCTAGTATATGATCTGTTCTTGAAAATGTTCCATGTGCACTTGAGGGGAATGTGTATTCTGCTGCTTTTGGGTGTAGAGTTCTGTAGATGTCTGTTAGGTCTATCTCTTCTAATGTGTTGTTCAATGCCTCTGTCTCCTTACTTCCTTTCTGTCTGGTTGATCTGTCCTTTGGAGTGAGTGGAGTGTTGAAGTCTCCTAGAATGAATATATTGCATTCTATTTCCCCTCTTAATTCTGTTATTATTTGTTTCACATATGTAGGTGCTCCTGTGTTGGGTGCATAGATATTTATAATGGTTATATCTTCTTGTTGCACTGACCCCTTTATCATTCATTATATGATGTCCTTCTTGATCTCTTGTGCGTTTCTTTGTTTTGAAGTCTATTTTGTCTGATACAAGTACTGCAACTCCTGTTTTTTTCTCCCTATTAGTTGCATGAAATATCTTTATCCATCCCTTCGCTTTTAGTCTGTGTATGTCTTTGGGTTTAAAGTGGGTCTCCTGTAGGCAGCATATAGACAGGTGTTTTTTTATCCATTCAGTGACTCTGTGTCTTTTCATTGGGGCATGCAGACCATTTGCATTTAGGATGATTATCAATTAACTGTGTATTTATTGCCATTGCGGGCTTTATATTCATGCTTACCAAAGGCTCAAAGTTAACTTCCTTACTATTTGAGAGTTTAACTTAACTCAGTATGCTATTGCAAACACAATCTAAAGGTTCCTTTTTTATCCTCCTTTTTCTTCCTCCTCCATTCTTTATATATTAGATATCATATTCTGTACTCTTTGTCTATCCCTTGACTAACTTTGCATGTAGTTGATTTAATTTTGCATTTGCTTAGTAATTAACTGTTCTACTTTCTTTACTGTGGTTTTATTACCTCTGGTGACAGCTATTAACCCTTAGAAACACTCCCATCTATAGCACTCCCTCTAAAATACACTGTAGAGAAAGTTTGTGGGAGGTAAATTCTCTCAGCTTTTGCTTATCTGGGAATTGTTTAATCCTGCCTTCAAATTTAAAAGATAATCTTGCTGGATAATGTATTCTTGGTTTTAGGCCCTTCAGCTTCATTGCATTAAATACATCATGCCACTCCCTTCTGGCATGTAAGGGTGCTGCTGAGAAGTCTGATGATAGCCTGATGGGCTTTCCTTTGCTGCTAAGAAGTCTGATGATAGCCTGATGTGCTTTCCTTTGTATGTGATCTTATTTCTCTCTCTGGATGCTTTTAATAGTCTCTCTCTGTCCTTGATCTTTGCCATTTTAATTATTATATGACTTGGTGTTGTCTTCCTTGTGTCCCTTGTGTTGGGAGATCTTTGCATCTCCAGGGCTGAGAGACTATCTCCTCCTTCCCGTATTGGGAAAGTTTTCAGCAATTACCTCCTCAAAGACACTCTCTATCGTTTTTTCTCTCTTCTTCTTCTTCTGGTACCCGTATAATACAAATATTGTTCTGTTTGGATTGGTCACACAGTTCTCTCAATATTCTTTCATTCTTTGAGATCCTTTTTTCTCTCTGTGCCTCAGCTTCTTTTTATTCCTCTTCTCAAATTTCTATTTCATTTATCGTCTCCTCAACCATATCTAATCTGCTTTAAAACCTTCCACTGTATGTTTCATTTCTGATACTTTGTTTCATAATGATTGGATCTCTGACTGGAATTCATTCCTGAGTTCTTGAATATTTTTCTGTACCTCCATGAGCATGTTTATGATTTTTATTTTGAAATCTGTTTCAGGAAGATTCATGAGGTTGGTTTTATTTGACTCTTTGTCTGGCATATTTATGATTTTGGTTTGAACCATGTTCCTTTGATGTTTCATATTTGTGTGGCACCCTCTGGTGCCCAGAAGCTCTAGTCTCTGGAGATGCTCAGCCCCTGGAGCAATGTCGTTGGTCACAGGGGAGGGGTGTTGGTGCCTGGGTGGAGGAAAGACTTTTTTCGTACTTCCCAGATGCTATGCCTTTCTCCACTGCCTGAACCAGTGGGTCATGCACACAGGTGTAAGCCTCTATGCTTTGTGTTTGTACCTACCATAGGCAAGGCTTCCCTCTGGCTGTTCTGACTATCCTTAGTTTGTGAGCCAGGTGCATGCTGGCTGGGAGGAAAGCGCAGCAGGCTGCATATCATGGTGGGGGCCCTGGAGCTGTGTATCCAGCCAGGGGCCTGCAGCACCTGAAGATTGTGAAAGTTCCCAACCTGCTGGGCAGAGTGCACCCAGACAATTTTGTCTACCTGTCCTTTCTCCTGAGCAGTAAGCTCTGTGCAATTCTTGCCCCTTTAGCAGCCCTCTTGTTGTTAGGAAGTCTTTCAGACTGGCCATCTTTCTTTTGTCCCAGAGCAGCTAGATATGTATCCCTGTGTTCTGCAGTGACTGGAATTTCAGTCTCTCCAGGTATTCTGCCTGTCCGATCTTTCTAACTCCCCTATTCACCAGAGCACCATGCACCAGAGCAGATCTCCAAAGCTAGGTGATCAGCAGTCCCAGGCCTCCATTCCTTCCCTGCTACGTTTCTCTTCCTCCCGTTGAAGAGCTGAGGTGGGGGAAGGGTTTTGGGTCCCACCAGGTCACGGCTTTGGTACATTACCCTGTTCTGTGAGGTTTGTTCTTTTCTCCAGGTGTCCGCAGTTTGACACAGCCTTCTTTCCTGTTGCTCTTTCAGGATTAGTTGTATTAGTTATATTTTCATATTAAATGCAGTTTTAGGAGTAGGCCTCTGTCTCACCTCTCCGCCATCATCTTTGATCTTCCAATCGTCTTCATGGCTATTAAAACCCCAAGAATTATGACAAGATGTGGAGATAGAACTACAAAGCCTGACCTAAAATTTTTCAGGAATGATGGGGTAGTAACTTCAGGTCCCACTTAACTTTAACTTTTGTGCTTCTGCGATAACCCTTGGGAAATTTGTCCCTGCTGGGGATGTCCCAGTGTGGCAGCCAGTGCAATGGAATGCTTACCTACTGCATCAGACTTTTTCAAAGCCTCTTTAATTTAAGGAAGATCCTGAGATCTATGTCTGGAAGGTATTCAGAGTTCAGTCCATTTGCTGCATGGTGTCCTGAACCACAGGTTGACATTTAACATCCAGATGAAATTCTGCTCCTGTTCAATGTTTCATATTACCTGAAACAAAAGCAAGAATTCTTTTTCCACCCTCAGGCTGTCGATACTTTAATTTTGAAAAGATGATCAAGAAGGACATAATAATGAAATGAAAGGTCTGGTCACAGCTCAATGTGTGTTCTCTTCTGTTTTCATTGGCTGCCAAACCATAGCATGGATTTCTGTGGTCACACACAAGTCAGTTCACAGGCTAATTATCCCCAGTCCCAGTAAATTTGACCCAATGGTCCAGGATGCACCACCTGCTTTCCTTATTCATCCATTCCATCTTAATCTCTGCTGTCTTACTTCAGGTTTCCCTCAATTAAATCTTCATATCTGGAGGCTTGGCTCAAGATGGCGGCATGAGCAGGGCAGCGGGAATCTCCTCCCAAAACCATATACATTCTTGAAAATAAAGCAAATACAACTACTCCTAAAAGAGAGACCAGAAGATACAGTACAACAGCCAGGCTACGTCTACATCTGCAAGAACTCAGCACCTCACAAAAAGGGTAAGATACGAAGCCGTGACCCAGTGGGACCCGAGCACTCCCACCACCCCAGCTCACCAGCAGGAGGAAAAAATCAGAGTGGGGAGGGAGAGGAAGCACAGGACTGCTAAATAACCAGCCCTGGAGATCTGCATCGGGAGCACAGACACACATTGCATGGTGTACTGGAGATTAGAGAAACAGAAGGACAGGATCCAAGGTGGAGACTGCGAGTGGGTCCCACAGCCGGGTCCCCTGGGACAAAAGAAAATAGGGGAAATTTTAAAACTCTTAAAGGGGCAAGGGCCCAACAACTGAACAAAATCGTCACAACGCACTCAGCCCAGCAGGCTTTGAATCTCAAGGAATTTCGGCCCTCCTAACCACCGGCCGGGTAAAGCAGCCCCAAAGTGCCTCATGGTGATAAGCAGTCTGCCATTCGTTTCCCCCTGCCAGTGCCAGCAGAACCACCACAGCTGTGGAGCAGCCGGAGAGCAGCCCGACCACAGCAACCACAGAGAGTCTCCTCCCAGCACGCAGCTAATCTGGAAGGACAGCGGAGGCTGGAGCAAGGTCTGGCAGGCATGAAGGAGACGTCCTGGCAGTAGAATGCACCTGCAGTACTGTAGGCTTGCCTGAGGGCAGCCCCGTGCACCGCAGCTGAGGGGATTATCCCAGAGACTGCCTTTCAGTGTGGGGGTAAACACTACAGCCTGTGGAAGCCAGAGCAAGGGCCGGAAGGCATGAAAGGTAGTATCCTTGCAGTAGAACGCACCCGGCGTGGTTGCCATGCCCCTGCAGTGCTCCAGGAAAGCCTGAGGGTGATGCCGCCCATGGCAGCTCGGGGGATTATCCCAGAGACTGCTTCCTGGTGTGCAGTAACTGGCACAGGCTGTGGAGAAGGGCAAGGCAAACAGCAAACAGAAAGGGACATTTTTCTCCCAGCTGACACACGTGTCACCTGCCTGCGACCACTTTTAGCACCATGAAAAGACAGAAGAACCTAGTCCAGTCAAAAATCACCCAGACAACACCAGAGAGAGGGCCTGATGGGATATATTTAAACAATATTCCTGAAAAAGAATTCAAAGTAAAAGTCATAACCATGCTAATGGACCGACAGAGAAATATGCAAGAGCTAAGGGATGAAGTCAGGAGGAACATGACAGAAATGAAATAATCAATTAATGGGCTTAAGAGCAGACTGGATTAGGTGCAAGAAACTGTTAATGGAACAGAAATCAGAAGACGGAGTACAGAGAAGCTGAGGCAGAGAGAGATAAAAGGATCTCTAGGAATGAAAGAATATTAAGAGAACTGTGTGACCAATCCAAATGGAACAATATTCGCATTATAGGGGTACCAGAAGAAGAACAGAGAGAAAAAAGGGATACAAAGTGTCTTTGAAGAAATAATTGCTGAAAACTTCCCCAAGCTGGGGAAGGAAATAGTTTCTAAGACCATGGGAGTTCACAGATCTCCCAACACAAGGGACCCAAGGAGGACAACACCAATACATATAACAATTAAAATGGCAAAGATAAAAGGCAAACACAGAGTATTAAAGGCAACGAGAGAGAGAAAAAAGCTCATCTACAAAGGAAACCCCATCAGGCCATCATCAGACTTCTCAACAGAAACCTTACAGGCCAGAAGAGAAAGGCATGATATATTTAGTGCAATGAAACAGAAGGGCGTTGAACAAAGAATATTGTATACACCACGATTATCATTTAAATTTGAGAGAGAGATTAAACAATTCTCAGACAAGCAAAAGTTAAGGGAATTTGCCTCCCACAAACCACCTCTACAGGATATTTTAAAGGGACTGCTCTAGATGGAAGCACTCCTAAGGCTAAACAGAGGTCAGGCAAACAATAAAATCAACGTTCCACAAAAAAAGGCAAAGGAAACACAAAAGAGTACAGAAAGAAATCACCTAACATATATAGAATGGAGGAGGAAGAACAAAAAGGGAGAGAAATAAGAATCATCAGACTCTGTTTATAATAGCTTAATAAGAGAGTTAAGTTAGACGATTAAATTGTAAAGAATCTACCCTTGAACTTCTGCAACCAGGAATCCAAACCCTGCAATGGCAATAAGAACATATCTATCGATATTCACCGTAATGTAAATGGAATCAATGCACCAATCAAAAGACACAGAGTAATAGAATGGATAAAAAAGCAAGACCCCTCTATGTGCTGCTTACAAGAGACGCACCTCAAACCCAGTGATATATACAGACTAAAAGTGAAGGGATGGAAAAAGATATTTCAAGCAAACAACAGGGAGAAAAAAAGCAGGTGTTGCAGTACTTGTATCAGACAAAATAGACTTCAAAATGAAGAAAGTAGCAAGAGATAAAGAAGGACATTACATAATGATAAAGGGGTCAGTCCAACAAGAGGATATAACCATTATAAATAATATATGCACCCAACACAGGAGCACCGACATATGTGAAACAAACACTAACTAAATTAAAGGAGGAAATAGAAAGCAATGCATTCATTTTAGGAGACTTCAACACACCACTCACTCCAAAGGACAGATCAACCAGACAGAGAATAAGTAAAGACACAGAGGCAATGAACAACACATTAGAACAGATGGACCTAATGGACATCTACAGAACTCTACACCCAAAAGCAGCAGAACACACATTCTTCTCAAGTGCCCATGGAACATTTTCAAGAATAGACCACATACTAGGCCATAAAAAAAAAACTCAGTAAAGTCAAAAATATTGAAATTGTACCAACCAACTTCACAGATCATAAAGGTATAAAACTAGAAATAAATTGTGCAAGGAAAACAAAAAGGCTCACAAGCACGTGGAGACTTAAAAACATGCTCCTAAACAATCAATGGATCAATGACCAAATTAAAACAGAGATCAAGCAATATATGGAGACAAATGACAACAACACAAACCCCCAACTTCTGTGGGACGCAGCAAAGGCAGTTTTAAGAGGAAAGTATATTGCAATCCAGGCCTATTTAAAGAAGGAAGAACAATCCCAAATTAATAGTCTAAAGTCACAGTTATTGAAATTGTAGAAAGAAGAACAAATGAGGCCCAAAATCACCAGAAGGAGGGACATAATAAAGATCAAAGAAGAAATAAATAAAATTGAGGAGAATAAAACAATAGAAAAAAATCAATGAAACCAAGATTTGGTTCTTTGAAAAAATAAACAAAATAGATAAACCCCTAGCAAGACTTATTAAGAGAAAAAGAGAATCTACACACATAAACAGAATCAGAAATGAGAAAGGAAAAATCATGATGGACCCCACAGAAATACAAAGAATTATTAGAGAATACTATGAAAATCTATATGCTAACAAGCTGGAAAACCTATACGAAATGGACAACTTCTTAGAAAATACAAGCTTCCAACACTGAGCAAAGAAGAAAACGAAAATCTAAACAGACCAATTAACAGCAACGAAATTGAATCAGTAATCAAAAAACTACCCAAGAACAAAACCCCTGGGACAGATGTATTCACCGCTGAATTTTATCAGACATATAGACAAGACAAAATACCCATTGTCATTAAATTTTTCCAAAAAAATTGAAGAGGAGGGAATACTTCCAAACTCATTCCATGAAGCCAGCATCACTCTAATACCAAAACCAGGCAAAGACCCCACAAGAAAGAAAATTACAGACCAATATCCCTGATGAACATAGGTGCAAAAGTACTCAATAAAATATTAGAAAACCGAATTCAAAAATACATCAAGGATCATATACCATGATCAAGTGGGATTCCTCTCAGGGATGCAAGGATGGTACAACATTCGAAAATCCATCAACATCATCTACCACATCAACAAAAAGAAGAACAAAAACCACATGATCATCTCCATTGATGGTGAAAAAGCATTTGACACAATTCAACATCCATTCATGATAAAAACTCTTAACTAAATGGGTATAGAGGGCAAGTACCTCAACATAATAAAAGCGATATATGACAAACCCACAGCCAATATTATACTTAACAGCGAGAAGCTGAAAGCTTTTCACCTAAGATCGGGAACAACACATGGATACCCACTCTCTCCACTGTTATTCAACATACTACTGGAGGTCCCAGCCATGGCAATCAGACAAAACAAAGAAATGCAAGGTATCCAGATTGGTAAAGAAGAAGCAAAATTGTCACTATTTGCAGATGATGTGGTATTGTACATAAAAAACCCTAAAGACTCCACTCCAAAACTACTAGAACTAATATCTGAATTCAGCAAAGTTGCAGGATACAAAATTAATACACAGAAATCTGTTGCTTTCCTATACACTAACGATGATCTAACAGAAAGAGAAATCAGAAAAACAATTCCATTCACAATTGCATCAAAAAGAATAAAATACCTAGGAATAAACCTAATGAAGGAAGTGAAAGACCTATACCTTGAAAATTATAAGACACTCCTAAAAGAAATTAAAGAGGACACTAACAAATGGAAATGCATCCCATGCTCTTGGCTAGGAAGAATAAATATTGTCAAAATGGCTATACTACCTAAAGCAATCTACAGATTCAATGCAATCCCTATCAAACTACCAACAGCTTTCTTCAGTGAACTGGAACAAATAATTCTAAAATTCATATGGAACCACAAAAGACCCCGAATAGCCAAAGCAATCCTGAGAAGGAAGAATAAAACGGGAAATTACGCTCCCTGACTTCAAGCTCTACTACAAAGCCACAGTAATCAAGATAATTTGGTACTGGCACAAGAACAGACCCCACATACCAGTGGAACAGAGTAGAGTCCAGACATTAATCCAAACATATATGGTCAATTAATATACAATAAAGGAGCCATGGATATACAATGGGGAAATGAAGCCTCTTCAGCAGCTGGTGTTGGCAAAACTGGACACCTACATGTAAGAGAATGAAACTGGATTACTGTCTAACCCCATACACAAAAGTAAACTCAAAATGGATCAAAGGCCTGAATGTAAGTCATGAATCCATAAAACTCTTAGAAAAAAACATAGGCAAAAATCTCTTGGACATAAACATGAGCAACTTCCTCATGAACATATCTCCCCGGCAACTGACACAAAAGCAAAAATGAACGAGTGGGACTATATCAAGCTGAAAGACTTCTGTACAGCAAAGGACACCATCAGTAGAACAAAAAGACAACCTACAGTAGGGGAGAATATATTCATAAATGACATATCCGATAAGGGGTTGACATCCAAAATGTACAAAGAGCTCACACACCTCAACAAACAAAAAGCAAATAATCCAAATAAAATATGGGCAGAGGATCTGAATAAACACTTCTCCAAAGAGGAAATTGAGATGGCCAACAGGCAAATGAAAAGATGCTTCACATCGCTATTCATCAGAGAAATGAAAATTAAAACCACAATATCACCTCACACCAGTGAGGATGGCTAACATCCAAAATACAAACAACAGCAAATGTTGGCGAGGATGTGGAGAAAGGGGAACCTTCCTACACTGCTGGTGGGAATGCAAATTAGTTCAACCATTGTGGAAAGCAGTATGGAGGTTCCTCAAAAAACTCAAAATGGAAATACTATTTGACCCAGGAATCCCACTCCTAAGAATGTACCCTAAGAATGCAGCAGCCCAGTTTGAAAAACACATATGCACCCCTATGTTCATCGCAGCACTATTTGCAATAACCAAGAAATGGAAGCAATCTAAGTGTCCATCAGTAGATGAACGGATAAAGAAGAGGTGGTACATATACACAATGGAATATTATTCAGCCATTAAAAGAAAACAAAACCTACCATTTGCAACAACATGGATGGAGCTAGAGGGTATTATGTTCAGTGAAATAAGCCAAGCAGAAAAAGACCAGTATCAGATGATTTCACTCATATGTGGCGTATAAGAACAAAGAAAAAAACTGAAGGAACAAAACAGCAGCAGACTCAACCCAAGAATGAACTACCAGTTACCAAAGGGAAAGGGACTGGGGAGGATGGATGGGACGGGAGGGATAAGGGGGAATAAGGGGCATTATGATTAGCATACATTATGTATGGGGTGGGGCACGGGGAGGGCTGTATAACTCAGAGAAGACAAGTGTGATTCTATAGCATCTCACTACACTGATGGACAGTGAATGTAATGGGGTATATGGGGGGGCACTTGATGATGTGGGGAGTTTAGTAACCATAATGTTGCACATGTAATTGTAGATTAATGCCAAAATAAAAAAAAATTCATATCTGTTTCTAAACTTCACTAGATTATATTCTACTGTAATTTGGCTGGTGACTACCCAATTTCACCTTGAGATATCTGTATCATTTCTTGATTTTTTCCTCCTTTTCTTGTTTTCCCTTCTGCACATCACTTTTCTTCCACCTCCTTAATACTGTGATCTGTGGTGCTTGCTTGTACATCCCTCTGGGCCTATCACGGTTCCCCTGTTGGCTCAGATTTATCCAGGTTCGATGGAACTAGGGAATTTGCTAATTTTCCTAACTTGAAAGTTTTCTGACTTAGTAATAAGCTACTGTTGCTGCTGGTCCTGTTCCAGCCTTTTTACCATGGGAGTGGGGCTGGTTTCCACCTGTCCTGGCTTTGCAGCAGTGGAGTCCTTACCACAGACTTCTGAAGGAATGCCGGGCCCTCTTGGGATGACAGGGTGCTCAGATTAGTTCTCTCTCCTCATCATACTAGTCCGGGTGCTTGTCACCTACCCTCTTAATTGTGGTAACAGGCTCACTGCTGAATTCCTTGGCTCTAGGACTTCATTTCTCCAAACCCATATAAATGCTGCTGCCAGAATCATTTTCCCAGTGTGGCATTTCTCCAGGAGAGATGTTTAAAAATTCCAACAACTGGAATGGGGAGGCCTTGACCCATCAGTATAGACAGGGTCATGTAGGGCTTGCTGGGCCAGGACATGACCTTTAATTGCTGGATCACGGAAGTGACAGGAAGGCCTGGGGAAGGTATTGGGCACCTAGAGTGGGGCACTCAGGGAGGTGAAGTGCCTATTTACCAACTGCTCTGGCAGTGTGTTAAATGTTAACAACCACTGTAGTTGTGGTGATGTGTCCCCATGAATATCAACTCTACACATCTATGTCTATGTTACTTTCCTTCATAGGATCATTCAATAATGGTCCCTCTTTGAACACTGGATATCATAGTTCATTATGTCAGATACCAAGATGCACCTTTAACATGATGGGATCTGAAATATGTGAAATAGGCATTTTTACAAAAAAGCCTCATCTCTTGAAAATGAGTTGGAATGGCCTCACCTCACCCTAGTTCTTGTCCTCGGCCTGCAGCAAGACTGTACAACAGACAGGAACTGTACGGGCATATGGCCAAAGACAGTAGAGAGGTTCTTGGAGTTCCACCAACAAAAGAGAGTTCCAAATGGGGGTTCAGAGGGCCTCTCTGGCCAGGAGAGGAAAAAATGTAAAGAGAAAGGAAGATGATGTTAAGAGATGCAGATAAAAGGAGCTAACCTGCCCTCTTGCCCTGTATTAGGAGCTGGAGAATTCTGAGAGAAGATTCCAGAATGACACCAGGAGCCAAGCATGCAGGGGAGGCCCACAGGTGATGGCCATTCGAGGCCTTAGAGTGCCCTCTAGGATGGTGTCTGCCGCGGCGGGTGGGGACATGTGGGGATGAAGACCATCCAAGAGCACATCCTGCTTGTTCAGCCCTGTAAGCAAAAGAAATGATCAGAGATTACATTCTGGGGCTCAGGCAATTTCAGCTTCCGTCTAGAAACGCTGACTTGATGTTTGCACATATGCTGCTGCCAAAGGCTGACTGATTTCTTCTCCAGGTAACTCTTTGGTAATGGTGTCTATTCCACAGTTTATATATTTTCACAAGTTCTGGAAGAAGGGAAGTAAATCAAAAAGAGCTGTATTCCAGATATCTGATGGCAGGGGAATTGGAGAAACCAGTGCCCAGGAAGCAGAATGGCACATCCGTTTCTCCTCTCAGATTCCATCTTAAGATGCGCCTGTTATGGGTGAGGACTTAATGGTATGGGTGAATGTCGAACCACTATGCTGTGTGTGTGAAACCATCATAAGATTGTATATCAGTGATAGTTTCATTTAAAAAGAAGAAAAGAGCAATAGAAAAAATCAATGAAACCAAGAGCTGGTTCTTTGAAAAATTAAAGAAAATAGATAAACCCCTAGCCAGACTCATTAAGAGAAAAAGAGAATCTACACACATAAACAGAATCAGAAATGAGAAAGGAAAAATCACTACGGATCCCACAGAAATACAAAGAATTATAAGAGAATATTATGAGAATCTATATGCTAACAAGCTGGAAAACCTAGAAGAAATGGACAACTTTTTAGAAAAATACAACCTTCCAAGTCTGACCAAACAAGAAACAGAAAAACTAAACAGACCAATCACCAGCAATGAAATAGAAGCGGTAATCAAAAAACTACCCAAGAACAAAACCCCCGGACCAGATGGATTCACCTCTGAGTTCTACCAGACATATAGAGAAGAAATAACACCCATTCTCCTTAAAGTTTTCCAAAAAATAGAAGAGGAGGGAATACTTCCAAACTCATTCTATGAAGCCAGCATCACTCTAATACCAAAACCGGGAAAAGACCTCACCAAAAAAGAAAACTACAGACCAATATCCCTGATGAACGTAGATGCAAAAATACTCAACAAAATATTAGCAAACCGAATTCAAAAATACATCAAGAGGATCATACACCATGATCAAGTGGGATTCATCCCAGGGATGCAAGGATGGTACAACATTCGAAAATCCATCAACATCATCCACCACATCAATAAAAAGAAGAACAAAAACCACATGATCATCTCCATAGATGCTGAAAAAGAATTTGACAAAATTCAGCATCCATTCATGATTAAAACTCTCAAGAAAAAGGGTATAGAGGGCAAGTACTTCAACATCATAAAGGCCATATATGACAAACCCACCACTAGCATCATACTTAACAGCGAGAAGCTGAAAGCTTTTCATCTAAGATCGGGAGCAAGAAAGGGATGCCCACTCTCTCCATTGTTATTCAACATAGTACTGGAGGTCCTAGCCACGGCTATCAGACAAAACAAAGACATACAAGGCATCCAGATTGGTAAAGAAGAAGTCAAATTGTCACTATTTGCAGATGATATGATATTATACATAAAAAACCCTAAAGACTCCACTCCAAAGCTACTAGAACTAATATCTGAATTCAGCAAAGTTGCAGGATACAAAATTAATACACAGAAATCTGTTGCTTTCCTATACACTAACGATAAACTAACAGAAAGAGAAATCAGAAAAACAATTCCATTCACAATTGCATCAAAAAGAATAAAATACCTAGGAATAAACCTAACGAAGGAAGTGAAAGACCTGTACCCTGAAAACTTCAAGACATTCCTAGGAGAAATTAAAGAGGACACTAACAAATGGAAATGCATCCCATGCTCTTGGCTAGGAAGAATAAATATTGTCAAAATGGCTATACTACCCAAAGCAATCTACAGATTCAATGCAATCCCTATCAAACTACCAACAGCTTTCTTCAAAGAACTTGAACAAATAATTCTAAAATTCAAATGGCACCACAAAAGACCGCGAATATCCAAAGCAATCCTGAGAAGGAGGAATAAAACGGGGAATTACGCTCCCTGACTTCAAGCTCTACTACAAAGCCACAGTAATCAAGACAATTTGGTATTGGCACAAAAACAGACCCACAGATCAATGGAATAGAATAGAAAATCCAAACATAAACCGAAACACATACAGTCAATTAATATTTGATAAGGGAGCCTTGGATATACATTGGGGAGATGACGGCCTCTTCAGCAGCTGGTGTTGGAAAAACTGGACAGCTACATGTAAGAGAATGAAATTGGACTACTGTCTAACCCCATACACAAAGGTAAACTCAAAGTGGATCAAAGACCTGAATGTAAGTCATGAAACTATAAAACTCTTAGAAAAAAATATAGGCAAAAAGCTCTTGGATATAAACATGAGTGACTTCTTCATGAACATATCTCCCCGAGCAAGGGAAACAAAAGGGAAAATGAACAAGTGGGAGTATATTAAGCTGAAAAGCTTCTGTACAGCAAAGGACACCATCAGTAGAACAAAAAGACTTCCTACAATATGGGAGAATATATTCATAAATGACGTATCCGATAAAGGGTTGACATCCAAAATATATAAAGAACTCACGCACCTCAACAGACAAAAAGCAAATAATCCATTTAAGAAATGGGCAGAGGACATGAATAGACACTTCTCCAAAGAAGAAATTCAGATGGCCAACAGGCACATGAAAAGATGCTCCACATCACTAATCATCAGAGAAATGCAGATTAAAACCACAATGAGATATCACCTCACACCAGTGAGGATGGCCAACATTCAAAACACAAACAACAACAAATGTTGGCGAGGATGTGGAGAAAAGGGAACCCTCCTACACTGCTGGTGGGACTGCAAATTAGTTCAACCATTGTGGAAAGCAGTATGGAGGTTCCTCAAAAAACTCAAAATAGAAATACCATTTGACCCAGGAATTCCACTCCTAGGAATTTACCCTAAGAATGCAGCAGCCCAGTTTGAAAAGACAGATGCACCCCTATGTTTATTGCAGCACTATTTACAATAGCCAAGAAATGGAAGCAACCTAAGTGTCCATCAGTAGATGAATGGATAAAGAAGAGGTGGTACATATACACAATGGAATATTATTCAGCCATAAGAAGAAAACAAATCCTACCATTTGCAACAACATGGATGGAGCTAGAGGGTATTATGCTCAGTGAAATAAGCCAAGCTGAAAAAGACAAGTACCAAATGATTTCACTCATATGTGGAGTATAAGAACTAAGGAAAAAAAAAAACTGAAGGAACAAAACAGCAGGAGACTCACAGAACCCAAGAACGGACAAATAGTTACCAAAGGGAAAGGGACTGGGGAGGATGGGTGGGAAGGGAGGGGTAAAGGGGAAGAAGGGACATTATGATTAGCAGATGTAATGTTCGGGGGGCACGGGGAGGGCTGTACAACCCAGAGAGGACAAGTAGTGACTCTATGGCATCTCACTACGCTGATGGACAGTGACTGCAATGGGGTTTGGGGGGGGGGAACCTGATGAAAGGGGTAGTGTAATCACCATAATATTACTCATTTAATTGTAGATTAATGATATCAAAATAAATTTTAAAAAATACCTTGAAGATATATCCTGAAAAAAAAAACCCACAGTGAGCTAGCACATTGCACCTGCTAGAACGGCTGTTCTCAAAAACACAAGAGATAAATGTTGGTAAGGATGTAGAATAAAGGGCACCCCTGTGCCCTGCTGGTAGAATCTAAATTGGATTAGCCAATATGGGAAACCGTATAGAGGTGCCTCAAGAAATTAAAAATAGAACTATCTCATGTTCCAGCAGCCCCACCTCCAGGTGTATCTCCAAAGGCAATAAAATCCCTATCTCAAAAATAAAATAATAAAATAAATAAAAAGAAGAAAAGATACTCCCGTTACCTCCACCTTCCAAAGTTGCCCCCTCAGACTTTGGCACCCCCTGCATGGCTGTCCTGGAAGACATTTAGCTAACCTCTTCAGGCACATCAGTCTCAAGTTCATTTCTGCCCTCTGTGGTCTGACCTGATTGCCCCACTGATCCTCGCTTCTGCCCCAGTCCTGCACCAGCTTACACCAGCACTGGTCAGTAACATGGCAGGGTGGACACTTCCCATCCACACACTTCTTATTCACTTATTCACTCACTCATTTGTTTAAGAAATGTTTATTGAGCGCCAGTATTGCTCAGGAGCTATGCAAGCTCCCTGGAATTGAGAGATGAATGCAACACAGATTCTGTTGTTACGGAGCTAATAGCCTAGTTAAGGGAGAGAGATGTGCTAACAAGTAATTACCACATGGCAAAATGTGCTCACCAGGGAACAATGTGCACTGCAAGGGCCAAACAGAGTGAGCAGTGAGCCACTCTGCTCGGGAGGGGAGGCAGGGAAGACTTCCCAGAGGAGGTGACTTGATCCGTGTCCTGAAGAAGGTTTCTGCTCCAAGAAAAGGCACTTCACACGAAAGGCGTGTGGCAGACATAGAGGCTCACAGGAGCCTGCCGTGTTTGGGAATTTCACGGTGGCAGCTTCATGCTGAGCTTGGTGTGTAGGCCCCAAAACCAGAGTATATGAGCACAAATTTTGGCCCTACCACTCTTCCTCCTTGTGTGACTTTAGACAAGTTATTTAACTTCTTTGTTTTCTCTATGTAAAATGTGGATGCAAACAGCCCCTCTCTCACAGGGCTGATTTGCATATTTAATGAGCTAACACGTGAACCTTCAGAGCAGTGCTTGGCATATACTAAACGCACAGAAGTGTCACCATGACACACATGGCCGTTGCTGCCACCATCATCATCCTGCGTGTGCCTTTCTTTTTATCTCTGA
The DNA here is from genome assembly GCA_032199065.1 of Smutsia gigantea. Lineage (NCBI taxonomy): Eukaryota > Metazoa > Chordata > Mammalia > Pholidota > Manidae > Smutsia > Smutsia gigantea. The sequence continues at coordinate 376,409 of JAVSCE010008840.1, read as the reverse complement.
CTCTAAAACTAGTCCTTAAGTTGTCTCTAACACTTCTCAAGTCCTTATTCTAATCACTGTCCTTGTTATCACTGCCTTGATTTAAGTTATCATCCTCTCTTCTAATATCTAGTAGAGCAAATGATTGAATCCTGTAGGAGCCCTAACCTTCGTTGTGGATTCAGAGAACATTAGAGGGAACTTTCAAGACCAGTTTATCTAGTGGTGTCCACCCAAACTTTCCAGGATACTGTAATCATGACTGTATGGCATTTCTCTTATTTTATGACCCCAATAGCTATTGAATATTTTCTTACATCGTGTCTATCCAAGCTGCTTTGGTCAATAGTTATATTAATCCAGTTTAGAAACACTGGTGATCATATAGGAAATGAATCAATGACTTAACAGCTGCATATTGGTAGAAAAATCTTTCAGAAGATGAGAATATAAAGAGAGGACAAAATATTCCTTACACTGATCTAGGCCAACTGTCATTTTAATTGTTGTGGAACCTTAGACAGAGGGCCCTAGCTGAGGGACTGACCCAGGGTCAGCACAGCACAGAGCCGACCTCGGGCTAGCATGCAGGTCTGCACGTGTGTCACTGTGGGAATCAGAGCTGCTTTACCGAGAGGCCCTCGTCTCTACCGGGAGTCATGGCCAACGTGTGCAGGGCTGGAGAGAGGGGAACTAGCATTTGTTGAGGGTATAATATTAACCAGCCACTCTACTGAGTGCTTTGTTGTGCATTATCTCATTTCTTCTACACACACACATACACACACACAAACTATTAATTTCATTTTGTTTTAATAAAAAACTTTTTTTAGGTAATGAAACTGAGACCAAGTTGGGTTAAGAAATGTCCGGGTCCACCAAGTCAGAAGTGGCAGAGCCTCTTCAAATTCAGGAAGTCTATTTGGCTCTTAGGTGTATATTCATCCCATTTTTGAGGAAAATCTACAAGATAGGAAGTTTGAAGGTGCAGGTAAAGAGAGGGGCTGAGGAGGAGGCACCAGGGAAAATGGGAGACAGTCTCAGGTGACCACAGAATCTTTTAAAACCAGTTCTTTTGAGGTTCAGGATATGGATTGAGCCACATTCTTCGCCCAGCCCTGTATATCAGTTCTCTGAGCCTCTATTCTCACAGCCCAATACCTGCCTCCTCCTCCCCAGATCTCCTGACACCCCCACCAAGGGGCAGCCCCAGCTGTGGAGACAGGCAGCTTTACTGCAAAGGCAGCTCTAACTGTTCATCTCTAGGCCCTTCTTCTCTCCTAACATCCTACCTACTTGTAAATTAAAACACCAGATTGAACTTTAAGTTTAGAATGTGTCGATTGTAAACTGGCTCCTCTTCTGTGATTTCCCATCCCTACAAGGGCATCGTGATTCTTCCGTCAGCTGGACTCGACGATTAGAAGTCCCATGCAGGTCTAGCCCTGCCTTCCTAATGTCTTTCACAGTCCTTCCCACCACCAAAAGCCACTCACACGGCCCTGTCACAGCCTTCCCGGCCTCGCGCCTGGATTACAGCAATAGCCGCCTGTTCCCACCACATCTAATCACTGTCTCCTCCATCCACCCTATGCATCTCTGCCACAGTTAAGGTTTCCTGAAGCTCTTCTCTGATAATGTCTTATTGCCTTTTGTAAATGGACAATGTTTTCCTCTTGCTGCCGAAGTCCATGCTGATCATCAGGCTCCCACCCCGTTTCATTTATCATCCTTGATCTCCCGGTGTAGCACCTTGTATGGCTGACAGTGCAGTGCTCCCACATGCTGTCCCTCTGACTTCTCCATCTCCATGCATCTGCTGACGCTGAGGGGCCTTGCACTCACGCCTCTGTCCTGCTGCTGTTTGGAATCCTAGGCGTCATCCAAGGTTTATCTCAAATCCTGTCTCCTCTGCAAAATAACTTGCTGGTGGCCCCCAGCTTAAAAGTTCTCTTCTTCTTTGCAGCCTCTTAACATGTACCTCTCTTGTGGCATTTATCAACACACTTAGAATTTAGTTACTTCTTTTGTTATGTAGTGGATATAAATTTATAATGAAAAATCAGCAAGTCAATGAATGTCAATTCAAAAACCATATTATACCTGACTCTGAGTCCCAATGCCTCCAGATTAGTGCAAATTCAGTCTTCCCTGGGGTGAATGAGAACTTAGGAAGCTGGTTACAGTATCCACTAAGCCCAGGTAATAGGGGTTAAGAGCATCTAGTTTTTAGACCATCATTTGGTCTCATCTACTGAACCTTCTCGGTTCCTTGAAGGGAGCCCCTTGGCTGAGACCTGCCCTCTCTACATGGTCCTCTCTTCCCCTCCAAGCTTTGTCCTCCTGTTTCTGGTGCTTTTGGAAGGAGGGACCGACTCCTGACACCCATGGACCCAACTGAATTCTATTCCCTTTCCATTAGGGGAGATTTCTCTTCTCTCTTGGCCCTCAAAGATACTCCTTTTTCTCTGCCTTTCCTTACCACATACCTAATATACTACAAAAGTCATAAAGCCTTTCAGCAAAGATTAAGGAGTGATCATCTTTCTATATTTCTGCTTTCTATCCTGAGACACATACGTCCCTGATGCTAAGGAGCCTGTAAGCCTAGCAACTTTCTCACCCTGGGGGAGCCGAAAACTCACAGAGAGCAAAGCACAAGTCCTTACCTCCATTGGGAATCCTGCCACTTTTGTCTGTGGTACTTGGTGACAGCCATGGTCTGACCTGCATTCTGCCCTCTGCAGCCTGTGGGCATTGCAAGGGCATCTAGTTTAATAAACGGGCAGAACTCAAGGATTCAATCAGGAAATGACTGTTTCTTGGTGTGGTTTTGTCTTTCTTCTGCCGCTACTGTCAGTCCTGTCGGCTCTCCCTTCTCTGCCCTTGGACAGTATCCGAGGCACGGCCTGGGCTTTATCTGTCACTTCCAAGCATGAGAACACTTATCCCAGGAATCCAGAAATCAGGCCAATCGAGTATCAGAACTCTCACTCCCTGTGTGTTGCAGTCTCTTCCTCTGCCCGCTCATGCTGACCTCTGAGGAGCCTGTGACCTGTTCTGGCCCTGCGTCCTCTCCTGGCCCCCTAGGATCCCGCTGACTCTGCAGTGTTCTGAGCAGGAAGAGGAGAGGGCAGGAGGATGACAGGAAGAGGCACGAAATGTGACTGCTTGGTTGCATCTCTCTTGGGTGTTCAGTGTCTTCTCTGTCTCGGAAAAGCCCAAATGCTGGCTCGTTTTTCTGGAGAAGAATATTTGCAGTTCTTTTAAGGACACCCGCCTGACACACACCCCAACTTCCTCTCTGTGGTGTGTGATGCACTGCTGGCGAATTCCCACACAGCTCTTTCTTTCTCTGCATCCAGCTTCTTTTTTCAGTGTCCACTTGGCCCCCTGGAACACATTGCCCCCTCCCTCACCAACACCTAGGAAGATCGGGCCCCCCTCCATGTCCTGCCCTCAGGGACCATCAGAGGCAGTGTAAGTCCAGGGAGAGGAAATCCTGGGGGAAAATACTTCTAAAAACTGAAATCAGTCAAAGGGAGAAATAAAGCTTAAAACCTGCTTACAAACTGCAGTCCAGGGCTGTCTTTCTCCTCTGCCCTGGAAGAAGCTAGCAAGCAAGCCAGTAAGCCAGCCCCTTCTTCTAAACTCTCAGGTTCAGATACACCCTTGGTTGCCCACTGATATGGAGATGAATTTCTCTCCACCCCTGAGGAATGATGCAAATGCCCTAAAGCCATACTTCTCTCCACTCTTGAGCATCTGTTGATATGTAGATGTCCTAAAGCCAGGTGAGACATTCTGAAAATATTACAATTTTACCCAAAGACAGCTTTCTCTCTTCATCGCATGCACACACAAACTCTCATGGTTCCAGGTGGGTTTTCCAGATCTGGTAGGAGAAGCGGAGCTGCCCATGAGCAGCCAGCTGGGGACAAGTGAGTGTCTCCTTCCTGGGGCAGACACCACATGCCCAGCCCAGAGTGGCTGGCTGCTTCCCTCCTGTGGCATGGGGTCGAGGGACAACCCTGAGCCTGCTTTCCTGGCTGACAACTCTCTTCAAAGAAAGCTTTTCCCTCCACTTAGTGCCTACCCTTCTCTTAGACAAGTTGGAAATGGGAGTGGGGCCAAGGGCCACATGAGCACAGTGGACCACTCTTATCAAGCCTGAGTAGGTGCCCCCGACATTCCTCCCCTTGGAATTTGTAGCACTCCAGTGACTGTTCTCTGTTTGGGATTTCAGCTGAAATTCTGAATCACCAGAAATACTTATTGAAGTAAGTGACCTTTAAACCCATTCATTTCTTTGAGCATATAAACATGAATAGTAATTAAAGAAAATGATGCATGGCACATGGAAAGAAAATGGATTTCATTCTTATAAACATACTCACAGCACCGTGTAGATTAGGCAGGTTGTCTGTCTCCCACTGCCTTAGGATTGGTAAGGGGCTGTAACCTACTGAATCTTACTTTAACATGATGGTAGATCTTTTCTTGAATATTTTAATTTATTACATGGCAAATGTTGGCCTAAGGAATTACATTTCGATTGCTTGGGAAAACTATTTTTTGTATATATTTTTTAGAATTCTTTTTGCCCCAAACTTGAGATATGCCTTTTAAGTCTTACATTAGCCTCTGGAAAATATGGCCCCTTTATGTCAGTGATTCCCTCCCCAGCTGGTTAGGTAGTCTTTCCTCTGCCTTTTTTCTTTCTCGGGAATGAGGTGGTCAGAGAACACGGCTAGCGAGTATGCTACCCAGAGTGTGTGTCCCCTGTCTGCATAAGCAGTTGGAGCCTCCCCAGATCAACCCGTCACCATCACCCTGGGGGCCAGTCTCACATGATTCCACGAAAGAAACATCTGCTCGCCAAGCTGCCCTTCTGGCACCAAGGCCTGGCGAGAGCTTCTCAGGATGTCGCACAGGCACGAGTCTGTCCGGAGCAGGCTTGGCGCACCCTGTCCAGTGCCTTGCCTGCTCTGGCTGGTCCCAGTCACCAAAAGAGACAAAAACAAGTTAAAGGAAAATGCTCCAGACACCAGGCCGCCCTGAGGCATGGGCCCTGCTGGCCAGAGCCAGAGGATGGCAGGGAGGCACTGCTAGGAGGCCGGGGATGTCTTGCCACCGCGCAGCCCCAGACAAGACCCATGCACCATATTGGAGGCAGCTGGGGTGTTTGTTTTTTAGCCCTTAAGAAGTTGTTGCCATTTTATTTTGTTTTGAATTCTTCTACTGATAATGAGAAAACTCTTATTTAATGTGAGGTACTATATGAATGATCTTTTCTCCTCCTTTCATCCCGTGTCTGTCTTGTCTCTGACCCACTCAGCTTCTCTGTCATCCTCGCACACTTGCTCACTCCTTCCTCTCACACATACCCCTGTTCTCAGCCTCTCTCCCACACGCTATGTTCTTCCTTTCAGAAGCAGCACCTGATGGGCTGTGTGTCATTTTGAATGATTTTTTTCCAGCCTACCTCAGCTGTGGGAAAATAGATAAAGTGCCTCCCAGGAGGTAGATGTGTGTTTGGTCCTGAAGGTCAATGGCCTTGTCTTCCTCCCCTTACTTTCCCACCTCTATTTCTCTTATAATGTCTCTTCCTTGCATTATATTAGTTTTCATCTCCCTGTTTCTAGGGCCACGTAGCAGGCCATGAAATTGGAGTGACCCCCACACCCAGGCTTGGTGTGCTGGCTTCCTTTGTCCCACAGGTCCTGGCTTCTAAAGGCCCACGTACAGGGTGTGTCTGGCCAGGGTAAAACACATTTTCTCTGGGAGGCCACAGGCACTGTTTCTTCATTCATTCAACATTTACTGAGTTACACAAAATGGCAGGTGTTACGTAAAATATTGATGCCGGCGTTCTTGTTTGCGGAGTTGAAGAATGAACTTAGCAAACACCCAAGGTAGGAGAGCCAGGGTAGAGGCTCTTATTCACAAATAAAGTGAGAGGAAAGAGCTCCTGGCTCATGCCAGTAGGGGACAAGAGAGCCCAGGGTAATGCAGTTGTCTAGGGGATTTATAGGTGGTTGAGGATTTTTAGGAACTGATAAAGGGCTTAGGGTGTGGACTTGTTAAAAGTGGCCTTAGGATGTTTGTCCTTGATGAGATATTAAATCCCTTTCAGCATGCTAAAGTGAATCTTACACATGATTACAATTAGCATAATAAAAACATGGGCTACTTTCCTTTATCTGGGGAGTATCAACTGATCTCACTGAAGAATGACTCTAGAGCTTAATGTTTAACATAGAGTTTTGGTAGGGAATTTCCTTGCATATAGTTACATTGCTCTGACTGTAAATATCTTGCCTTGCTTTTTCCGGGAGGCCCTTACCCTATTCTGTCCAAGCCTATGGTCCCTGTCTCAATACTAGGATACAATGATACAGCTTTTGAAGCACTGAGCATAGTAGGGAGAGGCAAATATATAAACAAATATATGAGCAAGTAATAAAGGGTCATGCTGAGCTATGAAGAAGTATGTCCAGAGTACAAGCCTAGGGACAGTGTAAAGCAGGAGCATTCAGCCTAGACTGAGGGTCCACATACCTTGACATCCCACCTGGACCACATGCAACCAAGGCTAAATACCTGTGGTTTCCTTACAGCCTGGCTGCCCTGGTTAAATGCTCATGTATGAAAACATGCCTGGCCTAGTACAAACCTCTACCAGCTGCCAAAGGCAAAGGCCTGGCCCGCACATCCAGATCCAGGCCCCAGACTCATAGCTCAGGGAGTCGCCAATCTGCCCCACCAGGGATACTTTCTGAACACAAATTCCACTGTTTTAATTCCTCAGTGTCCCCAGCCAAGTTGCAAAGACTGGAATCTCTGAGGGGTCAGATCTCTTCTAATCTGAGCACATTACCCACTGAGAAATGAAACAAGGATGTCAGGCCAGAATATCATCATTGGCATTAACAAAAATAATAAATAGGCTGAGGCTGAAATAGGGACTGTGACTAAATCAGGCAGAGGGACAAAGCCTAATAAGCCAGAGCACCAGCTCTCTCTCCAGAGCACTGGGGGGAGCCAAGCTGCCCCCGATCAGGTTAGTATCTGCCCCTCACCCCACCAAATGCCCCAAGGCTGTATACAGGGCCATCAGGAGGGACCCCAGAGTGTAACTGATGGACACTATTCATTTGGAAGGAAACACAATATGGAAGTGTTGTTTCCCCTGAAAAATTATTTCATGAACCAAATTATTATCACAAGTCTATAATTCTGTATCTGTGATATCAAAGTCTAAAAAGCTCTAAAACAAAACATTTCCTTATAAGTTTGTGGGCTATTCATGTGTGGCAAAAGCAGACCTGAACTATGAGGTTTTCTCTGGTGTTTGTGCCATTTACTTGAATATTACTATGTTTTGATACTAAAATTTAAATGTGTTTGATTATGGGGGTGCTTCCCCAGACCAGGTTGTGTGTATTTAAAGTGCAGCATAGATACCATGTTACCTTTTGTAACTCCTGAGAGAGGAAATCCTGGGGCAAAAAACCTCTAAAACTGAAATCATTCAAAGAGAGAAAAAAAGTTTAAAACCTGTTTACTGCTTACATAGCTGTTTTTCTTTCCTGCTCCTGCAGAAGCAAGCAAGACCTCTCCCTAACCTTGCAGGTTCAGATAAGCCCTCAGCTGCCCAGGTAATTATCCATTGATATGGAGACGAACTACCTTTCTCCACCCCTGAGGAACACCTGTTGATATGGAGATGCACTAAAGCCAGGTGAGATATTCTGGAAATACTACAATTTTACCCACAGGCCACCCGTCCAGAAATCTCACATTACAATCTGCATGTTCCCCTTCTTCTGCAGTGGTCCCTGAGTGAGAAAACTGGAGCATTGTGACCAGACTAATGACATAGAATAGCAACAGCAGCAAAACCATAACAGTCCTCAAGTCAGAGGATTCAAAGCTAGGTTTAAAGTCCTATTCAGGTTAAATCTGTAACTTGCCCATTCCGAAAGGCAGGCAGTAGCTGAAAGGTGGAGAGTTCAGAGCAATCATCACACGGCAACTGCAGCCAGTGGGTGCATTCAGGCCACAAGGACTGTAGAAGAAAATAACCTTAAGGGTGATAAGATACATGTTTAAATGACACCAGCAGAGGCAAATCTTGTCCATCAGGTAGCATGCATTCAAGAGAGTGGTCCTGTGATAGGACAGTGGCAGGAATGGGATCTCGTCCTGGTCTAGTATACCAGACTTTCACCCCACTCCCTGTGGGAGTTACAGATGGGTCAATATATAGGGCTATGGGAGGAACATGCACTGGCCATAAAGATAAACCAAAACTTCCCCGTAAGATGCTCTTACCTCCTGGATGTTTTGGGTACACTACCATGAACTTTGGGGGCCAGTCTGCTGTTACTCCAGGAAAACACATGAAGCCTGCTTCCAGGCCTTTACAACAAGGTGCCAGAAGGGCCAGCCATCACTGGTCCATGTGTTGAAATGTCCAGGGCCATGTCCATTCAACAGTGTCTCCAGGGTTGAATGCAGTTGGGGCTGGTGAATGTTGCTCTGCTGGCCATATCCTGGCTTCAATAACTCCTCTTTGGTTTACATATACAGTTGTATAGGAGAGGCAGCAATGTGTGTTAGCATATCCACAGGGTTCAAGGCTCCTTTACAGGACTTCTCATTCAAATGCTATAGCACTGTCCACAAGTGAATTGACCAGCCCCATAGACTATTGGTGTCTGACTTCAGGCCAGATTTCAACAAACCATTGTACCTCTCTATCATGCCTGCCCTAGTAGGGTTATACAGTACATGAAACTTCCACTTTATTCCTAATTGCTGCACCCATCCTTGTAATGCATGTCCAGTATAATGGGTGCTTTGATCGCTCTCAATCACCTGCAGCCGGCCATAGGCTGCAAAGAGAAGCTCTGGGCCCCTCTTGGTGGTTTGCTGATCTGCACAACATGCAGGAAAAGCAACCAATGGTCCAAAAGCCATGTTTACACAAGTCGTGGCATACCGATATCCTTCTGATATGGGCAGAGACCCAATATAGTCTGCCACCTGACAAGGGGTATCGGCCCCCTCACTATTGTTCCCTGTTGCTGCGGGACTCAGTGTAAGTCCCCCTTAGAGCACACACGGCACTCCTTCTGGGCTCGGCTGACTTCTTCAGAGGTCAGTGGCAACCCCACTGACTGACTACAGTCCACATTGTCTTGCCCCACGTGCAACAAACGCTGATGTAACCACTGGACTACATCAGAGGCAGGCTTTTCTTCCAGCCAATGCACCTGGGCCAATGTGTCTGCTTCATTATTCCCTGGGGATGCCAAAGGCAAATGGCCAGTCTCATGATATATGGTAACAGTCTTAGTCTGACCAGAGGCCCATAGGTCTTGCCACGATAGGTGGCCCAGTTCTCAGTGCAGACAGCTATGGGGGAGGGCTCCTGGGTGATGATGAGCCGTACTGCCCACAGCTCAGCCCATTGGCTGCTCTTCCCCTCCCCTCTCCATCCCTCCATCCAAATTATCTCAGTTTTAGGATGGAAAGCCACAGCCCTCCACTTCAGGGGCTGCCCATGACTGTAGCCATCTGTATACCAAGCAAGTTCTTCCCACTTTCCACTGGTATATGTCACCGGCCCCAATAAGTGTTGGTGTTCTCCACTTAAGTGGCTAGTAGAGAGGGTGCTATGTTGCTGTAAATATGCGCCCCACCTGGCCACTGTAGGCATCTGTGCCATGCCCCTCTGTGGCCTTTGGGTCCAGCCTCGCACCCACCCTGTGGTAGGATAGTTGGTTATCACCTTGGAGCTGTTCCAACGATGAGCTCCATAGCCAACAAGGCATGGTACACAGCAGCCAGTTGCTTCTCTGTCTAGGTATACCAGACCTCTGCTCCTTTCCATAGTTGTGACCAGAATCCAACAGGTTGACGTGTCTCTTCAAGCTGCTGCCAAAGACCCCACCCATAACCATCTTCGGTTTCATGAACATCTGGCTCACAGGGCCTTGATGAGTCCGTTACACTCAAGGCCTGTACAGCCTTGACTGCCCGCTTGGCAGCAGTAAAAGCTGCCTCACATGTCTCATCCCAGTCCCACCTGATGCCCTTTTGTACCAACCGGTATAAGGATTTCAGAATCTGTGCCAACTGCAGGATAAACACTCTCCAGTAGCACAAAAGACCCAAAACTCTTGTAAGACTGCCACAGTGGTAGGGGTGGGGAAAGCCTATACCTTATCTATGACTGTTTCAGGAATAACTTTAGTTTTACCTGACCAGACACAAACCAGGTCCCTGAACCTTGGTGCTGTTCACAGCCCATCCTTTGTCCTGTAGATGTTGCAACAGTCTAGGAACTGCCCCTTCTAAATCTGCAAGAGAATCAGACATGAGCATGATATCATCAATGTAGTGATACAGCCACACTGTTTGGCCAAGTTCTGGACTACAAGTCTGTGACAAATGGTGAAACTGTGGAGGTATCCCTGTGGAAGGTCAGTGAATGTCCACTGCCAGCCTTCCCACATGAAGGCAAACTGTTCCTGGCTTTCCAGTGCTATGTCAATAGAGAGGAAAGCATTAGCAAGGTCTACTACATAATGATATGTTCCCAGCTCATGGCTGAGGGGGTCCAGAGTGGCTGCTATAGAGGGGACAGCAGCATGCAAAGGAGGTGTGACTTTATTCAATTCCCTGTAGTCCACGGTCATACACCAGGAGCCATCTGGCTTTCTCACTGACCACACTGGGGAATTAAAAGGACTTTATGATGCCCACCTTCTCCAACTCCTGTAGGGTTTCTCCAAATTCCTTGTGCCTCCCAGACAATTTATACTGCTTACTATTTGTTATCCCTCAAGGTACAGGCAGAGCTACAGGTGGGTGCTTAGGATGTCCCCTCAGAACTGCCTTTACCACACGTACCCTGTCTGAACTCACCTGGAGTGGTCTGTAACCACAGGCCCTGCAGGCTATCTACACCTGAAATATATGCAGGGATGGGAGAAATGTACACAGTACACTCCTTTGGGGATAAATGCCCTCTCCCCAGTGGGATTTGGACTTTGTTCACTCTAATTGCCTTACCCCCATAGCCATCTATCACAGCAGGGGTCCCTGGAAAACACTCAGGGTTGCCATGAATCAGAGAACACTCAGCTCCAGTGTCCACCAGCACCAGGACACATTGTACATTCACAGGGGACCAATGAATTGCTAATTCTACATGTGGCCTCTGGTCCCCACCATGTCCCCCAAGGTGGGGACTTTGACACGCTACCTCAGTCAAACCATGATGCCCATCATCCTCCTGTGGGGGTGAGGGCTCAGGTGAATCCTGAGTACTGTCCCCCAGGAAGTTTTGCAGGGACACAGGCCAGGCAGTTTCCGTGTCCTGGACCTCAGAGGCTGGAACTGCTGTTCTGGCTTTAATTGGTGCCACAGTTCTAACAATATTCTACTGGGCTGCCCATCGAGTTTTTCTTTCACTACCCTGACCTTTATCACATCAACCCATATCTGAGTCCTCGAGACCTTCATGGGGCCTTTTTCATCTCTCTCAGTCGTAGCCCATACTTCCTTCTGTGCCCTTATTGTTTCAGCCTCCCCCAGATATGTTAAAGTATGTCTAGCCTCACTTATGGGTTGCAAGAGCCTCACTATGTGGGGGGCAAGAGTAGTCACTAGGGACCCAAAGAGAGACAAGGGAGCTGTATGCAGCACCAGATTTCTCATTCCTGTGGTGAGCAACTCCTCATTGGGGCCCTGGGGGTCCCTATTATAGATGATATTTTTCCTGCCCAATTCCCACAGTACCTGTTGGAGCTCTACATACGTTTTCCGGCTGGTGGGTAAATATGATAAATCACCCTGATTAGGCCACCTACCCTGATGGCTGCTGTCAGCCAATCCAGAAGTGTCTGATTCCCTGAGGTGTGATGGTCACTTTGCAACTGCTGCTGGAGGGACGGGTGAGTCATCTGGGAAGCCTGTTTAGTCATGTCAGGTCCCAATATAACAATGTTTTCCACCCCCATATCCCAGAGACATAAAAGCCATGTAGGCAGAGATTCCGATGGCTTCTGCCTGTACCAGATGCTCATGTCCTCCAGCTCATCCTGGGTATAGGGGCAGAGCATGGAATGCTCCACAACCTGGGGAGGGGGCGGCTCCTCCCCCTGAGGAGCCCACGGTTGTTTCGTTTTTATTTTGTTAATTACAGTCAGGTGGGCCTTTAAAACAGGAGAGGATGTTATCTCTGGCAGAGGTCTTGGCCTCAGATCAGCTCATGCCCTGCCTCCTCCTCTTCTCCCCCGGCTCCTCCTCCATCTCTGAGGCTGAACGCACTGCTCTCTCCTCCCCCTCCCCCACGGCCTCCTGCAATGCGGCTTTTCCTGCCGCCTCCCGGTCACCGCTGCTAAAGAATCTTCCAGGAATGTGATCTGTCTTTTCAATAACTGCCTCTCTTCTTTAATGGCTTCCCATAGGTTATTGCCCAGCTCCTCCAAACAATGCTGAAGTGTGTCTCTCTCCCACCGAAGTCCCTCTCTCTCCTTGCTAACCGTCTCAATAATCCTTTCTTTCTCCTGGATAACATTTTCCACTATCTCGATGAAAAGAGACTCCAGCCACTATGAGGCCGTTAGGGCATCTAAGCAGTCTTCTATCTCATGGAGGGCTAATTCTGCAGCTTCTGGTATCTCCACCCTTCCCCAGTTCTGGGGAAGACCCCACTCCTCTAGGAGGTACTTTACCCTAGACCAGGTCCCCACTAGCGGCTCCCAAATTGGAAACCCTACAGATGGGGGACAATAACAGGTGAAGCTGCACCCTCTGCTTCCACATCCACTGGAGCCTCCCCACTGTCCATGGTGGGGGGTTCCAGGCATCTCCCCATCATCTCTAGGGGCAGCCCTCCCAAAGGTGACACCCATTATGACAGATTTCAGGTTCAGAGGTTCTGCCGACTACCTCTAGATGTAATTCCGGGGAGAGGAAACCCCAGGGCAAAATATCTCTAAACTGAAATCAGTCAAAGGGAGAAATAAAGTTTAAAACCTGTTTATTGCTTACTAACTGTGGTCCAGGGCCTTTTCTCTTTCCTGCTCTGGCAGATGCAAACAAGACCTCCCCACAGTCTCTCAGGTTCAGATAACCCTTTGGTTGCCCAGGTAATTACCCATTGATATGGAGATGAACTACAGCTCTCCACCCCCCCCCCAGGAACTCCTGTTGATATGCAGATGCATTAAAGCCAGGTGAGATATTCTGGAAATATTACAATTTTACCCACACCTTTCTGAAGTGAAGTCCAGATGCTTCTACAATATGAAACATATTAGACTCAAAAGTTTAAGCTGAGGATTTATGTTCAGTGTGGGGACAAGGCTTGGCTGAATGTCAATGAGTCAGACTGTTGCAGGAACTGCAGGAACTACAAACAAGGAGCCAGGACACTGAGACATTTGGCAAGAAGCAGCATTTATTAGTGCCGGCACTGGCTCAGCGGATTTCTATCCAAAGGTTGAGCCCTGACCGCAGCAGGGCCATGCCTTTTATACATTCACTACAAGGTCAGGGAGGGGTCAGCACCCAGGAACCATTGCAATGGGAGCTATTAGGTCACTATAGGTGTAGCCAGGATGCTAGTTGTATTTTAACTTATCTCTGTAAAGGTCATCTGGATATTCACTGTAAACTCATAGGCCTCCATGACTACGATCAACAAGCTGTTCCATATCACTGGGTCCAGGTGGGGATGTACACTATTGCATGGTTTCAACCTCAAGAACCCAAGCACCCTGTGATTCCTATACATTCCTGAAGCCTCAAAAAAAACTTTGTCCCTTTCCTTGGCTTCCTATGTCAAGACATTTGGGAGTGTGAGGAAAGCATGTGTAAGGGAGGAAAAATATTTTTCCCTATCCTCTCAGTTCCTGGTTGGAGCTCCTATAACATATGACAGGTAAACAAGAGAAAAGTATGTGAATTTATTTAACATAAGTTTTACATGACATGGGAACCTTTATATGGATATATGAAACCCAGAGAAGCCGGCAAACCTGAGTTTTTATGCTTGGCTTGATAAAGAGTGGAGAGTCGAGAGAAAATGTTCTAGGATGGAAAAGGGTATGAGTTCAGTGCTGTCAACTTGGAGAAGCGGCAAGGCCTGTTCCTAAAGGTTTCTCTTGGTGTCTTGGAGATAGGGATGTTCCTTTCCTCAGGGTATAGGGAGGGCCCCTCTCATGGGAGGGTTGTGTGTCCTGTGTTAGGGGAGGTCCGAAAGTCCTTTCTACACATGCGATTTCTCAAATTCCTTCAGCTAAAAATATTCAGTATGTACCTTGGTACCATATTTTGGGTAAGTGTATCCTGAACACTGTCACAGGGAGGAGGGAGTTTGTCTAGGATCCTCAGTTGGCCTATGAAAAAAAATGTGAGAATTTATAGTAAACGGAATTTCCTTGATAAGGGGAGCTTATATAGTTTATTTATATTTGGAAAATTATATTAAAAACTAAATAAGGGTAAGTTGGTGCATCAGGGAATGCTGACAGCCATGCAGTAATGCTGTTGCCAGCAGTGCAGGGGGGGGGGACCTGGTGGTGGGACAGTGCCAGTCACATGGAGGGAGCTGGAAGCCGAGAAAGAGCAGCCCCCTTTTCCACTGAAGGGCCCAGACTGGGGTGTGCAAATTACAAGGCTTTGCCAAGAAGGGTTGGAATTCTCTTTTTTCTGGCTGAAAATTTCCTGATTCAATGCCAATGATATAGCTCATCAACTAGATAGTTCCAAATAAACAGCCAACTCCACCTGGACATACTCAGGAGATCCCTGAACCTGCCCTCTTGGAGCACAGATAATATTCAGTGAGTGTTCTGATGGCCAACCCTGCCTAAGTGGGCAAATGTATGTGAGATTATTCCGGTAGCTAAGGAAAAGTCTAGGTGTCTTGCCAGTGGGTTTCAGCCCAGGGCAAGTTCACTATGGATTCAATGTGACCAAATAAATTGACAGCAAAACGTTGTTTGGAGTGAAAGGGTTTATTACCCAGCTTGTTCTCCCAGTGGGAGGTCGAGCACCAGTGTCTCTGCCTCTGCCCTGAGCACTGGGCCGAGCTCTCTATATAGCACAATAACAGCTTATTGCCTAAAGGTATGGAAGCGGTAGCCTAGCAACAAGCCAGTTACATCATCAGGTGGTTTAAGTTCAGTGAGGATCCTGGCCATAGGAACCCCAACTTCCCCACACTAGGTTACAATCCCCAGAGAATATTTCCTCTGGGCATCTCTGAGCACCCCCGTTTCTGATAGCAGAGATATGGAGTAGTATTTGAGTTAAAAATGAGTAGTACCATGGAGCAGAATTTTTGAGTTAGTAGATAGAGGTAATTTATTTACATCTCTCAATCAGTCAAGGATTTCTGGAGGATGTCATTAATATTAACAACCGCTAAATAATAATGAGGCAATGAGAACTCATCTCTGGGGAGCACTTCCTCTGTGCACAGAGCTAAATGCCTTGCAAGGATTATCTCATTTAGCTGAGGTAATAGCTACCATTTCTTGAGCACCTTCTCTATGCCAGGCACTTAAGTTACTTGCTCATTTAATCCTTATGTTAACAAGCTAGGCTATATTTTCATCCCTCATTTCACTGAGAAGGAAACTGAGGCTGGTAAGTAAAGCAATTATCTCCAAACCAACATAGTGGGTGAGTGGGAGAGTGTGGGTAAAATTGCAATATATCCAGAATCTCCCACCTGGATTTAGTGTATCTGCATATCAGTAGGTGGTTTCAAGGGGTGGAGAGCAGTGGTCCATCTACATATCAACAGGTAATCACAAGGGCATGCTAAGGTTTATCTGGACCAGAGAGGTTGGGTGGAGCTCTCTTATGCTGCAGCCTGGTCAAGAGAGAGACTAGACGACTGCTTGTAAGAAATAAATGAGATTCTTAACTTTATTTCTCCCTTTGACTGATTTCAGTTTCAGAGGTATTTTGTCCTGGGGTTTCCCCCGGAGTTACAGAGAGCCTGGGCTGAGAGTAATTATTTAAACACAAGTGTGGCCAAGGCACCAATCAATCAAACATTGGCTGAGGAGGTCTACTGTTGTGCTGGACATTAACTCCTCAGGAACTGGACTTTACGGAGTTGGGGGCTGAGGGAGTGTTCCTGTGACATATCTGGGACATTCAGGTTTGCTGGGGTTGGGGATGGGCCACACTGTGCACTCAAGGGAGGGCTTATTTACCAGCTGATATGTAAGAATTTCAGTATTTACTTTAATATTTAAATAATTAATGTTTAGTATTAAACAAAATATTGTATTTAATATTCAATAAAAGATTTTAATGAATGCCATATAGTCATCATGATGGCCAAACATCATCCCTTTGCAAAACCTAAAATTTAAACCCACATATGTTTGCCATCAATGTCTAGGTGCCTCTGTGTGTGTGTGTGTGTGTGTGTGTGTGTGTGTGTGTGTGTGTGTGTGTGGTGCATGCAGCCTCCCTATGGTCCCTTCTCCCTAATTACTTGTGCTAAGAAGGAACTCCCACTTCATGGAGCATAACCTGACATTATTCCTTTATGTAAACCAGAGCAGAGCTCTTTTTAATTCCCACTCCCTGGTCCTGGTGGAACTGTCTGGAGCTGTACTGAGCACTTACTTCCTCCTCCATGTGCTGCCTTTACATTTTTTCAGTTTCCCTTTTTAATTTTCAGCAAAATACATTCATATCATGAGAAAGCACATTTGAATGTCCTGTATTCCTTTTATTTATTTTTATGAAAACTCTGTATGCCAGACCATCCTGGTCTTAGAATTGATTCTTGCTATCATCAACAAGCAAGAAAGCATCTCTTCCAAGGGAAGAGATCCCTGCAGAAGTGGGGTACCCCACTCTGGGAGCCCTAAGTCAAAAGACCTGGTTTCAGACTCCCCATCGTTCAAATACTATGAGAAAAGTACATTAACATCCTCTCTCAGTTCCACCCTTTCTGCACCCTTCAGACAGCAGGACACCACAGGGACTCTCACTGACAGAACAGATGGAGACATGCTCCAAAACAAAACCATTCAGACAGACATGTCACAGGAGAGATGAACACACAGCTCTGGAATATACTGGGTCTTACCAGAGTTCTCTGTCAAGCCTCCCTATGGTCATTTCCTTCAGACCAAGTGAGAGACACAGAGACAAAGAGAGTGTTGCAGAAAATACTGGAAAACCTGGATTGGATCACTGACAGAAGAACCAAGTGGCACTCAGAGATCTTGGAGTGTTGGGGTTTTATTTTTACACCGGCGGGCTCAGAGGGGAGTAATCTCCCAAGGTCTGAGCCCCAAACAAAGGCAAGGGGAGCAGTTTATAATATTTTGATATGTGGCACTTTGGCATGCACACGGCAAAAGAGGAGCCTGGAGGAGGGGAGGAGGGAGCTGGGGGTGCTTTGCCAACTGGAGGAAAAAGCGGTTTGCTGCCCTTGATGGCTGTGTTGAATATTTTCCTTATCACTCCCCCCTCTGATCCCCTTTAAACCCTTCGTTTTAGGGGGCATCACCTTTTTGGTCTATGACAGGGTTATAATGGCTTGTATTTATACTTTTAATTGCCTTGAACTAGGACTTTTTTTCTTGTGACTTTTCCATTAAAGTCCTGAGTACTTTGTGAAGAACACAAATGATTATGTTTTTATGCATTTGTCTGCATGGGCCTTGTGTGCACCAGTTGAAATGAGTCTTTCAGACTCTTGATAAGCCTGTGCTTGACAACAAATACCCAGTTTTTCTCAGTCCTAATTTATTTTTATGCAGCTGAGCATTACACTCAGGCTGGTTTATTTGAGTGTGAGAGGACAGGTGCTAAGGGTGGAGCGCCACTGAGGGCAGCTCCCTTGGGTGATGACCATGCACTTTATAACTTTTGTACAGCTAAACATTATAGAGAGGTACATTAAAACAACTTAACGACAATATACAATAAAGAGGGCAACTTTCTGAGGAACAGTTTAGTCAGAGGGGGCAGCAGCAGAGAGTTCAATGCCTAGGATGAGAGATTCCATTCCAGCGAGGGCCAGGATCCACGGCGTGCAGGTGTTCATTAGCCAGAGGGTAATCGTTGGATGCGGAGGTGGAGAGGATTCTGGAGGTCTGGATGGGCCTCCCACTGATGTATTTCTTTGTTTGGATTATGGGCCCTTTCACTCTGGAATGATGGACCCACGGAGTGATGCCTGTAACTTTGAGGGAAGCAGGAGTGGGTAGAATAACAATGTGGGGGCCAGTCCACTGAGGTTTGAGAGGGTCCCTTTTCAAACTTTGACCCAGACTGAGTCCCCAGCCTGGAAGGAGTGTACTGGGGTCCCTAAGGAGATCAGAGCTCTTTCTATGGTGTATGGCTGCAGCTTATTTAGGGTGGCTCCCGAGGCTTGGAGCTGTTCTCTTACTCTCTTATTTTTTATCTGGTGTAGGTTCCCTGGGAGGCTTCCTAGACATGGGGGAGGATGTCCATACACTAATTGAAAAGGGGGAAAGCCTTGAGTCCCAGGTGTGTAGCGAGCATTCAGGAGAGTCAGGGTCAGTAGGTCTGGCCACGGGAGGCCAGTTTCTTGGCAAAACTTAGCTAGGGTTCTTTTGAGGGTGTGATTCATTCACTCCACTTTCCCTGAATTTTGTGGCTTGTATGCAGTGTGGAGTTTTCAGGTAATGTTGAGAAATTTAGTTAAAATCTGTACTGCATCTGCTACAAAGGCAGGTTCATTGTCACTGTGAATTGTAGACGGTAGGCCAAACTGGGGCACAATTTCTCTCAGGAGGACTTTGGCTATCTCCTGGCTTTGTTTTGTCCTGGTTGGGAAGGCTTCGACCCATCCACAGTATGTACATACTATTACTAGAAGGTATTTCAGTCCTCTGCTTGGCTGGACATCTGTGACGTCTATTTCAAGGTTTTGAAACGGGACAACTCCTGCTCTTTGGACACCTGGCAGGGATCGCAGTGCAGACTGAGCATTATTTCTGGCAGAAGTCATGCACTGCTCACTAGTGCTTGGCTTATTAATGCTGGCAACTGGCTGATGTAGTATTGCTTTTTGAGGAGGGCTTCTAGTGCAGTTTTTCTTAGGTGGGTGAGCTGGTGGTATTTGCTGACTGGATGTCTTCTGGTTGCAGTTGGGACAAAGATGCACCTGTCAGGCAGCATCCATCATTTTTTTTTTTTTTTTTAGTTGGGGTGGCTCCTTCAGGATGGCCCAGTCTTTCTCTTTTTCAGTGTACGTGGGTGGAGGGGCCTCCACTGGGGGCATTAGGATCATGGTGAGGGAAGGAGCTTTATCTGTTCTTATTGGCTGCTGTTTTAGCTGCTTTATCTTCCAGCTGGTTCCCCTGTGTTATAGGGTTGTTTTCCTGTTGGTGTTCTTTGCAGTGCAGAATTGCTACTTTTTTGGGGAGCCAGACAGCCTTGAGGAGGTTTAGTATTGTTCCAGCTGAGAGTTGGAGAGGAATCAGTGTCCCTGTGTGTTTAAGAGGGACACAACAGTATGGGGGATGTTGACATTTATTTTTTTGTCTAAGGGTGAGTTTATCTGCTTTTTTAATGAATAAAACTGTGGCTGCTAGTGTCCTGAGGCAGGGTGGCCATCCTGCCTCAATTGGGTGTATTTTTTTTTTGACAGGTATGCAACCGGCTGCTGCCAGGGCCTAACAGTTTACGTGAGAACTTCGAAGGCTACTTTTTTTTTTCATGTATGAAGAGATTGAAGGGCTTTTTTGTATTTGGCAGGCTTAGGGCTGCTGCCTGTTCTGAAGCAGCCTTTATTTTCAGGAAGGTGGCTCTTGCCTCTTCTGTTCAGACAGGGGTTTTCAGTCTGGCCCCCCCAGGAGGCTGTAGAGGGGTTTTGCCATTGCCGAAAATCCAGGAATCTAGATTCTGCAGTACCCGGCAGCCCCCAGGAACTCTCGTATGCCTTTCTTTGGTGCTGAGGTAAGGAGTCAATGACCTTTTCCTCTCTGGCCCTAGTGCCCTCTTCCCTGGGTGAGGAGGAAGACCAAGTACCGGACTCGCTGCTGGAAGATTTGTACCCTTTTTTAATGAGGCTCAGTATCCTGAGTCTGACAGGAGTTGCAGGAGGGCCTTTGTGCCTTTTGCACAATTTTCCTGGGTGTCATTGGCAAGGAGGAGGTCATCTACATACTGCAGGATGGCGCAGCACGTGGCTCCTCTTGGAAAGCTGGCAAGGTCTGCGGCCAATGCCTCTCCAAAGAGAGTGGGTGAGTTCTTGAACCCTTGTGGAAGCTGTGTCCATGTTGACTGCATCTGCCACTTCGTATCCAGTTCAATCCATTTGAGGGCAAACAAGAGCTGGTTTTGGAGGGCCAGCCAGAGGCAGAAGAAGGCATCTTTTAAGTCTAGGCAATTGAATCACTTGGCAGATCCCGGGTTCTGGCTGAGGAAGGTGTACGGGTTTGGGACCA
The DNA here is from genome assembly GCA_032199065.1 of Smutsia gigantea. Lineage (NCBI taxonomy): Eukaryota > Metazoa > Chordata > Mammalia > Pholidota > Manidae > Smutsia > Smutsia gigantea. The sequence continues at coordinate 355,950 of JAVSCE010008840.1, read as the reverse complement.
CCGGGTGTAAAGAAATGGTCACTCTGTTAATGGCTTGCAGGTCTTGAACAGGCTGGTACCCTCCTCCTGGCTTTTTGACTGGTAGAAGCAGGGTATTCCAGGGTGACTGACACTCGGTTAGAATGCCTGCCTCTCTGAGTCTGATCAGGTGTTCCTGGATGCCTGCTCTCGCCTCTTGTGAGAGGGGATACTGCTGCTGTCTTTGTGGCTGGGCCCCTGGAGTCAATTTTACAATGACAGGGCTTGGTTATGAGCAAGTCCAGGTGGGTTGTCTTCAGCCCATACCGAGGGGAAGGCAGCTCTGAATTCAGGTGGGCTACTTGAGAGGGTCTGGGCACAGAATAGCCTCCACTCCTCTTCCCTGGGTGTGGTTATTGCCAGTACGAGGGACCCTGGCTCTTCTTGGCCTGGGTTTAGTTTAAGGCTGGTTTGTCCAGTTGGTTCAAAAGTTATTTGGTCTCTGAGCTTTGAGAGTATCTCGGCTGAAGAGGGGAACGAGGCACTCGGGCAAGTAGAGAAACTTATGTCGGGCCTTGTGGCCTCCAAGTTCACATTGGCGGGCTTGGCAAAAGTGCTGCTGGACTGCTTATGCCCCAGTGGCTCCGAGAATAGTTGCAGTCTTTTTACTGAAGGGAGTTACAGGGAGGGTGACCACAGAGTGTTCTGCCTCTGTGTTGTTCCCCCCACTTTCATTTTGGCCATGGGCTCCTGGGGGCCAAGCGTGAGAGAGCCTGGTCCTTGTCAATCTGAGTCTGCTCCTGCCAGACTAATGAGCCTTTCTTCGTGAGCCTCCTCCCGGCAGCGACTGGGCTTCAGGGCTTTGCCATGGTTGGGGCATTAATTCTTCCAATGCTCCTCCTCTTTACAGTAAGCACACTGGTCCCTGGCTAGGGGCATCCTAGGCTTCCCCCCTCTTGTCAGCCAGCTTTTCTCTGCCTTTTGGTCATCTCTCTTTCTTTTAGGGCAGCTGCCAGGAGGCTGGCCTTTTTTCTTCATTTTTCATTCAGCCTCTCCGGTGGCCTGAACTTCTTTGTTTAGATATACTTTGTTGGCAATTTTAATCAGTTGAGTGATATTTATCCCAGCAAAGCCTTCAAGTTTTTGAAGATTTTGTCTGATGTCTGGGGTGACTTGAGCTACGAAGGAGGTGCTGACCATGTGTGGGCTCCCTGGTGACTCAGCATTGAAGGGGGCGCAGATGCGATGAGCCTCACGGTCTCCCACAATAGTCCCAGGAGGCTCTCCTGGTCGTTGAGTGACTGAAGATGCTTTGGCCGTGTTCATAGGCTTTTGGACCAGGCTTTGATCCCCTGGAGGAGGGCGTCCTGATATCAGAGGATCCGGTGCTGCCCCTCAGGGGTGGTGAAGTCCCACTTGGGGCGCTCCTCGGGGACAGCGATTTCAGCCCATGTACCCAAATCAAGGACCCCGGCTGCCTCCTCTCTTTTCTTTTGTGAACGGGATGCTGAGAAGCTGTTGGCAGTCTTTCCAGGTCGACCGATGGGTTTGGAAGAGGGAATTCATGAGATTAACTAGGGCTTGTGGCTTTTCTGACAGGGTGTTGTTTTTAATTGAGAAGGTTAGTCGTGGAGAAGGGTTGATAGTAAAGCATGAACCAGGCAGGCTGGATGGTCCCATCTTTATTATGTCTTTCAGGCTCCCGCATCTCTTGCACTGCCATCTGAAGGGCGCCTGCTCCTGGCCGAGGGTGCGGTCTGGCTGCTGGTCTCGGGGAGAGTGGGTTCACTGGTTCTGGAGTTGGCAGGGAGGCTGACGGCGGCAGGGTGTCTAGGACTGGGGGCTGGGTGCTGATGGCCTTGGGGGCGCATAAGGTGGGGGCAATATTGGCTCTTCCTCTGGGTCACCAGCAAGAATTTGCAGAGGCTCAGGCTTCTGTTGATTCTTTGTGGGCTGCTTTGTTGAGGCGACTAAGACCCCACCCTGTCCGTGCCTGTTGCAAGTGAATTGCGCCCAAGGTGGAGGAGTCTGGGCAACTCCTAACCAGGAGGTAAAGTATGGGAACTGGTCAGGATGACCTGGATCTCCAGTGATGACCCGCCAGACTCGGTGGATTGTTGGGACATCTAGGGCTCCTTCTGGAGGCCACCCTGCACTAAAGGTGGGCTATACAGATTCACACAGGGTTTTCAACCTGCCAGGAGTTAATTTTACTCTAGTTTTCTGAAAATTCATTCCTGAAATTTTTGATCATAGTGTCAAAGACTGTGGGTTTACTGTGCTCTGATCCCATAATGTGTCTGTGGACGGTGCTGCAACAACAGACAAGGGAGGGGTGCCTCCTCTAGAGAGGAGACCAGTCAGATGCCCGTCCATTCGCACTCCTCTCGGAGACTTTGGTCAGCCTTGACTAAGGTGCACCCGTATGAGTCCCAGGCCCTGACTGAAGCTGAATCACCTATGTCGTGGCGGCCGACAGCGAATGCGGATGAGCACCCACTCAGATTCAGTAGCACCGGCCGTGGAATCACAGATTCAGTGCAGACTGAATGGCAGCCACCCTGCACACTCACTCACACACTCAGACCAGGTTTAAACATTCCCCCCCGGCAATGTCTACCTGTGAGACTTCTAAGAAGTCTCCGGGAGGTGATCAGGCTCCCCTTCCACCCCAACGGGTGGGACAGGCTGGGTCAGGGGCCCCGGGGCCTTACCGGATTCCACGTTGGAACCAGGTCCTCACCTGCCTCCCTCCTTGAGTCCGGCAGGAACAGAGGAATGGGGCCGGCCCAGGGCGATCGGGCAGGAGACTGCTGAAAGATCAGGCAGGGCGCACCGTCTCCATTGCGATCTCCTGTTCCATTACGGCCTGCAGTTGCTCCAAAGCGGTGGCAACAATGGGCCAGTGTGGTTGGGTTTCCTGGTCAGGGAACCAAATGTTATGGAAAATACTGGAAAACCTGGACTGGACCACTGACAGAATAACCAAGCGGCACTCGGAGGTCTTGGAGTGTTGAGGGTTTATTTTACACTGGCGGGCTCAGAGGGGAGTAATCTCCCAAGGTCTGAGCCCTGAGCACAAGCAAGGGGAACAATTTATATTATTTTGATATGTGGCATTTCGGCATGCGTAGGGAAAAGAGGAGCCCGGAGGAGGGGTGTGGGAGCTGGGAGTGCTTTGCCAATTGGAGGAAAAAAGCGGTTTGCTGACCTTGAGGACTGTGTTGAATATTTTCCTTATCAAGAGAAAGACGGGACTGCGGGGAAGGTGGGAAGAGAGAAAGGAGTCTTTAATTCTGAGTTGGGTTGCACTTCCTTACAAGCAGCAGGAAGTGTTAGAACTGCTTCCAGAACAGGAGGTCCTATGTCCTAGTGATGCCAGGTTCTTGTTTGCGGAGTCAAAGAATGAACTTAGCAAACACCCAAGGTAGGAGAGCCAGGGAGAGGCTTTTATTGAGAGAGAAAGTGAGAGGACACAGTTCCTGGCTCTTGCCAGGAGGGGACAAGAGAGTTCGGTATGGTGTGTTGTCTAGGGGATTTATAGGCAGTTGAGGATTTTGGGGAACTGAGGGTTTAGGATGTGGACATGTACCACTGCCCTGCCCCTCAGGTGGGCTGGGTTGTTGTCTGTTTGCTAGGGCTGTTTACAGTGAAGTCACGGGTTATGCTGAGATACCCTTGCGGAACACTCAAACATTCCAGGCCAAGTTGCTCCTGGCCTTTTGACCTTTAACTGATCTCACTGAAGATGTCTATATTCCTAGTCTGGTATCTTTACCCTAGAGAATTAGTGTGACCTTGACTTTGCATAATGCTGAACACAGAGTTTCGATAGGGACTTTATATTGTTACATTGCTTTGACTGTAAATATCCTGCCTTGTTTTTTCCGGAGGCCCTCACTCTACTCTGACTATACCCACGGTCCCTGTCTCACTAGTGTATCAGAAAGGAGAGGAACTTTGAGTTAAAAATGAGTATTAGTGGAGCCCCGAGAGCCGAAGAGCTTTTTCACTCATCTAAATGTCTTGGGAGATTACCTATGAAGGAGGAATGATACTGAGGGATATGTGGGTATTCTTTGTATCTGATACAGTGGGCACTCTTTTTTTTTTTAGTCTGAGGTCCTGAAATCTTTTTAAGAATCTAATTAAGGAATAGACTATCTTGCTAGAAAACACACATTCATGTGTCTATATATGTATGAAACACACAAGAAACATAATTTTGAATTTGAAGACCCCTAGAATTAAGACTCAACACTTTCCATGGGCGCACCCATATATACAGACCTTCTCCTTTCTGTCGCCCACTCCTCCAGCCCTGGCCTGGCTGGAAGAGCCTCAGGCCTGTGTGACCTAGCAGCTGAAGAGGGCAGGAGCAAAAGAGGAACAATAGATCTGCTCTTCCTACCACAAGTTGAAATACAAACACATTTTTCCATAGAAGTATGCTTCTGTTAATCATTTTCTAGGTTATCATTAGGTCCATATTTCTGGCACTTTGTGGGTTAGCAGGCTGTGAGCTCCTCTAGGGACAGAACTCAACCCTCATCTTGCTTCACTGGGAAAATATGTTTAATCTGTTCCAACTGCACAGCTTCTGAATGAAGCTTTGGAACTTAGTAAGTTAGATACCAAGGAAGCTGGGGACGGCCTTTGTTCCATCTTGAGGGAGGAGAAAATGTCCTGTTAGACAACCATGGAAGTGGTCTGCAAGCCCAAACACTGCAAAGGGTGCACATTTGGGAAAGCACTATTTTCAGTTTTAAGAATTGAAATACATAACCAATAACATTAGGACTCTGTATCTTTAAGCCCTGGTGCTCTCCGGGCTGATGCATCTCCGCTGTGGCACCGCTTGGTGCTGGCGCGGCTGTACTTCCAGTGGATGAGAATGGTCACATAAGCGTAGGTTCTTTCAAAAATCTTTCTACAAGGCTGAATAACCAGATATTTTAATGATCTGAAGCCACCTAAGATTTCAGTACTTTGGATTTTATTTTGATGCATAATATTCTATAGAAACCACAAGAAAAAATGAATAATTCATGAATGATGTGGTACATTTATGATTTATTTGCAGCCCAGAACTCATGGTAACTCAGGACACATCAAACACCCTACAGGCTGGCCTGCCATTTAAAGCATCTTTTAGAGGGAAAAAAGACAAGACAGAACACAGGAGATGTGCTGTCAACATTACATAAGACGATGAGTAAGAAATTTAAATACTTACTGAGAAATAAATTAAACAGTAATGAAAATAGAAGAACCAAGAGAGTGAAACTCTGGATCAAGAGAGGGACATAATTTTGTCCGTTTTCCAACATACTTACTAGTTTGTTAAATACCACAGGTATCTGTCTCCGCTTGCTAAGCTGTTATTTTTGCCCTCAGGCCACAGATCCTTAGCTACAAGAGCATTTTCTTGCTGACATGACTTCTTACTGGGTGGTGATTACATTAATCTGGTGATCAAAGAGTTGTGGGGGTGGGTAGGTAGGATTTAGGATGACATAGTATCTGTCCTTGGTAAAATTATATTTTGTCCTCCACAATAAAGGATCATATCAATTAACTTGGAAAAAATGGTTAATAAAAAATTTATGTTTTAAAATACTTCATGGGCTTTTTATAAAATGCAACTGTATGTGCGCTGGGCACTGCTGCCTGGACTTCACGCCCAGGGGCCAGTGCTTGTCTCCTGAGCCAGGGCGGGGATCACATGGGACGCCCAGCTACCCAGCCCCAGGCTGACCCTGCTGGCAGAACTGAGGTGAATTCCCACAATGAACAAGCGTTTGGTGAACATGGGTGGTGCTGAGTTCATTTCCCACCAAGGTCTGCCTGTTCATGAAGCCACCTCAGTTACAGACGGTCTCACCTGTGTCTGGCTGGGTGGCTTATACAGAACAGATGCTCACTTCCCGCAGCTGGAGGCTGGAAGTCCCAGAGTGCTGGGCAATTCAGTGTCTGGTGAGGGCCCCTCCCTGGCTTGTAGACAGTCTTCTTCTTGCTGTGTCCTCACACGGTGGAGAGACATCTGTCTCATGTCACTTCTGTTGAGGGCACTAATTCTCTTTAGGAGTTCTTTACTCTCATGACCTACCTATCTCTCAAAGGCCCCCCGGCCAAATGCTGTCACATGGAGGATATGAGCTTCAACAAATGAATCTGGGGGGACACCTCATTCAGTCTGTAGCACAGTTCATTCCTAAGTTAAGAAATCAAGATAAAACAAACAAAAAACAGGAGCTCTGCTCAGATACAAGACACTTGGTGGGCCAAGACCATGGGGGCAGGGGGTGCAGGAGGTCCCGGCTCCCAGCTGCGGTGCACATCGGACTGCCCACACGTTCACTCTCATACCTGCTGCGTCACCCGCTGTGGTCCCAGAGACCCGCTCACTCTCAGGCTCTGTGGGAGGCACATTAACTCAAATAGGCAATCAGAGCAGCATTTAGGGTAACATGTGGAGCGGGACTCCTTTTCTGTGTCAAATTTTGCTATATCCAAACCCGATGTTAGGACATGATATCCACGTGGACCAGGTGTGAGGTCCACTGCACCACGTACCAGGCTGAAGACCTCTCAGTGGTGTCAGATATGAGGACAAACTGGCTTCATTAAGCGTGCTGTCAAATAAATGTATGGCTCCTAATTCCCATCCCTTGGGTTTTTATCAGTCTGTGTGATCCTATTAGTGTCTGTCTTAGTTTCTCCTTCAAGACAAAGAATAAAGTCAGTTGTTTTAGAAGAAAGTATAAATGTCCTACCAAACAAAGAGAAAAACTGGCTCTTTGGAATGTGTAGGCCCCAAGTAAATAGGAAAATGTGAAGTAGATGCCAAGGCATGGGAGCAATGATCACAGAATGAAATAAGCTCAGTGGGGAAATCTTGGACTCTGTCTTACATGGGCATCTTAGCATAAACATCTTCCACAGCCATGCACACCCCTGAGCTAAATCCAACTGCCAGCCTAGATTATGGTGCTTCCCAGAAGCCTGAACCTATGCACACCACACTGACAGCTGACCTAGAGCAGACTGGATGCTGTGGCCAGGTGTGCTGTGAGTCAGTCCACAGACAGCAGTCGGCAGGGCCAGAGGTTCCCTGAGATCATTCACCCCTGCAGGGAGGGGCCACCCCTGCATGGATGAGGGGGTGTGTGTGCCACGGGAGTGTCACCCCTGCAGGGATGGGGGGCCCATGGGAGTGTCACCCCTGCAGGGATTGGGGGGCCCACGGGAGTGTCACCCGTGCAGGGATGGGAGGGCCATGGGAGTGTCACCCCTGCAGGGTCGGGAGAGGCCACCCCTGCACGGATGAGGGTGTGTATGTGCCACGGGAGTGTCACCCCTGCAGGGATGGGAGGGCCATGGGAGTGTCACCCCTGCAGGGATGGGGGGGCCCACGGGAGTGTCACCCCTGCAGGGATGGGAGGAGGCCACCCCTGCACGGATGAGGGTGTGTATGTGCCACGGGAGTGTCACCCCTGCAGGGATGGGAGGGCCATGGGAGTGTCACCCCTGCAGGGATGGGGGGGCCCACGGGAGTGTCACCCCTGCAGGGATGGGAGGGGCTGTGAGAGTGTCACCCCTGCAGGGACGTTGGGGGGGGGGCCACGGGAGTGGGAGACTGTCCAAGAAATACACCTAGATGGAGTCCTCCTCTGAGCCTCAGGGCAAACCATCAGGGTCAGGATCAGTCCCCTGCCATGGCCTCTATTGACTGGCAGAGTAAGTGACCCAAAAAGGGACTGAGCTCGGACCTAGCAGCCTATGAGGTAATCCACAGTGTGAGCCTGAGATAAACAGCCCAATCAGGTTGTTTATTTCAAGACGCTGCAATTCTCTGATCTGCATGAGGAGCACAGGACAGTGAGCCTGGGAGTTTTGCCTTGGGCTGGGGTGGGACAGGAGTCACACACAATGGCTCACTGAGCCTGGCTCATAATTGCTCTTGGAGGGTCGTGTTGAGGAGGATCCTGAGGCTGTATCTGAGTCCAGCAGTGAAGAGGGCCACGATCGGTGCTAATATCTACTGTGGACCAGGGCTGGAAGAGTAATGGCCAATGCCGTATACATACCATCCTGGAACCACACACTGACACTGAAAACTCTGGGTCTAGGAATGCTGGTTGAGATCTAGTTGTGGAAAGCTTTGAATATTAGCCTGAAGGGTCTGGCTTTTATTTTGTGGAATTTTGTGGTTCATTTGATCTGAACAGTTGTTCTAAGAATGATGAATATAAATGCTTTTAGCAGGATCCATTCTCCCTACTTGCCAGCAGGTGGGCACATATCCCTGTCATTGGAAACAATGTCTCATCTGCCACTTAAATCACCTGAAGGTATTTGAGTTTGCAGCCCTGTTGCCAGGATTAGAGAACCATTGATGGATTGTGAGCTGGAAAATCGCCTGCTCAAACATATTATAGGAAGATTATTCTTGCAGAGATGTGAAAGATGTATTGGAGGGAGAAAAAAAGTAGAAACTAAAATACCAGTTAGGCATGTCCCTAGAACCCTCATGTAAGAGTTACAGGTACCTAAGCTGGAACTGTGGGATTAAAGACAGTGAGCTAGGAGATGCTGCCGAAATAATATCAAGGTATAGACTGGGTGTAGGGGGCGGAGAGAAGAGAGGCTTTAAAATGGTGTCAAAGTTTAAACCTGAGGGACAAGAGACTGGTGAGCCCACTAACAGAAATAGGGAGTTCAAACAGAGGAACAAATTTAGGCCAGAATGTGGAGAGGAAGGAGATGAGCAGATGAATTTAGAACCTAAGTATTTTTCTGATAATGCCAATGTTGTAGATGGACTTATTTACAATACATCATTTTCCCAGGAAAAGCTGAGTTGGATACATTGTCCTATCTTTCCCAAGACTAATGGAGGGAATCCAGTTTGGACAGCTGGCTGAGATTAGGTTTGTGGCCATGGGATAAAGCCAAATTAACAGGAATGGACTCTGCACCTTTGACCAGAGGAGCAGAGGCCAAGCTGGTGATCAGCTTCAGCCATTTCTGTCACAACATCTCATCAGTATTGGCTTCCTGCCTCAGCTTATTGCCAGCTGGATGGTCACCTCGCCTTACCACCTGGTGCAGCTGTGGATAGATGTCACACTGAGTTTGCTTGATGCCTTGTCTCTCTCGATCAAGTGTTGGGCTGATGGGGCGAGCATGACAGAGAGCGGGAAGTATGGCTACATCACCAAGCATGGGCCCAGCCTTCTAGACGCCCAGCACTGTGCCCTGCCTCCCCATACAGTCTCTGATCCCTGCTTCACGATGCCAGACGTGGGGTTTGCCAGTGGTTCCTGCTGTACGTCCCTCACTCAGCATTCTCTCACTGATGCTTGATGCTAAGACTCATTCCCACCTGTTGAGTTCTGGCTCAGTTATCAGATAATTCTGTGGCTTTGTAAAGCCTTATGATTGTTTTTCATTATGCCATAGGTTAACAGGGGCTCAGGTGGGTACGTCACAGAACCCTCATGCAGCTATGAATGGGGCTGGAACATCCAAGATGCCTCCTGCACATGTGTGGTCCCTTGGCAAGGATAGCTGGAAGCTGACTTCAGCTGGGCTAATGGCTTGGTCTCTTGTCCCCACCGTGTAGTGGGAGGCCTCCCCCTCTCCATATGGCCCCCTCAGGCGGTCCCCAGCTGCAACAGGGTAGCAGAACATCTCACACGAGCCCGGGATTTCCAGAGTGCGCGAGCAGAAGCTGCCATGCCTTCTGACGATGTAAGTCTAGAGCCGACAGGTCACTTCTGCCTTGTTGTATTGGTTAAACTGAGTCATACAGCCAGCCTAGATTTGCAGTGGAAAAGGACTACATAAGATGTGAATATTCACTGGATTGCATCCAATGGCTTCATACCTCTTTCAGAACAAATCTTCTGAGGACCTCTGTGAACTGAACCCTACACTCCGTGACCTCAGTTCCATCCTCCCTCCCTCCCTCTCCCACTTCTCTAGCTGCACTGGCCCCCTTGCTTTCCTTCAGCCTGGGACAGGTGGGTGGAAAGAGGCATTCAGGGAGGTGTGGTGGGAGCCCAAGTGAGTCTTACTGGACATGTAGGAATCATTTAGGAAGAGAACGAATGTAAGGGAATCTCAAGAAAGGGTAGAACATTTAAGAGCACTGAGGCTTTTGAAAATGGCCAGTTGTGTGGTTAGAACATAGAGTAGCTACTGAGATATTATAGAAGATGAGGCTAAAAGAGACAAAAAGGGGCCAGATCACAAAGGCAATTATGCACCAAGCTAAAGAATTTCAGTTTGGTTCCCTAGGCATTAAAGGGGAGGGTTGTAAGCACGAAAAACTTGATTGGATTTGCATTCTAGAAAGAACATTCTTTGGCAGTTTGGAAGAAGCCCTAGAAAGAATAGAGATTAAAAAGCAGGAAGACCAATTAGGACGTTATTACAAAATATCAGGCAAGAAACAGTGAGGGTCTTAAGCAGGGCTGCCCTAACTAAGGTGTGTGAGTCCCTGGGCAAAATATTGGCGGGGGGTGGGAAAAGGGATGTCTACATTAAATGTTTGATTAAAACTGTATTACAAAGTTTATGGGCCATGAAAGATGATTAACTGATGATCTAGGAAATGAGTGGAAGAGAGGTGCTCATAACTGTTTCCTATCTAATCAGTATGAAAAGATCCTGTAGTGCCCAGGCCCCACCTGTTCTTGTTCAGGCCCAGGAATGCTCTCTCCATGCTCTTTCTGGTTGAGCCTGCTACTTCTGGCTAGCATATCTCCCACTGCAAGACAAGGGCAGTAACAGGTATTACTCGCAGTGCCATGGCTCTTTGCAAGCAATTTATATAGAAAAATATAGGCCTTTTTGCTCCTGCAGGTCCCTAATGCCAGTGACTCCATGCTGGTCACATTGTAACTCATGACATGGCATCAGCCAACATACTGCCTGTGAACACTGGCTTCCAGTGACTCTTTGAGGGGTCATTACAGCGTGTCATTGATGATGGCCACAGATTGTCACTGATGGTGGCCACAGGTGTGAGTCTTGCTCAGGGTATGCAGCAAAAAGTGAGCAATGATTTATTACCTGCTTATGTTAAATTTATTGTTCAGAATTGTATACCTCGAGTATAAAACAGCACATATTCCAGTCATGCCTTCTCTTGAGTTTTTTAAGCCATAATCACTGCATTCCTAGAATGTCATCACTTTTAATGTCAAACACACTCTCATCTCCCACATCACCACCTGCAGTGAAGATAGGGGAGTAGCCTGTGGGTCTAGTGGGACGAGCACGGTCCTGTTCATTCGAGGAATGTCCACTCCTTGTCTGGCAGCCGGGAGAGCCTGATGCCGCCACATCAGGGGTCGATCAGAAGGCCGGTTGCTATTGCACAACAACAATTTCCAAAGCCCTTGAAGAGATAGGCCTGGTCAGTCCTGGAGGATCCCCGGACACGTGGTGCATAGCCTATGGGAGGAATGGGGTGACTGCCCTGGATGCAGGCAGCAAGGGGTTGGAGGTAAAGGATGCCCGCCCCCATTGCCAGTACCTTGGAGTGCAGGGACGGCGACAGTCTGCAGTTGGACCAAGGAAACTCAAGAGCCAATGCACAGTCCCACAGGCAGCCCAAGTTCAAAGACAGACAGTGGACTGTCAGTAACCCAAAGATCTGAATTCTCCTCAGGTCTATTGTGAGTATCAGAAACCCAGACAGAATGTCAGCCCGAGTCTAGCTACCCAGTCTTTGGGGGTCCTCTGAAAGAAATAACACACTGGCCCGCAGGAACCATCGGCTTCTGGGAACTTGGACGCAGCCATATGAGCCCGGAACAGCCCCTCGGCGCAGGTGCCAGGGTTCTTGGCGACACCTGTTGGCCACCTGTACCAGAGCTTGGGAGCAGTGTGGACAGGAGAAACAGGGACCAGGACCCGTGTGCACTAGGGACACCTGGTCTCTATGGCAGCACCTCGTGTCCCATATCCTGGGTAAGGTACCTGAAATAGTGTATAATCTACCTGACCCAGAGCTTTCTGAGGCTGATGGCTGATGACCTCTAAAAGTGACTTCACTAAAAAATCTAGAGATGAAATCCAAACAGGTTGTAATGGTCTCAGATCAAACCTGACCCCTGGAAGCAGGCACTGGGGGGAGGACTTGGAGGATGTGCTGTAAAACACGGGGCCTCAGGTGCCCTGCTGACCCATGTCTGAGGGTGGTGCTGTCAGTTTTAAGGGGCACTGGATTCATTTGAAAGACTCTTAGAAGACACTAAGGAAATGATCCATAATAGTGACTTCTCAACTCTTCTCCTCCCATTAACCATGTATCTTTTCAACCAAATCTTACATGGAGCATCAGTATGTACAGTAGATGCAAGCTCAGGTGCGGTGACTCAAGTGGGACATGAGGGCTCAGAAACTGGCTGGTAGCCAGCATTCAGAACCCTACCCTGAGACCCCTCTGACTCACCCAAAGCCCTGGATGACCTTCAGTCTCCATGGAGCCGAGTCTGGAACCACACATCTAAAGAGCATGCACAAAGGCTGAAGGAGGATGCTGAGGCCGAGTTGTCCTTTGCCTCACTGTGAGCATTGAGACCGCCCACTGATATGTCCCCCGTGGTGCTTTCTAATCTGCTTTGAAGGTTCCTTGAAGAACTTAAGCCACTTTCTTTAACTTTTTCAGCTTCCCTTTTTCCCAGGAATCCAATTCAAGTCTTTATTAAGTCTTGCAGTTCTCCCGTGTTTCCAACTGCCCTACACAAGACCATAGGAAATTTTAGGGAAGGGAGTTGTTATTTCTAGACAATTTATAATGACTCCAGAAAAAAAGGAAATGCCAAAAGGGAAAAAATAGTCTTCCCAAGTCCTTATAGCCCAAATGAATCGGAGCAAAACACACCAGCGAGTATCACTCCGCGAGTTCTGTGCTGGGGAGGGTGTCCCTGCGATTCCCTTTAAGACCCACTTGGAAATTATTTACTTTCACTGAAAAGTAAGGCAATGTTTTGTTTTCAAAACCCCTTTACCAAATGGCTCCAGGAGAGTTTCACTGCTTTGTGGAGAAGAACAGTAAAGCTTTGTGCCTTAAACTGGAGTGACTAATAGCAAAGGAGGCCAACCTCAGTGCCCTCACACCAGAGATAAAAGGGCTGCTTTGACCAGTTGACAGTATTTTCATTATTTCTGGAAGGCCTAACAGTGGAACCCTTTTAAAGGAACAGCACCCAGGGTAAGCTATCCAAAGTAGTGCATAATCTACATGTCCCAAAGTTTTCTCAGGCTAAAGGCTGACGACCTCTAAAAGTGTCTTCACTAAAGATGCAGAAATGAAATCCAAACAGGTTGTAATGATCTCAAATCAAACCTGACCCCTGGAGAAAAAGTGGAACACCCAAGAAGACTCTTTAATTCAGTGGCCTGCAAGCAAAGGCCTGGGCAGAAATTACGGGGAGGGAGGCAAAGTAAGGGCCAGAGCAGGGGCAAGGTCTCCCCCACTAGGGGATGGACTAAGTTAATGAAAGAAGAGCTGTCTTTTGATCACTTTTCTCTTTGAGTGCTTGACTAGGTGCCAGACTCCAAGCCACTGGCTTCACCCGCATGGTCCCACGTAAGCCTCAGATCAGCTCTGTTAGTTACGTGTGGTTAATATCTTATCATATCCTCTTTACAGATGTTAAGCAGAGCCATACAGCAAGCCAATGGTGGATCCAGGATTTAAATCTGGGCACACTGATGCCAGGACTCACATATGTAAACACTGTGCACATTTCCTCCCTATTAAAAATCAAAAGCCCTGTTGTGGCAATAAAATGGGATAAAATGTAAAGTGCTTGACTCAGTGCCTGGACCCTGTTACTTCTTAATAAGTATTAAGGTTTGTGAGTAGGATGTTAATCAAAGAACTATCTTCCCCATCCACAGGCCTTTGAAGGTTAGAATCCTTATCTATTTCAGGAGCTGACATAGGGAAACCTTTCAAGTTACAAGTGAGAAAATCATGGCCATCATATATTGGTGTGATTGGGACTGGAAATACTAACTGCAAAACCAGTACCATAATCTTAAGGAATTGCTTAGTCTGCCTCACTGCATTCTGCCCATTCTTCCTTCCTTCTTTCATCCAGCAAATATTTATTGATTGCTTAATATATGCCAGGCCTATCCTAGGAGCCAGTAAACACAATGGTCAAATTCTCTGCCCTGTGGAGCTTATATTCTGGTTGAGGAAGATAGATAACAAATAAGTCACTAATGATGTAATATTTAATAAGTGCTATGAAGATAAATAATGCAGGTTAAAATAACAGAAAGTGAAGAGACAGGGGCAAAAGTAATTCATTTATGGATAAGGAGGTCAGGAAGGCTGCTTTGTTGAGGTGATGTTCAAATAGACACCAAAAGAAGTGAGGAGGAGAGTCACAGGGACACCTGGGGATGGAAGGTTGCAAATAGAGGGAATAGTTTCAGAGGCCCTGAGGTGGGAGTGTACTCAAAATATTCAAGGAACAGCAAAGAGGCCAGTGTGACTAGAGTGAAGTGAGCATGGCAACATATGAGCCCAGAGAGGTGTGTGGGACCAGATCACAGAAGGCCTCATGGCCTTGGTAGGGGAGGGTATTAGTGAGAGGTCTTTTTACCTACTATCTAAGAACATAGTCTCTATCAGCAAGTTCTCTGAGTTCAAATGCTAGCTTTACTATTGATGTGACCTTGAGCGTTTTATGGCATTTCTTTGTGCCTTATCTGTACAGTTTCCTCATCTGTAAAATGGAATTAATAATATCAAATTAAGCTTGAGAAAATTCTGGCAAATTTTTTGACATCTAAGTAAAGAGCTGAAATTAAAGCTTTTCTATTTTGAACTTATAATTCTTGGATGGTATTAAGCCTTTACTTGCACAAAGACCAAAAATGGATTTTCTATCAACTATTTAGAGGGTGGTATTTCAGACACTGTTATGAGATAATTGACAAAGAGTATCAGCATTTCACTACTCAGTGATAGTAATAATCACTAATTACAGTGACTAATCAGTGAAAATATGTCAATCAACAAATTACCTTGCATATTTCCAATGAGACTTTAGAATAGATCTGGATCTGACTACACATCAGACCACATACCAGTATAAACCATGAACCTTCTTCCTAACTCAGAGCATTTCATCAAGATGGCTCAAGTAATGCGAATGAAGAGGAATCTAGGCCATAAGGATATAGCCTATAAAGGAAGATGGGCCTTGATGGAACAACATCAGTATTAGTGTTCTAATAGGCAATACAATTAGATTTCAGGTCTAGACTCATCTGAAAACAACACACACAGACAAGTATATCTGGCCAAGATTTTAATTCGGAGAATGGGGTAACAATAAGTATTTTGTGGAGTTGTTTTTTTCTTATTAAAGGATAGCCTCTATTGAAGAATATGTGTTGAAGTCTGATACGTATTTGGCAGTGGCAATATCTTTATTGCCTTTAGTTCACTTCCCAAAGTGGAGAAAGAAACACAAGTGAAGAGAAAGTTGGGGTTTATTTAGATCCCTTGTTTCCAAAGGCATTTACATCTATTACTGCCTCAGTTAGCCATTAGCCCAAGACTGAAGAGATTTTGTTTTTCTTTAGGATAGTAAGTAAGCAAATGGCTGGAGCAGCATCTTCTATGTTACACTCTGAAGTAGGAGATGATCGTGATTATAAGAAGTCTTACTCCATTCAACTCCATTCAACCATCATTTTATAAAATATCCACTACATTGGTCTTCAGAAGCTCAGAGTTTTCCACTCTTCCTGATGCTTTTGCTCTTCCCTCAACAGCGGGATCAAGGGCGAGAAGGGCCCCAGGGACAGGTTTCTGGGGAGTATAGTCTTATTGGAAGGGTTTAACTAGTTTGTTTGGGGAAATGTTCTGCTGACTCTGACTCTTTGGTACTTTTCATCTCGAACACCAGATGAAATGGACCTAGTAGTAACTCTATGGGATGATAGGCCAAAGAATAAGACTCAGGGATGCTATTGACAGGAGATACAGCTCCTCCTCCCCTGCACCCCCTCCTTTCACCCCCAGTAGGAAAGAGTGTGGCCATGCTGTAGGCTCTGAGTGCCTTTCCCTTGATGGGGCCAGAGACTAAGACAAAAGACCTGACACTAGTCTACGCAAAATGCATTCACAAGTCACATGGGAGCTATTCTAGGTCAGAGAGTCACTTAGGCTTGGGCCGGAGCCCAACTAAACTTAACATTCTTCACTGACTAGCATTTCTGTGTGTGTATTTCACTATAGAATAGAGCTTGGGGTGCAGATTCTCTTGGCATCAATCTTCTCATGACCCTATATTCCTAACAGGTAGGATAGATTTGGTGGACCAAGAAAGTATATTCACTGGGGATCAGCATGTGGAGAGTAGAGGTCCTCAGAGAGTGAGAGAAGCTTTTTTAGGATTTGGTATTAGCAAAAAAAAAAAGGATTCCTTTTGGGTGGCAGCTTGTCCAGGACTTAAAATGTTGGCCTGGCAAAGAACTGTGAAAGCCAAAGCCAACTCATCAGTCAGCAATGCCTGACGGATCTGGAGGCTTGGCCCAGGAAGTCCAGCCAGGAGCGTGAGATCACCATTGCCTTATCAAGGTCCTGCAGGTAACAAAGGTGGGTGGCAGGGGGAAGTCTCCACGCAGAGAAGACTTTGTCTCATTGCTTCATCAAACAAGAACAAGCACAGTCCAAGATGTGTGGCTTTTCAATAAGAAGCAGGTACAGGTCCTTTCCCTGCAATTATAAATCCTAAAATCTCTTAAAAACAGGTTTTTTGTAAATGTAGGCACAAATATAATTTGGTGGCAAAAATAGTTTGACCGCTTGTTGTGCCTCAGAGCTTCTCCCCATCATTATAATATCTGCTGCTTGCATCTTTGTTATTTTGAAATTTGGGTTTAATTTCATTCTTTGAAAATAGTTAAATCTACCCCTGTAGTTAACAAGGAGGAAAAGGAAAGGAAAGAAATGAAGTATCCGCTGTAATCAGTAATGCAGTAAGAAAAGTCACTACAAAAGACAGATCATGGTGTCTGTATAATGAAAAGTAGAACATCGGAATCAGAACAGTATATGGAAGAATGGCAATTTGTAGATTTCCTGGGCAATGATGATCAAGAATGAAAAATAGGACAACGTTGAAAAGGGCAAACAATGCAGATCATGACCAGGCACTGATAAAATGGACTTGACACTGGAGAAGTGAACAAAACCTCTAGTTTGTTGGTCATGAAGCAAGTTAGGACCTATCACAAAAACCAACATTGAAGGCAATGTGAATATTCAGAAGACAGCTGTATTAGTCAGGGTGCTCCACAGAAACAGAATCACTAGAATTGATTAACATATATATGATTTATTTAGCTCACATGATTGTGGGGGCTAGCAACTCCCAAATCTTGCAGGACAGGTCAACAGATTGGAAACTCAAGACAAGACTTCTATATCAGTCTTGAGGCAGAATTTTTTCTTCTCCAGGAAATCTCTTTTTGCTCCAAGACCTTCAGCTTCTTAGATGAGACCCACCATTCTTTACTTAAGCCAATTGGTTGTAGATGTTAATCACATTTACAAAATACTTTCACAACATCATCTGGACTGGTGTTTGGTCAAACACCTGGTCAGTGCCATAGTCTACCTAAGTTGACACATAAAATTTAACCATCACAGCTGCCTACAGAATTTAAGAGCATCATGATATAAAATGTCTAAAAGATCTGTAATGAAAGCACTCCTGTTAAAGCAACTGAAATCTTGGTAAACTTGTTAAAATAGTGTCTGATGTAAACCCTAGCCTTGAATGTATTTGTAATTTTGATAATAAAGCTCTATTTTGGTACTAATGTCCCCCACACCACCTGTGAAACAATGGATCGATGACAGTGCACTCACAGCTTCTGGTGACTCTGAGCACAGATGGACTGGACTGTTCTTGGGTTGCAGTTCTGCAGAAACACATGAGATAAATTCAGTAGTATCCAGGAAGAGCCTTCATCCAAGAAATTTGAAAGATGTATCAATTTACTTGTGCATTAATATGCAAACAAGAAAGTATGAGGAATTAGAGAAGTATTTTATGTTGATTCAATAGCTACTTTGTACCATCAGTGTAGGCTCCTTTCAGGCAAGCTAGAATGGAAGAAAACTGTGAGGTTGTGTTGCACTTGGACTATGACTTTGCATAACATCCTTCTGGACTTTTTATGTAATATTTTCAGTTTTTATTTTCCGTCCAAGATGACATCAGTAGTACAGCCCAAAGAATTTTATACACTATGAAGAGCAAGTATAAACATTTCTTTCCAAACTGTATGTTCACTTCAATGAACAGAAGCCCAGGAATCTAAGACATCCTAAAAGAGCTTAGTCTTGAGGATAACATTTATGGTGCTGCCAATGCTCCCAGTGATATTGTTAAATCAATGTTAACAAATCATAAGCACAAACGCCTGGCTACTCTGATGTTGGAAAATAAAATTGCCAACAAAGACTTAGAAAAATTGGGAGTCATTAATGAAAGCACAATTCTGTCAATATTTGTTATTTACACCAAATATTTATTGGCTGAATATGTTAGAAGAAGCTGATAGCAAAGAAATATTGATCATTGGCAGTACTGCAGTTGGTTTCATGAGTAAAAGGCAAATTGTTGAAATATTAGCAAAATATAACTAAGCATGGGGATACTGTAGAAAATAATGATGATATTATGAATATAGGTCAAAAAAATCAGCACAGACGATCTAGCGATGGTTAGTTAATGTGAGGTTAATTTGTCACTAGCCTTGAGCAGCAGGCTTCATCATTGATGAAAAAATCCTTAGCACTCACTCAATGAAAGGGAAATTGCTACACAGAAATCCATGTTAATGAAATAAATCACATTGGAAGAAGGTTTTCCTTGTATTTAATTTTTTATTAGAAGTTTTAAAAATTCACATCATTTCTTATGATTCCGTGATTACCTGGGAAGCTCTGATGGTCTCACTTGGGCTCACGTGTGCAAGTGTAGTCGGATCTAAGAGCCTGAGTGGGGGCAGAAGTGACAAATATGGTGTCACTCACCCACATGTCGGGGCAGTAGGTGCTGACTGTAGGCTGGAGTATCTGTCTTCATCCATGAAGCCTCTTGTTCCTTTGCAGGCAAGACTGAGCTTCCCCACAGTATGGGGGTCATGGGATTCTAAGATGCTAATGGGAAGCCTATTAAAACATGGCTTCCGAAGTTACACAGAATCACTTCTACTACATTCTACTGGACAAAGCAAGTCACAGGCCCATCCAAAATTCAAGGGGTTCTACCGTGTGATAGCAGAAGGGATGTTATGTTGTGAAGAGCCGTGAGAGGAATGGTGGCTGTATTTGAAAATAATCTACTACAATCTCATTAATCCAGGACTCTTCATTACTTTATGTAGATCCAACTTTCTATCTGTACCATTTTCCTTCTCTTAATATTGTTATCAATTTGTGGTACTTAATTCTCTCATCCTGTTTGTCTAAAATTGGCAGGGGGGGGAGTGTCTTTATTTTACCTTCATTTTTGAAGGATATATTCAGTGGATATAAATTCTAGACTGACGATTTTTTTTCTTTAAAAATGCCATTCCATCATCTTTTGCCTCATCCAGATTCTGACAGGAAGTCTATAGTAATTCTTCTCTGTTTCTCTGTATGTGATGTGTCCTTTTTTCTCTGGTTCCTTTAAAGATTTTTGTCTTTATCACTAGTTTTGAGCAATTTGATTATGCTATGCCTTAGTGAGGTGTGTGTATGCATCCTGCTTGGCATTCATGGAGCTGCTTAGATTCCCATGGTATGAGCTCAGATGGCTCCAGAGATTCTGACTCCCTGAGGTAAGTATCCTGTATGATCTCCCTTTGAGACATGACGGGTGACTATGATGGCATAGCCACTCCTGTGAATAGGCTATGGCCAGTGGCACAGTTATATATAAGAAAGAGAGATTATATAAAGTAAGTTAGAGAAAAGAAAATGATTTTTTGTCTCAAGTCTCCAAAAAGTTTCCCAATATATTTATTGAAAAAAATCCATGTATAAGTGGACCTACACAGTTCAAACCTATGTTGTTCAAGGGTCAACTGTAATTGGAATTTTATTATTTTTATTAGAAATAAGAAATAATTTTCATCTGTTTATCTCACTATTTAATTTACCAATTTATATCTATAAAGTGTAATACTGTCAATAATCTTTAGCACACTTAATTTGAATAGTCATGTGTTTTACTGCAGAAGTAATATGTTTGATTTTGGGGTGTTGCTCAGACTGTCATAATAAAATATTGATGCCAGGGTTCTTGATTGCGGAGTCAAAGAATAAACTTAGCAAACAATCAAGGTAGGAGAGACAGGGAGACTTTTATTGAGAGATACAGTGAGAGGACAGACAGAGCTCCTGGCTCACGCCATGAGGGGACAAGAGAGCCTGTAGTGGTGCATTGTCTAGGGGATTTATAGGTAGTTGAAGATTTCTGGGAACCGGATAAAAGGCTTAGGGGTGTGGACTTGTTAAGTGGTCCCTGAATATTAAAAATTAACTTAACACAAGAAATTTACTGCTCTGATTTCTCCCTGGGATACTGGCGTCCTGGTCTAGGAGCATATCAAAAGGCCGCCTGCCCAAGCCCCAAGGTGGGCTGAGGTATTGTCTGTTTGCTAAAGAGTAAGTTAAGAATCTTACTTCTTAAACTTCCTGGGTGTTAAAATGCAATATTATCTTTAAGGTGGAATCCTTCTTGCCTTTTACTATGTTGTTTACAGCTGGGTCTGCATGCTAAATTAGTTGCCCAGTTTGCAAAACCACCCCATCAGATCTGAAGGAGGAAAGACAGCACATAGGCCTGGGCCTTTTAGCATGCTAAAGTGAATCTTACACATGATTACAAATGATTAGCATAATATAAACATGTGCTACTCTTCTTTATCTGGGGAATATTAACTGATCTCCCTGAAGAATGACCCTAGAGCTTAATGTTTAACACAGAGTTTTGGTAGGGGGTTTCCTTGCATGTAGTTACATTGCTCTGACTGCAAATATCCTGCCTTGCTTTTTCCAGAGGCCCTCACCCTATTCTGTCTAAACCCATGGTCCCTGTTGCAACATCACAGACTAGGAAACTTAAACATAATTTCTTATACTACTGGAGACTGGAAAGTCTAAGGTCAAGGTGCTGGCTGATTTGGTTTCTGGTGAGGACACTTACCTGGCTTACAGATTAACTTCTCACTGTGTCCTTGGTGAGAGACATTTCTGACCTCATTTAACATTCATCACCTCCAAGGCCCTATCTCCAATGTATTCATAGGCAGAGTTAAGGCTTCAACATATGAATTTTAGGGAGACATGGTTCCATCCATTGTAGCTACAGACTCCACTGGGGTAGTGTGTAAAATATAGTATATGAATGCATGACCTGTCTAAAAATCTCTAAAATTCTACATTATGAAATATCCAGCCACAAAGGTTTCTGACAAGAGATTGTTTACCTATATGAAAATATCTGGTAAGTTCTTTGTCTAAAAGAGTTGGGATTCTTGAATCATTAATCAAAAAAAATAACATTTTAGAAAAATAAAAGGGTATTTCAGGGCTTATTTCTCCTGCTGAGCTTCCTTTTTTCTAAAGGCACTGGGGCCTGTGGGGAGCTCAAGGCAAGGGGCTAGAAATCTTTGCCTTTCAACCTCAGCCTACTCTGTGCTTTTGTGTAGTTTTGCAGGTCCTTGAAATCTCTGCTTACTAATCAGAACTGAGGCAGGACTTGGGAGTCCTGCCATGAGCCCACACTGTTCTGGGTACAGCCCTCCTCTCCATGCCAGCTCGGTTGTAGCCGAGGCTCCTGGGACAAGCCTCACCTCCAAACAGTAATAACAGTGCTTACCCCAAGGGGCATGGTGGCAATTCAGCACAATGATCCCCAGAAAGTACTTAACAGTGCTTGCCATAGATGGGCTCTCAATAAATGTCTAGCTATTTCTATTGCTGCCTCTGTTATTATTATGAAAACTCAAGAATAGAAATTTCTTTGGTCTTTTCCATTAGGGTGAAGGTGGCTCTGAAAGAAAGAAACTCTCTCAGCAGAAGACCTCCTTCCTGCCCCTCTCACGGGGTCACCTGTCTGTGGCCCCTGCTTGTGCCCTCAGAGGGGAAGGGGCGCTTTCCCCTCTCAGCTTCTACAGCAGCTGTAGTGCTCCCGGGCCTTCATGTTCCCAAACCCTGGAAGGAAGGCAAAGGAACAAAGAGCAACGCTTCTCAGAAGCAGCCTTTCTGAGCACTGCCTTATTAATGATGATCACCTCTCCTCCCAGAGGAAGAACCTCCAGGCAGTTCACCAACCACTCATCACCCATGCCCAGCACCACGCCCCTTCCTTGTGCCCCTTCCCTGTTTCCTACAGCTGAACAAGTCACATGGGCTGCAGTGAATGTTCGCCTTATGCACCGACCCACAGGGCCCCTACTTTTAAAAATGGGGCAACAGGAAGATGCTTTTCTTCCAAAATTAGTTTCTCATCTGCTCACAAGGGGCCTTAAATTTCTTGAATTGCACTAAGCCATCCAATCCTCAATCACAGTTATTATCTAAAAGTTAACACTGCTGAGACAGTGTTTAGATTTACACTTAATTCAAATAAATTATATCTGGAGGGCAGCTTTTCTTAGGGGTCATACGGAGGGGCCATCAGGTCTTTTCCCAGAGCTCTGTTTATTTCTCTTATTTGTTATAGGACTTATCTGTGTGATGACAGTTCTGTAAAAAGACAGACTACAAGTCGCTCTCTGTTCTGTGCTACAGAAAGCTCCGGCTTAGGTGTCAGGAGACCAGCCGCAGGCACGTTGAGAGCTGCCTGTGAGGATCTCTACTGGGACTCCAGAGCCGTTTGGGTGACTTCCTGTTCCATGCCCTCAGTTGTCTACTCCAGCTTCACTGACTGTATATCAGGGTTTCCTGTTACATCTTTTATAAAGTTTTAAGCTGGATTAAACAGAAGGGGCTGTAGTGTGGAAAACCAATATTAAATATTAAAATTAATTTCAGTGGTTTCTTTTTACTTGTTTTAATATGGCTACTAGAAACTTTAAAATTACTGTGAATATGTGGCTCCTACTCTATTTCTATTGGACAGAACTGCCTTAGAGAATTGTAGTTATTTTTTAAAGTGAAATGTGTGTGTATATTTTAAAAATACTTAAACTTGGGGGGTTACCAACAACCTACATGCTTTCCCCTAAGCCTCAAGTTCTTTCTGTGAGCAGTTAAGATCACCTCCTCATTTCTTGAAGACCAAATACTCAAATGTTTTGAGACTTTAGGAGAACAAAAGAGTCAGAGAAAGGGAGGTGGTCCCTGCTGACAGTGTCCCTGTCAATATGGTGTGAAGTGAGTTGGCCAAAGGGTACTTGCAATTTGATGAGTGAAAGGGAAGAAGACAAGCCACTTCTTAATCCTAGTACCCTACTATCTCCTAAGGTCTCTCCAACCTGTCTTCTAGGAGGGTGGAGACTTTGGGTTGGGAAGTCGAGCAGCCTTCAGCAGGGGCTGGGATGGATCCAGGGGACTGGCTTCTCAGAAAATACTAAACAAATAGAATAAGGTATAGACCAAACTAATACAGAGTAAGCATCTGCTCATACTCTATGGCCCACCTTAACAGGAGCCAGTCATCTCAGTCTGAGTGGGATTCAAAGAATGGTGAGGTGGTGCAAAGGCAGTTAGGAGTCTCCATCCACTCGGAACAGAGCGGAGAGGGAACAGACGGCACAGCGCTCTTCCCGTGCACGAGAACTGAGCTGTCCACCGCGACTCATCCCTGGTGACAAGGTTGCAATAGCAAAGTCATTTTTCTTAAAACAGTGAGTCTTAGTTTTCTCTTTTGCTCTTCACATGGCATCATTTTGGCATTTAGAAGTAAATGATGTGTAAAGTAGAGACTACAGAGACCCTGTTTGTCCTCCCACAGGTGATGTGTGGGTAACAACATCCAGTCCTGTGTCACTCACATATTTCTGCGGGTGAAATATTCTGGGTATTGCACCAGTGACATCTCTTGGGAGCTATTATTACTGTTTATAAAAAGAATTCTTCCTAGATAAACTATAAATTCTGAGTTAATACATACTTTACATAATATCTTGGAACATTTCAGGGGAGGTGGCAATTTTTTTAATATCTTGCTTTGAATATAGAATGTGTGCTTTACAATTAAATTAAGAGGAAATTTCTGTAATGTTTTAATTTACTGAAGGGATTATTCAAAAGTTACCTTATTAAGATTTTAAGATGATATTACTCTTTTAGTATCTGATTTAATCTCTCCATGGTTTCTTTGTTAACTTAAGATAACTGTAGTTTTTTTTTCTAACACCAACTGGGTGTGTCCAACAATTCAGTTGAATTCTGACACTAACGACCCAGAGTTAGCACAGATGCCACAGGTGAAGAGCTCAGCCCCACAAGACTGCCCCCACTTCAGACTCCAGCTGCAAATGGGGTCTCCTGGTTGCCCATACATCTATCTGGCTGAATACCAATTCAGGGGCTCCCACAGTCCCTAATTTACTACAGTGACTTATAGAGCTCAGAAAAGTGATATTTGCCTGCTCTTGCTGGTTTGTTATAAAGGACATGACTCAGGAACAGCCAAGTGGGAGAGATGCATAGAGCAGGACACTGGGGGTGGGGCAGCGCAGGGCTTCCGTGCCCTCTCCTGGCACCCCTCTCTCCCCACCTTGATGTGTTCAACTACCAGCAGGCTCTCTGAGCCCCAATCGTTACATAGGAATGATTGATTAAATCAATAGCCACTGGTGATTGAACTGAATCTTCAGTCCCTTTTCCCTCCCCAGAGGTAGGGGTGGAGGTGGAGCTAAAACATCTAACCTTTTAATGACACAGTTGATTTCTGTGGCAACTAGCCACCATCCGGAAGCCTTGTAGGGACTTTCCAGGAGTCACCTCATTAGCATACAAAAGACACTTGTAACTCTGGGGGAAAAATATGTTCCCAGCCTGGGGCAAATGACCTTTGAAGCTGAAATCAGTCAAAGGGAGAAATAAAGTGGGAGAAACCCATTTATTGCTTACAAGCAGTCATCTACTTCTGCTCACCCATGACTCTGAGACCCAGCTGCAAAACGATCCCACCAACCTTTCATCCCAATATGCTTTTTCTCTTGTACCCTTTATAATCACCTGTTGATATATGGAGAAGGACTTCCTCTCTCCACCCCTTGGAAACACCTATTGATGTGGAGATGCACTAAGACCAGAGGAGAGATTCTGAAAATATTTCAGTTTTACCCACAGCCCACCTCTCCAGAAATATTGCCTACAATCTACTCATTCTCTATCTTCCACAATGGCACCTATGTGAGAAAACTGGAACACTGTATCCAAACTAATAACATACAATAACAACAGCAATAAAATCATGATAATCCTCAAGCCAGAGGATTCAGCTAGGTTCAAAGTCCTATGTAGATTAAGTCCAGAGCGCGCCCATTCCACAGGTGCCAGTAGATGAACAGGTAAGGAGTTCACACAGCAGCTGCACCCAATGGGCCATTCCAGGCCACAGGGACTACAGAAGAAAATAACCTTAAGGGCAATAAGATACATGTTTTAATGACACCAGCATAGGCAAATGTTGTCCATCAGGTAGGATGCATGCAAGAGAGTGATCTAGTGATAAAATAGTGGCAGGAATGGGATCTCATCCTGGTCTAGTATACCAAACTTTCACCCCCCTCCCTGTGGGAGTTGCAGATGGGTCAATATATAGGGCTATGGGAGGTACATGCACTGGCCATAAAGAAAAAACAGAACTTCCCTGTAAGATGCTCTTCCTGGATGTTATGGGTACACTACCATGATCTTTGGGGGCCACTCTGCTGTTACTACAGGAATACACAGGAGGCCAGCTTCCAGGTCATTTTCCCAAGGTGCCTGAAGGGCCAGCCATCACTGGTCCATGTGTCAAAATGTCCAGGGCCACGTCCATTCAACAGTCTCCAGAGTTTAATGCAGTTGGGGCTGGCAGCAGGATGTTTCTCTGCTGGCCATATCCCGGCTTCAATAACTCATCTTTGGTTTGCACATACAGTTGTATAGGAGAGGCAGCAATGTGTATTAGCAAATCCACAGGGCTCAAGGCTCCTTTTCAGGGTTTCTCATTCAAATGCCATAGCACTGTCCTTAAGCGAACTGACCAGCCCCTTAGACTTTTGGTGTAGGACTTCAGGCAAGACGGCAACAAACCATTGTACCTCTCTATCATGCCTGCCCCAGTAGGGTTATATGGTACATGAAACTTCTGCTTTATATTCCTAATTGCTGCACCCATTCTTGTAATGCATGTTCTGTAAAGTGGATGCCTTGATCGTACTCAATCACCTGCGGCCAGCCATAGGCTTCAAAGAGCTGCTTCAGGCTCCTTTTGGTGGTTTGCTGATGTGCATGACATGCAGGAAAAGCAACCAACAGGCCAGTAGCTGTATCTGCACAAGTCATGGCATACTGATATCCTTCTGATATGGGCAGAGGCCCAATACAGTCTGCCACCCGACAAGGGGTATCAGCCCCTTTACTGTTGTCCCCTGTTGCTGTGGGACTCGGTGTAAGTCCCTCTTAGAGCACAGAAGGCACTCCTTCCGGGCTCTGCTGACTTCAAAGGTAAACGGCAGGCCCCGCTGATGAGCTACAGCCCACATTGTCTTTTCCCCTGTAGTGATACAACCACACCACTTGAGGTTTCTTCCATCTGGCCAAGCCCTGGGCTACAAGTCCATGACAAATGGTGGGACTGTGGAGGTATCCCTGTAGAAGGAGAGTGAATGTTCACTGCTGGCCTTCCCACATGAAAGCATACTGTTCCTTTGTTCTTTGTCAATAGAGAAGAAAGAATTAGCAAGGCCCACAACATAATGATACGTCCCTAGTTCATGACTGAAGGTGTCCATAAGGACTGCTATAGAGAGGACAGCAGCATGCAAAGGGGGTGTGACTTTATTCAATTCCCTGTAATCCATGGTCATACACCAGCAGCTATCCACCTTTTCCACTAGCCACTCTTGGGAATTAAAAGGACTGTGAGTTGGCTTTATGATGCTCACTTTCTCCAAATCCTGTAGTTTCTCCAATTTCCTAGTGACCCCCAGGCAATTTACATTGCTTTGTATTTGTCACCCACTGAGGTACAGGCAGAGCTATAGGTGGGTGCTTAGCATGTCCCCTCAGAACTGCCTTTACCACACGTACCCTCAGTCTGAACTCACCTGCAGTGGTCTGTAACTACAGGCCCTGCGGGGTATCTACTCCCGAAATATATTCAGGGTGGGAGAAAGGTACACATTATACTCCTTTGGGGGTAAACGCCCTATCCACAATGTGATTTGGGCTTTCTTCACTCTAACTGCTTTATCCCCAGAGCCGTCTATCACAGCAGGTGTTCCAGGAAAGCACTCAAGGTTTCCATAAATCAGAGAACATTCAGCTCCTGTGTCCACCAGCACTAGGACACGTTGTATATTCATGGGGGACCAATGAATTGCTAATTCTACATGTGGCCTCTGGTCCCCACAATGTCCCCTAGGTGGGGACCTTGACCCTCCCCATTCAGTTGAACCGTGATGCCCAATCGTTGTCCTGTGGGGGTGAGGGCCCAGGAAGATCCTGAGTACTCTCCCTGAGGAAGTCTTTCAGGGACAAAGGCCAAACATGGGGCTTTGCCTCTGGCTTCTGTATCCTGGACTTCAGCAGCTGCAACTACTGCACTGGCTTTAATTGGTGTCACAGTTCTAACAAGATTCTATTGGGCTGCCCATCAAGGTTTCGTTTCACTACTCTTGCCTTTATCAAAGCAACCCATATCTGGGTCCTGGAGACCTTCACAGAGCGCTTTGCACCTCTCCTTTCAGTCTCAGCCCATACTTCCTTCCATGCTCTTATTGTTTCAACCTTTCCCAGATCTGCTATAGCATGAATAACCTCACTTATGGGTTACCCTTTGTGGGGGGCAGGAGTAGTCACTAAGGACCCAAAGACAGATGGGGGAGCTGTATGGAGCACCAGATTTCTAACTCCTACAGTAAACAACTCCTTATCGGGGCCCTGGGGTCCTTATTGTGGGTGATATTTTTCATACCCAATTCCCGTAACACCTGCTGGAGGTCTACATACATTTTCCAGCTAGTGGATAAATATGGTAAATCACCGTGATTAGGCCAAACTGCCCTGATGACAGCTTTCAGCCAATTCAGAAATACCTGATTCCCTGAGGTGTGATGGTCACTCTGCAACTGCTGCCAGAGGGAAGGGTGAGTTGTCAGGGAAGCTAGTCTACCCATTTCAGAACTCGGCATAACAATGTGTTCCACCCCCTTATTTCAAAGAGGCAAAAGCCATGTAAGCAGAGGTTCTGATGGCTTCTGCTGAAACTAGGTGCTCATGTCCACCAGTTCATCCTGGATATAAGGGTGGAGCATGGAGTGTTCCACATCCTGGGGAGGGAGAAGCTCCTCCCCAGAGGAGCCCACAGTTGTTGTGTTTTTATTTTCTTAATTACAACTGGGAAGGCCGCCATACAGGAGAGGCTGGTGTCTCAGGCAGTGGCCTCAGCAGTCGATCAGCCATCGAGCCCACCCTCTCATCCTGTCCCTACATCTCCTCTACCATCTCTAGGGCTAAAGGCACCACTCTTTCCTCCCCTCCCCTATGGCCTCTTGCAACATCGATTCTCCACCTGCTTCCTCCCTTGTGCTAATGTATCTTCCAGGAGTGTGACCTGTCTTCTCCATAACTGTCTCTCTTTCTTAAGGGCACCCCATAAGTCATTGCCTAGCTCCTCCAAGTGATGCTGAAGTGTGTCTTTCTCCTTGATAACACTTTCCCCTATCTCTAAAAACAGATAGCCCACAATCCCAACTGCTACATGGCCACTCAGGGCCTCAGAGCAGTCTTCTATCTCATGGAGGGCTAATTACACACCTTCTGGTGTGTCCACTCTTCCCCAATTCTGGGGGAAACCTCACCCCTCTAGGAGGTGCTTTCCCCTAGACTGCTTCCCCATTAGGAGCTCCCCAATTGGAAGCCCCACAGATTGGGGGCTCCTGTTTGAAGCTGCACCCTCTACCACTGCAGCCAATGTGGCCTCCCCACCATCCACCAAAGTATTTCTGGGCATCTCCCCACCATCTCTTGGGGAAGCCTGACAAGTGTCTCACCCATGAAGCCAGATTTCGGGTTCAGAGGTCCTGCTAACTACCGTCAGGTGTAACTTTGGGGGAAATATGTTCCCATTCTGGGGCAAATAACCTTTGAAGCCAAAATCAGTCAAAGGGAGAAATAAAGGGGGAGAAACCTGTTTATTGCCTACTAGCAGTCATCTACTACTGCTTGCCTGTGTCTCTTGCAACTCAGCTGCAAAAAGGATACCACCAAGCCTCTCCAATCTAGATATGCCCTCACTCTCCCCAACCTTGCAATCACCTATTGATATGGAGATGGACTACTTCTCTCCACCCCTTAGAAACACCTATTGATATGGAGACTCACTGAGGCCCCGTGAAACATTCTGGAAATACTGCATTTTCACACAAAACACTAAATTCCAAAGTTTTTAGGAACTCTGGACCAGAAATCAGAGACAAATAACAAGTATTTGTTTTTTATGATACCTCCCAAATGATCATGATGAGCATAGCAATCAGTAACATTTGTGTGATGTCAGGCAGTGTTCTGAGTGCTAAACAGTGATTTGCTCATTACTCACAGTGAAGGTGGGGAGGATGTGTAACCCTCAGAGATTCTGATGTGCAGTAGATAGAGGGTGAGTGCAGGAATCAGTGTTTCTAATAAACTCTCTGGGTGATTTGAATTCAAGTGTTCCACAGATTACTCCTTGAAGAGACAAAATACACCCTTTAACACAGTTTTGACTGTTCTACCTTGTTTAGTCCAGCTGCTATAAGACCAAAAAGCATGTTTTTATTTAGGAAGTCTGATTTATATTCTCTAAAGTTGATATATATATATATGTTTGCCAATGGTTTTACTGTAATGCCAATTTGGTGCTATAGTTCTCAGCAGGTGTTTAGGCCATTTTTGTTTATGAAATGGAGAGCAAAGCGATACTTGAAAATCTCCCGTGTCCTACAGACTTCATCAAGAGTTATGCCCTAGCAACACTGCAAATACCTAAAAGAGCTTCTCAGCCTTATCACTCGATGTTTGGGGTCGGATAATTCCTTGTGGGGAGCCACCCTGCGTACTGAGTATGTTCAGCAGCATCTCTGATCTCCATTCACTAGATGCCAGCAACACGCTCCCCTTCACTTCCTCCAGGTGTGACACCAGTCCCAGTGTGTCCAGACATTGCCAGATGTTCTCTGCGGGCAAAATATGCTCTGGTTGAGAACTGCTGCTCTAAAGGAAATCAGAGAAGTGTCCTGTGATAACCTTCCCTCTTCTTCTTCTCTCTATTTGCTTAAATGGTTTTATACTGTAGGGAAATATGGAAAACATCAGAGAGCTAGTTAAAGGCACTTTGAGTTCAAGGTAAGTAAGTACAAACACCTAGGTCCTCCTCTGGCCCATCAGGTGCTTTCTGGACCTCAAGCTGGAGTCCCAGTGCAGTGAAGGGAGCTGAGAGATCTGTGCTGGCTTCACTTTCCCCCAGAGTTTCAATGACCCTGAAATGTAGACGAAACCATTCTTACCCACCATCATGACAACTAGTTCCTGAATTAGACCCTTGAAAATCTCAGCTTGTCAACAGGAACATTTCCAAGAGCAGCTCTTAGGCATTGTAAACGTGCATGTGTTGTGCTTCTGGACATGACTGTAGCTCGAATTAGCATCAGAAGCAGGACCCAGGTCTTCAGGACTTCAGGGGATCTTCTGTGAGAGGAATGACCACTTAGGAGATATTTCCAATGTTATTAATAGTGTGCCTCAGGTTGTTGAGACTGGCCCAAGGAGGAAATTAATTTATAATAAGGCTTTCTCTTTCTATAAAGTGACATCTTCCCTTCTTGATTTGGGTTAATGAAAGCTGTTTCCTATTTTCTGGAATTCAGAAAAAGTAGTGGAGGAACCACAGATTTCTTCTTCTGGGGAAATATAGCACTGATAGACATGCCCTAGAAGGTTGTGCTTGTTGATTTCTAGGGAATTGTCAGGATCAGCTCTGCTCTGGGCTACAGGAGGAAGGCAAAGTCCACCCCTTTCCTCCTGTACTAAGTTTTCTTTTTGCCACCAAATGTTCCTACTTGTCACACCTACAATTTCGATGTTGTCCTAAAGAAATGTGAAGATGGCTATGTGGCCAACTTTTAGTGTTTTAGGGCTTAGAGTTACCTCTCTAGAAAAAGGAGACCTTGTAGTTCAATGTGGTCTATCCTTTCACAAGGAAACACTAGGGTTAAGGATAAACCTATGGTAATGAACCGAGTGGATTTTCCTGGAGCATGCCTATCACCTATCTCTTTCCTAGCATTACATGAAGTCAGCAGTATTGGGAGACAATTCTCCAAGGGTCTCTAGGTTTCTGCAGATATCATGTTAGGTACTGACTACCCTTTGCCTCATATGTACTATCTTTCCAAGAACATTTATATCATGAGCAGCTTTGGAAGATACAGTCTTTGTCCTCAGAGCAAACATCAGATTTTCTTACAGCTTTGGAAAATAGAGATTATGTCTCCCTACAGAGGAAAGAATATGCTTATTGCCATGATAAAAGATTTGTATTATCTAATCTCAAGGTTTGTCTTCTGTAATAAAATCCCTCTGCTTGCTTGTATAATCTGGCCTTCCTCATGTTGCTCTGTAGGAAATGGGGCTCAGGGAACTGGTGAAAAATGTTACTGCTCTGGACATTGCTAATACTGTGAATAAAAAACAGTACTTTGGGTCTGATCCAAGCGACTTGTGTCTTCTATTATCTGTGAAACTGTAATGGGTTAATTCATTAGCTCGCAAATGGAGTAAAATTTCAGACATTTAATTCTTGACTAGCAGCTAAATTTTCAAGAATTATAGACCAACAGACAAAGAAGAGGTTATCAAAGCGGCTGGGGATATATCCTGATTATCAAGGGCAAATCGGGCTGCTGCTATGCAATGGGGTGGTGGAAACTATATTTGGAATCCCTGGGTGGGGAGGTTCTCTGGGGCACCTCTTAGAATTTGTCCAATAAAAAAGTTAATGGAAAATGGCAGCAATTAAAGAACAATTGAGGACTCAGAGTTTTGACAGTAAATGTTTGGACCATTTCACTAAGTAAAAATATGGTATGCATACTGGAATAAAGTATTTTATATATATCAACTGTGGATCTTAGCAGATACAGAAATGAAGACTATGACAGCTCTTCCTGGCTAATTTCTCTTCTCATCCCTCCTCCTTTCCTCTTATTTTTTGCTTTTTATTGACATTTTATTTTTGCAATAAAAAGATTTTCTTTTTTTTTTTTTTTTTTTTTTTTTTTTTTTTTTTTTTGGGTATCCTTAATCTACAATTACATGTGCAATATTATGGTTATTAAACTACCCCCTTCATCAGGTCCCGCCCACCAACCCCATTACAGTCACTGTCCATCAGCGTAGTGAGATGCTATAGAATCACTATCCTCCTTTCCTCTTACGGGTTAATTTTACCATATAGTCTTGAGGCTACCAATGTCAGACAGCATTATAACTGAACTAGAAGGAGCTAACATCATCCAAAGGGGTTTACTGCGATCATCTGCCATAAACGGATGTCATGACTCCTAGGACTTTGTGCTTTTTATATTTGAGGAGAGCGTTAGATCATCTTCATTTGTACAAAGGTTATTTGCATTATGTCAAGCAGAAGCTTAAAGGTGCTAGTGTTGAGGTGTGGACATTCAAATGTATACAGAGGAGTGTGTATGTGTGTGTGTGTGTGTGTGTGTTTTCATGTGTGAGCACTTGACTAGTCAAAGGGATAGATGGTATTGGTAATTTGCCCTTTATCACAGCTTCTAATTCACTCTTCTTTACCAGCTGGCTTCAGAAAAAGGCTGGAGGAGGAGAAAAGCTGATTCCTTCCTCGTGTTTGCTCTTTCTGTCAGCATTACTTCAGTAACAGCACTCCACCCCAGCAATGGCACTTGGTTACAAGCTCCAGTTTATTTCTGGGCCCCTAGACACAAATTGCTGCTTCTGAGGTGTAGGCACTAGCTGGGTAGCAGCCCCCCACTCTGGAAGCCTGAACCACAATGCCATGACCTCTTCCCCAACCCTCTAGATTCTGACAACCTCAACTTTTGGGTCTTCCACCGATTGAGGTGGTAGCTGTTCCCTGTGTTTATTACCTCTGTCCCCCTCACTGATCTCCTTTCGCTCTTGCATTCCTCCGATAGCTGTGTAACTGGTTTCTCACATTAACTTTTCTCTGTTGAAGTACTCAGTGCAATTTCTATTGTCCTGAGTAGACCCTGACAGATATAACTGACTTCAAGACATGTTCTTTACCCATATTTCTATCAGTGAATTGCATTGTAGCTGAATATTAGTGATACTTAAAGCTGCCAGTTTGACTTTTGTAAATTCACTTGAGGCAAGAAGTCAGATAGAGAAAAGAAGTTAAAATCATGAGCAAATGTGTGAGATAAATTATGAGTTTTCAATTACTGTTCTATTTCCTTTTGTCATTGTTTCAAGCATTTCTTATAAACAGCATTTAAGGCACTTTTTTAAAGCTCACTTAGTTTCTGACTGTAATGGGTAAATTAAGACCATTCACAGTCAGTATAAAAGCTGGTATATTTGATTTTAATTCTTCCATTTTGCTCTGATTTAAAAAAAAATAGTTTCACTGCTGTTTCCTTTTGCCTTTTCCCTATTTTTCCTGGTTTGGTTATCCTAATTTTCATCCCTATTTCCCTGAATAATCAAAAATGAACTATGTGACTATAGAAGAATGGGTTTTTTTCCTTTGAGAAAGACCAGAGTTTTTGAATGACCTTTGTCTAATTGTCATGATCTCACTCATATGGCTCTGCCAGGGATCCTTTTAGGGAGAGTAGGTTGGCAGAATAGATTCAGAGGATGTCATCTGGGTGCTTTAGACTCTACATGGTGAGATTGCTTTCTATTCATTAGATATTCTCACACACACATTATCTCTAAAAAATAAAGAAAATTAAGTCCAAAGATAAAACTTTCAAATAGAAAAAGTTCTGCTATGAAAAGAGCTTATTAACTGAATTGCTGTGAATGTCGTCACTGGCCTTCATGGTCTGGTATGCGTGCTCTCCGGACGGCGCTGCTTACCCTGGCGATTTCCCGGGCATCTGGAGACACAGCCCATGGGTTTTTCCTGTAAATCTTTCCCTGACCACCCTCCCCAAACTTGCTTCCTTCTTTGTGCCCCTCTGTGCTTTAGGCAAGCCTCTATTACAGCTCCTATAACACTGTACTCTGCTCTAGGCTACAC
This sequence comes from Smutsia gigantea, assembly GCA_032199065.1. NCBI lineage: Eukaryota > Metazoa > Chordata > Mammalia > Pholidota > Manidae > Smutsia > Smutsia gigantea. Next base: position 321,481 of record JAVSCE010008840.1, on the reverse strand, counting down.
ACTATTTGAGGGCAAAAGCTTTGGTTCATCATCTTTGTATCTTCGGTACTTAGCACCAGGCTTGATAAATACTGTTGAGTAGTTAATTGTTTTGCCGGTAGTAAATGGTTTATTTATGAGAACACATTTCTGGCATTTCTTTCATTTTTGCTTTTTTTCTAAAAGTAACAGAAAAAAACAATCTCAGAGTTCATGTTGCCTCTAAGGAACATATATAGTATTTTCACTAGTCCTATTAATATATTCCCCTAATAAATTGAGAATTTGGGTTTAGGCCTTCTGCACCATGTGTCTCTCCTCTCCTCAAAGACCCCTTGGCAGATTCCTATGTATCAGTGATACACGCCTGAAGCCAACCTTCTTGCTGATGGGAGCAGACATTGGCAACTAGTCTACCTGGATCAGCCCCACTAGCTGGAATGATTTCATTGAGACGTTCTTAGGGCTGATCCAGTTTTTGGTAGTTTGAAGCTTTTTTTCAGAGACAAGCTTATGAACCCCCCTTCTTTAACCTAATATCATCTTTTTAATCTCACCTTCCCCAGATTAAGGCCTTTATTTAGCATGACAGCAACTGAATGTTCCCCATTTCTGACTGATATTCAGGTCCAGTACCTAAAGTCAATGTGAAAAAGAGTGATGTGAGAAGGTTTGAAATATAAATTCATTAAGGTCTGACGTCTTCTGGAAACTGTAGGACTAGCACACAGTCACTCTCTGCTCCAGCTATAAAAATATCACTGTAGGTTTAAACTAAGATAAGTAACTTGGACCTCCTTTGTAAGAAATCCATCATTTTAAAAATGCAGAGAAACCATTGGGAAGCAGCTTTCACAAACTCAAGGACTCCTTATTTCCAGAGTGAAAATATGTTCTATGTTACAGACGGCGGTAGGAGCCAGAAGGTGTTTCACAAACTGGCCAGGCTGGTGTCTCCCATCCCCCTGACTAGGTCAGAGGTGCCCCCATCTCCTCTCACTCACACCATCCTCTCCACCACAAAAGCTCTGTTCCTCTTCTGTCTAGGGATTTAAAGCTTATATTTTTCCTTTAAGACCTGGCTGAAGCCCTGCACCCTGGGCCAAGACAATTGGTTTCTATTAAGAAATATTATAATTTCAAATTTGTCCACATTGGACTTTGCAACAATGAAAACACCCAGATCTTTTCATGTGAATTGTTCTCCAGCCATCAAGTTCCCTATTTTATACTTTCATACTTTTGTTCATGAATTTCAGCTGTTTCTGGCTTCTCCCCAGATCTCCAGAGTCCTGTACCATGTCTCCTCTCTATGCACAGAGGGACTTGGCCCAGCCTTGCTCTGAGCCCTGGGTGTGCATCCTGCATGTTCATCTGATGCTGTGAGGCCAACTTGATATGTTAGCCTTTCCCCTTGAACAAGCTACTAACTTGGGACAAGCTGGGTTATTACCACCACCTCCAACTTCTATATCAATCATGAAGGAGAGAATCCTGCTCCTGGACCAAGGGCGGATGAACAGCGGGACACAGTTGAGGCCGCTACTCCTTTGACCTCTGCTAAGGCCCTGGATGTTGAGGGCATACTTCCATGCACCCGTGGGGATAGCTTAGGGGAAGTTGGTATACACTGTGCTCCCTTGCCCTTGCCCCTCACCTAATGCAGTAGACTCTGGAGCAATTATAATGTGCCTTTGGTGAGCTAAAGTTAACCTATACTCACAGAGAGGCCAGGTGTCAGGACTGGAGGTGTGCAAAGGGCTGGGAGGCACATGGACAGGACTCTTGCCATATTTGGATATCATATTTGTCTGTATTGGTGCTAAGGACAATCTTGTCCTCCCAGGGGCTCCCTCAGTCACTTTACCTTCTAGGCCTTCATGTAAGTAACTATGTAAAATACATCCTGTAAGAAACAAGAACAGAGACTATAGAATGGAACATCACTAGGGACCTTCATGTTGGTGATATTACATACTTTGGGCAGATTCGTTCACAATAGTCTTTTTGTGAATATGTGGAGTTCAGCTCAGTTCCCAAGGCATGACATGAGATTCCATAAGTGCAGAGGCAGAATAATAATAGTAAATAATAATGGTCAGCAGAGTAAACCTCACTCAGCTTAGCGGCTGATGCAAAGTGGTATCTCCTGAGGGCCCGTGAACAGGCTAGGGTAGAAGTTTCTGCCCAGTAAATGTGAGTTAAAGGCAATGACATATCTGATCTTCTCCCTTGGTGAGAACCAGCCCAGGGCAGGGACCTGAGGGGTCCATGGGAGGTGAGGGTGGGAGTGGGTGGGGCCAAAAAAAAGTCAAGATCTATAAAAAAGAAGCTGGAAAAAGAAAGAGGATCCAAGATTCAAGTCCAAGACTATTAGGCATAGAGTGAAATTGGTCTCTTGAAAAAATTTCTGGCAACAGAACATGAAGAAGATAAAGCCAGCAGGATTCAGAGGGGAAACTAAATGCTGGCATGGAGGGAAGGTGCTGGGGGAAAAAAATAGGAATGGAAGTAGCTATTATGAGCACCAGGACTTTACAGGCAATGAGGGTAAGTGGATTGCTTCAGTCACAATATTTCTTTAAAAAGTAGAACTATAAAAAAAGGAAGAAACCTGTGCATGAATATTCATAGCAGCTTTATTTGTAAAAGCCAAAAACTTGTCATTTGTAAGAGCCGTGATGTCCTTCAAGAGCTGAGGGGTTAAACTGGCACATGGATACCATAGCATACTGCTCAGCCATAACAAAGGGAATACATTATTAATACCCACTTGGGAATCACTGGGGAATTACTCTGCGTTCCGAAATCAGAATTCCAAAAGGTTACATACTGTGTGATTCTGTTTATATGACATTTTTGAAGGCAAGATTTTATAAATGGAGAACAGATTAGTTGTTGCCAGGGATTAAGGACTCGGGGTGAAGAGAATAAGATGGGTGTGTTGTATCTGTGTCAAATCCTGGTTGTGATTTATACCATAATTTTGCAAAATGTTACCTTTGGGGAAACTGGGAAAAGTGCATGAAGGATTCTCTGTGTATTGTTTCTTACACTTGCATGTGAGTCTACAATTATCTCAATAAAAATTTCAACTAAAAAGTTCGAGACAGAGAGTCACATAATGAAATGACTCTTGTTAAACCTAAAAGCAATGTAATCTAATTCAACAACATACTTATTTTGGATGCCTGTTAAGTGACAGCTGTTGAGCTATGTGATAAGAAAGCTCAAAAGGTCAGATGCCTTATCTAAGGGCATGCCTGGCCAGAGAGAATTCTCTGAAATCCATCTGATTTCACAAAAGGTTTCCTAAGAAAGACAATAATGAACTTCTTCCTCCATTGTGTTTTGGGACTCAGGAAGAACTGAGTGAATATGTGACAGTCCCAGAGACTTATACAATGAATACCACCAAACTGGCTTAAGCACAAGATCTAACAGAACTGATATGATGAAGCACATTTGAAAGGCTTTGGTAGCAATATCAGTTACTCAGGAGGGTTTTCAAATTTTAAAGAATATGTGCAGGTTGAAGAACCAAAAGCAGATCCCTAAGATATCCATGGCCACATCTGGGGAGCAGAGTTTCATTGAGTCCTCCAGGACATAGAGGCCTCTTGCTTCTGTCCACTGTCAGGCTGAAACCATAAATTACCTGTACTACCTGAAGATGTCTACTCTGTTAGTAGATGGAAGAGTTTGGATAGATTGAGTTACTTTATTTTCCTCTCCTCCAGAGAAACTTGTCAGACTACCTTTCTCAGCTCTCCTAGAAGTCAGGTATGACCACATGCCTGAGTTCTATCAATGGGAAAGTCCCAGCAGATACTGACCAGATATCCTACAATTCAGCTCAATTCTGACATGATTTACCTAGAAAACAACATCAGATCCTACAGGTTAAGGGCTCAGTCCCACAAGACTGCCCCACTCCTTCCTGCCCACTTTGAGAAGTCCAGGTTGTCGACTCTGCTTCTGACTGGCTGGCTGTAGATGGGAGGTTCCCACAAATTCCTCCTTAGGTTGGATTAATTTGCTGGTATATCTCATGGAACTCAAAGAAACATTTACAGGTTTATTATAAGAGGATATATGTGGGAAGAATTTTCATACCCTTACCATGCACATCATTCTTTCTCAATCTCCACACGTTCATCCACCCAGAAGTTCTTTGAATCTATTTCTTTGGGCTTTTATGGAGAATTTATTATATAAGTATAATCAATTAAATCATTGGCCATTGGTGATGAACTCAGTCCCCATCCCTCCTCCCCTTACTGGAAATCAGGGGGTGGAACTAAAAGTTCCAACCCTTCAAACACCTGGTTGTTTCCCTTGGCAACTAGCCCCTAACCTTAGGTGCTATCCAAAAGTCACCTTATTAACATAACAAAAAACACCTTTATCCTTTTCAATACTTAGGAAGTTCCAAGGGCTTTAGGAGTTCTGTGCTGGGAACATGACTAAGACCAAACCCATATTTCTTCCTACAAATCGTATTACAGATTGGATATAATGAAACTAAAAATAATGTTTGCAAATAGTTTTTTATCATGTAAATGGTTATTGTTAAGGGTAGTGAAATATGTCCACCAAATAAAACTATAGGAGTTCAATGCCACCTTAAAATATGCCACTTTTGTATATTGATTATTTTGAATAGCAAGCACTTGATAAACAATAAATGCAAGGAGATGCTTTCTTTGAACTCCTTTATTTGCCTAAGGACAGAACCTCCAGAAGGAACTCAATTGTCATAGAGCACCCCCCCCTAGGAGTTTCATCAACAAAGAAAACCTTACTCTCATCACAGAAGAGACTAGACGTGGACACTATAGACTGTCACAAACTATCATAGCTCCCATCTATTCTTCTAAGGATCCATTCATCTTTCCTAAAAGTCATTTATTCTCCCTTATGAGGCCTACATCCTGCTTCCCTTTCCCTACTAAGACGATAATTAAGCCTGAGTTCTAAGCCACCTCTGAGTGTTACTCGTTTTTCCCTGGGTACCTCCCATGTATGTATGAGGTATACATGTTAATAAACGTTTGTTTTTCTCTCATTAATATGTCCTTTATTACAGAGGTCTGGGCTAAGAACTCAGAAAGTAGATGGAAAATTGTATTTCCTCCTCTATAATTGTTAGAATGATATGTGACTAGGACAGTGTACAAAACTGTTTTTTCTAAATCATCCCTAATGCATTTTTGAAAATAGAAAAAAAGTGACAAAATGTTAAAGTTAAAAAATGGAAAATTAAGTTCTTTGGAAATCCACATCCCTTCCCTTAGACCCAGTACTGCCCCATACGTTGGAGCATCTCTCCTCCTCCAGCCTTGGTTCTCTCCAAAGGGTGAGGAATATTCTGGGGCAAGAGCCATGCCTATCTGGAGCTCATCTCTCACCTCCAGCCCCTTACTCTTATTCTCTTCTTCAGGTACCCCACACACACTATGTGTGTGTTAGACGACACACACTGTGCACAACCAATGGCCCAAAGGTGGCCAAGAAACAGCTGTCTGTGGGTGTGGAGAGTTGTGATATAGATGTGTAAGGGAGGGGAGAAATTTCCTCTACTTCCAAGCTCTTGCTAGGTCCCCTATTAAAAAAGACAGGTTAATAAGAGAAAAACAGAAGTTTTTTAACATGTATACCTCATATATACATGGGAGAGACCTGGGAAAAATGAGTAACTCATAGGTTTGATTAGAACTTGAGTTTATATAGTATCTCAGTAAAGTTACACTTAAGTTTTATAGAAGTGACAAGACCAAGGGAAAGGACCTTGACTCTCTAGAACAGCAAATAATGGGAAGGCAAATATATAGGAAACTAATGGTAATAAAAGCTGGATAGTAAAGCTTGTTACATAGATTCCTCTGGTGCCATCTCCAGGCAGATAGGATCTAAAGTTATCTTTGGTGATTAATTCCTGTCCTTCTCGGTAGAGAGGGGAGGAGGGACATCTTTGAAAATGTATGTCTCGCTTTTAGGCAAATACAGGGAGGTCAGGGAACTTTTCTTGTATCTGCTTCTTCTCAGTTGTCTTCAGCTCAAAATAATCTTTATGCCAAAAGGGCATATTTTTGGTGTGACATATTCTTTTACTCCACAGTTGGTGCTTGAATGCATGAACTGAGGTGTCCATACACATGTGCAAATGGCCCTTTATGGTGCTGGATGGACACATGGGTAAGAAAAGCAAGGGAATTGGCTGCAGGCCAGGAGACCAGGGGCTAGCCCTCCCTGCATTGTTGTGTTCTACCACAAAACTTGTAGATTTGAACTTGGCTTCTAGGTCATTATGAAGATATGTTGGTCAAATTAAAGGATACAGCATATTTCACTAGTTCGTGAGTTTGCCTTACAAGCTTAAATATTTAGGCAGATGGTATCCGAGCCTCCATGTGCACTTTTGCTCCAAGCCCTGCAGGGTTAGGAACAGGACTGTTTAAATATTCCAGTTATCAACATTTTACCACATGGGCTTGCTTGCTGTATCTATTATCTATCTATATATCATCTATGTATGTATCTATTTATCTGTTTATCTATCTCTATCTATCATCTATCATCTATCTATCTACATCAATGTGCCTTTTTTTAAAGGCTGGACTATGTGAAAGTATGTTGCAGACATCATGACGTTTCATCTCTAAATACTTCCCCATGTGTTTTCAAAGGACAAGAACAGTGTCCTGTATAACCACAACACCACATCATACCGAAGAAGTTTAATATTGTTATAATAAAACTACCTATATATATAGCCTATATTCATATTTTCTCCATCACCTTAAAAATGCCCCTTTGAGGTTTTTTTTTTTTTTTTGGTGGGTGAGTGGTTTCCAAACTAAGATCCAATCAAGGATTACCCATTATATTTGTTTTTCATGTTGTATAGTAATAAAGTTGTAAAAATATCAAAAAAGCCTTTATCTTAACAGAGGTAAAATTAGATCTTTCAGTGTAATTGGTGGAAGTATCAAAACACCAAACATATTTGTAGAAACAGATACAAAGTCTTCAGAAATTTAAGGGAGTGAGGGGAGAATAAGTGCTAATAGCCTTCAAAATTTAATTTCATAGTTTTTCCAAGGCTGTTATTCATAAATGATATGTACTTGCTATTCCTTCTGTAGGCTTCTGCTGTGATTTTATATTTATCCCCAAATTTAGGAAGAATAAAGACAATGTCAGGTGAGGGAAATTTTAAAGTAAATAAAACTCTAAGCCAGTTGTAGTCATGGGTTTTTAATAAGTAAATTTGTAGTTTGTCCATTTGCAAATCCATATAATACTAAACACTGAATTCCTCACCTCTCTCTTGGCCAGACTTATTTTTCGCTGTCCTTGCATGTGGCAATCAAACACTGATGTTTGTGAAAATTCGATCTTTCCTGATAGAGCATTCTTTTTCATGAGAACACACTGTAATGTTATAAGCATGTCTTATAAGATTTTATTCAAGAATAAAAATATTCTTAATGAGACACATTTAACAGACAAACATCGTGTATTAGAGATCAATGCCCTAGATATTCATTTGGAATCCCCAGCATAGTTTTATTTGAACCCAAGAATCCATATCAAAACTGACATTAAAAAAAAATTTGTGGGTGCAAGAAAATAAAAAAAGAAGTAAACAAAATCTTGACTTCTTAAATATTTTTAACCTCAAATGATTTGTTTAATTGTAAAGATATAACTAGTTTAAGATCAGAAAGATAATATTGTCTATGTAGAATGTTGTGTGTGTGTGTATCTATATTTATATATATATATATAATTTCTTTTTGTTTATTTATTACGCAGCATGCTACATAGACAAATATTCATGCATCTAACTCAGTGCTATTCAAAGTGTGGTCCATGGGCAGGAACAAGTTGGCAAAGTATTGTTGCAATACATTTCTAAGACTAAGATGGAACTGCTCCTACCCAGGGTATCATGTCAACAAACCGAAACTTAGATAACTTTGATGCCCCTCTAAATGTCCAGCTTCACCAGTGTGGGGAAAATGGATATTTCTGACCAGGATTCCCACCTGGCCTTAATAGCGTCCACTGCATATACATGTAAGAGCCTGTTTGCACATCTATGGAATGTTTACTGGGGACAGGGCGTTTGGCCAATCACGGGATTGCCGGCCAAGGGAGGGGTAGAGAGGAAACACCCATTCTCTCCTCACCCTGTGTTCCTGGTACATAATTGGTCAGACGTCCACCAGTCATCAGAGCCCCACCCACAGAGTTCCTCCCAGTGCGAAGGGCAGAGACGGAGAGAGTCAGGAGAGCAGGGAGAGAGTAGTGCTCCTAGAGGACTAAGCTCATGAGGGGGAGCAGAACCTGCCGCAGGCCTGGGGAGCTACGTTCAAGCCAGCTGCATGGACCAAGCTGTCTGTGAACGCTGTGGGAATAAACGGGATACCCCTTTTAAGCCCCCAACATCTTGCCCTTTATTCAGTCTCAGCAAATTCATTGGCAACTTGCCCAGGGCAGGGAACCCCTCTTCCCAGAGCTACGACCAGAAATGCAGTATATCCAGTCAACCAGTCCCCAAATGCCAAGTCAGCTCTGGGCTCTGTACTTATTTCCTGTTTCTTCTCACCCCAAACAAGGTTGACCGTGTGGCCCTAACCAATCATATATTTTCTATTTCTTTCTTCTTCTTTATTATTTGTCCTATAAAAGCTTCCTGTTTTCCACCCCATTTTGCAATTCTCCAAATGGAAACTGTCCAGTTTCATGAGGTGTTAAAGTTTTTTTGTATTACCTAGGTTGTCTTCTTTAATCATTTTAAACACACTCCATAAAGAAATGAGCAATATATCAAGAATAAGCATTTAGAAACTTGTAAAACAGAGTGAGTAGTTTTATGTATATTGAATCTAAGAATATAAAATGTGGTTGGTATTTTGTATGTCTTTTTATTCCATTTTCCAGTTATTCTGTTTTGTTGTATTTTATAAAGGCATCAGTTCATGATGAATTGGGAAAATAAAAACTTTCTTCACCTCAGTTTGAGAAGCACTGTTCTGAAAAATGGTGTTTGGCAGGAGTGTGGAGTGTGTTTGTGTGTGGGTGAGTGTAGGATAGAAGGAAAAGAGAGGTGCAGCATCATTAGATCAACTACAATATCATTTGTGAAAGAGTTGGAGTTTATTTTTAATAATAAAAGACCATATATAGTTTAGCATTGTTCTTACTATTTCCCAACATGATGCAAATAAAGGGGTTCAGAACAAGCCTCTGCCAAAATAAGCCACTTTGGCATGTGAATTATTTTGAGCTGAAGGCAGTCAAGATCAGCAGACTCAGGGCAAGCTCTTTACCTCCCAACTGTCTAAAAGAAATAGAAATGTCTCTATTTGTGAGGAAAATCTGCAATTGTAAAGGAAATTTACATGGGAAAGGGAACTAGAAGAGAGCTACTCTCAGAGATAACTCTCTTACCTAATTAGCACAACAGTGCAAACTTTATCAAATATTTCCTCCTCTCACCTTCCTGTGCATTGTCTTCCCCACTTTGAAGTCCTAGGCCTTATCCTTTTCCTTAGCTCAGGATGGTATAGAAGCTTCAATTACTTGGCTGCCTTTTGGGTCTCATATCTTTGTGAGGTCCCCATACATACATGTAATTAAATTTGTTTTCTTCTGTTTATCTATTTTATGTCATTTTAATTATTAGACCAACCACAGAACCAAGAAGAGTAGAAGGAAAAAATATTCCTTCTCTACACAAACAAATTCTTAAATCAGCAAATGGATTAACTTATCATCTATTATTACATGAAATAATTTTTAGAAAATAAAAGAAAAAATAGATGTGCCAAGCCACAGCACTTGAACATTTTTAGTATATTTTTCTCTCTGGTTTATTTTCTTCCTTTCAACTAACTCATCCTTCCCTTACAGTGTCCATACTATCCAATAATGGCTTCCCATGTTACTAATGTAGGGGAAGAAAAAATAATTTTCCCTCTACCTTCCTTAGTTCTTAGCTGGGAACTCTGTAACAAAAGACAGATTACTAAGAGAAATGTAAACAGAAGTTTATTCATAGGTATACCTCATGTTATACACAGGAGATACCCAGGAAAACAGTAACTCTCAGAGGTGGTTTAGAATTCAAGCTTAAATAGCACCTTCAGCTAAAAATAAAAGAGTGAAGGGTGTGGACAAGGCCAGTAATGGGAGAGATGACCCGGAAAAGTACAGTAAATGAGAGTGAGGTTTGTTATGCAGGTTTAAATTGGTGCTTCTCCACTGAGCAGAGGTCTTGTGATTTAGTCATCCTCCTCTTCCTGCCATTCACAAATGGAGATTTCCTTGTAAATGTAAATTTCCCTTACAAAAGAATAAGTTCTACTCTGTTTTCATAGCTTCTCTTGTGTGTTTCTCAAAATAATCCTTATGCCAACAAGGCATATATTGTGGTGACATATTCTGCCCCCCTCACTAGTCAGGGCCGATGTCCACACTCACTTCCCTTCAGTCCCAAAGCCTCTCGGGATGAGTGTGAACCACTCACCTCTCTCTCACAGATGTTCTTTGTTGGTGCATCTCTTCCATTCCTCCAACAGCCTTTTTTTCTTTCATTTCCCTCTGCTCTTCCTTCATCCATCATAGCAGTTTCTGAAATCCCATTTTCTCTGAAAGCTTTCCTTCTATAACCTCATCCCACTCAGAGTACTCCTTAGATGACAACAATGTTTACACCTACATAGTACAGTTTTTAATTTTGCGCAATCGTTTGTGATTGTTCTCAAGCCATGCCCCCTATCAGCCTCCAGCTTCTGCAGCACAATCCCTTTGGATTCTAAATCCTTCTGAATAGGAACAACTACACTTGTTCTAAAGTTAAGCTGCCCAATACAGCAGCGATCAGCTACTTAAGTTCAAATATTGAAATTTTAAGTACTTACTATTAAATTTAACTTCATTAGTATTAAATAAAATTAAAAATTCAATTCCTTAGTTGCATTAGCCAGACTTCAAGTGCTCGATGGCTACATGTGGTGACCTGCTATCATACTGGATTCCGTGAGTGCAGACTATTTCCATCATTGCAGAAAGTTCTATTGGATAACACTGTTTTAGTATTCCCCATAACATCTGTTATAGCTCCCTATTTAAGAGGACAGCCATTAAATTAATATGCAACAAACAATATAGAACACACAGTAGTACTAATAAGGTTACTATTTCTAACATCAAGGGAAGTCTCCTTTATGATATATCATTAAAAAATTTAAGGGATGGAATAGAAAGAGAGAGATATTGAGAGACTTATTTGAAAGAAAAAAGCACCAGCAATAAAAAAAGAGAATACCTTACCTATATATTTTCATGGAGGTGTATGTGATTCTTGTGAGAATATAAAAATGAGAGACTCCACGAATTACAAAGTCTTAGACAAGGTATTGTTACAACATGAACAATTGGCTATTATTCCTGGTTTTAAAGTAAAAGGAGATGGGATAGTGACTTGAAATGTTTGAAAAGCCTTTCTTCATTATTTTTTCTCACTATATTTTACCACAGGATTCAGACTCAGTCTCTCCAGGGGAGCTGAACACACAGGAAACACTGAAAAATGTTATTGCTTTCAAGAGCATCAAGACGCACCCCCAAACAGAAGCTTTGAGCTCTGCAACTAGCTGAGCTTGTGGACAGGCATCCTTCCTCATCTGGTGAGCCACATTCTTGGTTTCTGAATCCCATCTTTAGCTAGAAAACCATCTGTCATAGGCAGAGAGGCCACAGACTCTCCAGGGCCTCTCTGTCTCTGTCCCTATCTGTTTGTCTCTGTCTGTCTCTCTCTCAACTCTGAATTGCTGGCTGCCCTCCAGCACCGACATTGGATTGGCAGTTGCTTTTTCTACATGCCTTTTAAACTGCATGTAGGGATCACAAAATAACACCTTTTGGGAGGATAGGCAATGTTTTTGCTCAACAGAATAGAGTTTTTACAGGAAAATATTGCTGTTTCATGTACAATTGGGTGAAAACATAATGTCTTCATTAGTGTTTCTATAAGCGGCACAGAAAGGTTCTCAGTGCTGGAAGAGGCATGAAGAACCACTTAGTCGCAGACAAGGACGTGCCTGCTGAGAAGCGCTCACCCAGTCTCTGCTTAGGAACTACATGCATATCAGTGAGTGTCCTAGCAGGAAGGAGATAGCACACTGCAACTAGGTAACAGAAAATGGCTGTTTCAGAATTGTGGACAGGCTTTTTGAAAAGCATTAAGGAAAATGCAGCACTCTGAGACTGGTGGTATCAGGACACCCGTGCGCCTGAGGGATGATGGAAGACAGTGGCTCCAGGAACTCCAAGAGGGTAGCTGTTTAGTCTTCTGGGGATGCTATAATAAAATACCACAGACTGGGGGTGCTTAAAGCACAGACGCTTGTTTTTCGCCGTTCTGGAGGCTGGGAAGTCTAAGGTCAAGGCACTGGTAGATTTGGTTCATGGTGTGAGCTTCTTCTTGGCTTGTAGAACGAAGCCTTCTCAGGTGGCAGCGAATAAGTGCTGGTTTTGTTTCCTCTACTTATAAGAAAGCTGATGCCATCACAGGGGCCCTGCTGTCACAGCCTCATCTAAGCCTGATCATCGCCCAAAGGCCTGACTTCCAAATACTGTCACTTTCGAAGTTAGGACTTCAGTGTAAGGATTTGGGGGAAACACAAACATTCAGTCTATAAAGGCAGCTGTATGGAGAGGCTCATGATAACGAGGAGGGGCAGGGACATGGGACTAACATCATGATTAACTTTTTCCACCTATGATGAAAAATGCCGAGATATAAACAGTATAGTAAGATCAGGAGGTACTCCATCTTAAGGCTAAAATTCCATTTCAAAAACCAGGGAGTTAGGAGGTAAGATTCCTAACATGTTCTTTGGTAATCAGACAATAACTCCCCCCATATTAAGGAAGGGCAAGCTGATATGTTCCCAGTGCTTGAAGGAAACCACTATCTTGGAGAGGAATCAGATCAATAAATTCCTTGTGTTAAGCTTATCTTACAGAATATCTAGAGGACTGACCATGGATGGTGACATAACATCTGTCACTGGAGAGAGACATCAAGAGACAGCAAGTCAAGCCTACACCCAACAACCCCACCCCCACCCTTTGCCTCATTCCTGAAACCCTTAAAAAACAGAATCCTAAGTCCTTGGCAGAGGATTAAAGATGGTGGTATGAGAGGTGAGACAGAGGCCAACTCCTAAAACCACATATAATAGGAAAATATAATTAAAACAACTAATCCTGAAAGAGCAACAGGAAAGAAGGCTGTTCCAGACAGCATACACCAGGAGAAAAGAACAGACCTCATAGAACAGGGTAACATACCAAATCTGTAACCCAGCAGGACCCAAGCCCTTCTGCCACCCCAGCTCACCTGTGGGAGGAAGAGAAATGTAGTGGGGAGGGAGTGGAGGCCTGGGACTGCTGAACACATAGCTCAGGAGATCTGCTCTGGGAGCACAAACCTACATTGCATGGTGTCCTGATGATTAGAGGGGTTGGAAAGCTAAGACAGGCAGAATACCTGGAGAGACTGAGATTCCAACCACTTGTGGAAAACAAGGATCCATATCTGGCTGCGATGAGACAAAAGAAAGGTGGGCAGTCTGAGAGACTTTCTAACAGTGAGAGGGCTGCTAAAGGGGCAAGGATTGCACAGAGCTAACTGCTCAGGAGAAACAACAGGTAGACAAAATTGTCTGGGTGCACTCTGCCCAGCACGTTGGGAACTTTCACGATCTTCAGGCACTGCAGCCAGGTCTACACAGCTCCAAGGCCCCCCATCGTGATATGCAGCCTGCTGTGCCTTCCTCCCGGCCAGCCCACACATAGCTCACAAACCGGCAAACCCTACCATGGCGTGAGGCCAACAAGAAGGAAGACCCCCCTACAGCACCTACAAACGCAAAGCATAGACGCTTATACCTCTGTGTTCAGCCCACAGGCTCTGACAGTGGAGACAGGCATAGCAGCCAGGAAGCAGGAAACAGTTCTTTCCTCCCCTCAGGCACAAACACCACTCCCTTGAAACCCCCAACATTGTTCCAGGGTCTGAGAAGCTCCAGAGAGTAGAGCTTCTGGGCACTAGAGAGCACCACATACAAATAGGAAACATCAAAGGAACCTGATTCAAAGCAAAATTGTGAATACACCAGAGAAAGATTCAAATGAAATCAACCTCATGAATCTTCCTAAAAGAGATTTCAAAATAAAAATCATGAACATGCTCATGGAGGTACAGAAAAATTTTCAAGAACTCAGGGATGAATTCCAGTCGGAGATCCAATCATTATACAACACAGTATCAGAAATGAAACATACAATGGAAAGTTTTAGAAGCAGATTAGATACGGTGGAGGAGACAATAAATGAAATAGAAATTAGAGAAGAGAAATACAAAGAAGCTGACGCACAGAGAGAAAAAAGGATCTCTAAGAATGAAAGAATACTAAGAGAACTGTGTGACCAATACAAACGGAACAATATTTGTATTATAGGGGTACCAGAAGAAGAAGAGAGAGAAAAAGGGATAGAAATTTCTTTGAGGTGCACAGATCTCCCAACACAAGGGACCCAAGGAAGACAACACCAAGACATATAGTAATAAAATGGCAAAGATCAAAGATAAGGACAGACAATTAAAAGCATCCAGAGAGAGAAATAAGATCACATACAAAGGAAAACCCATCAGGCTGTCATCAGACTTCTCAGCAGAAACCTTACAGGCCAGAAGGTAATGGCATGATATATTTAATGCAATGAAGCAGAAGGGCCTCAAAACAAAAATACTCTGTCCAGCAATATTATCATTTAAATTTGAAGGAGGGATTAAAAAATACCCAGATAGGCAAAAGTTGAGAGAATTTACCTCCAGAAACCATCTCTACAGTGTCACCAGAGGTAATAAAACCACAGTGAAGAAAGTAGAACAATTAATTACTAGGTAAATGCAAAATTAAATCAACTACCCCCAAAGTCAGTCAAGGGATAGACAGAGTACAGAATATGATACCTAGCATATAAAGAATGGAGGAGGAAGAAAAAGAAAGAGAAAAAAAAAAGAACCTTTAGATTGTGTTTGTAATAGCATAATAAGTGAATTAATTTAGACTCTTAAATAGTAAGGAAGTTAACCTTGAACCTGCAATGGCAATAAGTACATACCTATTGATAATCACCCTAAATGTAAATGTTCTGAATGCCCCAATCAAAAGACATAGAGTCACTGAAGGGATAATAAACAAAACCCAATTATATGCTGTCTACAAGAGACTCACTTCAAACCCCAAGACATACACAGACTAAAAATGAAGGGATGGAAAAAGATGTTTCATGCAACTAATAGGGACAAAAAAGCAGGTGTTGCAGTACTTGTATAAGACAAAATAGACTTCAAAACAAAGAAAGTCATAAGAGACAAAGAAGGACATAACATAATGATAAAGGGGTCAATCCAACAAGAGGATATAACCATTATAAATATCTATACACAAAACACAGGATCACCAACATATGTGAAACAAATACTAACAGAATTAAAAGGGGAAATAAAATGCAATGCATTCAGTCTAGGAGACTTCAACACTCCACTTACTCCAAAGGACAGACCAACCAGACAAAAAATAAGTAAGGAGACAGAGGCACGGAACAACACATTAGAACAGGTGGACCTAACAGACATCTACAGAACTCTACACCCAAAAGCAGCAGAATACACATTCTTCTCAAGTGCACATGGAACATTTTCAAGAATTGATCATATACTAGACCACAAAAAGAGCCTCAGTAAATTCAAAAAGATTGAAATTGTACCAACCAGCTTCTCAGACCACAAAGGTATGAAACTACAAATAAATTATGCAAAGAAAATGAAAAATCCCACAAACATATGGAGGCTTCAAAACATGCTCTGAAATAACCAATGGATCAATGACTAAATAAAAACAGAGAGAGATCAAGCAATATATGGAGACAAATGACAACAATAATAAAACACCGCAAAATATGTGGGACGCAGCAAAGGCCATGCTAAGAGGGAAGTATATTGCAATACAGACTGACCTCAGGAAAGAAGAACAATCAAATAAGAAGAGTCTAAACTCACAATTAACGAAGATAGCAAAACAAAAACAAATGAGGCCCAAAGTCAGTAGAAGGAGGGACATAATAAAGATTAGAGCATAAATAAATAAAATTGAGACTCAAACAATAGAAAGAATCAATGAAAGCTGGAACTGGTTCTTTGAGAAAATAAACAAAATAGATAAACCCCTAGCCAGACTTATCAAGAAAAAAAGAGAGTCTAGTCACAAAAACAGAATCAGAAATGAGAAAGGAAAAATCACTACGGACACCACAGAAATACAAAGAATTATTAGAGAATACTATGAAAAATTATATGGTAACAAACTGGATAACCTAGAAGAAATGGACAGCTTTCTAGAAAATTACAACCTTCAAAGGCTGAGCCAGAAAGAAACAGAAAATCTGAACATACGAATTCCCAGCAACGAAATTGTATTAGTAATCAAAAAACTGCCTAAGAACTATACTACTGGACCAGATGGCTTTACCACTGAATTTTATCAAACATTTAGTGAAGAGCTAATACCCATCCTCCTTAAAGTTTTCCAAAGAGTGGAAGAAGAGGGAATACTTCCAAAGATATTCTATGAAGCCAGCATCATTCTAATACCAACACCAGTCAAAGACACCAGAAAAATCAAAATTACAGACCAATATCCCTGATGAACATAGACTTAAAAGTACTCAACAAAATATCAGCAAACCGAATTCAAAAATACATCAAAAATATTATCCATCATGATCAAGTAGGATTTATTCCAGGGATGCAAGGATGGTACAACATTCGAAAATCCATCAACATCATCCACCAAATCAATAAAAAGGACAAAAACCACATGATCATCTCCACAGATGCTGAAAAAGCATTTGACAAAATTCAACATCCATTCATGATAAAAATTCTCAACAAAATGGGTATAGAGGGCAAGTGCCTCAACATAATAAAGGCCATATTGCCAAACATACAGCCAGTATTATACTTAACAGCGAGAAGCTGTAAGCTTTTCCTTTAAGATTGGAAACAAGACAAGGATGCCCACTCTCCCGACTTTTATTCAACAGAGTTCTAGAGGTCCTAGCCACGGCAATCAGACAACACAAAGAAATAAAAGGCATCCAGATTGGTAAGGAAGAAGTCAAACTGTCCCTGTTTGCAGATGACATGATATTATACATAAAAAAAACCCTAAAGAATCCACTCCAAAGCTACTAGATATAATATCTGAATTCAGTAAAGTTGAGGGGTACAAAATTAATACACAGAAATCTTTTGCATTCCTATACACTAATGATGAACTAGCAGAAAGAGAAATCAGGAAAACAATTCCATTCACAACTGCATCCAAAAGAATAAAATAACTAGTAATAAACCTAACCAAGGAAGTGAAAGACCTATACTCTGAAAACTACAAGACACTCATGAGAGAAATTAAAGAAGATACCAATAAATGGAAACACATCCCATAATCATGGATAGGAAGAATTAATATTGTCAAATTGGCCATCCTGCCAAAAACAATCTACCGATTTAATGCAATTCCTTTAAAAATACCAAACAGCATTCTTCAGTGAACTAGAGAAAATTGTTCTAAAATTCAGATGGAACCACAAAAGACCCTGATACCCAAAGCAGTCCTGAGAAGGAAGAATAAAGCTGGGGGGATTATGCTCCCCAACTTCAAGCTCTACTACAGAGCCACAGTAATCAAGACAACTTCATACTGGCACAAGAACAGACCCATAGACCAATGGAACAGACTAGAGAGCCCTGATATAAACCCAACCATATATGGTCAATTAATATACAATAAAGGAGCCATGGACATACAATGGGGAAATGACAGCCTCTTCAACAATTGGTATTGGCAAAACTGGACAGCTACATGCAAGAGAATGAAACTGGATTATTGTCTATCCCCATAGACAAAAGTAAATTCCAAATGGATCAAAGACCTGAATGTAAGTCATGAAACCATGAAACTCTTAGAAGACAACATAGGCAAAAATCTCCTGAATATAAACATGAGCAACTTCTTCCTGAACACATCTCCTCAAGCAAGGGAAACAAAAGCAAAAATGAACTCGTGGGACTACATCAAACCAAAAAGCTTCTGTATGGCAAAGGACACCATGAACAGAAAAAAAAGGCATCCTACAGTATAGAAGAATACATTTGTAAATGACATATCCGAGAAGGGATTAACATCCAAAATATATAAAGAACTCACACACCTCAACACCCAAAAGCAAATAACCCTATTAAAAAATGGGCAGAGGATATGAAGAGACAATTCTCCAAACAAGAAATTCAGATTGCCAACAGACACATGAAAAGGTGCTCCACATCATTAATCATCAGGGAAATGCAAATTAAAACCACAATGAGATATCACCTCACACCAGTAAGGATGGCCAGCATCAAAAAGACTAAGAACAACAAATGCTGGAGAGGATATGGAGAAAGGGGAACCCTCCTACACTGCTGGTGGGAATGTAAGCTAGTTTAACCATTGTGGAAAGCAATATGAAGGTTCCTCAAAGAACTAAAAATAGAAATACCATTTGACTTGGGAATCCCACCCCTTGGAATTTACCCAAAGAATACAACTTCTCAGATTCAAAAAGATATATGCACCCCTATGTTTATCGCAGCACTATTTACAATAGCCAAGATATGAAAGCAGCCTAAGTGTCCATCATTAGATGAATGGATAAAGAAGAGGTGGTGCATGTACCGAGGGGACTACTATTCAGCCATAAGAAAGAAACAAATCCTACCATTTGCAACAACATGGATGGAGCTGGAGGATATTATGCTCAGTGAAATAAGCCAGGTGGAGAAAGACAAGTGCCAAATGATTTCCCTCATTTGTGGAGTAAAGGAAAGCAGCAAAATTGAAGGAACAACATAGCAGCAGACTCACAGACTCCAAGAAGTTACTAGTGGTTACTAAAGGGGAGGCGTGTGGAAAGGTAGGTGGGCAGGGAGTGAGAAGGGGATTGAGGGGTTTTATGTTTAGTACATATGGTGTGGGGGGTCATGGGGAAAACAGTGTAGCACAGAGAAGGCAACAGTGAATCTGTTTCATCTTACCACACTGATAAAGAGTAACTGCATTGGGGTATGGGTGGGGACTTGATAATATGGGTAAATGTAGTAACCACATTATTTTTTCATGTGAAACCTTCATAAGAGTGTATATCAATAATACCTTAATAATAATAATAAAAGATAATTTGGTACAGGCCCAAGAACAGAACTATAGATCACCATAACAGACTAGAGAGCCCAAATATAAACCCAACCATATATGGTCAATTAATATACGATAAAGGAGCCATGGACATACAATGAGGAAATGACAGCCTCTTCAACAACTGGTATTGGCAAAACTGGACAGCTACATGCAAGAGAATGAAACTGGATTATTGTCTATCCCCATACACAAAAGTAAATTCCAAATGGATCAAAGACCTGAATGTAAGTCATGATACCATAAAACTCTTAGAAGACAACATAGGCAAAAATCTCCTGGATATAAACATGAGCAACTTCTTCCTGAACACATCTTCTTGAGGAAGGGAATCATAAGCAAAAATGAACACATGGGACTACATCAAATTAAAAAGCTTTTGTAAGGCAAAGGATACCATCAACAAAACAAAAAAGCATCCTACAGTTTGGGAGAATATTTTTGTAAACCACATATCCGACAAGGGATTAACATCCAAAATATATAAAGAACTCACACGCCTCAACCCCCAAAAAGCAAATAACCCAATTAAAAAATGGGCAGAGGATATGAAGAGACAATTCTCCAAAGAAGAAATTCAGATGGCCAACATGCACATGAAAAGATGGTCCACATCACTAATTATCAGAAAATGCAAATAAAAACCACAGTGAGATATCACCTCACACCAGTTAGGATGGCCAGCAACCAAAAGACTAAGAACAGCAAATGCTGGAGAGGATGCAGAGGAAGGGGAACCCTCCTACACTGCTGGTGGGAATTGAAGCTAGTTCAACCATTGTGGAAAGCAATATGGAGGTTCCTCAAAAAACTAAAAATAGAAATACTATTTGACTCGGGAATTTCACTCCTAGGTATTTACCCAAAGAATACAAGTTCTCAGATTCAAAAAGACATATTCACCCCTATGTTTATTGCAGCACTATTTACAATAGCCAAGATATGGAAACAACCTAAGTGTCCATCAGTAGATGAATGGATAAAGAAGATGTGGTACATATACACAATAGAATAGTATTCAGACATAAGGAAGAAACAAATCCTACCATTTGCAACAACATGGATGGAGCTAGTGGGTATTATGCTCAGTGAAATAAGCCAGGCGGAGAAAGACAAGTGCCAAATGATTTCCCTCATTTGTGGAGTATAACAATGAAGCAAAACTGAAGGAACAAAACAGCAGCAGACTCACAGACTCCATGAAGGGACTAGCAGTTACCAAAAGGGAGGGGGTGTGGGAGGGTGGGTGGGGAGGGAGGGAGAAGGGGATTGAGGTGTATTATGTTTAGTACACATGGTGTGGGGGTTCTCGGGGCAGACAGTGTAGCACAGAGAAGGCAAATAGTGAATCTGTGGCATCTTACTACACTGATGGACAGTGATTGCAATGGACTGTGAGTGGGGACTTAATAATATGGGTGAATGTAGTAACCACATTGCTTTTTTATGTGAAACCTTTGTAAGAGTGTATATCAATAATACCTTAATAAAAAAGAAAAGAATTCTAAGCCCTTAAGTGCACTTCCTCTCGCACTCCCCTTTCTTTAAGTGTGTACTTTTTAAATAAAGTCTTCTCACTGTTCAACTTATTGCATTTTGTTTCTGCTCTCTTCCAGTGGTAAATGCCTTTGTTATTTTGGTCTTTCATTCTATTTTCCAGACTTAAGCATAAATTGTCAGTCTCTCTGCTCTGCTTCAGAAAAGTAGGGAGGGGCTACTGAGAGCTCTGATTTGGGCTTGCAAGTTCCTGTCACCTGGGTGACCCAGACAGGACTGCAGCTGTACAATCATGCCCTTTAGTAGCCTACCCCCAAATCTTCTTTCTTTACCCATGGGAAGTTCTCAGAACATAATCTCACTCCATCCAGTGCTCTGCGGCTCCCCCAAATCCTGGGGGTGTTTGGGACTTAGTTCCCATGCTGTGCAGATTCACGGAGACCCTGGACACCAGGTGACCCTAGCTTTAGGAGTTAGGAAGGGATCTGTCCCATGCTGAGCACGAGTTCAATAAGCTTCCCTTTTCCCATCTGTTCTTCCTTGCTTTCTGCTGCCTGCATGCCTGCTGCCATTCACAGATACACTCGCTTTAATTAATTCCTTCCTTACCTACACTCATCTGACCTGTTTGAGAATTCTTCTCGCCTGGAGTCTAGAACCCTCCCCCATCCAGGTTGAGGTTTCTTCAAGTGCTTCACCTAGCACACAGGGAGAGACCTCCCCAGACCAGCTGCGCAGCAACAATAGGAGCTGTCACCTTCAATAGAGGGGTGAAGACAGTCTATGGAGATGTGACATAAGAAAGCCAGGGGAAGTGTCTACAAAACTATACAAGCTCAAAAAATGCTAGTGTGCTGTATAAATTTTGTAGTCCCAAACCTTATTACTCACGTGTGCACGTATTCAGCTTTTTAAAGAATGCTTAAAACTGAGTTTGGATCTCAAGTCCCTTTGGAAAAGATTGCAAAAATCATAACCTTATCAAATCATTACAACTCAACCATTTTTGAAAAACTCACTTTCTTTAGATAAATAATTAAGGGTTTTCCTTTCTACCTTCTTCTCCCTTTTTCTCCTTCTCCCCCGGCCTGACATAAATTTCTAGAGGCTCTCAAGAATTATCTAGGCATTGGCAGTGTGTGACTCACCACCATCCTCTGTCCTCTTCTGTGATGTTGTCATCTATTCTTTCCAGTTCTGTGGTTTTTGAAGTGTGCTCTATGCTCTGAGTCCTCCAAGATTTATCCTTAATATTCACCATCAAAAAGAAAAAAAATTCACCATCAAGCTTTGGAATTAAAAATGAATAAACAAAACCAAAGATCTTTCAGCCTCACTTGCCCTCTTAGCAGATATCCATGTGCAGTGAACGATCTGTACAAACACACACAGCAATCTTTAAACTCGGTGCTAAAGTGTGTTATTCAGTCAAATATAGAATTCTGTCTGAATTAAAGAGCAGAGATAATATTTAATTAAAGACAGCTATCATGGGGCTTCATATTGATCAGGGAGTTATTAGACTGACCATCTGTCAGCCACACATCACCGATATTTGACCTACTTTGTCAGGAGAGATTTTAATTTTCATAGATGTGTAAATCTGAGGTTTGGCTCTCCATTGGGTTTCAGCTTCCAGATAGTAACTCCTTTTCTCCTTTGGCCTCACCAATGAAAGTGGAAATAAGTTTGCTGGAATCCCTGAGATTCAGTTTGGAATATGCTGCAAGGAGATGAAGGAATAAAACCAAAAGTAAAACTTTTTTTTTTTTACGTATTCCAGAAGAACATTTGCATGACTTCAAATGTTCTGAATATTGGAATTTTTACATTTTGAAATGAGATTAATGTGGCATGTGGGTTGTACCAATATTCAAACCGGGAAAGAATGATGTTGATTCCTGACTTGTAGGTAATTGCCAAAATCCAATTAATTATAAAAGAATGTGCGGCCATGGCAGTCACGAGGATTTAGTTAATCTGTCTGCCTTTTGTGGTTGGTTCTGAACAGGTAAGAGACTATAGTTTAATTCCTTTGTCCTTGTTAATATGTTGTACCTCCAATAGAAAAATAAAAATAATGAACATTTTGTCCTCAGCATACACACCTAGCGAGTCCAGTAGTACTTTATGCAAGATCGGAACATGCTAAGAATTTTGTTAAATTGTATAAAATAGCAAGTATTTACATACATCTTCATAGCTAGGACACAATGAATTCTCTGTGTATTGCTATTACTACCTCTTGAGGGGTAGTGCTTGGTGCTTATAAATGACAAGAAAAGAACCAGTATAAATAGTAAAGAGATTATAATAGTAAACCCCTATTTGGAACCTCCTCCATGTCAAGTTCTGTAATAAGCACTTTACATATATTATTTAATTCTTCTGACAACTCCATGAGGTAGTTACTATTCCTATCATTCCCATTTCGCTGATGTAGAAACTGTTGCAAACTCATTTATTCAGCTAAAATTCACTGAGTGTCTACTCTGCACTTGATATTGGCCTAAGAATTAGCGATACCTCAAAGCTTCCTTGCCTCCATGGAATTTACTGTTCAATGGTGAGAGACAAAAATAAACTATAAAAATGTAGATTAGAAGTTAGACAGTGATAAGTGTTACTGAAAAAAATAAAGCATTGAAGAAGGCAAGGGTTCTCTGTGTGTGTGTGCGCGTGTGTGCGTGTATACGTGTGCATGTGTGTGTATGGAGGTGTGCGTGTGTATGCGTACGTGTATGGGTGTGTATGTGTACATGTGCGTGTGCACACATGTGTGTACTGTGTGGGTGTGTGTGCATGCGTGCAAATGTGTGCAAATACATGTGTGCGTGCGTGAGTGTGTATGTGTGTGCATGCATGTGTACGTGTGTGCATGCCTGTGTGTGCATCCACCCAATTTAAAGTAAAGGATGATGAGCAGGAAAAACCACCGAGAAGGTGACTTCTGGTCACAGACAGAGGGAAATGACGAGGGACCCTTAAGACCCCTGGGAGGAGAGCGTGCACATAGAGTAAACTGCTAAGTGCAGAGCCCAAGGGTTAGCCTGGACTGACGCAGACGAAGCAGGGAGGGTCCAGTTGGTGGGGTGAGGTAAGCATGTGGGGAAGGATGGAAGAGGACAAAGAAGTAGGAGTGGCCAGATCCTACGGCCTCACAGACATTAACAATGTGTTGCTGAGAAGCCTTGGAAAGATTTTGACCAGAGAAATTACATGAAATTACATAACCTGACTTCTATTGCAAAAATATCATCTGGATGTTACATTGAAAACAGACCATGTGCAGGGCAGGTAGGGGATGGGATGCTGGAGGCTAAGGCAGAAACCAGAGAGATAGGTTGGGGTATTAGAGTAATCTGGGAGAGGGATGACAGGGGCTTGGACCAGTGTCACTGACCTGGAGGTGGTGAGAATCTTCTGATTCTGAGTATATTTTGAAGGTGGGGATGATAGGATGTATGATAGGACATGAGATAGAAAGAGAGATTAAGAAATACTCTAAAGTTTTTGGCCTAACCAACTGGAAAGGTGAGGTTGGCATTGACTGAAGTTAGGGAAGACCTAGAGAGGAACAGGTATGATAAGATCAGGAGTTCCGTTTGTATAAGTTAGGCTTGACATGACTGTAAGACATCTGTGGCAGGCAGGATAAGGGCCCTCAAAAGTGGCCATCCAGGCCCTAATCCCTGGAACCTGCAGCTATGGCTGGTTACATGGCAAAGGGGAGTTAAGGCAGCAGATGGAATTAAGATTGCTAATTAACTGACCTTAAGGTAGGGAGGTTGCCCTGTATTTTTCCAGGTGGACTCAGTGTAACCACAAGTCTTTAAATGTGGAAAAAGGAGAAGAGTCAGCGTCAGAGGGATGCAGCATGAGAAAGCTTGGCCAGCCATCATTGGCTTTGAAGATGGAAGGGGTCCACAAGCAAAGGATGCCAGTGGCCTGTAGATGCTGGAAAAGGCAAGGAAACAGATTCTCTCTTAGAGCTCCTAGAAAGGAATGCAGCCCTGCTGACATCTTGACATTAGCCCAGGGAGGCCCATTTCAGACTTCTGACCTCCACAACTGTAAGATAATAAATTTTTGTTGTTTTAAGCTATGAGGTTTGTGATAATTTGTTGCAGCAATAGGAAAACATAGCATCCAAGGGAAGCTACCTGGGAGGCAGTTGCATGCACAGGCCTGGATTTGGAGCAGAGGTCCAGGAGGGGGATACATTTGGAGTAATCAGCATATTGATGTTTCCTGATTGGGAAGGTGAGAAGGAACAGGCAAAGGAGCCCTGGGAGGAGGAGCTAGTGAGGCAGGAGGACAACCAGGCAGGTGCAGTGCCTGGAAGCCCAGTGAAGGGCGTGTCTGAAGGAGAAGGAGGTAGTGGTCCATGTCACATGCTGCTGGTGGGTCAGGTGAGGTGAGGAATGGGTCACGGGACTGAGCGCTGTAAAGGTTATTGGTGACCTTGACAAGAGCAGTTTGGGCAGAATGGTGTGGGCTAAAACCTTTTGGAATAGATTATAGCAAGAAAGGGAAGAATGAAATTGAAGACAGCAAGTATAGACACTCTTTAAAAAGAGTTTTGCTATAAAAGTGGGCAGAGAGATAGGGTGATGGCTGGAAATGAAAGAGACTTTGTGGATTCGAGCGAGAGAAATAATAGCAAATTTGTATGTCGATGAGAATGAGCCGGCAGACTTCAGGTAATTTGCCCAAGGTAACATGACCATGGGGGGCTGAGTGAAAGATCCCAGCTGAAGTCATCCTAGACAAGCCAACCCCGAGAAGCAGGACCACTGAGCTGACCAGGCAGCTGACTGCACACGCGGGAGGCAGCCTAGCCAAGACCAGAACAGCTCAGCTGCACCCACATTGCTGACCCAAAAATTTTGAGCTTAGTAAATGGTTGCTGTTCTAAGCTGCTGAGTTTATGGGTGGTTGTTATGCAAAAAAAGATAACTGGTATTGAGTCAGATTAGTTACATGTGTTTGGGATCCAAGTGACCACATAAGTCCACAGTCATAACTAACATATGCAAGAGGTGTCATTAGTTTTATTATGATGTTGGGAGAGACCTTTTGTCTCAAAAGTCTGCCCAGGCACAATAATGTATATTTTATGCTAAGTTTCTAATTTCTTTTTTCACTGGAGAGAAAATGGGAATGTAATCACCTTCAGTGGCTTATTTATGACATGAAAATTGATGCATTCTTCTCTTGATAGGTGACAAAATATGAATAAATGACACTATCGCAGTTCTCTGAATGCTTGTCTAGGCTACACCCAGTACCTCTTCCTCTGGTTCTAATATGCTGTTTTTTTTTTTATAGTTTTTACACCTCGCCTTCATTTCTTTTATGGAATCATAGGAAACAGTTTGCAACTCAAATATTTTTTATTTGAAAACACCATTTTCCTATGTTAGTTTGTACATGACAATTATTTCACAATTCACACATATGTCAAAACATCAAGTTGTTTGTCTTAAATATGTACAAAAAATTTTGTTTGTCAACTGTACCTCAATACATTTGGGGAAAAAAGAAAATAAATTTTGGTTCTTCAAACTGAATTCATAAAAAAATGAAGGAAAAAAAACATCATTTTCCAAAGCTTAATTGGTGTTAGTTCAACACAGAAGTATTGTGCAAACTTGCTTTCATGGCATCATGCCTTTGGTGCAAGGAAACCTGTGATGGTCGCAAACTCATCAGCTTTTGGCTTTAACTCTTAAAATATAGAAATAAAAGCTAGGAATAATTTTTTCTGGATGAATCTATACCTTTTCTCTAAAAGGCTAGGAATATAAGGGAGTTAGGAGCAAAAATATCTTTTGCAGCATCTCACGCCTTAGTCTTTAAGCACGGAATGCTTTGCCCTGTATTCATTTCTTTCTCCTCTTTCCTATAGAGTCAGGGCATAGTGGTTCTCTGCAGGGTTATGATCCCTACGGCCTGCCTTCTCCCTCTGTCCCCACAGTGAGAGGAATAAGGGAGCACTATGCCCTTCCTGGTGCTTTCTTTGTGTAAATCTAGTCATTTCTAGTTTTAACAGAGTTTATATATTAGCCAGACTGTATCACCAGTTGATGTGCATCTATTATGCAAGAGGAACTAGCATGCTGTATGAGGTCTCCCTTTGCAGATCAGATGAGATATACACATGGCTTCCTACAGGCATGAGGTAGCAATTTGCAAATTATATCTAAAAATTGTGTTTGCCCAAAAGCATAATGATGTGTAATAACCATTCCTGCCCACAGAGGTTTTTGGGTCATTTTCTGCTAAGTGATTATATGATAATTTTTCTCTGGCATATCAGGAAGCATTTAAGAGGGAACAACTTTGTTCATGACTCTATATAGCAGAAGATGGAGAAATCGTTGCTGCGGAGGGTTTCTTGATTAGAATTAAGGGAGCCAGTCTGAGCTTGACATCCACTGTAGAGCCTAGACCATGTTAGTGGATAGCTCTTCTCCATATGGACTCCAGGTATCAGCTACTTTCTCACATTAAGCATTCCTAATCTATATAATACGGTGTCAACGTGAACTTCTACATAAATAGTTTTTTTTTGTATCATTAATCTACAATTACCTGTGCAACATTATGGTTACTAAACTCCCCACTTCAACAAGTCCCCCACACATACCCCATTGCAGTCACTGTCCCTCAGTGAGATGCTATAGAATCACTACTTGTCTTCTCTGAGTTGACAGCCCTCCCCATGTCCCCGCCCCACATATGTCTGCTAATCGTAATGTCCCTTGTTCCCCTTTGTCCCTCCATTCCCACCCATCCTTCCCAGTCCCTTTCCCTTTGGTGACTGTGAGTCCATTCTTGGGTTCTGTGAGTCTGCTGCTGTTTTGTTCCTTCAGGATTTTTCTTTGTTCTTATACTCCATATATGAGTGAAATCATTTGATACTTGTCTTTTTCCGCCTGGCTTATTTCACTGAGCATAATACCCTCTAGCTCCATTCATGTTGTTGCAAATGGTAGGATTTGTTTTCTTCTTATGGCTGAATAATATTCCATTGTGTATATGTACCACTCTTCTTTATCCATTCATCTACTGATGGACACTTAGGTTGCTTCCATTTCTTGGCTATTGTAAATAGTGCTGTGATAAACATAGGGGTGCATCTGTCTTTTTCAAACTGGGCTGCTGCATTCTTAGGGTAAATTCCTAGGAGTGGAATTCCTGGGTCAAATGGTATTTCTATTTTGAGTTTTTTGAGGAACCTCCATACTGCTTTCCACAATGGTTGAACTAATTTGCATTCCCACCAGCAGTGTAGGAGGGTTCCCTTTTCTCCACATCCTCGCCAACATTTGTTGTTGTTTGTGTTTTGGATGTTGGCCATCCTCACTGGTGTGAGGTGATATCTCATTGTGGTTTTAATCTGCATTTCTCTGATGATTAGTGATGTGGAGCATCTTTTCATGTGCCTGTTGGCCATCTGAATTTCTTCTTTGGAGAAGTGTCTATTCAGATCCTCTGCCCACTTTTTAATTGGATTATTTGCTTTTTGTTTGTTGAGGTGCATGAGTTCTTTATATATTTTGGATGTCAACCCCTTATTGGATATGTCATTTATGAATATATTCTCCCATATGGTAGGATG
Source organism: Smutsia gigantea (assembly GCA_032199065.1). NCBI lineage: Eukaryota > Metazoa > Chordata > Mammalia > Pholidota > Manidae > Smutsia > Smutsia gigantea. The sequence goes on along the minus strand of JAVSCE010008840.1, from coordinate 292,993 downwards.
TCTTTGTTCTACTGATGGTGTCCTTTGGTGTACAGAAGCTTTTCAGCTAGATATAGTCCCACTTGTTCACTTTTGCTTTTGTTTCCCTTGCTCAGGGAGATATGTTCATGAAGAAGTGGCTCATGTTTATGTCCAAGAGATTTTTGCCCATGTTTTTTTCTAAGAGTTTTATGGTTTCATGACTTACATTCAGGTCTTTGATCCGTTTTGAGTTTACTTTTGTGTATGGGGCTAGACAGTAATCCAGTTTCATTCTCTTACATGTAGCTGTCCAGTTTTGCCAACACCAGGTGTTGAAGAGGCTGTCATTTGCCCGTTGTATATCCATGGCTCCTTTATCATATATTAATTGACCATATATGTTTGGGTTACTGTCTGGACTCTCTGTTCTGTTCCACTGGTCTGTGGGTCTGTTCTTGTGCCAGTACCAGATTGTCTTGATTACTGTGGCTTTGTAGTAGAGCTTGAAGTCTGGGAGCATAATTCCCCCTGTTTTATTCTTCCTTATCAGGATTGCTTTGGCTGTTAAGGGTCTTTTGTGTTTCGATATGAATTTTGAATCATTTGTTCCAGTTCATTGAAGAATTCTGTCAGTATTTTGATAGGGATTGCATTGAATCTGTAGATCGCTGTAGGTAGTATAGCCATTTTGACAATATTTATTCTTCCTAGCCAGGAGTATGGGATGAATTTCCATTTGTTAGTGTCCTCTTTAATTTCTCTTAGGAGTGTTTTATAGTTTTTAGGGTATATGTCTTTCACTTCCTTGGTTAGGTTTATTCCTAGGTATTTTATTCTTTTTGATGCAATTGTGAAAGGAATTGTTTTCTTGATTTCTCTTTCTGTTAGCTCATCATTAAGTGTATAGGAAAGCAACAGATTTCTGTGTGTTAATTTTGTAATCTGCAGCTTTGCTGAATTCAGATATTAGTTCTAGTAGTTTTAGAGTGGAGTCTTTAGAGTTTTTTATGTACAATATCATGTCATCTGCAAATAGTGACAATTTGACTTCTTTACCAATCTGGATGCCTTGTATTTCTTTGTTTTGTCTGATTGCCATGGCTAGAACCTCCAGTACTATGTTGAATAACAGTGGGGAGAGTGGGCATCCCTGTCTTGTTCCCGATCTTAGATGAAAAGCTTTCAGCTTCTTGCTGTTAAGTATGATGTTGGCCATGGGTTTGTCATATATGGCCTTTATTATGTTGAAGTACTTGCCCTCTATACCCATTTTGCTGAGAGTTTTTATCATGAATGGATGTTGAATTTTGTCAAATGCTTTTTCAGCATCTATGGAGATGATCATGTGGTTTTTGTTCTTTTTGTTGATGTGGTGGATGATGATGGATTTTCGAATGTTGTACCATCCTTGCATTCCCTGAGATGAATCCCACTTGATCATGGTGTATGATCCTCTTGATGTATTTTTGAATTCAGTTTGTGAATATTTTGTTGAGTATTTCTGCATCTATGTTCATCAGGGATATTGGTCTGTAATTTTCTTTTTTGGTGAGGTCTTTGCCTGGTTTTGGTGTTAGAGTGATGCTGGCTTCATAGAATGAGTTTGGAAGTATTCCCTCCTCTTCTATTTTTTGGAAAACTTTAAGGAGAATGGGTATTATTTCTTCTCTATATGTCTGGTAAAATTCAGTGGTGAATCCATCTGGCCAGGGGTTTTGTTCTTGGTATATGAAGTTTTATTGAACATGTATGTCAGAAACTGTTCCAAGACCATTGTATATACCTCTCGCATGGAAACGTGAATGATAAAAGCAGTTGAATTCCATGTGTTTTAGTTTTTTTTTAATTCTTAGACATAAAAACCATCTTCAAAGTTCTTCAAAGGTCATTTTGTCATGAAATAAAGAGCAAACATATAAGTTGTAGAGCTGAAAGGGGAACAAGTACTCTTAACGTGTTTCTGTTCAAGCTACTGATTGATTCATGGGAAGACCAAGTAAAGCACAACAGAATAATGCAGCTATAGTGCAGTCATGAAAGCAAGGAAACTTTGGCAAAGGTGTCTTCTTGAAACCAGAGATGAAAGTCAGAGTGAGACTGCTGCCAAATACACAATGTAGGGTTTTTTTCAAGTTGTGGCTTGAGTGATGCTGAGTTTTAAAATCAGGTAGCCAAGAAAATGCTGGTACTAACTTGTGTCTTTTCTTATAAAATACATGTTGCTAAACAAATTGTATAATCTTGGTGAAATTAGGGACACTGACCATAGCCCTAGGAGAGTGTAGGCATTTGGGATGAAAAAACGGATTAGTTATTGATTGTTGCATAACAAATTACCCCAATATTTAGCAACTTAAAAGAGCAAAAATGCATTATCTCACACAGTTTTGAAGATCCAGGAGCCCAGGAACAAGTTAGCTGAGTGGTTCTTGTTCATGAGGTTGCAGACAAACTGTCCGCAGGGGCCGCTGTCTTCTGAAAGCTTGACTCAAGTTGTGAGACCTCACTTCCAGATGTGTTCCTGGCGCTGCTGGCAGAGGCTCCACTTCCTCTTCCTTTATTTGTATAACCTACTCTAGGAAGTGACATATACCTACTTCAGCTGTATGTTAGTGGTTGTGGGGTAAATGGAAGTTTTCACCCAGAATTTCCCTCCTGGCCTTACCCATTTACAGGCCAATGGGTATTTACCACAGCAGAGTCTCCAGTCATTCCGGGGCAAGGGGGGTGGAGAGAAAGTGACATCCTCTCCTCCCGTCCGCTCCTGGTTCCTAATTGGTCTGGTGCTAGTCAGTCACCATGGCCTCGCCCATAGAGTTCCTGCGGAAGGGGTGGGCAGGAGGAGTAGAGTCTGAGCCCTGGGCTGAAGGGCTGATGGAGCCAGACCTGGCTAGCCAATGGAAGCAAGTTGTGAACAATAAAAACTTTCTCCCAACCTGCCCTTCTCCTTGTCTTCCTGAATTTCACTGGGTTCATAGGGAATTTTCTGTGGGGGAGGAACCCCCTTCCTCCCGGAGCTACAGTGGTCAAACAGACCAACTCTAGTCTGATGTGAAGAGGACTACACACAGGCACGGGGAGCAGGAGGTGGGCTTGTTGGAAGCCATCATGGAGCTGGCTTTGTTTCTAGTTTATTCTCTTATAAAAAGTCATTTGGCCCCACCAGTTAATGAACCACCATCTTCTTATACACCAACATCCTTTCTGGTTCTACAAATCAGAGTCACAGGAACTTGGAGTTAGGAGAGACTGTAGAAATGACCTTCCAACCCAACCTTCTTTTTCTTCTAAGATTCATCAGAATGGAGTAGGAAAATAAAGCCCAGAATGTAAAAATGACTTGCCCCAAACCGCCTTCCCTGAAAGAGCTGATTCAGAATTTTATCTTTAGACCTGTATCTTTTTTTCCCCAGTTTTATTGAGAAATAATTGGCAACCATAGCTATATAAGTTTAAGCATACAACATGGTGGTTTAAATTACATATATTACAAAATGATTGCCACCATAGGTTCAGCTGACACCCATCTCCTCACAGAGTTACAACAAAAAAGAAAAGGAAAAAGATGTTCCCTTTGTGATGACGACTCTTAGGATTGACTCTCTTAACAACTTTCCCACAGGCCGCAAAGCATGTCAACATGCTGGACCTCACATCCCAGGCACTTTCTTATAACTGGAAGTTTGTACCTTCTGAACACCTTCATCCAATTCCCTCTCCCCCACTCTAGTACCTTGTTATAAAATACTTGAATCTGCAATCTTTTATGGTATGTTTTACAGGTAAATCACAGGAACCCAAATGTTGTGTTAAATTTAATTTTCACAGGTTAGTATGCGTTCAAGTCAATGTCTTTTTTTTTAATTTCCGGAAAAATATGTATTGACTGTTATTTTGTATCACATGCATGCTAGGTACCCAGTACAGTGTTTAACATAAGAGTAAAAGAATCCCTTTCCTACTGAATTCCACAGGCTATTGAGGAGAGAGGATGTATTTACTATTTTAAGGAAGTATCATAATAGGCGTTGAGTGGGACACAAAAATGAGGAACATATTCTTCTTGCTCCAAAGGAGCTTAAAATCTATTACAATTAATTTTGAAATTATGCACGAAAGATGTTAATTGGCATAATTTAACTTTTCATATTATTGGCTTTGTGTCACTGGTTTGGAGCTAAAGCTCTAAAGCTATGTCGGTGGTAGTGGCTGGATTTGTTGCTGGCAATCAAGCTGGATCCATGTTATGTTAATGTGTTTACATTTTTAATGTTTCTATAATAAAGTCTTGTCATTAACATTTGGGCTATATACATGGAACTGAAAAATGATAAGCAGTGAACACGGTTAAGAATTTCTCATTTCTCTTAGGGTGCTTAAAGAATGCTAAATGATGACAGTTGTTCAAATTACCTGCACTTTCAGCAGTATCACATGTCACTAGGAAATTAGGTTTTAAAATAGAGTTGACATCAGCCCAAGATCTGCATGGCACCAGGAAAGATGGGTTCTTCCCAAGGACAGCGGATGCCAGAAGTTCCTTTCCCAACTTTATAGTTACCGTAGCTCCATCAGTCAAATGTTTGTATCCAGGAACCAAACCATGAATTTTCAGAGGGAGCTGCTGTGTATAACACAAACTTCTTCCCAGCAAAATCCCCCAAAATCCCAAAAGATTTTGGATGGGAAGTTCTCTTTGGATGACTTCTGCAAACCCCATCCTGTCTACTAATGTAACTCCCATGAGTTTTTTCTCTGATAGCTCCATAAACACTGGCTCCTAACTACCTGCCATTCGAGGGTGTGTCGTGTGTGCAGTGTGCACTCCATTTGTTCATCTGCACCAGCCTGGCTCCCCCCGTGGGCAGCCAGCTGGAGGGCGAGGAGGGCCAGAGATAAACATCCCAGGTAAACGTTTTCTGCATAGCGCACAGGGGAGCAGTGCGCACAATCCATGGCCTTTGATAAAGGCAAGAACTACTGCCGGCACAGTTTCCACACTCAGCATAGGATGGGCTCATCTTTTCCTTTCCCATTAACACTGCATTTGGGCATTTATTTTTTTTAATTCTTTAGTAGCACAAAATAGCTCAGAGGCAAAAAGAAGATATGATAGATACAAAGGATCTGCCTATGTTGTGGTGAAAAGAGAATGGGCTTTGGAATTAAACAGGTATTTATTTATTCAACAGTCCATTCATGCATTACACAAAAATTTGTCCAGACCATACATGTACTAGTGAACAAAATGGACAGAAAGTCCTGCCATTCTGGAACTTGCATTCTAGTAAATAAAGCATGTGCTCTGTCAGAGAGTTTATAAGTGCCATGGAGAAAAGTGAAGTGGGGGGAGGTGGGGGGATGGCAGTGGGTGGGGGTGCAATTTTAATAGAAGGGTTAAGTAAGACACCACTGAGGCAGTAACATTTGAACAAATATGCAGAGGAGGTGAGGAAGAGACCTGTGTGGATATGGGGGAAGTGTTCAGGCAGAGGGAACGGCCAAAACAAAGGTCCTGAAGTTGGTCCGGCAAGCAGGCCAGTGTGGCTGGGAGGAGACTTGGGTTTAAAGCTAGCTAGTCCTGCTTCATAAGCCCCCTAACTATCTTGAGCTCAGTTCCCTGCCCTGGGAAAGCAGAGGTGAGAATGCCTCTAACTTGCAGGACTGCCGTGAAGACCAAATGAAGTAGTAAAGGTAGGGCCCTAGCAGTGTCATGTGTCCAGATAAGAGCTTAATTAAGGTGTCAAGGGTGTGTCATAGCACTGATACTGCCTCTGGTTCTTTTTCCTGGAAATTGAAGGAAATAATAATACATTGCAGGTTTCTCACCAGAAGTGAGGGGTGGCAGAGGATGCCATCCCAAAATATATCTCTTTGGCATAAAGATTATTTTGAGAAGTGTTAGACACAAGAGAGGCTCTGAAAATAGAGTAGAAGTTACCCTTTTGTAAAGGAAGTTTACATTTATAAAGAAATCTCCACCTGTCAGGGTGTCTCCTCCCCTGTACCAGGAAGAGAAATCAATGACCGATCACAAGAGCTCTTCTCAGTGGAGGAGCACCAATTCAAACCTGCATACCAACCTTACTTTACTGTACTTTTATCCTTTTCCTGGTCATCTCTCCCATGACTGGCCTCCCTCACACCCTTCTCTCTTTTATCTTTAGCTGAAGATGGTCTTTAAGCTTGAATTTTAAACCACCCTCTGAGAGTTACTCAGTTTTGCTGGGCATCTCCCATGCATACATGAGATGTGACTGTGAATAAACTTCTGTTTGTTTTTCTCTTGTTACAGAGAATTTAGACGAGTAGAGGGAAGGAGTAAATGCAATAATGCATGTCAGTACTTAGACCAGAGGCGGACACCTAGTAGACCCACATCTAATGGCAGTTTTCATTATCATTAGATGCTTCCATAAAGCATCCATTAGAATAGATGTAGATAGAACTGGGAGAGGAGCTTTGCATCGCCAGCCCACAGAGGTAGGCAGAAAACAGGAGTAAGTTCAGGGCCCAAAAGACCTAGGAAATATAAAAGGTAAGTAAGGATGAATTCCATGAAAGTTTTACGCAAGCCTAGGGCAGGCTTTGTAGGTAATGTGACTTATTTGAAGGAAAGACAGCAGAGCAGGGGCAAAATCTAGGTGAACTTGAGGTTTCAGGATAAGGAAGGAAATATACCTAAACATACCATAAAGTTGAGTGAGTAGGATCAGCATAAGCAGGGTTGGCCACCAATGAACATGACTTGTCAGAAGAATAGGCTGGGATCGGGGAAAGAGATTAATGCTGCGTGTCAAGAGATATCCAAGTTATCCGGAAAATTTCTAGATCCCAGGTTCAATTAAGAACAACGTATCAGATAACTTCCTGAAAGTTAAACTACTGTGGTAGTAACTAAATGGACCATAAATGTAAATAGACCTAGTTTCAGATGTGCTGAGGGACCTTGACAAATCAACCTCTCTCAGCCTCCACTTTCTAGCAAGGAGAGGATAAGTAAAGTTCTTGTGAGACAATGCATGAGAAGTCTTGAGAATGACTGCCTATTTTCCTAGCATTTTATCTTCTGCATACAACAGCAATGACAAAGGGAGTTGCTGTTTGGGGTTTAGTTTTGACCTACAAGGAAGAACTTGTGAGCTGAGTTCAGAACTTCAGAAGAAAGAGGAGAAGAAACAGTGACAGCCTCCGTTAGAGCCCTGGGTAGGCGGAGGGACACTTGCGGCGAGCACGTGGGTCAGAAGGCTCCACTCCATTCCTCCCAGCTTCCCAAAGCGCGACTTGACCAGAGCTTGTTTTTCTTCTTTCACCCAGACCACCCAGATTACCACACATTGCACACTTACTTGAAATGTTTCTGTCTTTCTGTTTGACATTTTTGTGCAAACATTAGTTTTCCCCCTAAGTGGTTCTGAAAGTGCTGAGGTCAGAGTGAGAAGCCCTCTTTTTTATTTCATGCCCAAGCACACAGCTGCCACCTTTTTTCACTATATCTCCTCATTTTCCTCTTTCCTCTTCTCTCTCTCCCCTTCTTTTCTCCATCCAGACTGATCCGAAACTTAAATTCCAAATGTATGGATTGAAAATGAGAGGGTGGAGAGAGCTCATTTCCTGAGTGAGGCAGGTCAGTGGAGGTGGGGGTACAGGTAGCAGCCGTTGCAATCTCTCTGTTACCTGCTTCACCACCACACACACACTTGGGGCAAACCCAGTATCTATTCCTTCCTTTACCCCTGATAGCAGGATCCTGATTATGTTCAGGACTGCAATGTGCCCATCCCTAGGTAGTGGGTCATGATTAGGGACGACAAATCTTACAGACTTGCTCTGCTTCCCAACCTCCCTTGCTGCTAGAGAAGGGGTAGTAGACATCTCTCACATCCTTCCCTTCCTGGACCAAATGTTGCATAGCCTGGCTATGTGACTTACTCTGGCTAAAGAAATATGAGCAGAAATTTCACCTGTCACTTCTGGATGGAGGCATGTAAGAACTGGTGTCCAATACCACACACTCGTGCTGCCTCCTTGGCCCTATCCCACTGTTCCACTTATCTACTGCTACATAATAAGTCATCCCAACACTCAGTGGCTTAAAGTAACCATTATCTCATGCTTCTGGGGCTGACTGGCTGGGCTCACCTAAGAGGTTCTGTTGGTCTCCCCTGACATCTCATGCAGGTACAATCAGATCGTGGCCAGGGCTGCAATATTCAGTGGCACCTTGGAAAGGAAGGCTGGGCTGGCCGTGGCTGGGGCTCTCTCTCTCTGTGTCATCCCAGGCCCTCTCACTCTCCATCTGATCTCTCCCTGGGGTTTCTCTATGTGATCTTTCTGGAGCATAGAGAAGGGTAGCAGAATACAGCACCCCAAAATATGTCACTTTGGCATAAGGATTATTTTGTGCTGAAGGCAACCGAGCAGATAAAAGAGAAGCTCTCTTCCCTTCCCCTATTTGCCTAAAAGCAGGATGTAAGTTTAACAGGCAATAGGGAGACACCTGTCCTCATTGTAGCCTGTCAGCTCTCATCCTAAATTCCTCCTCCCAGATTCTTCTTATTTGCTTCTGGCCATTTTAGTACCAAAGCCCCATTTCTCTCTGGTTTATTTCTCCCCAGCAGAACCATAGCTTCATTCTCCAAGGCAGTGCTATCGTAAGGGTGACAATGTGGAGGAAACAGAAGGGCAATCAGACGTCAGCGACCCCATCCCTAGGACTGCAGCCTTCACTCCTCTGCCGCTTCTGCCGCCTGCAAGCCCACTCCCCTGCCAGGTTAGTGAGGACTGCTCTAACTCTCTAGGTTGCCTTTTTCCATTCTTACACAAGTTCCACTTTTTATGTCTATCCAGATGAGGCCAGAAGTCGTTTCCCATTAGAAACATCTCCTTACCCCAGTGAGAGGCACTTTGGCTTTAGCGTGCTGAGCCTTATGTCTGCCTCTCCCTCCGCGGAACTGGCCCTGGGCCTTGTCTCTCCCACTAAATGGTTCATTAGTGTGTGAAATCAGAATAACAAGGACAATTTTGTGCTTTTTCTTATGAATATAATAACTTATCACTTTGGTCCTTTATAATTTTTATAGACGGCCTTTCCTATCTTCTGCCAGAGCCATCTGCTTGCCTCTGTGAGGATTAGGGTACAGCAGCAGGATGGAAAATGAGGGGATGTCAATATCCAGCTCTTGACTTCCAGACCTGTTGCCAAATAGTGGTCTTAAAAGCCAGTCTTTGTCAAGCGTGGAAATGATTTTCTAAATTCCTTGAACCATCATTAACAGGTCAGGAGCAGAGTCCAGTGGGCTAAAATATAAGTGTTATTCTAGGGAGAGAGAACTCAGGGTAAGAAAAATCCTGCTACAATGTTAAAAAGAAAGACCAGGCCTGGCTTGTGTCCCTTCTGCTGGACCAAGTCACCACCTGGGGCTTCATACCTCCCCTAACTGTGGTCTCAGCCTCCCCCAGAAAGGCAGTCAGGCAGTAATTTTCCAGTTATCATCACTGATAAGACAATCTGTCCCACGCGCCTCTCCAGGCTGCCTGAAAGGGGAGGTCATCTGCACGGTGGGACACTCGGCTTTTCTTGCTGAGGAAGGGGGACCTTGCCTAAAGCAATCCCTTCTTTGCTCTTTCCATTAAGTTTCCTCCAACCTGCATGTCTGTAAAACCTTCCATTTTGTGTAACTTCTCAGAGCATCTCTCTGCTTGCAAGGGCAATGTTGCCTGATTCATGAATTGCTTAATGAAGCCAGTTAGATCTTCACATTTATTTGGTTGAATTTTGTTTTTTAACAAAACTCATAGGGGGATTTGGAGGGAACAGTGTGGACAGCCAGTGCCTTGACCCTGAGGGTTATAGGAAGAAGAGGGGAAACCGAGGCTGCAGAACAGCTAGCCAAGGAGGCTGCAAGACCCTTGTGGCATGTCTGTCCTCTCTGGGCTGAAGCTCTGGAGGAGGGAGGCCATCAGGTCGGTAAGAGGAAAGCAGACAGCAAAGGGGCTTTCGTCCTTAGTTTAACAGGAGCCCTTGAGGGAGAGAGCCATGCAGGGAGGCGTCCAGCTCCCTAGGGGTGATGGGGTGAAATGGACAGGGGTGTCACAGGACAGGGAGGTGTGCAAAGCGACACTGATGGAGAGCTCTTGACTCCTCGGGGTATGTGGGGCATGTGGGTAATCTAGAAGTTCTCACATGCCCTTAGGGGGCTGCTGAAAGTAGAGGAGATTCAGGCTGCGGAAGTCACCACAAGATGTCGCCATGTGGGGTGGGACAAAGAAGCGCTACTGCTGGAAACCCCAGGTGGGATGGAGGACGACCGGGACCAGTGGCAAGACTCCGATGGCTGGGCAGCAGCAGCCAGCAGGCAGGGGAGGTGGCACCGAATCCCAGGGTGGCGCTCACCCAGTGAGAGAGCAGGTCCTCAGTTGCAGACTTAAGCAGCCTTGGCCTGCAGGGTGCTCAGAAGGAGGCCTCACCCATGCCCCCTCGGTGAGCACCAGCCGGCTCACACCCTTGGACAGACTTGCCGCAGGGACCCACTAGGCAGACACCACACCAGTCCCAGCCCTGCCTCCCGTGCCAGTGGGATGCCAGCCTTCCCCACGTCTACATGCCACATCGAGGGAAGGGAGGGAAAAGAGGAATGCCTCGCTCAGAGGGAGTCTGACTTCTAACTGATAGAATGTTTTAGACAACAGAATATTTTAAGACAAATGTGACATTAAGTAGAAAAGGTAAAGGGCTCTTCCCACACCCCAAACTAGCTGCCACCCCTTGAGATGGGAGCTCACGAGGACTAGGTTATAGAAAATAAAAAATTACATGGTCTTTGCATCTCTGAGTTTTAGTTTGCGTTCAGTGCACAACTTCATTCCTCGCCTATTACTTACTTGACAAATGAACAGGTTTCCTGCAGGGATGAATTCTGCAGCACCCCAGGACTCAGAAACAGCTGCAGTTAATTTTAATAGCAAAAGTTAATTTTTAAAGCAAAAATATTTCTTCCCATTTTATCAGAAACCATTATTCCTTCTAAATTCCCCCTTTCTTTCATGCTGTACTTAGAAATTTCCAGAACTGAGTAAACACTAAACTCAGACAGATGGCTCAGCAGTTTCTAGCCTGGCGCTCTGGAAAGCGCGATCCTGGTGGCCTGGGCACCTCCCCGGGCGGCCGCTGCGTCTGATTCATGAATTGCGGGGTGGCCCGTGCGCGTCGGGAGCCGCGTGCCCGCTGACCCAACGCTGGGCTCTCTCCTAGGTTCCTGTCTGTCTCAGCCTCGGGTAACTGTCCTACTGAATTACAATAAAAACTACACTAAGAAGTATAAAAACAAAGGATTTTTGGAGCACAGGTTTAGTATAGTAAGTAAAAAACATAAAGCCCAGGCCACGATGGCCTCAGACGCACAGCGCTCGGCACATTCAGCTACTGCTTCCTTTTCTTCCTCGTCCTCTCAGGGGACTCTCTCCCAGGCTCAGAAATGCCTCCCGTGATTCTCTTCTGCCCTGTGCCCAGGAGACACCTGGCAGTGTGTGGGAACACTGTGGCTGTCATGGCCTAAGGACGGAGGTGCCAGCAACACCGGCGGGGCTCAGGCACCCCCGGCAAGCACCGTTCTGGGCCGAGGCTGAGAACTCCCGCTTTAAGAAGTCCTGGGAGGCCAGCCCCACTTCAAGAATCATGTCCAATATGATAATTATCTGCTATGGTCGAAGGACGGTTCTCACTGGGAAAGAGAAGCAATCACAATTCTATGGGAATTAGTTATTGTTCATCTACTATATATTTGTTTGGTATCTGCTGTGTTCAGGGCACTGCTAAACGGTGAACAAGCCAGACAGCGTCTGCCCTTACAGAGTTTGTGGACAAGAGCAAAAGACTGTCATGAGACATAAAATCATACAAATGTATTATTTGTCATTGTGAAAACGCCACAAACAAAAAATACAGGCTGATAGGAAAATATGTCGTAAGGAGAAAACTGGCTCTTCTAAAATCAGTAGAACTTTATTTTTTCTGAAAACTAAAAATTCAATGAAAAAAATCCGTAATGTTTTATTCCCTTGAACTTTCATCACGACCATTTTCAGAGACCTAGTCGCGTAGTTCTCTAAGAGAGCACTGTGGCTGTCCTTGTTTTCAGAGTGTCTGACCCCCCCCTTCCTAACGCAGCAGTGGCCTGTGGGCGTTTGCTGCTGAGGATCCCAAAGCGACTGTGGACAGGATGGGTCGGAGGGAAATCTCGGTTATTTCCCAGAGTTCAGTCCCCAGTTTCAGCTATTGGTCCGCTGCGTTTCCCGCATGTAGATGCCAAGGAAGCAGCGAGGCTCCTATTGCACAGTTTGAGTCTGCAGTGTTTTCCCAAGGGTGGGGATCAAGGAAGTTTCCCCTGAGGAAGGGCCTCTGAAGCAGAGACTTCACAGGTGAACCAGGCAGAGCTGCAGGAGGCAGAGGCGAGCATCCCAAACCAGGGAGATGGATCACATATGTACTGGCAGGTCAAAACAATCCTTAGACACAGAAAAACAGTGGGCCTTGCTTCTTTGCTCTTTTGGGCAAAGTACACTTCTTCAGAGAGGTCAAAACCTTACTTTTATTCTTGATCCTAGATGTGTAGCCTATTAGGGGGAAAGGAGTGGTGGCACAATCTGTTCCACAGTGACTCCCTGAACAACAAGACCCAGCCGGCTACCCTGCAAATTTTAACACACAGACTCCCGCAGGAACAAAGCAGTGGGGAGTCTGTAGTGAGAACGCACAGGCTGTGCAGCGAATGTTTATGGGGCCCGATTCAGCAGCGCCATGCAAGGGCAGACTTTAATTTCCCTTTTGAGTCGGAGATTCCATGGAGAATCTGCTAAAGGCTACACAATTCTCCTCTGGAAAAGGCATAAACGCACACATACCCGAATGTTTGCATCTAGTTCATGGGGCTTCCATTTCCAAAGTTAACTCAGCTGTAACAACGGATAAGGAGGACGAGGAGCACATTAGTGGCAGGAGGTGCTGCAGGTGGAAACGTCCCAGGGGCAGTTTAAAATGCTTCCTGGTTTTGTAAGTATGTTTAAATGAAGAGGATGTGGGTGGATATGTATCAGTACAATCAGCCCCAGCCCTAAAGTCCAGGTCCTCCTGTGTCCATATTTAGAAATAACCTTTTTTTATTAGAAAAATATTAATTGTAGAAAAATTTCCTGTTTTCTATTTAAAATATGACTCACGCTGTGCATTTTTAAGGTCCTTTTCATAATTACTACCTACTGCAGAGCCTGATCAAAGAAAAGGCCAGCCATGTGGGTGTCTGGGGAGCCTGCCTAAGGGATGGGCTGAAATATTGTATGTGGCTGAAAGAAATATTTACGAAACAGAGCCAACCTTCTCTGCACCCCTAAGCCTGCTCAGGGAGCTTGCTAAACTGCCCTCGAGGAAGCCCAGTCCTGACCCTGCTTTTCTTTGTTTTATGTAAAGTCTAAGGGTTGTAAAATGCTGAAAAGTGGCCTTCTAAAAGATATCCACTTCTTCATCCCTGGAACCTTATGTGGCCAAAAAGTATCTTTGCAAATGTGATTAAGTTAAGGATTTTGAGATGGGGAATTATCCTGGATTTTCTGGCTGGGCCCTAAAAGCCACCACACATATCCTTATAAAGGGGAGGCAGAGGGAGACGACTCAGACAGGAGAGGGGGAGGCAGGTAGAAGAGGAGGTGGCGATGTGACCAGAGGCAGCGGTCAAGGGACATCAGCAGCCACCCAAATGGAGAGGGAAGGAGCATCCTCTCTCCCAAGAGCCTCCAGTGACAATCACTTCAGACTTTTGGCCTCCAGAACTGGGAGATAATAAATTTCTGTTGCTTTATATCACCGACCATGTGGTCGTTTGTCACAGCAGCTGTAGGACACTGAAGGGGCTAAACTAGACATCGGAAGAGAGGGCAGGCCATCTGGATCGGAGCTATTGTCTCAGATGTTTGATGAAGGTTTCTGGCTTCCTTTCCATTTTCAACCCCAAATATGTCTTTCTGAATCCAAGGAAATCTTCTTTCACCTTGACACTTGTATTTTAAAGCTCCTCTATCCTATACAGACTGACTGATTTTGATTTATTTGTGTAAAATTCTGTTTTGTTTGTTCTGCCTCCTTCCCCCTCAGCTTATATCGCCTGCCTCCAAATAATCATTTATTGTTTTTGGAAGAATCAGTCTCTCTCTGCCTCTCTCCCCTCCCATTCTTTTGTACTTTATCTTAAAGCGAAAGTGCCCTACACAGACAACCTTTTCTTTCTTGTTTCTTCCTCCTCTCAGCAATGCGAGCTGCACAGCCCCTTGCCCCCAGGTGCCCAAAGCCACCCACACGCCCTGAAGCACCATCTCCAGCAGCTGACCACCGGGCACAGCCAAATGACAGTCACAAAGCCTTGGCATTATTTCCACCATCTACTATGAACATGGGTCTGTAAAATGTAAGATGAAAAGGAAAATAATAGTTCATGACTGGAATTTTTTAAAAATGAGAAATGGGAAATAAATTGGGCCAGATGATTATTTCAAAATAACCAGTGGCGAGCGTGGGCACTAAAAGCAAATCTATACAACAGAATTTGGAAAATCAAAACAAGCCATCTAAAGTCTTTTTGCATGAAGACCTCCAAGGAGAAACTGTGTAGAGAGGACTCTAGAAGGACTGCCAGGAGATGGGGTACCAGAATCTCAGTGTCAGCAAACTATGGCCCATGGGTCAAATCTGGTCCACCACCTGCTTTTGTCAGTAAAGTTTTATTGGAACACAGTCATATTCACTCATTTACATACTGTCTTATGGCTACTTTTGCACTGCAACAGCAGAGTGGAGTAGTTATAGCAGGCGGTCTGGCACATAAAACCTAACATATTTACTACTTTGCCCTTCACAGGAAAACCATGCCACCCCCTGTTACAATAAGCCTGTAGTGGCTGGGTGTGGAAAGTAAGCGTAGCAATCAGAATGGCCAGAGCTGCCAAGGGCATTCGTTTCCTAGGCCGCTGTAATGGATTATTGCAAACTGGGTGGCTTAAGCAACAGGAATGTATTCTCTCGTAGTTCAGGAGGCCAGAAGTCCCAAATCAGGGTGTCAGCAGGGCTGGTTCTCTGGAGGCTCCAGGAGAGAACTGATTCCATGGTGGCTGCCTGTGATCCCCGGCATTCCTTAATGAGGAGCTCCTGGTTTCAGTCTCTGCCTCTGCCTCCACCATGTCTTCTCCCTGTGTCTCTCTGTGTCCTCTCTGTTTCTGTCTTGATGAGAATGTGTCATTGAATTTGGGGTAACCTCATCTGGGGTTCATGACTTAATTACATCTGACTTTTTCCAGGTAAAGTCACATTCACAGGCGCCTTTGGACATAGCATTTGGGGGACACAATTCATCTCACTGTGCCGACAACGTGTGAGCCACCTTGGTGAAAAAGGCAGCTTGAGGGGCTTGGAGATTGCTATGAATGTCACCCACCCGCTCTTGAATGTGGTCTTAGGAGACAGTGATTATGGGAACATTTAATTAATTTTGACTTACAGCTTTTCCATTTTAAGGAATATATTAAGTCCACAGACAAACCTGAACTTCAATCTTATAATTTGTTTTTTTACCTTCTCTCCTTATTCAGTCTCATGTCATTCAATTTTATGGTCTAAATGTAGACAATGTGAGGGATTTAAGCAATTGTTGCCCTAAAAGCAGCAAAGCTAACAGAAGACAGACAGTAAGAAGAGGAGGAGAAGCCCAACCAGGAAAACTGGTTCTGCTGCCTCCTTGATGACCCTACGAGGGAAGCATCATCTCGTGGAGCTGTGAGATGGCAGCATGGAGTGAGTGCAGGAGGTCCTTGCAAGCCTGCAAGAACCTCTATTCCTCCATCGGTGACTTGAGAACAAGGAGGTGTTGCTGTACTCTGGGTATCTTGTCCTTTGTTTCATTTTTGCCAGATCCCAGACTAACGCTTAGCAGGGGGAAGGGATGCAGCCCCATTTCTGCAAGGATTCCTTCCTTTTTTCCCATAAGAATATGTACCAGTCTGAACAGAATTCACAGGCCGGAGGGGGAAGGAAGCCACAGTCAAGCTGCACTGCTCTGAAGAAAAATCTGAGTAGAAGTGGCAGTTTTCTTGTAGCAGTTGTCCCTGACTGGCAGGCACCAAAACTAAGCTGGAGAGAGTGGCCAGAGAAACCAGGACTCCTCTCCCAAGAACAGGAAACGATGTTACCTTGAAGATGTTCACTGGAGTCCCAGGGCAGGAGACTGAGGCAGTCACAGTAGGTACCTAACTAGGATTCCCTGTGTTAGTGCCTATCTGCTTCAAATTCCTGGGGAAGGTTCTCTTGCCTTGTGTGAGCCTTGGCTATTACCTCCAGGCGCTGGGACAAACCAAGGCTCGGTGATCTCTTGTAATTTTTAGGTATTTTCTAAAGATTCACACCCATGGCACATTGGTTCCTTTATTTTTTCTTCATTCATGATGAAGTTTTCTGCATTCATTAAATGTGACTTGCATTTCCTAAGCTGCCCAAGCCTAGCTAAAAAAGAGGTCCATAACAATGATTTAAAATCAAAAACGGAAACACTTCCCTGAATGAACTGTAGAGGAGGAGGTAACAGTTTTCTTCGGCCCTCTTAGGTTCCTAGCTGGGACTGATGTAGACAGATCTCACAGGAGAGAAGCACACAGATGTCATTGATGTGTATAGGGGAGCCCTCTCAAGGAAAATGAACTGAAAGGTGTGACTGGGCCAGAGAGCTGCCATACTAGGCTGAACAGAGCAATTGTGGAAAAGTAGAGTGCCTGAGGAGATAAAGGAAGCTGAGAGTGATGCAGATGAGGTCCGTTTGTGCAGCTTTCTCTCAGCCTCGATGCCCCTCTGGTGATAAGAACATTCTTCCTCCTGGCACATGGAGGGCACCTTTCACATGGGAATTTTATCTCCTGCTTTTAGGGGAAAAAAGGAAGGTCGGAGTGCCCTTCTTGCACCTGCTGCTTTTCAAGTGCTTTTATCTCAAAATAATTGATCTATCAAAGTGGCATATTTTGGGGTGGCATGCCTGAACTCCTTCAGGACCAACCTATTCTGCCGGACCTGTAGTCCCTCTCAAATCTCTCTGATAAAATTCCACAGGCTGATCACAGGCTTGGGAGTCAAAGAGCCCTGAGTTGATATCTCAGGGCCACCACTTGGAGATTAAGTAACTAACTGAATTTCTGAGCCTCCTTTTCTTCATATACAAAATGCACGTACCTACTGTACAGAAAAGAGCGACAGCAAGCCTGAGACCACAGTCATCAGAAAGCCCTGATGGCTGGCGTCTAGACTGTGGGAGGGTTCCCACCATTCCCTGAGTGATTAGAATGGCTCACTGTGCCTAAACCATTTGTAAAACAGTGTGGTTGATGCGGAACACCTGCTTTCCTCCGGGAGCCTGCGATTCCAGTACGTGCTGGGCAGCCCCTGGCACTCAGTCCCGCTGAGCCGCTCTGGGGACAGGACTCCGTGCGGTGCGGCGAGTCATCCTGCGGGACTCAGGGCTCCTGGAAACTGCTACGGTCTCCTCCAGACTTTGCCCCCTGTACCTTTCCCCTTTGCCAGTTTGCTTTGTCTCCTTTACTGTCACAATGGGAGCCTTTAGAAAGGGTGCGTCCGGGTCCTGTGTGTCCTCCTGGGGAATCGCTGAAATGGGGTGTGTGTGTGGGGGGGGTGATTTTGAGGATTCCTGTCTTAGTCTGCCGGGACTGTTCTAACACAATACCACAGACTGTGTGGCGTATGGACAATGGAATTCGCTTCTCACAGCTCGGGAGGCCGGGAAGTCCAAGGGCAAAGTGCTGGCACCGTTGTGTTCTGGTGAGGACCTCCTCCTGGTGCATAGCTGCACCTCCTCACGAAGCCCGCAAGAACGGGTTAGGGATTCCTGCAGGTCTCTTTCATGGAACTAACCCCATTCATGTGCGGTCCGTTCTGTTAAGGAGGGTTCCTTCATGACAGGAGCACCTCCCAAAGGCCCCCTGCACTTGTGCTATTGCCTTCGGGGACCAGGATTTTATCCCAGCCGACTCCCAGGGAAGCCCTCCCTGGGCCCTGCTTCTCTTCTCTTCTCTCCCCTTAGCTCCCTTCCCTTCATCGGGAAGGTCCGGAACCCACCTCGGGGGAGGGACAGGAAGCCAAACTGATCAAGTCAGAATTCTCTTTGGCATGTGAAGAACAGGGAATGACAGGGAACCTCCATACATTATTTTTGTTCTAATATACATCTGAATTCGTGTTGTTCATTTCAGAGTAATCACCCCGAGAGGACCCTTTATTAGCAGTGCCCCTAACATTTTCGGATATTCATTTTTGGAACTGGCTTATGAACCACTGTAAAGAAAAGCTACCGCATCCCTTTATAGTCACATTCCCTAGAGTGTAGCTCCCACCTGGCACCCTGGCGACTTTTAGGACTTAAACCAGTTTAATTTGTCACAGGCCTCCATTGCTCTGAGCTGAGAGAGAACGGACTGGCTCAGGCCTCAGGAGGGCATCAGGGCCGTTCTGCACAGCTACTGGTCACAGTCAGCAATGCTTAGGGATCCCTGGCCGCGGACATAGGTAGGTAAGGAGAGCGGGAAGAGGAAAGAAGAAAATAACTATGTAAAAGAGTAAAACAAAGGGCATAAAAAGAACGCAAAATCAAAGAGAGGAAGGAATAAAAAAACATAGGTGCTTGTTGAAAGCAGAGGAACAGTTTATGACTCAGATTCTCCAGCTGCTGA
Source organism: Smutsia gigantea (assembly GCA_032199065.1). Taxonomy (NCBI): domain Eukaryota; kingdom Metazoa; phylum Chordata; class Mammalia; order Pholidota; family Manidae; genus Smutsia; species Smutsia gigantea. The sequence continues at coordinate 274,264 of JAVSCE010008840.1, read as the reverse complement.
ATGCGTTAAGTCCGTTAACTTTGGTTTACAACAGGTTCCCAGCTGCCCTTGAACAGGGCTGGCTGGGACTGGCTGGGGCCCGGGCTGGGGCTGGGGGTGGGAGGAGAAGGGAGGGTGTGAAGAGGGACTGCCCAGAGACACTAGTGTTGGTCTTAATATCCACTAAGAAATCCTCTGTTGATGACTTAACTTTACTCAAAGAAAGTTGGGCTATGAAGCAAACGACTCAATCTGTCAATAGAGAAATCAATGTGTCCTTTCTTTTCAAAGTTCTGAAGCCATTTTCTGTGGTGTGACAGTTAACTACAATAGAATTAATTGTATCACACGTGGTGGATTAGGGATGAATGAGTGAACTAAGTGGGAGGACAGGGCTATTATAACTAGAATACACTTTGATTAATAGAAGGAAAGGTTGGAGAACAACAAAAAAAATCAAAGGAAAAAGACTACTTAAAAAAAGGGAGAGAAATTGATTTCAATAACTTCAAAAAATAGGGTGTAAACAATGTATATAATGATACAAAAAGAAAAAAAAAACATGCTCATTTCCTATTCCATCCCCACTTCTAAATTTCATGGATGTGGAATAGTCAAAACTCATCCTGCATGTGGCTGCCCTGTGTGTGTGTTTGTGGTAGGGGGGTAGCAGTGCAGGTACCAGAAAAACTATTTATTTATGTTACTGAGTTAATTACCTATACAATTTCACACTGTACATTTGCCTCCAGAGTATAATGTAAGTTAGGTGACCAGAGGTGGACCCAAATGTAACTACTAAACAGTTTTTACTATTTCCTCTACTGCAAGTTTTTCAACAATAACATAAAGTGATGTTGTATAAAATCTTGTTAGAATTTCTCTCATTTTTCTTTCCGTAAGTCACACCCAGAAGCAAGCTGCCTGAGGAATTAATCTGAATGTTTTGTCATCTTGTTTATTACTATTTGATTTTTTTAAAGATAGTCTTTGCTATTGAATCAGGGATATTGAAGTACCTAAGACAACCAAGAGATTACTTATTATTTATTAATAGATGTGTCTTCTTATACTCAACAATTTAATATAGGGAATTTGTTTTTATAGACTAGTTTGAAACCAGGGTCACATGACAAAATTAGATTTTGTAGAAAAGTGAAAAGTGGTAATCTACTCTAACGATAATTGAAAAAAATTTTGTTCTTAGGTAGATGGTAACATTATGCTGCTGTTCCTTGTATTAGTCACCTGGATATTTTAAGAGGAATACAAAAGATTTCAAAAGGCTCATACATACATTGAAATATTTATCATTGGCTTTCATTTTATAAAATAAAATTTCTACTAAAGGTATTTATGTGAAAATGAAGTTTTAATACACTTGGTACCTTGGTACTTAGTTATGTTTATCTGAAGTAGTTCACAGCTTTAGCTGCACATTAGAATTATCTGGGGCAGTTTTAAAAAGTCCTGATATGCAGGCAACAGCTCAGACCAGTAAATCAAACTCTCTGAAGGGCAGGACATGGTAGTTTGAAAGCACCCTGGGGGATACCAGTGTCCCATCTGAGTTGCGGTCCACCAGTTTAAATAGGCCCTCAACAAGCCTCACTTTAATCATCACCTCTGTTAAAATCATTCTTTCCTCTGCACTAAAAAAATGAGCACACAGCATTTTTTTAATAATAGGTGGAGCATGTTAGATTTAATTTTCCATGAAAACATGAACAACTGTTGTCCTGCAGAATTCTGTATTCATGAGTGTGGATATTGAACCCATGGTGTCTGTGGATTGGAAGGTTGGAATAATCTTCCTTTTCCAGATTGTCACTGGAATCCTAGGAAATTTCTCATTCTCATTCCATTATGTATCCTTTACTTTACTGATGCAGTTCAAATTCCATAGATTGTCTTCTCTGGCACCAGACTGGACCAAATCGTTTGTCTTTCTCCTCAGAGGAATCTCAGCGACAGTGGCAGCTTCTGGGTTGAAGCAGTCCCCCAGAGACTCGGGGTGCACACTTGTTTTTTGGGTTCTCTGTGTGGACAAGGGGGTGTCCTTTGGCTCCACATGCCTTTCAAGAGTCTTCCAGGCCATCTGATCAACGCAGCAAACTACAGGTGATCCGAGATCAGAGTCAAAACCCCCAAAGACAGGGACCTTCCAACATCCTGCACTTGCTGGGCAACCTCATTTTCCCTGTGAGGTGACTGGCAGACGGAAAACACACAAACATCACAAAGAAAAGTGGTTTGGACACTGTCTGGCTTCACTTCCTCAGGAAGTCTTAAACTTACTATACATATTGTTGAAATCCATCCTTGAACCCCATGAGTGTGGGGCTCATGATCTGGGCCAGCAGCTCAGTGGTCTTCCTCCTGTGCAGGCACAGGCAGAGCAGAGGGTCCGGCACATTCACAGGACAGATGCCTGCTCCACGTCCTCCCCTGACACGAGAGCTCCCAAACCATCCTCGTCCTGTGAGCACCTTCCGATGTTTAATATGTTCTCCTCCATTATCCAAGTTTGTCCAGCTGTTTTGCATAATCCCAGCAGGTTGCTGACTAATGTCTCTGCCTTAATAGCTGTGTTTCCATACTGTCTGTGCCTTGGCAAGTGTAATGCACAGTTTTCCATGTCCCTTGTAGAAGGAATAACCTGTCACCTTAATCTCATCAAAAACAAGAATGAAAATGAATATTGCTTGTTCTGCATGGTGTTGACTCATAGATACAATCATCTACTGTCATATTCCCCCCAAATGCATGTTGAACCCTCGGCCCTCCTCCTTTAGTCTCAGCTTCATGACTTCATTCAAAAGAGCAACTACCCCCTCTCCTCCCCCATGACCCTGTTAGTCTCGTCCAGAAAATCCTTAAACCCTCCTCTGCTCTTCCCTCCAGGCCTTTAGAAGCTCTCGGTGTGGGGAAAGTTACAGTCCTGTAGCTGGTTCATATGAGCATTACTTTGGGGATTTTCTCTGGAGCCTCAGCTGAAGCTGTTGGTAAAATATTCCTGCATGTGCATCAGCTCTGAATTTGGATGATTAATGGGGACACCTCATAACTAAAGAGTGGTCACCTGACACATGAGCCAAACAAAGCTGCTGAATTAGGTGTTGAAAACTTTGGGAAGTTAAATTCCATGGGTTGGCAGTGAGATCAGGTGCTCTGCCTAATTTCTTTATTTATTTTTATTAAGGTATTATTGATAAACACTCTTATGAAGGTTTCACATGAAAAAACAATGTGGTGACTACATTTACCCATATTATCAAGTCCCCACCCACACCCCAATGCAGTCACTGTCCATCAGTGTAGTAAGATGCCACAGATTCACTGTTTGCCTTCTCTGTGCTACTGTTTTCCCCTTGATCCCCGACACCATGTGGAGCACACAGCAAATTTATCATTGCACATTAGGTCCGTGTCTCGTCGTTTTTTACTGTCCAGTACCAATAGGTGCTCAATGATGCCATGACTTAACACGCATTTCCAACCAGGGCCATGGAGGAAGGTCACCACCGTTTTAAAGACAGCAGCTTCCTCCAGAGCATATGGAGGGCTGATGTGATTCACTTGGGCACATTACACAGCTCTGAGTTACCTGGCACTTGGCCCGTCAGAAGATTCAGAACCTGATGTTTCAGATCGTCACCCAATTGACAGTTTCAAACTGGGAGGATGCAGCTGACTGAATGAGCACGGGGTTTCTCTTGGAGAAGCAGTGGGGACCCACTGCCTGCTTGTGGAACCATATGTTGCGGAAGCGTGACCCGTGGAATGTGATCCAAAAATGTTATTTTTGTCTCCCTCCATCACTTTAAACTTGATTCAGCAGGGATAAACTTCTCTTGTCCATGAATAAAGCCTCGTGTCACTCAGCATTTGTCACCTCTAGTTGTACAAATCTCCTTTTAGAAGCTAATCATATTCAGTCTCACCTGATAACCTGAACCCCACTCGTGCAGCCTGGTCACAGCATCACGCCTCCAGGCCCGCGGGGGGAAGCGGTGGCCGGCCTTCTGCCTCCTTCTGCCCAGCAAGCTGTGCTACCTGGGGGTTCTCTCCCACTGCAGCTGAAGCAGGGAGAGAGGAAAAGGAAGGGAAAGCATGCCATTACTTGGCCGAACCTTGGCAATGGCTGAAGCTGGAATCTCCAGCTAGGTTGGCAGGGGGTCGCACTTGATTCTTTTCTCCTGGGGGTGACTACGTCCCTGTGCGTTCTTCAGGGGTTGCTTTTGAAAGTCTTGCCCTTGCAGCAGCCTTGGCCTGGGATGACTGATCTGTACTCTCAGCGGCTGTCTGTGACACCTTCTCCACCCTGAGGTGCACCTCTAAACTAGTGGGCTCTCATGGCTGCAGTTTCCAGTCAGCCGCTAGACCCAGAAAGCCCTGTCTTCTCTTCTTCTTGGTCCAGAGTAGTCCATTCTGCTCTCATGCATTCCCTGCCTCCCCACCACCCAGGGCCAGACCATCTCCATGCTGCAGCCTCCCTCCCAGCTCCACCACTGAGGAAGTTGCCTTTAGGTCTCTGAGGTGAGTCAGGTTCCAGAAACAGGCCACCTGACTTTTCTCAGGCCTGAGTAAGGGACCAGCCCTCTTTGTCTCTCAATTATAGGGAGCACTTCCAAGCTTTCCAAGTAGTTGCCTTGAAGTCCCAGCTTCAAGATCCACCCCCATTGTCTAGGAGGTGTACCTTTGCTGTCTTAGGTCAGTCTCCCTAGAGGCAGAGCCTGAAATAGAGATTCTTGTTCCAGTGATTTACTGAGGAAATGTTCTCATTCGAAGAGAAGTGAGGAAACAGGATAAACCTGGGGGACATGGGTAAGTTAAGTAAACACGAGCCCAGTTGGAGACTAGTTTCAATCTGATCATAGAGGGAAAACCCTGCAGCTCAAAGCACATCACAAAGATTGTTCACCTTGAGGCAGTGAGTTCAGTTTATATCTCCAGCTGATTGGGTCAAGGTTTGCTGGGTGTTCAGGATCGGGGAGGCGGGTGCAGCCTGCAGGTGCTGTCTGGCCAAGGGCAAGTCTCCAGAGAAGGGGACAGATGAATGTTTTATGAGTGGGGAAGCAGGGCGAGCCCATTGGTCCAGGATATCTGGAAGGGCGTTAACCATATCCACTGCTCCCACCCACTCCCTCTACCAAGATACTTTCCTCCTCAAACTCATGTTCATCTCTTGGAGCAGTTCAAGGATTTTGGAACCAACTCTTGGAAACCTTTCTGTTTAACTATTAATTGAGGTACTAATGTCAGTACTAATTGGGGGTGTGTGTGTCTATTTCACTCCTTTGGTGTCTGACATCCATCATCTCCACCCCTTAGTTGAAACAGAGACAGAGAGGTCCATTCTAACATCTTCCTCTGAGGAGTGTTCAGGGGTTTGTTTAACCCAGTGACACGGAGCTCAAGGCTTTCATCCCACAGGACAGATCCCAGGATGGGGAGCGAACTTAAAGCCATTCTAGTGGCTTCCTTGCTGCTTTTCACAGATGAGGAGACGTAGCACAGAGCAGTTGTTACGAAGCACTTGAGACTGGTGACTCACAGGCCAAGCCTGCACAAAACCAGGAGATTTTACACACACACACACACACACACATGCACATCCTCTTTTAGAAACCTGGAGACCTGGCCACAAGAGGACCACAGTCTGGCATAGCAATAACCAGCCAGGGCTGAATGATGATGACAGTCTAGTTTGAAGAGTCCCATAACTAACCAGTTCAATCTATCTTACCCACATCCCTGTTGGTAACTGGGTTTGTGGCTTCTTAGTTATGGTATTTATCCAGTCATATAGCTAGTGACAGACTTGGGTAGGTATCCATGTCAAAACGGACACTTAATAGGCACTTGCAAGAAAATTATAGAGGGGCCAGGACCTACAAGTGCCACCTGGTCTAGGAGTGCTGTTTGATGTTGAACCAAATTGGAATGACTATTCTGCCAGGCTGGCAAAGCACACCTCTGGTAAATGTAATGAAGGGAAAGGTGGTAATACAAGCTGGTCAGCAAGATGTGGGGTTCAGTAAACTGGAAGGAGTATGATGACACAGTCTTGTGGCTAACTGCTGGTTGGTGCAGGAAATTTAGGGCATGAATTAGCAAGGCCCCAGCGACAGGGCTGGCAGTCAGGAATAGGATCCCAGTCCCAGTTTGGAGGAATGGGCACTGGTCAGCACAAGGCAGAACTCAAACTTGGGAGAAGCACTGTAAAAGCAGGAGAAACCCAAGGTCAGAAAAAAATAATACTAGGACTCAGTTACCTTGCTAGGACTGGGACCTGAAGCCAGAGCAGACCTCCAGAGGAACTGACTTTTTGCAGTCCCCTGGGCTCTCTGAGTTCCTCCTTGCTGAGGACCTGGAGCTCTGGGAGGACTGGGGCAGGGGCTGAAAGGGTCAGTTAGCTGAGAGCGTAGTGTCTGAGAGTCAGGCAACAAGCCGGTGACACATTCCCTGCCAGTATCCTTTGCCAGGCACCCCACCCACTATTTCTCACTCACCTGCAACTCAGCCTTCACATAATTAAAAACTGACTTTGTCCTGAATCTTCACTATGTCTCTTCTCATATTTATAAATACCAAAGTTGGCACAAAGCAAAGGGAAAATTCTGAGAATCCTTCAGCTTGGCAGCAGGTGGAAAAATGACCCCACGAAGCTATCATTTACTGTATGAAACAACAACGGCGCTTGTCCGAAGTGACTTTTAGTGGGCATGAAGCTTGATGAAATAGCCCTCTTGTATGAAAGGGGAAAACAGGTGACAGCCATGGAGACAGATACTGAAAGACTTGTCTCTTCAACCTTGTACCCACAGATACAAAGTTTCATGCAAATACCTTTAAAGGTGACCTTCTTAAGTAATTGTGCCTATGAACTAACTCTAGTTTCTAGGGCATGTTGCTTTTTGTTATATTGTGGAAAAGATAAATCATTTAATCTGAGTGAAAAATAACACCTGAAAGGCCAGCCAGGCTGAATGCATAATTCCCAATATTTCTGGGTCCCTGCTAAGGTCCGGGTGCCTCATTTACTTCTTTACAGCCCCAGAAGTGAAGCACTATTATTATCATCTCTATTTGCATGTGAGGAAACCGAGGCTTAGAAAAGCGAAGTAAGTTACTCATTGACATGCCACAGGTGAGGAGAGCCTGCTTCAGAGCAGGTTGGCCACCTCCAGAGGCAAAGTGTACGGGTCCTGCCCCATGGTGCAAGCCCTATGGCCGTGCTGCTAGCTGGCCCCCCACATCCATTCGTCCATTGTCCCTGTCCTCCTGAGCATGAGAATCCCACAGTTTTTCCAGGTAGCATTACAGAAGAACTCCAGTCTACCAGTGTAGCTGATCCACTGCATTCATGGCCCCAATTAATGGCTTTCCCTTGCCCAGGCCCTTTGCAACGAGACTTGTAATAATAATCATGAGGACAGTGAAGCATAACAATAGCTAACATTTAGTCAGAACCACCATGTGTCAGATACTGTTCTAGACCAAGCATTCTGACGCTTACGGTGTCATTCAGTCATTTGTTTATTAATAAAGTGGTTATATACAATTAGTCATTTTTCCATGTAAACCATATTTTATATATATATTATATATGTATATGTTATACATATATATTAAGCTGAAGTACCCAGCTTATCCATGAAAATATTATTGAGTCATAATATCATGAAACAAATGTGCTAGTTTGAGTTTGCGGTCCTGTGATTTGATTTTAATAAAGTAAGAATACTTCTACTCTAGGCAATTTTCATAAGGTGTTTTGACAGTCTCGTCATCCTTCTCTGAAACCCCCCTTGTGCCTGCATCCCTGGGCCCTTCAGTGTGATGCTCCCTAGGGTTCACCAAACTCCTCCCACATGTCTCTCTATTCAATCCTCAACCTCAATCAAAATTTGCGTTTCTTGTTGTAGGAATTTCAGATGGCTGTTGGAGGAATATAACATCCAGTCAGGAACTTGTCAAGAGAAGAAGACAATTCCAAGAAGCTGGCAGGGTCTGGATGGGCACCTCGTTCTCAGATGGGCAGGGCCTCTTGGGAGAGCGGCACCCACCTCAGGAGGCATCCTCCAACTCCCCCACATCTTACCAGACCACCAGAGGTCTTCCCTACCTACTTGTGAATCTGCGGATTCTCTAAAATCTGGAAACCTTTTCAGCCCGCTTCCTATGGTAACATCTGTGGGAACTTTGGAGATAGGGAGTCGTGGTTGTTCTTCATATTTACAAGGTAGTTTGTCTGCTATGTAGCAAAAGCATGAAAGTTTTAAACATTTGTAATCTTGGACCCAGCAAAACAAGACAAAGGGTTTGTCTTGAAGCACTATATGTAAATAAACATATAAAAATGTTTGTCAAAGTCTTTTAGAATATGGAAACTAGACAACAACTTATTTTCCAGAAAAGAGGATCATTGGCAATTTTCCTTTGTTTCCCAAAGTGTCATTTAGAAAATTAATTTCTAGAAATTATCTTCAAAGGATAGAGGGGAAGGTGAGGAAGCCTTGGTTTCTTAGGTATGTGTAATTTTTCTGATGGGATTTGTTGTTTTAATTGTTTGTAGTCCATGGGCGCTGTGGCTGGCTGAGGGCAGGGGCCAACCTGCTGAGGTGCGAGCAATAAAGGAGTGTGTTTCCTGTAGAGGACTTAATAAAAATAATACCTTGAATACTAAATTCAAAAGGTTGATCTGCTTTTTGTTGTCATGGGCAGGCAATTCTAAGCAATGTCAGTATTGAAACATTCTTCCCCCAAAAGAACTTAAACTTTGGTTTAAGTTTTAAGTAATTGCTGTGGTTATTCTGGAGTTTAAGTAAATATATGAAAAGCTTCAAATAATGAATATTTTGTTGTTAGCCTTTAGTAACATTGCATTTTATCTGGAGGTTAATTTGGAGAACTCACAGTTGAGCAGTGGCTGTCTCTCTCCATCACCCCCCATTCCGCACGTGGCCCCCCAGCCCCCATGCAGGTTCAGGCAGAAAGAGTCTTGTGAGAATACATTCCAACCATCCAGAATCATTTGAACCCACTTCTGGGGCAGTTTGTGTTTCCAGCCTCTTTGGTACTACATATTCCCTCACTTGAAATAGATTTGAAATAAACAGTCATAGCAAAGTGACTTTAAAAACAAAGAAATCGAGTTTGCCTTACTTCAGTTCTGACATTCTCTGTGACCACACTGAGTTTTTAATTTGTATGTAAAATTCTAATAATGATAAGCAAGGCAAAACGCAAGGTGTGCTACTTTTGTTTGGTTAGTGCAAATTTTGGTTCATGCATGAAACAGATTACTGAACTTAAAGTAATATTTTTAAGAACTGAAATTTATTCTTCTTTTTATATTAGTTTGCTTTATACCCAAAGGAAAAAATAAAGAATTAACATTCCTGATTATTACATGGTTATCACTAAAAATAACTTTGTCTTATACAACAGGAGTGTGTCAATAACCGATCCAATCCAGGTGTCAAATACCCTGCCGTGCCATTACTTGGTGGGGAAAACTTACTAAGGAGCCAAGTGTTACTAAGACTTCTCTGAGACTTGAGAAAATTGTTGGTAGGAAAGCAATTTGCCACTGCATCTGATCCTTCTTCAGGAAAAGAATGCCAGGGCACAGGGGTATGTGCAACAATAAACCCCTTCCTCCATTGGCACAGTTTGTCACCAGCCAGCAATGACATCACCTACATCATGGAAGGTAGCAGAACTCAGTAGCAGATCTCCGAACTTTCAGAAGTTAACCACTGCTTCAGAAGCAAGAGTTAATTTAAGGTTGGCAAAGGCACTGTGGAGACCTCTAACACCTGCCATATTCTTGAGCAGATAGGCCTCGCAGCAAACTACGGAGGTGGCAATATGGCATCCTGCAAGAAGCAGAGATCTGGGAGAACACATGGACTTTGTGGCCCTACCAAAATTATTTGCTATTGATTCCTTCAAAATATTTACCGGTTCTCCACCTCGCAGGCACTGGGAAAACAGTGATATATACAAGACAGATCTGGTTCCTGCCCGGAAGGAAGAGGACTCCCCACCAACAAACAAAAGTAAGCGGACGAATGGATGAAACACCGTTGTGGTGTTTTAAGAGCCATGAAGGAAACAAACAAGTGGCTTCCTATTGCTCCCGGGAGAAAGACCGAAATGCTTAATGCGGCCCCCGCCATTCTCTCCAGCCGCACGGAGCACTGCTCCCTGCCGATCTGTCTGCTCCCACACGGCCTCCTAGTTCCTCAGATGCGCCAATGCCTTCCTGTTCCAGGACCTGGACGTAAACTGGCCACCTACACCCTACTCTGCCTCAGTTAATTCCTGATACATTCTTCAGATCTCAGTACAAATAGGTTGGTTGAAAAGACTTCCCTGATGCCCAGTGGTCTGCACACACTCCCATCCTCAGCAAACACGCAATCAAATGACCCATCCGCATGTCCCCACAGCCCCTGGGCTTTTCCTTCGTGACTCTGTGGTCGCTGATTTGTCTGTGTGACCATCTGTTTAGTGTCTGTGTTCTCTCCCACCACAGTTTACTGCCAGAAGACTAAGCTTCATGGGGGTGACGTCCTGCCCTGTTGGACTCACACCACTAAATCCCCAGGTCTTGGCCCTTGGGAATATGTACCAGACTAAAAAACCTGCCACCACAGATGTGCCTCAAGAGAATTATTTTTTAATTTTTTTAATTTCTTTTTTTTTTAATTGAAGCCTAGCTGCTGTAAGGAGAGCTCTCCTGCGAGGAAGCCCACCTATCCGAAGGACGCCTCTGCCCTGCTCCCCCTCGGCTGGCCTGGCTGCTCCGCTGGTGGCGACTGTTTTTGGTTTTGTTTTTACATGTTCCTTTCTTTCTTATTTTCTTAAATTACATTTATCATGATGTTTTTATCTTTTGGGCTTTAGTTCCATCTTAATTTTGTAGCATTCTGTTTCAAAGCTTTCATCTATTTCACTAGCCTTCAGTCTTTTCAAAAATTGTAAGTACTTATTTTTTTTACTATTTTTACCAACTCCTAACCTTAATTTGGAATTAGCTCTAATCTTAACCCTTCTTTGCCTTGCTTTCAGTTGTTTCTATAGCCCATTTCAAATCTACTTTTAAAATAGGTATCATTTCTCACATATTTTTAATTTGTTAATTTGCTTATTTTTAACCTAATTGATAGACTCAAACATTATTTGACCTCTGACCTGCCTTTCATTTGGAGTGTTACCCTGTTTGTTCTTGCCTTCCGCTTCCTCTCCCTCCCTCTCCTTTGCTTCCCCATGCCCATTATCCTGCTCCACTTCCCCAGTTGTATTTGCAGTGGGCAGAAAGCTTGGCAGAGAGAAGACTATAAAGAGTGGAGAGTGTTTGCTCTGTGAATGTGGAAAGGTAAAAACTGCATCAGCCTCTTAAGGCTACTTCACTAGATTATTGCTCAGACCTGTTAAGGATGGTTCTCCAGAGATCCTCATTGCAGAAGATTTGGGGAACTCAGTTCATTCTCTCAGGGGAACAAGTGCATTATTCTATAGTTGGAGTATTTAATTTGTCAGCATGGTCTTGCTTGTTAATATCCCTTATCATCCAGTCCTTAGATGAGGAATTTGGAATTTGGGGAACCTGCCCTCTCCAGTCACCAGAAGGTTCAACCCTGGAAGGCAGATGCTATCCAGGCCTGATCCTGTTGATATGCTGATAGACTTCTCAATAAATGATTACAGGATGGTCCAAGCACAGCCTGCAGCCAGCAGCTTTAAACCAGCTTGCACTCACCACTCCACCAAGGACATTTCCCTTCCCTTCTTGGCAGGTTGAGAGGAGGTTCCTTCTGGACCACTCCTGGCCTCAACTCCCTGCCTTGCGCTGAGGGCTAGCAGGAATTAAGGGTGTGGGCTCAGGGCAATTTCACAGAGTTTTAGAAAGAAGAGTCGCCTCCTTGCTTCAGAGTTAGTTTACAATTTAAATCCTAAACCTGATAATGGAGGCCTGCTCCAAGCAGTGAAAATTTCCAGGAGGTAACAGAGTCCCCTCACTGTCTGCTCATAGGATAGGGTCTCCAGCACTCCAACAAAAGTCCTTATGCCAGGGATTTCGGCTGTTAGTGGGATCTTTTGCCCATTCCTCCAAAGGGGAGTTAGATGCCTATCTGGGCAGTTAGAATCCCTAAAGGATGATCTGACCTGACAATCACTCCACCTTCCCTCCTCAGATCTAATCTCAGGCTCCTGGTAGTCATCTATCATCCACACTAGTTGGATGGATTAACTCATTTCCCACCCATCTTCAGGGACAGAACCATTCTCATGGTGTGGACCCTCATTCTCACTGCCCTACTATTCTTAAAAACCTTCCTTTGAAGACTGTCCTTTGACCAACTCACCAGTTGCTCCATTCCAGTACTGGGGATCTGGAACTATGGATCTACCTTTTCTCAGCTGTAAAACGGGGATAATTATCTACCTTTGAGCGTTCTCCTCAAGACTGTATAATACACTTGTGTACAAATAGATACATTACCAGCATCTGGCATATGAGAGCTGACTTTAATAAAAGTCAGCTATTTTTATTGGATTTACCTTCATCTTTCCTTTTAGAAATAGATCTGGTTAATCAGATCCATAGATTTATGGTTTCTGGCACAGGAAAGTGAATTCAACACACCCAATCCAGAATCTTTCCAGGAGGCCAAGCCCTCTCTCATGCTTAAAATACTCTGTTGTGTTAGTTCTGTATTTTATTTTTGAAAGAATTAACTTTTAATTCCAGGTTGAGCAAATGGAATTGTCCTCACTTTCCTGTGCAGGAGCCTAGGCTGGCATGGTGGTGCCCATGGGCTTTTAGATAGTCTTAAATGTTACTGTAGGACTTGGGTTAGAAACATAGAGGCCCTAGGGTACCCTCCATGAGAGAAGTGAGTAACACTGTCTCCTGGCCACATTTATGCATGCAAAATAACCAGCCATCTGACTCACCCTGGTAGATATATACCCTCAGTTTCTTCCTCAGCCTAAAATCAGACTGATCACTATAAAAATCTACAACTTTAATTTGACAGAGTTTTATTTTAATAGGGAATGTAGAAATTTAGTGCTCTATTTCTATGGATCAGATTCATACTTTTCAGGAACAAATCACTGGGAAGCCCACACTACCGATCTTGTAAGTCTAAAACCCATATAGGCCAATTTGAGTGGAGTAGGCCTGGGACAAAGGGTCATTTCCAGAAGACTCAGATGGCTCTAGAGTTATGGAGAAACCAGCTTGGTTATTATAGTGATAATAATAGCTACATTTATTGAGAACTTACTAATTGCCAGCTCAGTTGCTTCCTGTTAGCTAAGCTGACAGTTTTAGTATATTATCTTGAATTCAGGTGATTGTGGAAAGTGATTATATATTATCAAATATTATCTGAATGCAGTGAAGGGAACAGATTTAGGGAACCAATTCCTCACTCTAATCTCACAAAATGTTTGGGAAGGCTCAGGCAGATATACTTTTACTAAAGAGGCTTAAAATCCACTTAAAGGTGGACTTTTAAAGACAAGGTCTTAATCCACACATGTAGAATCACTGAATTATGAAAAATATGTTACTGAGTTCAGTGGGGAATTTAAACTTCCCATTAAATAGTCAACTAAACATTCACATGGAAATAACGAATATTGACTACTACCTCACACCATGTATAAAAGTCACTTGAGTTGGGTTGTGGATCTAAGTCTGAAAGATAAAACCCTGAAGATTTTAAGAAAAAACGGTATCATCATATCTTAGGAAAAGTTAAGATTCTGTAAACATGACACAAAAACATTAAGCATAAAAGAAAAAATGGATAAATTCGATTTTATTAAATTATGAATTTTAGCTCATTAAAAGACACCATTAAGAGAGTGAAAGACAGGTTACATAATGGAAGGAGATATTTGCTATACTTATATCTTCAAAAGACTAGTAAATAACTACTAAAAGCAGACAATCCAGTAGAAAAGTGAGCAAAAGATTTGGACAGTCACTTCACAAAAGAAAATAATAAAATGTTCAACAGACATAAGAGAAGATACAGAAAAATGCAAATTTCCCAGTGATAAGATACATCTCACCTGAATTATTAAAATTAAAATGATAAGCAATATTACATTCTAGAGAGGATGTGGAGCAATTGAAACTTATTAGGAATGTAAATTGGTACAACCACTCTGGAAAACTATTTGGCAGAATATACTAAAAGCTGAACACATACATACTCTGTGACTCAGCAGTTCTACTCCTGCATATAAACCCACTAGAAATTCCTACATATGTGCACAAAAAAACATAGTCAAGAATATTAATTGCAGCACTATTTATAATAGTCAAAAGTTGGAACCCAAATACCTATCAACAGTAGAATGACTTAACAAATTGTGGCATATTTACAAAACTTAATGCTACCTGAGAATGTCATCTTTACAATTACCTGTAACAACATGGATGAATGTCATAAACGTATTATTTAGCAAATAAAGCCCAGTGCACAAAAAATCATATGCTAGATGACTACTTATGTAAAGTTCCAAAACAGGCAAAATATAATCAAGTATTAGAAATATGCTTAATGGCTCCTTTGGGGAAGGGTAATAACTAGAAGGGGGCCCAAGAGAGTCTTCTAGGGCATTGGAAAAGTACCGTTTTATGATCCAGGGGCTGGTTGCGTGGATATGTTTATTTTGTAAAAATGCATCAAGCTGTACACTTGACTCAAGTGTGAGCTTTCCTGTACATATGCTATAATACTGCAATAAAAACTTTGCTAAGAAAAGGCAGGGCCCAGTGAGCTTGGTCAACATGGTAGTCTTGTGGCCTCAGGAATGAGAGAAACAAAATGTATATAGACACATACAACAAAATGAAACACAACACAAAGATTCACTAAAGCAACAAACGGTTATCACTGGATGATTGGATCAAGGCTGACTTTTCCCCCTCGTTGCCGGCACTTTCCAAATACTCTTTAAGGGAGTCTTGCCACCTGGCCCAAGAGGGAACAGCAGAATTCTGGAAGATATTGTTTTATCCTCAAGGCATTGGATCAAACTGTGACAGTCATCTCTTCTTTCCTTTTAGTAAGAAGCATGGATTTCATTTAAGGCCTCTACAAGCTTTACAGGATTGTTAGGTAGATAGTTTAGAGTTAACAATATTGGGAAACAAAGTTATAACTATAAATATAACTATATTTAGAAACTGAAGAAATGTAGGAAATAAATAGATATTAAGCTTCAAGGAAGTAATGTGTGGGAAAATCAGAAAAGGCTTCCTGAGGGCGATGACATTTGATCTATGTGTCAAGGGAGGAACAGGAATTTGTGAAGCATGGTGGGAGAAGGGGAATAAAGGACAGGAAGATCATTGTAGACCAAAGTGATAGCACATGGAAGGCATGCAAAAGAATGATGTCTTCTTGAACTAGGAAGGAGTTTGGCATCACTGGGGAAGAACAGAGGGACAGGAAGCTAGAAAGGAGTTGAAGCCCCAGCCTCTGTGACTTTGTACCCATTCTATATATTGTGTTTACAATATAGTTCTAATGAATGCCAGACATGATCCATTGCACCAGACCATGAAAATGTATAAGTTCTACATTTTTATTTTTTATAAATTTTTTTATTAAGGTATTACTGATATACACTCTTATGAAGGTTTCACATGGAAAAACAATGTGGTTACTACGTTCACCCATATTATCAAGTCCCCCCACCATACCCCATTGCAGTAACTGTCCATCAGTGTAGTAAGATGCCACAGATTCACTATTTGCCTTCTCTGTGCTGCACACCCCTCCACACCATGCATACTAAACATAATACCCCTTAATCCCCTTCTGCCTCCTTCCCCACAAGCCCTCCCACACCCCTCCCCTTTGGTAACCACTAGTCCCTTCTTGGAGTCTGTTTTTATTCCTTCACTTTTGACTCGTTGTTATACTCCACAAATGAGGGAAATCATTTGGCACTTGACTTTATCCACCTGACTTATTTCACTGAGCATAATATCCTCCAGCTCCATCCATGTTGTTGCAAATAGTAGGATTTATTTCTTTCTTATGGCTGAATAGTATTCCATTGTGTATATGTACCACTTCTTCTTTATACATTCATCTACTGATGGACACTTAGGTTGCCTCCATATCTTGGCTATTGTAAATAGTGCTGAGATAAACAAAGAGGTGCATATGTCTTTCTGAATCTGAGAAGTTGTTTTCCTTGGGTAAATTCCTAGGAGCAGAATTCTTGGGTCAAATGGTATTTCTATTTTTAGTTTTTTGAGGAACCTCCATATTGCTTTCCACAATGGGTGAACTAGCTTACATTCCCACCAGCAGTGTAGGAGGGCTCCCTTTCTCCACATCCTCACCAGCATTTGTTGTCCTTAGTCTTTTCGATACTAGTCATCCTAGCTGGTGTGAGGTGATATCTCATTATGGTTTTTATTTGCATTTCCCTGATAATTAGTGATGTGGAGCATCTTTTCATTTGCCTGTTGGCCACCTGAATGTCTTCTTTGGAGAATTGTCTGTTCATATCCTCTGCCCATTTTTTAATCAGGTTATTTGCTTATTGGGTGTTGAGGTGTGTGAGTTTTTTATATATTATGGGTGTTAACCCCTTGGTGGATATGTCATTTACAAATATGTTCTCCCATACTGTAGGATGCCTTTTTGTTCTGTTGATGGTGTCCTTTGCCATACAGAAGCTTTTTAGTTTGATGTAGTCCAATGTGTTCATTTTTACTTTTGTTTCCCTTGCTCGGGGAGATGTGTTCAGGAAGAAGTTGCTCATGTGTATATTCAAGAGATTTTTGCCTATGTGGTCTTCTCAAAGTTTCATGGTTTCATGACTTACATTCAGGTCTTTGATCCATTTCAAATTTACTTTTGTGCATGGGGATAGACAATAATCCAGTTTCATTCTCTTGAATGTAGCTGTACAGTTTTGCCAACACCAGTTGTTGAAGAGGATGTCATTTCCCCATTGTATGTCCATAGCTCCGTTTTCATATATTAATTGACCATATGTGGTTGGATTTATATCTGGGTTCTTTAGTCTGTTCCATTGGTCTATGGGTCTGTTCTTGTGCCAGTACCAAATTGTATTGATTACTGTGGCTTTATAGTAGAGCTTGAAGTTGGGGAGCAAAATCCCCCCACCTTTATTCTTCCTTCTCAGGATTGTTTTGGCTATTTGGGGTCTTTTGTGCTTCCGTCTGAATTTTAGAATGATTTGCTCTAGTTCATTGAAGAATGCTGTTGGTATTTTGATAAGAATTGCATTAAATCTGTAGATTGCTTTAGGCAGGATGGCCATTTTGACAATATTAATTCTTCCTATCCATGAGCAATGAATGTGTTTCCACTTCTTGGTATCTTCTTTAATTTCTCTCATGAGTGTCTTGTAGTTTTCAGAGTATAGGTCTTTCACTTCCTTGGTTAGGTTTATTCCTAGGTATTTTATTCTTCTGGATGCAATCGTGAATGGAATTGTTTTCCTGATTTCTCTTCCTGCTATTTCATCATTAGTGTATAAGAATGCAACAGATTTCTGTGTATTAATTTTGTATCCTGCCACTTTGCTGAATTCAGATATTAGATCTAGTAGTTCTGGAGTGGATTCTTTAGGGTTTTTTATGTACAATATCATGTCATCTGCAAACAGGGACAGTTTAACTTCTTCCTTTCCAATCTGGATGCCTTTTATTTCTTTGTGTTGTCTGTTTGCTGTGGCTAGGACCTCTAGTACTATATTGAATAGAAGTGGGGAGAGTGGGCATCCTTGTCTTGTTCCCGATCTTAAAGGAAAAGCTCTCATCTTCTCGCTGTTAAGTATAATGCTGGCTGTGTGTTTGTCATATATGGCCTTTATTATGTTGAGGTACTTGCCCTCTATACACATTTTGTTGAGAGTTTTTATCATGAATGGGTGTTGAATTTTGTCAAATGCTTTTTCAGCATCTATGGAGATGATCATGTGGTTTTTGTATTTCATTTTATTGATGTGGTGAATGATGTTGATGAATTTTCTAATGTTATACCATCCTTGCAACCCTGGAATGAATCCTACTTGATCATGATGGATGATCTTTTTGATGTATTTTTGAATTCAGTTTGCTAATATTTTGTTGAGTATTTTTGCATCTATGTTCGTCAGGGATATTGATCTGTAGTTTTCTTTGTTTGTGGTGTCTTTGCCTGGTTTTGGTATTAGAGTGATGGGGCCTCATAGAATGAGTTTGAAAGTATTCCCTCTTCTTCTACTCTTTGGACAACTTTGAGGAGGATGGGTATTAGGGCTTCACTAAATGTTTGATAAAATTCCGCTGTAAAGCCATCTTGTTCAGGGATTTTGTTCTTAGGTAGTTTTTTGATTACCAGTTCAATTTTGTTGCTAGTAATTGGTCAGTTCAGATTTTCTGTTTCTTTCTGGGTCAGCCTTGGAAGGTTGTATTTTTCTAGAAAGCTATTTATTTCTTCGAGGTTATCCCATTTGTTAGCATATAATATTTCAATGTATTCTCTAATAATTCTTTGTATTTCTGTGGTGTCCATAGTGATTTTTCCTTTCTCATTTCTGATTCTGTTTATGTGTGTAGGCTCTCTTTTTTTCTTGGTAAGTCTGGCTAGGGGTTTATTTATTTTGTTTATTTTCTCAAACAACCAGCTTTTGCTTTCATTGATTCTTCTTGATTTTATTTATTTCCGGTCTAATCTTTATTATGTCCCTCCTTTTAATGACTTTGGGGCTCATTTGTTCTTCTTTTTCTAGTTTCATTAATTGTGAGTTTAGACTGTTCATATGGGATTGTTCTTCTTTCCTGAGTTAGGCCTGTATTGCAATATACTTTCCTCTTAGCATGCCATTGGCTGCAACCCATAGATTCTGTGGTGTTGAATTATTGTTGTCATTTGTCTCCATATATTGATTGATGTCTGTTTTTATTTGGTCGTTGACCATTCGTTATTTAGGAGCATGTTGTGAAACCTCCATGTGTTTATGGGATTTTTTATTTTCTTTGCATAATTTATTTCCAGTTTCTACCTTTGTGGTCTGAGAATCTGCTTGGTACAATTTCAAACTTTTTGAATTTACCAATGCTTTTTTTGTGGCCTAGGATATGATCTATTCTTGAAAATGTTCCATGTGCACTTGAGAAGAATCTGTATTCTTCTGCTTTTGGGTGTAGAATTCTGTAGATGTCTGTTAGGTCCAGTGCTTCTGTCTCCTTACCTATTTTCTGTCTGGTTGATCTTTCCTTTGGAGTGAGTGGAGTGTTGACATCTCCTAGAATGAGTGCATTGCATTCTATTTCCCCTTTTAATTCTGTTAGTATTTGTTTCACATATCTAGGTGCTCCTGTGTTTGGGTGCAGATATTTATAATGGTTATATCTTCTTGTTGGATTGACCCCTTTATCATTATGTAATGTCCTTCTTTGTCTCTTGTGACTTTCTTTGTTTTGAAGTTTATTTTGTCTGGTACAAGTACTGCAACTTCTGCTTTTTTTCTCCCTGTTAGTTGCATGAAATATCTTTTTCCATCCCTTCACTTTTAGTTTGTGTATGTCTTTGGTTTTGAAGTGAGTCTCTTGTAGGCAGCATATAGTTGGGTCTTGCTTTTTTATCCCTTTGGTGACTCTATATGTCTTTTGATTGGTGCATTCAGACCATTTACATTTAAGGTGATTATCGATAGGTATGTACTAATTGCCATTGCAGGCTTTAGATTCGTGGTTACCAAAGGTTCAAGGTTAACCTCCCTTACTATCTAAGAGTCTAACTTAACTCACTTAATATGCTATTACAAACACAGTCTAAAGGTTCTTTTTTTCTCCTCATTTTTCTTCCTCCTCCATTCTTTATGTATTTGGTATCATATTCTGTACTCCTTGTCTGTCCCTTGATTGACTTTGGGGAAAGTTTATTTAATTTTGCATTTTTTTAGTAATTAACTGTTCTACTTTCTTTACTATGGTTTTATTTCCTCTGGTGTCAGCTATTAAACCTTAGGAACACTTCCATCTATAGCAGTCCCTCCAAAATACACTGTAGAGACCGTTTGTAGGAGGTAAATTCTTTCAGCTTTTGCTTATCTGGAAATTGTTTATTCCCTCCTTCAAATTTAAATGATATCCTTGCCAGATAAAGTATTCTTGGCTCAAGGCCCTTCTGATTCATTGTATTAAATACATCATGCTACTCCCTTCTGGCCTGTAAGGTTTCTGCTGAGAAGTCTGATGATAGCCTGATGGACTTTCCTTTGTATGTGACCTTATTTCTCTCTCTGGCTGCTTTAAATAATCTGTCGTTATCCTTGATCTTTGCCATTTTAATTATTATATGTCTTGATGTTGTCTTCCTTGGGTCCCTTGTGTTGGGAGATCTGTGCATCTCCATGGTTTGAGAGACTATCTCCTTACCCAGATTGGGGAAGTTTTCAGCAATTATTTCTTCAAAGACACTTTCTATCCCTTTTTCTCTCTCTTCTTCTTCTGTCTCTCTTTTTCTTCTATTACCCCTATAATGCGAATATTGTTCAGTTTGGATTGGTTACACAGTTCTCTCAATATTCTTTCATTCTTAGAGATCCTTTTTTCTCTCTGTGCCTCAGCTTCTTTGTATTCCTCTTCTCTAATTTCTATTTCATTTATCATCTCGTCCACCATATCTAATCTGCTTTTAAAACTTCCCATTGTATGTTTCATTTCTGATACTGTGTTCCGGGATGATTGGATCTCTAACCATAATTGATCCCTGAGTTTGTGAATATTTTTCTGTATGCCCATGAGCATGTTAATGATTTTTACTTTGAAATCCCTTTCATGCAGATTCATGAGGTCGATTTCATTTGAATTTTTCTCAGGAGTTGTAGTCATAATTTTACCTTGAACCAGGTTTCTTTGGCATTTCATATTTGTATATGGCACCCTCCAGTGCCCAGAAGCTCTACTCTCTGGAGCAGCTAGCCCCTGAAACAATGTCGGGGGTCGCAGCAGAGTGGTATCGGTGCCTGGATGGAGGAAAGAGCTGTTTCCTGCTATCCAGCTGCTATGCCTGTCTCCACTACCAGAACTAGTGTGCCGAGCACACAGGTATAAGCCTCTGTGCTTTGCGTTTGTAGTTGCTATAGATGGGGCTTCCCTCTAGCTTGCCTAATGTCAAGGTAGGTTTTGCCGGTTTGCGAGCCAGGTGGGGCTGGCTGGGAGAAAAGCTCAACAGGCTGCATATCAAGGAGGGGTTCCTTGGAGCTCTACAGCCAGGGAGGGAGCTGGAGCTCCTGAAAGTCGTGAAAGTTCCCAACCTGCTGGGCATAGTGCACCTGGACAATTTTGTCTACCTGTCCTTTCTTCTGAGCAGTAAGCTCTATGCAATCCTTGCCTCTTTAGCAGTCCTATTGCTGTTAGGAAGCCTCTCAGACTGTTCACCTTTCTTTTGTCCCAGAGCAGCCAGATATGGATCCCTGCTTTCCACAGGCAGCTGGAATCTCAGTCTCTCCAGGTATTCTGCCTGTCTTAGCTTTCCAACCCCCTAATCAGGAGAGTACCATGAAAACACCAGGAAATGTAGGTTTGTGCTCCCAGATCAGATCTCTGGAGTTAGCTATTCAGTAGTCCCAGGCCTCCACTCCCTCTCCACTCTGTTTCTCTTCCTCCTGCTGGCGAGCTGGGGTGGGAAGGGCTTGGCTCCCGCCGGGCCATGGCTTTGGTATGTTACCCTGTTCTGTGAAGTTTATTCTTTTCTCCAGGTGTATGCAGTTTGGCACAGTCCTCTTTCCTGTTGCTTTTTCAGGATTAGTTGTATTAATTATATTTTCGTATTATATGCGGTTTTAGGAGGAAACCTCTGTCTCACCTCTCATGCCACCATCTTTTAACAACTCTTTTTGAAGCAATTAGCATTTGATGCTTAGTGCTTTGGGCTCTTGAGAGGAAAACCATTTTCAGATATCATCATTAATAATTCATAAATGAAAGAACTTTACCAGATCAAAGAAATTCAATATTTTTGTTTGTAAATTACCTTCACATTCTTTCAATGCCTTTAAAAAGCATTCCTACCATGAATCACTTAGAATAATTATTTTAGATGATTAATGGCATCTGTGAAGCAAAGACTGACAATGGTGCCCCAGCTCCAGTCTGTGCCTTCCTCAGCGGAGCTCAGTATGGAAGAGCCCTCTTAACAAACCATGTTAATTGTCCACTTGGGGATGTGTATACATGCGTTTAACATGGTTTTGTCTTTCATTTAGATAATTTTACCTGAGGGTGGAACAAAAGAACTTTTTTAGCCTACATCTTCTCCATGATGATGAAGGAAATCGAGGAAGAACAAGGTGATTTTCTCTGCTGTTGATGGCAAGGTCCCTCGATCCTGAATCTGAGGCATGACTAATGAAGGGCTCCTTTCCTGCCCTGTAAGCTCTGCAAACCAGACACGACATTCCCTCCCTGGAGTTTGATGCTTCCGTAAATGGGATTTTTACGCTTTTGGAAAGCTACGGTTTCTGGATCCAATAGTGTGTTTTGGGACATCAGAAACATCTGGGGGAACTTTTTCAAATACACACCACCCACTCCCACTCCCTGTGGAATGCTAAGTCACCCTGTCTGGACAACTTTCAGGAAAAATAAGGCCAGTTGGACCCTGAGAAAATGCTGGAGGCAGTGTCCACTCTGTGCTATAATGGGAGGTGCTGTGCCTATGAGGAGGAGGCTGTCTCATGGTGTAGCAGAATGTGTAGGAAGAGGCTGCATGACAAGGCTTCACCTTTCTCTCCTCTCCTTCTCCTCCACTTTTCTGGAGACCTTCTGAGAGATGTATATTGGCTTTCTGTCTGCTTTATTTGATTAGTGACCCAAATCTCCGTGGCATCAGGATGAGTGGGAAAGGAGAAAAGTTTACAGAGAATTTCACAGGGAGGGTGACCAGAACCCTTCAGCCAAGGATTTCCATTAAGGCTCTTTGTTATTGTTGGCTGTTGAATTCCAGGGAAGTTGACCCCACTGGGCAAGTAGCTTCTTCACCTCTGTGTCCTAGTGTCCTTGTCTATAAATGGAAATAATAATAGAGGCAGTAACCTTATTGTGCTGATGTTGTAGAAAATTCAGTACAATAAAAACAATGTGAAATTTTCCTAGTGCTTACTATGGACCAGGCACAATTTTAAGGAACTGACATACATGAACTCATTAAACCTTTGCAGTATCAAGTGAGTAAGCACCCATAAAATGCTCAGAGCAAGATTGGGTATACGGCAAGCACTTTATTTGTGAGCTGTGATTTGGATTGGCTGCTAAAACACAATCCATAGGATTAAACCTGTTCTCCATTCTGACGGGCAGCTGCCATTTTCAGCGTTACACACAGCATCCCAGGGAACCTCGCCAGACGTGCCTCTGTACACGGCCAAGTTTGCAGGGATACAGAAGGTGCGTTTACAAGTACTCTGTTGTCAGCTTTTAGCCTGTTTCTTCTTTCATTGAAACAAAAATCAGAAGAATATATAATTCCTCACCTCTCAAGAGAGGTTTGAAAAAAATAAAAGATCACTTATTTTTTCTCTTCATTGATTTGTAGATTATATTTGGATTACAGTGTGCTTTCCTGAGAGTCTGACCCCAGGAGAGAGAAAGGCACTTTTTAAGTTACCAATTTGAGTTGAGGACAACTTTGATGAAACAACTGAGCAAGTAGACACACTTTGCCAAGTTCATGGAGCACAGGTAGTAATGATCAATTTCTCTGCCTCCATTTTGTTACTAGTATGAATCTTAAACAAGACAAAGTACAAATTACGTTAGTCTTGCTGTGGTCAAGAATTTAAGTCAAAAAGAAAACTATCAATTGTTGAATTATCTTTAATTTCAGCCTGCTGCTGCCAAAGTATGGTATGACCTTTCACTCATCAATGAAGCACTGCTTTTCTGAACCGTCATTGAAAGTATACTTGCTGAGGAGATGAAAAAGTTAAGAAAGGCATTTGTTTTAGGCAAGGTAAGAAATGCATATAGTCATGCAAATTAATTTATTATTACCTTTCATATAGCTTTTATTTCATCTCTCCATTTTATTCTTAGCCTAGGTGAGAGATCATAACACTTTAAAAGAGTTAAATTATTAATTCCCTGCTAAAGGAAAACTAGCTCAAAATTAAAATCACAACCTTGTAATAATTTTTCAAAAAGCTAAAAATGTACACAGGTCTAATTTTTGGCAAAAATTTCGTTATAAGGATATATTCAGCACAAAACATTGTTTCAAGATATGCTGGGTAGCGACTTCCGGGAAGATGACGGTGTGAGCAGGGCGGCAGAAATCTCCTCCCAACACTATATTTATCTACGAAAACACAGCAAATACATCTATTCCTAAAAGAGAGACGAGAATACACAGGAAAGCGCACAGCGTGCAGCTACACCCGAGAGCACTCGGCACCCCAAGAGGCAGGTAAGATACAGAGCCGCGACCCAGCGGGACCTGAGCACTCCCCCACCCCAGCGCACCAGTGGGAGGAGAGGATTCAGAGACGGGAGGGAGTGGAAGTACACCCCGTGAAGTAGCCAGCCCCGGTGATCTGCGCGCGGAGCGCTGACCCACATTGCACAATGCAGCGGAGATTGGAGAGACAGAGGGGCAGCATCTGAGCGGGGAACGTGCCAGGGTGCTTGCAGCTGGCTCCAGGAAGGAAAAAACAAAGCGCGTGCTTTCTTCAGCGGTCTTAAAGAGACAGGAGCCCAGTGGAGGGGCTGGATCACCCCAGCACACTCAGCCCAGCAGGCTGGGAGTCCTGGGGAGTTTCAGACGCCTTAGCTGGCGACTGAGGAAGCGTAGCCATACTTAACACTTCTCACTGAGATCAACAGCCTCCTATTCGTTCCCACCCCTGCCGGAGCGATAAAGGGCCCTGCGGAGCAGCGCAGTCACAGCTGTGGAATAGTGGGGCAATAGCGCCACCTACAGCATTCCCACAGAATCTACGTCCGGTTGGCAATTTTTTTTGTTTTTTTTTTGTTTTTGTTTTTTCTTTCTTTCTTCTTTTTTTTTTCTCTTTTTTTTTCTCTTTTTAAAGTCTTAAAGACCCAGCTGACATACGTGGGAACTATCAGTGACCAATTCTATAGCCATGAAAAGACAGAGGAATATGGTTCAGACCAAAATCAACCTGACAACCCCAGGGAGGGAGTCTGAAGGGATGGAAATGCACAGTCTTCCTGAAAAAGAATTCAGAATAAAAGTCATAACCATGCTGATGGACCTACAGAGAAATGTGCAAGAGCTGAGGGAGGAAGTGAGGGAACTGAGGAAAGACAATGCAGAAATCAGACAAGTGATCGACGGGCTTAACAGCAGAATGGATGAGATGCAAGAGACTATTAATGGAATAGAAAACAGAGAGCAGGAATACAGAGCAGCTGAGGCAGAGAGATAAAAGGATTTCTAGGAATGAAAGAATATTAAGAGAACTGTGTGACCAATCCAAACGGAACAATATTCGCATTATAGGAGTACCAGAGAAAGAAGAGAGAGAAAAAGGGATAGAAAGTGTCTTTGAAGAAATAATTGCTGAAAACTTTCCCTCGCTGGGGAAGGAAGTAGTCTCGCAGTCCACCGATGCTCATAGATCTCCCAACACAAGGGACCCAAAGAAGACAACACCAAGAGACATAATAATTAAGATGGCAAAGATCAAAGATAAAGACAGGGTATTAAAGGCAGCTAGAGAGAGAAAAAAGATCACCTACAAAGGAAAATCCATCAGACTATCATCAGACTTCTCAACAGAAACCTTATAGGCCAGAAGAGAATGGCATGATATATTTAATGTTATGAAACAGAAGGGCCTCGAACCAAGAATATTGTATCCAGCACGATTATCCTTTAAATATGATGGAGGGATTAAACAATTTCCAGACAAACGAAAGTTGAGAGAATTTGCCTCTCATAAACCACCACTACAGGATATCTTAAATGGACTGCTCTAGATGGAAGTACACCTAAGGCTAAAAAGATGTCACCAGAGAAAATAAAATCATAGCAAAGAAAGCAGACCATCCAAATACTAACTAAAGGCAAAGAATAAAACACCTATTATAGAAAGAATGGAGGAGGAGGAATAAGAAGGGAGAGAAATAAAGAAACATCAGACTGTGTTTACAATAACTTAACAAGAAAGTTAAGTTAGATTGTTAGATAGTAAAGAAGCAACCCTTGAACCCTTGGTAACCACGAATCTAAAGCCAGCAATGGCAATAAGTACATACCTATCAATAATCACCCTAAATGTAAATGGACTGAATGCACCAATCAAAAGACACAGAGTAACAGAATGGATAAAAAAGCAAGACCCATCTATATGCTGCCTACAAGAAATTCACCTCAAATCCAAAGATATACACAGACTAAAAGTGAAGGGATGGAAAAAGATATTTCATGCAAACAACAAAGAGAAAAATGCAGGTGTTGCAGTACTTGTATCAGACAAAATAGACTTCAAAACGAAGAAAGTAGCAAAAGATAAAGAAGGACATTACATAATGATAAAGGGGTCAGTCCAACAAGAAGATATAACCATTATAAATATATATGCACCCAACACAGGAGCGCCAGCATATGTGAGACAAATACTAACAGAATTAAAGGAGGAAATAGAAAGCAATGCATTCATTTTAGGAGACTTCAACACACCACTCACTCCAAAGGACAGATAAACCAGACAGAGAATAAGTAAAGACACAGAGGCACTGAACAACACACTAGAACAGATGGACCTAACACACATCTACAGAACTCTACACCCAAAAGCAACAGGATACACATTCTTCTCAAGTGCACATGGAACATTTTGCAGAATAGACCACATACTAGGCCACAAAAAGAACCTCAGTAATTTTAAAAATATTGAAATCCTACCAATCAACTTCTCAAATCACCAAGGTATAAAACTAGAAATAAATTTTAGAAAGAAATCAAAAAGGCTCACAAATACGTGGAGACTTAACAACACTCTCCTAATTAATCAATGGGTTAACGACCAAATCAAAACAGAAATCAAAGAATATATGGAGACTAATGACAACAACAACACAAAGCCACAACTTCTGTGGGACGCAGCAAAGGCAGTTCTAAGAGGAAAGTATATTGCAATCCAGGCCTATTTAAAGAAGGAAGAACATTCCCAAATGAATAGTCTAAAGACACAATTACTGAAATTGGAAAAAGAAGAACAAATGAGGCCCAAAGTCACCAGAAGGAGGGACATAATAAAGATTAGAGAAGAAATAAATAAAATTGAGAAGAATAAAACAATAGAAAAAATCAATAAAACCAAGAGCTGGTTCTTTGAAAAAATAAACAAAATAGATAAACCCCTAGCCAGACTCATTAAGAGAAAAAGAGAATCTACACACATAAACACAATCAGAAATGAGAAAGGAAAAATCACAACGGACCCCACAGAAATACAAAGAATCATAAGAGAATATTATGAGAATCTATATGCTAACAAGCTGGAAAACATAGAAGAAATGGACAACTTCTTAGAAAATACAACCTTCCAAGACTGACCAAGCAAGAAACAGAAAAACTAAACAGACTAATCACCAGCGACGAAATCGAATTGGTAATCAAAAAACTACCCAAGAACAAAACGCCCGGGCCTGATGGATTCACCTCTGAATTCTACCAGACATATAGAGAAGAAATAACACCCATTCTCCTTAAAGTTTTCCAAAAAATAGAAGAGGAGGGAATACTTCCAAACTCATTCTATGAAGCCAGCATCACTCTAATACCAAAACCTGGCAAAGACCTCACCAAAAAAGAAAATTACAGACCAATATCCCTGATGAACGTAGATGCAAAAATACTCAACAAAATATTAGCAAACCGAATTCAAAAATACATCAAGAGGATCATACACCATGATCAAGTGGGATTCATCCCAGGGATGCAGGGATGGTACAATATTCGAAAATCCATCAACATCATCCACCACATCAACAAAAAGAAGAACAAAAACCACATGATCATCTCCAGAGATGCTGAAAAAGCATTTGACAAAATTCAGCATCCATTCCTGATTAAAACTCTCAACAAAATGGGTATAGACGGCAAGTACCTCAACATCATAAAGGCTATATATGACAAACCCACAGCTAACATCATACTTAACGGCGAGACGGTGAAAGCTTTTCAGCTAAGATCGGGAACAAGACAAGGATGCCCACTCTCTCCACTGTTATTCAACATAGTACTGGAGGTCCTAGCCACAGCAATCAGACAAAACAAAGACATACAAGGCATCCAGATTGGTAAAGAAGAAGTCAAATTGTCACTATTTGCAGATGACATGATACTGTACATAAAAAACCCTAAAGACTGCACTCCAAAACTACTAGAACTAATATCTGAATTCAGCAAAGTTGCAGGATACAAAATTAACACACAAAAATCTGTTGCTTTCCTGTACACTAATGATGAACTAACAGAAAGAGAAATCAGAAAAACAATTCCATTCACAATTGCATCAAAAAGAATAAAATACCTAGGAATAAACCTAACGAAGGAAGTGAAAGACCTGTACTCTGAAAACTACAAGACACTCCTAAGAGAAATTAAAGAGGACACTAACAAATGGAAATGCTTCCCATGCTCTTGGCTAGGAAGAATAAATATTGTCAAAATGGCTATACTACCTAAAGCAATCTACAGATTCAATGCAATCCCTATCAAACTACCAACAGCTTTCTTCAATGAACTGGACCAAATAATTCTAAAATTCATATGGAACCACAAAAGACCCCGAATAGCCAAATCAATCCTGAGAAGGAGGAATAAAACAGGGGGAATTTACACTCCCTGACTTCAAGCTCTACTACAAAGCCACAGTAATCAAGACAATTTGGTATTGGCACAAAAACAGACCCACAGACCAGTGGAACAGAATAGAAAATCCAAATATTAACCCAAACATATACAGTCAATTAATATTTGATAAAAGTGCCTTGGATATACAATGGGGAGATGACAGCCTCTTCAGCAGCTGGTGTTGGAAAAACTGGACAGCTACATGTAAGAGAATGAAACTGGACTACTGTCTAGCCCCATACACAAAGGTAAACTCAAGGTGGATCAAAGCCCTGAATGTAAGTAATGAATCCATAAAACTCTTAGAAAAAAACATAGGCAAAAATCTCTTGGACATAAACATGAGCAACTTCTTCATGAACATATCTCCCCGGGCAAGGGAAACAAAAGCAAAAATGAACAAGTGGGACTATATCAAGCTGAAAATCTTCTGTATAGCAAAGGACACCATCAGTAGAACAAAAAGACATCCTACAGTATGGGAGAATATATTCATAAAAAACATATCTGATAAAGGATTTGCATCCAAAATATATAAAGAACTCGTGCATCTTAACAAACAGAAAGCAAATAATCCAATTAAGAAATGGGCAGAGGACATGAATAGACAGTTCTCCAAAGAAGAAATTTAGATGGCCAACAGGCACATGAAAAGATGCTCCACATCGCTAATCATCAGAGAAATGCAGATTAAAACCACAATGAGATATCACCTCACACCAGTGAGGATGGCCAACATCCAAAACACAAACAACAACAAATGTTGGCGAGGATGTGGAGAAAAGGGAACCCTCCTACACTGCTGGTGGGACTGCAAATTAGTTCAACCATTGTGGAAAGCAGTATGGAGGTTCCTCAAAAAACTCAAAATAGAAATACCATTTGACCCAAGAATTCCACTCCTAGGAATTTACCCTAAGAATGCAGCAGCCCAGTTTGAAAAAGACAGATGCACCCCTATGTTTATCGCAGCACTATTTACAATAGCCAAGAAATGGAAGCAACCTAAGTGTCCATCAGTAGATGAATGGATAAAGAAGATGTGGTACATATACACAATGGAATATTATTCAGCCATAAGAAGAAAACAAATCCTACCATTTGCAACAACATGGATGGAGCTAGAGGGTATTATGCTCAGTGAAATAAGCCAAGCCGAAAAAGACAAGTATCAAATGATTTCACTCATATGTGGAGTATAAGAACAAAGAAAAAATACTGAAGGAACAAAACAGCAGCAGACTCACAGAACCCAAGAACGGACTAATAGTTACCAAAGGGAAAGGGACTGGGGAAAATGGGCGGGAAGGGAGGGATAAGAGGGAAAAAGGGGCATTACGATTAGCAGATGTAATGTTGTGGGGGCACGGGGAGGGCAGTACAACTCAGAGAAGACAAGTAGTGATTCTATAGCATCTCACTACGCTGATGGACAGTGACTGTAATGGGGTTGGTGGGGGGGACCTGAAGGGGTAGTTTAATAACCGTAATATTGCACATGTAATTTTAGATTAATGATAATAAAATAAATTATATTAAAAAAAGATATGGTGGGTAGAATTTATGAAATTCAATTTATTATTTCATCTCAAATTTCAAATTAATGTGAATATAGAAACCTAAGGAATTTTTGCATAGTACCACACCACCTATATGATACTGATTTTAAGTTCTGTGTAAAAAACCAGACAAGTCTATCTGAGGTGGATGAATTAGGCAGGTAGGTAGGCCACAGGTAGGTGAAAGATTACCAGTAATAAATAGTACTTCTATTTGCTCAGTTCCAAAAATTTGAACTTTTGGCCAAACCATTTGTCATCGACATCATTGCTCATGAGAATTAGACATTTATGCTTCAGATCCCTTTTGATAGAACCTTGAAATCCATTAAAGGGACATCATGTCTCAGTAACTCTTAGTCTAAGACACCGAGTCCAAAAATGCCAAGTTTTATCATAGATCCACTAAACTAAAAGTATATTTGCATATTAAGTTTCCTTGTTTTCATGGAGTCAAATAAAGTTAGCTTAGACTGGGCTTTCTCAGACATAGTGTCTGAGTGACACACTGCTTAAAAACCTTTCCAGAAATTCCATGACCTGGCTGCAGCCCACATTCAATTCTCACCCCTGATAATCTCTTATGTGCATCTTATCCAGCTTCCCCTTTATCCCAACATACCATGTTTAATCATGCCTCTTTGCTGTAACTCGATTGCTTCTTTTTCCCTGAATACTCGTCCATTTTTCAACATGATAAGCTATTTTTCATCTCTCAAGATATAGGTCAAATTGTAACGCCTGTAATTATAGGTCCTGCCGGCAACCTCACCTACCCCTGCCAGTGAATCAGCTTCCTCCTTGGGCCCCACAGCACAGCATATCTGTCCCACTAGACTGTGAATCTTCCTCAGCACACTGTGAGTTTCTTGAAGGCAATGGCAGTATCTTACTCATCTTTATATTCCTGTCCCTCTCGCTGTGCCCTCATCTACTGCCTGGCACAATGTCTGGCATAATGCAGCATTAATGCATGAGCGAATGCTAAATTGATATGATCCGTGGTTGCTCCAAAGTGCAACTGAAGACAATGAAATTTGTGTGATTAGGCAAGAAATAAACAAACCTGTACAATTTAAAAAAAAAACTATACACAATGTATACACTTTAAACCAAAATTTTACTCAGGGAATGAAAATTGGAAAGGCAGGTATTTATGATAAGTACAGAAATTCAGTGTCAATCATTGGGAATTTGCATAGGACACAGTGCTTGGAGCTGAATGGAACAAGTCTTGGATAAGTTTTGTTTCATAAGTGCTGAGTCTCTGAAGAGACAGAATAATTATGAACAAAATAGCTCATTTTGACATCATTTATGGCTTTGTTTCTCCAGTTAGTTGTTTTCCTATGTGTTTGTTTCAATGACCCAATTTTTTGCAATATCTAACCCCAATACTTTGTTCTAAAAAAACAAAAAACAATCATCCCAGTAGGGGCTGATCCAGATTTTATGGAACTGGAAGCTTATACAATTTGGTGGGGGAATCCTCTTTAAGAAAAAGAATATAAAATCACAAATGTAAAATTATGTATGAAAGCAAATATTTATTTAGAACAAATAAAGTTATAACAAACTGCAATTTTAAAAGGTGGCAAATACCACAATATCACAAAACTCCGAAAGATTACATATTATTCTTATTATTTAATTGCCTCTATAATTTTTTCCTTTACATTTTTGGCTGGATGCCCATTGATGGCCTTTTCATCGGACAACAGTTTTGTCATATCACTTTCTACATAAAAAGCAGAAAAATAATTTAGGCTTATCTTCAGAATGTTTTTGCTAATCTACCTACTTCCTCTACGTCCTGGTCATCAGGAACACCTTCTCACTGTGAGAGTCCGCAGGCTTTGCACCTTTATTATGATGCTTGTACCTTGGCATGATGGGCAGTTTGAGTTTTTTTGTGGAGATTTTTTTTAAGGTGAGGGGAGATTCACACAGGGAAAACTAGAAAAAGCAAGAGAGCCTTGGAAGAAAGATTCAAATTTGAAGACAAAAGAGGCGATTTAGCAACAGTAGGTAAGTACAAAGAGGATCTTAGTGAACATTTAAAATGATCAGATCCTTTCCCTTTGGGGCTCTAAAAATCCATTTAAGCCCACAGCTTCTATGCCTCTCTCCTCCTGTGTAATTCTCTTGAGTCAGCCCAGGTGAGGGAGACCACGGAGGTCCACACCATTGCTGTGGCAGTGCTGAGGAGCGTCATGGTTCAGGGCAAAAAGGAGAAGGGTGGACATCCCCACACCGAATCTGCTGATTGATTAGCACCTGCAGAGGAAGAGAAGCATCCAGTGGGTGGAACCCGTGTCCAGAAGTGCCAGAGGCGACCAATAGAAAGATGGGTGCTGCCCGGAGCAGAGCCGAGAGACTGTGGCCAGGAGGAGCATGTAATCATGTCAAGTTCACTGCAAGGGTGCCTAGTTGAAAGGCCTGCAAATCTAAGCTCCTGGCACAAAGAAAGTACCTAAAAATGTTAGCCATCCTTGTCACTTTTGTTATTTAAAATTATCTGCTTTCCTGCTAATTGTGGATCATATACAACTATAGGTCAGAATAGAAATATCCCACTGTAACTCTGGGGAGAGGAAATCCCGGGGCAAAATACCTAGCTGAAACCGAAATCAGTCAAAGGGAGAAATAAAGTTTAAAACCCATTTATTGTGTACCAACTGTGGTCTGAGGGTGTCTCTCTCCTGCTCTGGCAGCAGCAGAGAGAAGCCTCCTCCAGCCTCTCAGGTTCAGATAAGCCCTTGGTCGCCCAAGTAATTACCCATTGACATGGAGATTGAATTACTTCTCTCCACCCTTTCAAAACTCCTGTTGATATGGAGATGCACTAAAACCAGGAGAGAGATTCTGGAAATATTACAATTTAACCCACACCCACACTGGCAGCTCAAAAGCTCCATCTGGTCCTTTTATTTGCAAATATGTTAATCTGTCTCCTTTCCACAGACCACACTATTCCCCATTGTTTACATTTCATAGGTCCGCCTTGTACATCACCTGCTGGGCCTTTGTAGACAATTAAGTTTTGAACTCTATTAGACTAAACAAACCCTGTGGAAGGAAAGAAAAATATCCCACTGAGACATGATTCTGACATATTTTGAAAAAGAAGAAAGTGTTTTTTGGACATGAGAGAAGGGACTATTCCAAGAGGAGCAATCCGTGAGGGTGCATAGTTCTGGATGGTGTTAAAGCTGGTGGTGGATTAAGGGCAGAGGAGCAGAAACTGAAGAGTAGAGATAAGAAGAGAACCTGGGAATCCCAGTTCTGGCTACTCACTACCTGTGTGACCTTAGGTAAATGAAGTCTCCCTCCCAAGCCTTATTTTTCTCATATGCAAGATAAGAATATTAGAATCTATAGTGACAATAGCCAGAATCAAATGAGATACACAAGTTAAGACTTAACTCCTTGGTCTGCAGTATACTCATTGTTTCCTTATTAATTCTGAGCTAAGAGAGTCAGTACCTTGTTAAACAATATTTCTTTGAAGAAAACATACAGTTCAGAGGCATAGTGCACTTGAAAAACAATGGACAGATTTGACTTAGAGAAAATGATAGACTTAATAAATAATATTTGTGGGACTATCTAATTAATACCTGGCTCCTTTAAAGACAGGAACTTGATTTAGAGTCCTCACTTTGGCATGTAGTAGGTGCTCAATAAGTATTTGTCCAATGCACATGTGAACAAATGAAGTTCGTTAATTTCAAGATGAAATTACTCAGTCCCCTGTGGAAGTCACATCCTAGTCATGAGTCTGCCTCATGATAATAAAGCCAAATGTGACTGACACCTGAAACCCACAAAGGTGCGTCCAACAGGCAAGCCTGCCAGGCCTGTGAGGTGGGCTCGCAGCACCACCACCCCATCTAGATGGATGAGAAGAGGAATAAACAAAGTGAGACAATGGTGCCGCCCCACTGAGAGAGGGCAGAGCCGGCTGTCAGGAGAGTTTCTGGCTGCCCCCAGATTCTCCTCTTCTACAAACTCTTTGAGTTATGAAAACGTGACAAGAATTCCTCAAAAATTATCTTAAAACTACCAACATTCCTTAAAAAATATTAACAGCACTGGTTATTTCTGAATGGTGAGATTTCACCTGATTTAATGTCCAATTTATCTGTATTTTCTGATTTTTTTTTGAAATGCACATGTATTGTCTAATTTTTGTAAAAAAAGAAATTTTAAAAAGAAGATTTTTTTAATAGAAGATGACTATTTAAAAATAGATGAAGATCCAAATTGGCTATCACCAGGGTATTGGAAAAATGAGTGGGAATGGAAAATTTTCTTACTCAGAAAAAAAGAAGAAAAGACCTTAGGTTTAAAATTTTTTGATAAGGAAAAAATATTACAAAGAAAAGGAAAATTATACACAATTTAATAATACCAAATGAAAAGGCATTTGAATAGTCTGTTTATGATAATAAATTACTGCAAGATTTTAAATTGTTTATATTTGTAAAATTTTCTTTCTAAATTTTTATCTCTTAGAAGGAAACAATTGCAGATGGTAAATTAGTAAATAAACACACACAAACTCACAAATTAAAAATAGAAGTTATTATGGACTTCAGACCCAAATATTTTTAAAGAAATGTATCCCAACGTTTCAACATTAACCTTTCAGTCATTGCAGTTTTTTTAAAGAGAGGAAAAGGTAATCATCCTCAGAGATGACTAATTGTTCAGGGAAATGAATCCCTCTAAAGGAATGCTAAGACAGAAATTGCTTAGCGCTAGAATTTTAAGTTGCTAAAAGCCCACTATGCCGGGAGGAAAAGGTGGTCACCGGTCAGGCATTGTCTCAGCTCTCCATTTGGTCACCTTGACAACATTTTTATAACAGGGCATCCACGCTAAGATACGGTGCGCAGTATTAAAAAATAAACAGATTAATGGAATTGAGATCACTTTGTTGTATCTTCAAACAAGTTTTGAGCATCTGCTGCACTGTGCTCATCACTGAGGATGCAAAGACATGTGGAGCGCAGTCTGAGCCCAAGAGGAGCTCTCAGATCCAGGCGGAGACCAGGCAGGCAGATAAAAGGATGTTTAACACTGTTGTGGCATCTCAGCGACAAATGAGCAGACCAGGTAGTCAGAATACAGAGAAGGGAGGATCTGGGGCCTGGATGACTGGGCTAGGTGAGATTAAAGTCTTCTGAATTGCCATCTAATATTTTCACATGTACATAATTGTGATCATAGTTTTCTTGCACATACAAGTCAGCAGCCTAAACTCAGTTTTACACGTGCTGGGAATGGCTTCAACAAGTTTTCCCTCTTATTCTGACATTTGGCCATGCTTCCTTCAAGACCCAGACCACATCCATGTCATCCATCAGACCAGCTTCCAGATCCTTGGGGTACAGACAACTAGTGAAGACCACCCCAGACACAGACCTTGGTGTTCTCACTGCTACCACTGTCAATAGGGCCAGTGGTGAGCTTCTGCAAGTGGTACCAGGTGGGTGGAGGAGAGGCAGGAGGGGCAGGTGCTCTGTGGTAAGCATGACTGATAGGTACCCTGAGGATGCCCAGAAATGTTTGGGAGATCTTTTGGGAAGGGCTGGCTTCCTTCTGGTTCAGGTGGACAGGGTAAGGGAAGGGAGAGCAGGTAGCTGGAGAGGGGTTCGGGCTCTATTAGTAGTAAAACTAAGTGTTTGTTCCATGGCCAGGCCAGTGCAGTCTGCTTGTTTGAGCTCTGGATGCCCAAATCCCACAGCATGCTCAGTGATGTGGGAGAGTCATATCCTATAAAGTACTTTCTTTTCTCCCATATAAAACTGCTTATCTTGTCTCTTTCAACATCATCATTTAAATGACTGTATATTTTGTATCAGATAGTTCTATCATATTTAAATCTATGATCTTCCATATTGTTGGACAGTTAAGCTGTGTTGTTTTGTGATATTACAAGTTATGATAGAGTGAACACCCTTCTTGATACCGTTTTGAGCATAGCTATTACTTCCTTAGAAGAAAGTCTCAGAAGGGAAATTTCTCGGTCAAAGAATACACAGATTTTTAGGTTTTGAATAGCACTACAAATTATCTTCCAGAAGGTTATGCCTATTTGTAGTCCCGCCAGGAGGACAAGGGTGTTTTGACCATATCCATTCGAACAATGAGTACTATTATGTTACAGACTTCCTAATAGGTGAATATCGATCAGTAAGAAACACACTGTTTCAGAGTTTCCCAAAGTGTGCGTGCTTATCCACTATTCGCAAGAGGGTGAGCATTATATTACTCGAGGTGAGCTGAGGAGGGCCTCTCAGGCCAAGCTTGGAGACATAGCACCTTCAAATTTACTTCATAAGCATACATTTGATTACTATTAATGAGGTTAGATATGCTTTCGTTTATCAGCCACTTGTATTTTTTTTATTTCATTGACATTAAATATGTAAAGACTAAAGAAGAATAATAAGCCTTAAATGAGAAGGGAATATTCAACATAAGTTTTTGGTGTGCTTTTATTTATAGAATAAAAGGAAGGAATGAACGGCAGGAAGAAGGGAGAGAGGAAGGAAAAATGATGGCATAAGGATTCTTCCATCCCCAAAATACATTTTTTAAAATTTCGGTATCATTAATCTACAATTACATGTGCAACATTATGGTTACTAGACTCTGCACATCATCAAGTCCCCACCACATACCCCATTACAGTCACTGTCCATCATCATAGTGAGATGCTATAGAATCACTACCTGTCTTCTCTGAGTTGTACAGCCCTCACCATGCCCCCCAACATTACATCTGCTAATTGTAATGCCTCTTTTTCCCCCTTGTCCCTCGCTTCCCACCCATCCTCCCCAGTCCCTTTCCCTTTGGTAACTGTTACTCCATTCTCGGGTTCTGTGAGTCTGCTGCTGTTTTGTTCCTTCAGTTTTTTTCTTTGTTCTTATACTCCACATATGAGTGAAATCATTTGATACTTGTCTTTTTCGGCTTGGCTTATTTCACTGAGCATAATATCCTCTAGCTCCATCCATGTTGTTGCAAATGGCAGGATTTGTTTTCTTCTTATGGCTGAATAATATTCCATTGTGTATATGTACCACATCTCCTTTATCCATTCATCCACTGATGGACACGTAGGTTGCTTCCATTTCTTGGTTATTGTAAATAGTGTGTGATAAACATAGGGGTGCATATGTCTTTTTGAATCTGAGAAGTTGTATTCTTTGGGTAGATTCCAAGGAGTGTGACTCCCAGGTCAAATGGTATTTGTATTTTTAGTTTTTTGAGGAACCTCCATATTGCTTTCCAGAATGGTTGAACTAGCTTACATTCCCACCAGCAGTGTAGGAGGGTTCCCCTCCGCATCCTCGCCAACATTTGTTGCTGTTTGTGTTTTGGATGGTGGCCATCCTTACTGGTGTGAGGTGATATCTCATTGTGGTTTTAATTTGCATTTTTCCAATGATTAGCAATGTAGAGCATCTTTTCATGTGCCTGTTTGCCATCTGAATTTCTTCTTTGGAGAAGTGTCTGTTCAGATCCTGTGCCCATTTTTTAATTGGATTGTTTGTTTTGTTTGTTGAGGTGCATGAGCTCTTTATATATTTTGGATGTCAACCCCTTATCGGATATGTCATTTATGAATATATTCTCCCATACTGTAGGATGTCTTTTTGTTCTACTGATGGTGTCCTTTGCTGTACAGAAGCTTTTCAGCTTGATATAGTCCCACTTGTTCATTTTTGCTTTTGTTTCCCTTGCTCGGGGAGATATGTTCATGAAGAAGTTGCTCATGCTTATGCCCATAAATTTTTGCCTATGTTTTTTTCTAAGAGTTTTATGGTTTCATGACTTACATTCAGGTCTTTGATCCATTTTTAATTTACTTTTGTGTATGGGGTTAGACAATGGTCCAGTTTCATTCTATTACATGTAGCTGTCCAGTTTTGCCAACACCAGGTGTTGAAGAGGCTGTCACTTCCCCCATTTTATATCCATGGCACCTTTATCATATATTAATTGACTGTATATGTTTGGGTTAATATCTGGACTCTCTATTCTGTTCCATTGCTCTGTGGGTCTGTTCTTGTCCCAGTACAAAATTGTCTTGATTACTGTGGCTTTGTAGTAGAGCTTGAAGTCAGGGAGCATCATTCCCTCTGTTTTATTCTTCTTTCTCAGGACTGCTTTGGCTATTCAGGGTCTTTTCTGCTTCCATATAGATTTTCATAGTATTCTCTAATAATTCTTTGTATTTCTGTGGGGTCCATCGTGATTTTTCCTTTCTTATTTCTGATTCTGTTTATGTGTGTAGATTCTCTTTTTCTCTTAAGAAGTTTGGCTAGGGGTTTATCAATTTTATTTTTTCCAAGAACCAGCTCTTGGTTTCATTGATTTTTTTTTATATTGTTTTATTCTTCTCAATTTTACTTATTTCTTCTCTGATCTTTATTATGTCCCTCCTTCTGGTGACTTTGGGCTTCATATGTTCTTCTTTTTCCAATTTCAATAATTGTGACTTTAGACTATTCATTTGGGAATGTTCTTCCTTCTTTAAATAGGCCTGGATTGTAGTATACTTTCCTCTTAGACCTGCCTTTGTTGTGTCCCACCAAAGTTGGGGCTTTATGCTGTTGTTGTCATTTCTCTCTATATATTGCTTGATCTCTGTTTTAATTTGGACATTGATCCATTGATTATTTAGGAGCATGTTGTTAAGCCTCCATGTGTTTATGAGCCTCTTTGTTTTCTTTGTACAATTTATTTTTAGTTTTATACCTTTGTGATCTGAAAAATTGGTTGGTAGAATTTCAATATTTTAAAATTTACTGAGGTTCTTTTTGTGGCCTAGTATGTGGTCTATTCTGCAAAATGTTCCAGGTGCACTTTAGAAGAATGTGTATCCTGCTGCTTTTGGGTGTCGAGTTCTCTAGATGTCTGTTAGGTCCATCTGTTCTAGTGTGTTGTTCAGTGCCTCTGTGTCTTTACTTATTCTCTGTCTGGTTGATCTGTCCTTTGCAGTGAGTGGTGTGTTGAAGTCTCCTAAAATGAATGCATTGCTGTCTATTTCCTCCTTTAATTCTGTTAG
This sequence comes from Smutsia gigantea, assembly GCA_032199065.1. Lineage (NCBI taxonomy): Eukaryota > Metazoa > Chordata > Mammalia > Pholidota > Manidae > Smutsia > Smutsia gigantea. Next base: position 234,737 of record JAVSCE010008840.1, on the reverse strand, counting down.
TATTTGTTTCACATATGCTGGCGCTCCTGTGTTGGGTGCATATATATTTATATTGGTTATATCTTCTTGTTGGACTGACCCCTTTATCATTATGTAATGTCCTTCTTTATCTCTTGCTACTTTCTTCGTTTTGAAGTCTGTTTTGTCTGACACGAGTACTGCAACACCTGCTTTTTTCTCTTTGTTGTTTGCATGAAATATCTTTTTCCATCCCTTCACTTGTAGTCTGTGTATATCTTTGGGTTTGAGGTGAGTCTCTTGTAAGCAGCATATAAATGGGTCTTGCTTTTTTATCCATTCTGTTACTCTGTGTCTTTTGATTGGTGTATTCATTCCATTTACATTTAGGGTGATTATTGATAGATATGTACTTATTGCCATTGCTGGCTTCAGATTTGTGGTTACCAAATGTTCAAGGGTTGCTTCTTTACTATCTAACAATCTAAGTTAACTTTCTTGTTAAGTTATTGTAAACACCGTCTGATGTTTCTTTATTTCTCTCCCTTCTTATTCTTCCTCCTCCATTCTTTATATACTAGGTGTTTTATTCTTTGCCTTTAGTTAGTATTTGGATGATCTGCTTTCTTTGCTATGATTTTATTTTCTCTGGTGACATCTTTTTAGCCTTATGGGTGCTTCCCTCTAGAGCAGTCCGTTTAAGATGTCCTGTAGTGGTGGTTTATGAGAGGCAAACTCTCTCAACTTTTGTTTGTCTGGAAATTGCTTAATCCCTCCATCATATTTAAATGATAATCGTGCTGGATACAATATTCTTGGTTCGAGGCCCTTCTGTTTCATAACATTAAATATATCATGCCATTCTCTTCTGGCTTGTAAGGTTTCTGTTGAGAAGTCTGATGATAGTCTGATGGGTTTTCCTTTGTAGGTGATCTTTTTCTCTCTCTAGCTGCCTTTAATACCCTGTCTTTATCTTTGATCTTTGCCATCTTAATTATTATGTGTCTTGGTGTTGTCTTCCTTGGGTCCCTTGTTTTGGGAGATCTGTGGGCTTCGGTGGACTGCGAGACTATTTCCTTCCCCAGCGAGGGAAAGTTTTCAGCAATTATTTCTTCAAAGACACTTTCTATCCCTTTTTCTCTCTCTTCTTCCTCTGGTACTCCTATAATGCGAATATTGTTCCATTTGGATTGGTCACACAGTTCTCTTAATATTCTTTCATTCCTAGAAATCCTTTTATCTCTCTCTGCCTCAGCTTTTCTGTATTCCTGTTCTCTGATTTCTATTCCATTAACAGTCTCTTGATCTCATCCAGTCTGCTGTTAAGCCCGTCGATCGCTTTTCTGATTTCTGCATTGTCTTTCCTCAGTTCCCTCACTTCCTCCCTCAGCTCTTGTACATGTCTCTGTAGGTCCATCAGCATGGTTATGACTTTTATTCTGAATTCTTTTTCAGGAAGACTGTGCATTTCCATCCCTTCAGGCTCCCTCTCTGGGGTTGTCTGGTTGATTTTAGTCTGGACCATATTCCTCTGTCTTTTCATGGCTATAGAAGTGGTCTCTGGTAGTTGCCATGTATGTCAGCTGGGCTCTTTAAGACTTTAAAAAGAGAAAAAAAAGGAAAGAAAGAAAAGAAAAAACAAAAAACAAAACTAAACTAAACAAAAAACAACCACAACAACAAAAGAAAAAACACCCACTGGGAGCAGATTCTGTGGGGATGCTGTAGGTGGCGCTGTTGCCTCACTATTCCGCAGCCATGGCCGGGCCGCTCCACAGGGCCCTTTATAGCGCCTCCTCTTGAGGTGAAGAGTCCTCTTGGTTGTAGCTGCATGCTGTGCGCTTTCCTGTGTATTCTGGTCTCTCTTTTAGGAATATTTGTATTTGCTGTATTTTCGTAGATAAATATAGTGTTGGGAGGAGATTTCTGCCGCCCTGCTCACGCTGCCATCTTCCCAGAAGTCTCCTCGCTTTTCCCTTTCTTGAGAGCTGAAAATGTTCGATCTTTTGTTTTCAACATTTGGTTCCATACTTTTGTTTCTAGTATCCTTGTTACACAGTTATCTCACTTAAATTTAAAGTACTCACCAGTTAACATTCTCAGTGTGGAGTTCTCCTCCAGTTTAATCAATCAGTAACTATTTATTGAATTTTCTGGATGTTTCTTAGGTCTTAACACTCTTCTTAAATGAAACTAACTTAACCTGTGTTTCTGATGCTCAATATGACACGGCACCATATTGTAGTGTGCTCTGAACCCCGTCAACACTAGATACATTCATGCTCTTAACAGTGATTTCCATTGGAATGGTAGAATGAATAGTGTTCGGGTTTTAGGGCCAGCTCGCTAAAGCCTTTTGTCCTCACATGGAACTGAACTGTTCTATGAATTGTGCATTTCTTTGATGGGAACTACTGGCCATGTGATAAGAAGGAGAGAGAAGGAGGAAGAGTGGATTTTTCTCTTCCTGGCTAGCCCTAGGACTGATGATTAATAAATACTTAGTGCTTTTGTGTTATTTTGGGCTAGGCCACTATTCTAAATGCTTTACATAAAATAACTTACTAAGCCAGACATGTTTTGGTTTGTGTTGTCACCTATCTTCCTTCTGGACCCCTTATCAACTCTTTGAGCACCTTTCTCTGCATTACCAGGACACAAGTGTACAGTGCTCTCTGCTCTGGCAGAGAATAAATGTTTCTGAAACTTGGAAACAGATTATGGAAGAAAATGGACATAGTTCAAAACACTGATCTACAATGTAGGGGTAAGAATAGATCACACCTTGATTTCATGTAGGCTATGCCTATATGGTTGTCTTGCCTGAGGGTTTCAGCCCTGGGCAAGTTCACAATAGATTCAGTGAGACCAAGGAATGACAATGGAATGTTCTTGGGTTAAAAGGCTTCATCCTCCTGACATTAGGTGGAGCACTAGAATTACTGCATCCAGCAGCCTACAAGTCTGTAATCCACCATCTTTGCCTCCACCCAGAGCACTGGGCAGAGCTCTTTATATAGTGACTCAATCAGTAATAGCTTATTGCCTACGGGTGTGGAAGCAATAGCCTAGCAGCAGGCCAATTACATCATCAAGTATTTTAGGGTCAGGGGAGGATCCTGGCCATAGGAACTTCCATTTTCTCCACAATGGTTCATTCGAGTAAATAGTTAAGCAGCTTTTATTTCCTATCTTGCATTTAAGAAAGGAAATAAGAAATTCTAATGCCTAGAGATTTTTCTAGGGTCTTTTTTTTCAGATGAAAGTAATTAGCTCATCTAGGGCTATCCTATCTAATTCAGTAGCCACCAGCTACATGTCACTATCTAAATTAAAATGAATTAAAATTAAATAAAATTAAAATGTCAGTTCCTCAATCACACTAGCTATATTTCAAGTGCCTAAAGGCCACTATGTGACTAATGGCTACCACATTGAAGACTGCAGATACAGAACATTTTATTGGATAGTATTATTCCATAACAATTCAAACTGTGAATTTGGGAGGGCTCCTAGAACCTTACAAAATACCAACATCATTCTCAGGAAATAGAGTTGAAGGAAGTAATTTGTCCAAATATCAGTAGAAGTTTATAATTTTGTGATTCCTCTTGTAAATGTCATGCTGTAAGTAATTCTGTCCTGACCATGGAGAAGTTTCTCATTCCAAAAATAATGCTGTGTTACCAGGGTCTCTATTAAGCACAGGATCTACCCAATTCCATCAGGAAGGTATTATTATTTTCAAAATGCAGATGAGAAAACAAAACTCAGAGTGATGAATTTACTTGGCCCAAATAATTTGGCTGGTAAGAGGATAATAGGAATTTAAACCTTATGTTTTCTAATTTCAAAGCCCTATGTACTATTCATCACACTTCCAGCCTCCATCAGGGAAAATTATTATAGCACTTCTTGTATAGGAGCCATTTTAGATTCTTAGGCCGGGCTCTCACACTCAGGAGCTGTGGGACCTTGAGCAAACCATTTAACCTCTTTGTGCTTCAGTTTTAGCAATGGGAATATAAGAATAGTAGCTATCTCAAAGGGTTGTGAAAGTTAGGTAGGCGTATGCCTGGCACATGGTAAGAGCTCAATAAACCTTTGCCATTATTTCACTGTTTTAATAAAGAGATCGAGAAAGAGCCTTTGGTAGTTCCAATTACTAATTATTTGTAACCAGGTCTGGAAGACGCTTTTTAAATTATATCTGTTTTTCAGGATATCAAACAAAGAGATTGGATGACCAGGGCTTCCCTCATCTCCACCCCAAAAAGGTGGCTGGCTTCAGCCAGTCTACTGAGGAATCATGAAGAAATCTCCAAAAGCTGGTGTACAACAACAGAAAATCCTAGTGCTTGGGAGGTTTATGCAAAGGTCAGCAGAGAATCTATTTTCACTTAACCTTCTTTTTGAAGAATGCAAAGGACAGAGGATTAGGAACTTCTGGTGGAATGAACATTATCAGACAAGGGGCCATGTGAGGATTGCTGTCAAATGCAGACCTTACTTATGGTCATTAATTTTGCAGTTCAAAATCTCAGGAGACTCTAAGAGAACCTGTCTCAGTGACTTCTGGGAGACAGGATTCAGAATTCATAAACACAAGGAACCTGATGGGTTTCTGGGGCAATATTTTTCATGAATTGGGCAGAAAAAGAGAATGTTTGTGCAGAGGGCCCCTTTACACTTAGGGCAGAAGACTGTGTTTTATTCCTAAAGTGAAAGTGAAGGTTGAGACAAAGTGTCCTGCTGCTGCACTGTGCTTACAGCGATGGCCACACCCACCCACCATACACAGGCAATAGTGCTAGCCCAGGCCTCGGTAAGAGGGTTCTCAACCATTTAACATAAATAGAAAACAAATTAAGCTCCAATAGCAGGAAAACAATCATCAAAACAACCTAAATACATGCAACAAAATAAATATCCAGGCCTCCTCCTCTTCTGTTTGAAGTGTTAGCCACAACCTGCTGGAGCCCATTATATGGTCCAACTCTTGGAATAATTCTAAGGAGGGGATATCAGTGGTTTCCAGACCTGGTGGGAATGAATAGCCCCTCACAGTAGGTTGGTGGAGGAGAGGGAGAATTTCACCAAGTGGGACTCCTTTAGCCAATCCTAAGAGGCTTTTCATTTCCATGTAGGCTAGTCCTCATCATCCCAGCTCTCCTGCAGACCTGTGTGGCAGGCAGGAAGACAGAAGACAGGATCAAAAGCACTGACAATTAGCAAATGAGACATTTATTATTACACAGCCTCATTTAACTAATTGTTAGATGGAATTTAGGAACAAAAAACAAATTACACTTCCTCTTTATTGCTCTTCCAATGTTCTCCAAAACTCCTATTAGCTTTAAAAATTAAGATAATTTCTACTTCATTCTCTCTAAATTGACCTGTATTTTATTTATAAAACAAAACAATAAGTTTCTAAATGGCCTTTGCAAACCCTTGAGCAGGGCTGCTAGTAAATGGCGAGCCAGGATTACAAACCCACATCTCCACGCCTGAACTAGGGTAGTGTTACGTCCTGGGTATAGTGTGTAATCCACAGTGTGCCTCTGCAGCCCCACCTGTGGAGGCTCTCCTCTGAGGGACAGCGGCTTGCTTTGGAAGGTTTTCCCTGTGCAGTCTTCATCAGCATGCAGCACTTGCAGTTCAAAGGGAACTCAGGCCACCTTCAGACACACACCTGATGTTGGTCTCCACCTAAAATTCCTCAATAGGGTGAAGCTGCCTCTCCACAAATGCCTGCCGGCTGATGAACCGAGGGTGGGGCAGTTCTCCCCTTTTCTGTTGTCTTGACTTCATTTTCCCTTACATTCCATTGTGGCCAAATAGTTGTTTCAGGCTTTCCCTGAAGTTGAGGTAATTAAAAGAAATAGGATTCAAGAGAAAGTAATTTTAAACTGTATGCTAAATGTAATTTTTCCCATAGTCCAGACCAGAGATTGACAAACTTTCTCTGTAAATGGCCATACAGTAAATAGTTTAGACTTTGGACATTTTGTGTCATTGTAACAACTCAACTCTACCATTTTAGGGAAAACAGTGATAAATGATATGCATACAAATGGATTTGTCTGTGTTCCAATCAAACTTCATTTACAAAAAGAGGCGCTGGCTGGGTTTGGCCCATGGGCTGGTTTGCCGATCCTTGGTCCAGTCCAGGGTTATCCAATAGAAATGTAATGTGAACCACAAATGTGATTTCAAAGTTTTTAGGAGCCACACCAAAAAAAGTAAAAAGAAACATGTGAAGGTAATTTTGGTAATACATTTTATCCAACCCAACATATCCAAAATCTTGTCATCTCACCATTAGTTAACATTAAAGTTAGTAATGAAATATCTTAAATTCTTCATTCTTAGAATTTTCTTTGGAATCTGGTGTATATTTTTTACACTCACAGCACATCTGAATTTAGACTACCCACACTTCAGGGGCTCAATGGCCACATGTGGGTGGCGGCTACTGTGTTGGATGGGGCCGCTATAGGCCCTTCGTAGGTATCGCCTGCTCCTCATCTGGCTCCCCTCACCTTAGGTTTACCATCTGCAGAGGAGTCTGACCCAGGAATTATTGCTTCCACTGAGTTTGCATTGTTCAGGATAGAAAAGCGTTTAGGGGCGCCAACCGTGACATTCATCACTCCAAGTCCAAGAAAACAGTGTATATTCTGTGGGGTGGGATTGATGGTGTCTGTCTTAGTCCTTTCAGGGTGCTATAACAAGAATACTACATACCATGTGGCTTAAACAACATTTATTTCTCAAATTTCCTAGGGACTGATAGGTCTGAGAAAAGGCACCAGCAGATTTTGTGACTGGTGAGAATCAGCTTCTTGATTCATAGGTAGCCATCTTCTTGCTGTGTCTTGTGTATAAAATGAAAATTCCTGTGGCCAGGATTCTTACCAGGCTCTGGTCGGCTAGCTCACTACACACGTGTGGGCAATACGTTGTTACTGACTATATAAAGAGCTCCGCCCAGTGCTCTGGGTGACACAGTGGCACAGCTGCAAGGCTGCAGGAGAGCAGAGATAAGGCTGGAGTGATGGGGATGCTGAGGATAGAGACTGAGACGGCTGTGGGGGCAGAGAGGCCCAGAGGCAGAGACCAGCTTGCAGCATGCAGACTCGCTCTGAGTGGATGGGATTCTAGTGATTGACCTGCCACTGAGGAAATAAAGTTGGGTATAACCCTTTCACCTCAAGAATGTTCCATTGTCATTTCTTTGGTCTCATTGAATCCATAGTGAACTTGCCAGGGCTGAAACCCTCGGCAAGACAAGCACACTCCCACTTACATGAAGATGCATCTCCAAGCATGTGAGCGCCCAGCTGGGCTCTCACACCAGGGCTGTGTTGGTTTGGTTGAGACCAAACTGCTGCCACAGAGCCCCAACCCCAGAGCAGCTCAGAGAATACAGAGTTTACTTCTCTCTCATGGGATCATTATACAGAGGGCGGCCCAGGTCAGTAAGGCAGCTGTGAGGTTCTCTATCACCCACTGGGACTTGAACTCATCTGCACTGTTGAAGACCCTTAATCACCAAACTGGACTCTATAGCTGGTGTGGGGAAAATGGAAGTTACTATGACCAGGATCCTCACCTGCCCCTAAACTACTTGATGATGTAACTGGCCTGCTGCTAGGCTGCTGCTTCCACACCCATAGACAATAAACTATTGGTGACTGAGCCACTATATAAAGAGCTCTGCCCAGTGCTCTGGGCGGAGGCAGAGACGAAGGAGGGGTGACAGACCTGCAGACTGCTGGATGCAGATGTAATTCTAGTGCTCGACCTATCACTAGGAGAACAAGTCGGGTAATAAACCCTTTCACACCAAGAACGTTCCATTGTCATTCCTCGGTCTCACTAAATCCATAGTGAACTTAGCCAGGGCTGAAACCCACTGGCAAGACAGCTGGAAAGGCAATGAGAACAGGGAGAAGGCCTATCAAACATCTTAAAACCCAAGTCATTCCTGCTCATGTTCTGCTGGCAAAAACTTAGTCACACAGTCATACCTCAATGTGCAGAAGGCTGAGGAATTGAGTCTAGAAGGGCAACATGTACCCAGAAAGGAAAGGAGAATGAATTTTGGTGGGTAAATCATAGTCTCCTCCAAGGAGTGTTCTCCTTCCAAGGCTGACTGGGCTGTGGGTGTTGGGGATCATTCTAATTTCAACTTCAATATCTTACATAATTATTCTAACAGTCCTATGAAGTCACATTTTTATTTCTATTTTACAGATGAGGAAACGTAGGCTTTAGGTTATGTAGCTGTGGATAAAGTGAAGGTTCCTAGGGCCAGGATTCTCACCTGGCCCTTGTCAGCTAGCTCACTGCACGTGTATGGGCAATACGTTGTTACTGACTCTATGTAAAGAGCTCCGCCCAGTGCCCTGGGTGACATGGTGACACAGGCTGCACAGCTGCAGGAGAACAGAGACTGGAGTGGTGGCAGCGCTGAGGACAGAGACTGAGGTGGCTGCAGGGGCAGAGAGGCCCAGAGAGAGAGACTTGCTTGCTGCATGAGCCCTGAGTGGATGGGACTCTAGTCATTCCCAAGTCATTCCTGCTCATGTTCTGAGCACTGTGGGAATAAAGTTAGGTATAAACGCTTTCACACCAAGAACGTTCCATTGCCATTTTTGGTCTCACTGAATCCATTGTGAACTTGCCCAGGGCTGAACTGCTCTGTCGAGACAGGGAGAAAAACTTTTCCTCTACCCTCTTAGGTTCTCTGCAGGGTGGCCTGTGAATTAAACTAACAAAGACTGATTAACAGGAGAAAAGGCATACAATTTGTATTAGTATTTATATATATGGGAGCTTACAGAAAATAAGTAAAACTCAAAGAAGTAGTTATACTTGGGAGTTTTTTGTACCCTTCTCAACTGAGAAAAAACAATTAAGGCTTCAAAGGGTGATAAATAGTGGAGCAGTGACTAAGGAATATATGGGGGAAATAATGGAAGATAAGGGCTGTTTTAGTAAGGTCTGTTTGTGCAAACTCCTCTTGGTGTTGTTGACTTCCCACCTTTGATGACAGAAGTTGTTCTCTCCCTTGTTGTGTTTGGGGTAGGGGGTACCTTCCTCAAAGTGAAATTTATATCCTGCTTTTTAGGCAATGATGGGAGGGCAGAGAACTTTCCCTGAATCCGTTGACTTTCAATTGCCTTCAGCTCAAAATAATCCTTCTGTTAAAGTGGCATATGTCTTGATGTCTTGCCTGTGGGTTTCAGCCCCGGGCAAGTTTACTGTGAATTCACTGAGACTGAGAAATGACAATGGAACATTCTCGAGGTGAAAGGGTTTATACCCAGTTTATTCTACCATTGGTAGGTCGAGCAGTAAAATCATGTCTGTATCCAGCAGTCTGCAGGCCGGTAATCCACCACTGTCTCTGCCTCCACCCAGAGACTGGGCAGAGCTCTTTATACAGTGACTCAGTCAATAATAGCTTATTGCCTACAGGTGTGGAAGCAGTAGCCTAGCAGCAGGCCAATTACCTCATCAGGTAGTTGAGGGTCAGGTGAGGATCCTGGCCATAGGAACTTCCATTTCCCCCACAGCATATGTTGGGGTAACACATTCTGATCCCCCAAGGTTCAGAAAAATTAAATTACCTGCCCAGGTTTACTCAGGTAGTGAGTGGAGGACTCGGATTTAAATCCACCTCTGCTCACCTCTATAGCACCTACTTTTTCAATGTAAACATTTAGAAAAGTCTTTTTTCCCTATTACTTAATATTAATGAAACGATTTCATCCCAAATAATACCTGTATCTTATAATACAGTTCTTTTACGAAATATGTCATGTGATATCTTGGTAGTAGAAAGGCAGGACTTGCTAAATTGGTTCTACAGATGAGGAAACTAAGTTGCTGTCTTGCCAATGGGTTTCAGCCCCCAGCAAGTTCACTATGGATTCAGTGAGACCAAAGAAATGACACTAGAACGTTCTTGGGGTGAAAGGGTTATACCCAACTTTATTCCCATGGTGGCAGGTCAATCACTAGAATCCTGTCCACTCAGAGCGAGTCTGCATGCAGCAAGCCGGTCTCTGCCTCTGGACCTCTCTGCCCCCACAGCCGTCTCAGTCTCTGTCCTCTGCATCCCCATCACTCCAGCCTCTGCTCTGCTCTCCTGCAGCCTTGCAGCTGTGCCACTGTGTCACCCAGACCACTGGGAAGAGCTCCCTATATCTACTCAATAGCAACATATTGTCCACACATGTGTAGTGAGCTAGCCAACCAGGGCCAGGTGAGAATCCTGGCCACAGGAACTTTCATTTTATCCTCACTCCACCCCTCCAGGATTCTCTCCTCTCAAGCTATGTGCCCTCAGTCCTCTGCAATGGTGCCTGTACAAGGAAACTGGAACATTGTAATCAAACTCCACAACATAATACAATATACAAATAACAAAAATTACAATAAATTATAATAACCCTCAAGCCTGAGGAGAGCCATTACCACTAAGTGGTCATCCTGGCTGTATTCAAACCAGTTCTACTCAAATGAGTTAACCAAAAGAACCATGGGTTGGCCTTACAATAGCCACCTTCTCCAGCCTCTCCAGCAAAAAGTCTTACAGACACACAGGCCAATCTTGTTGCTTTATCCCCGCCTTCTGCTTTGTCCTCAGCAGCCAGAACCACTGCTCCAGTTTCAGTTGTTGCCACAGCTCCAGTCATCCAATTGCCTTTTCAAACCAGCCCACATCTGGGTCCTCGTGACCTTCATGAGACCCTTTAAATTCTTCCTTCGAGAAGCAGACTGTATTTCCTTTTGTGCTTGAGCCTGAGGATAGAGGCAGAGCATGGAGTGCTCCACACCCTGAGGAGGGGCTGCAACTCTCCTGAAAGAACCCACAATTGCTGAGTCCTTCTGGCTTTCCACCAACTTTCAACCATGTGGGGTCTCAACCAAGGAGGGGCCGATGCCTCTGGCACAGGGAGGGCCTCCAACCCCACCTGTTCGACAAACCTCCGCTCCTCCGTTTCTGGGGCTGATAGCTCCACTACATCCTTCTCTTGCCCCACAGCACCTGGCAGCCTGTGTGCTGTTGCTTCTGATGCCACTTCTTCTACGGCCTCTTCCTTCACCTGCCCCACAGCACCTGGCAGCCTGCACTACCATACTGCTCGTTCTCATGCTGCTTCCTCTGGGGCCACAGCACTTTGTAGTGATGCCATTTCAGTCAGCTTTCTCTTGGGGTGAACCCTAGTCCTCCACCCCTTCACAGTACCACTTGTCCACAGGGGACACTCGAATGTCTCCCCATTCACAGGTGTAGCCTGCTGAAACACTCCTTCCATGAGGGCCACCTGTTCTTTTTCCTTGGTCACCAGTGAATCCTGCCGACTAAGCCAATTGTCTTTTCAATGGGTTTCAGCCCCAGGCAAGTTCACTGTGGATTCAGTGTGACCAAAGAAATGACAGTAGAATGTTCTTGGGATGAAAGGGTTATATCCAACTTTATTTCCACAGTGGCAGGTCAGTCACTAAAATCTCATTCACTCAGAGCGAGTCTGCATGCAACAAGGCGGTGGTCTCTGCCTCTGGACCTCTCTGCCTGCACAGCTGTTCTTGAGCCTCTATCCTCAGTGCTGCCACCACTTCAGCCTCATCTCTGTGCTCCTGCAGCCTTGCAGCCGTGCCACCATGTTGCCCAGACAACTTGGCAGAGTCAACAGCAACGTGTTGCCCACACATGTGTAGTGAGCTAGCCGACCAGGGCCAGGTGAGAATCCTGGCCACAGGGACTTTCATTTTATCCACTGTTTCAAAGACTTTAGTGACCTGACCATGGCAAAGCAAGCTGTTGGTAACATTGCCACAGCCATGTTCTGGTCACTTGAATCCCAGGACAGTGCTGTTTTTGACTATTTCATTGTTGCTTCTTCCTTAACTGCACCCTGCCCCCACCCCAAATTTAAATAGGATTATTCCGATTAACCACAGACCTCTGCAGCTAGCCTCCCAGGGTAGGATGAAGGTCACTGTTCTAAAATCACATGACCTGAGTCCAGGCTTAGTCATTTGCTGGCTATGTGGGAATAACAAGAGGGGTTTCACGGGAGGAGAATGGAGGAAGATAAGGCAGTAGGGAGTTTGTGGATAAAGTGAAGGTTCCTATGGCCAGGATCCTCACCTGAACCTAAACTACTTGATGATGTAACTGGCCTCCTGCTAGGCTACTGCTCCCACACCTGTAGGCAATTAGCTATTATTGACTGAGCCACTATATGAAGAGCTCTGCCCAGTGTTCTGGGAAGAGGTAGAGATGAAGGAGAATTACAGACCCGGAGACTGTTGGATGCAGATGTAATTCTAGTGCTTGACCTATTGCCAGGAGAACAAGCTGGGTAATAAACCCTTTCACCCCAAGAATGTTCCATTGTCATTCCTCAGTCTCACTGAGTCTATAGTGAACTTGGCTGGGGATGAAACCCACTAGCAAGACAGAGTTTTACAGAGGGGTCGCCATTTTCCTGGCCTCAGGCTTTATGTGCAAGGACCTCTATCAGAAAATACTGCTTTACTGTTTCTATCTGGACTGTTTATCCCCAGGGCAGAAGGAGCGATGCATCTACTGGCAGAGTTTGGGAGAAATATTGGGCAAGCCAAGCCCAGTCACTTCCCGGTTCTATTTCCTTCAGAACTCATTTGTCCAGGTTTGCATTCTGCTTTGCCTTGGTTATGGGAGGGCCTGTGCCTGCTGGAGGGACCTGTGATAGTTATAGGTGGAGTGTGAGCAAATCTTGTTCACTACAGATCCAAAGCCATGTCCTCCAACCTACCTTTTCTGTAAGAAATATGCTGTTTGATCTCCATTTGCTTTCCTCTTGCATCTCTCTTTCAAATGATTCTATCTCAGGCATAGAAAATGGTTTTTATTTACTGGCTTCCTAAAACCCAACATGTAGATAGGTTTCTTTACTTTCCTTGTTCATAGAAGAAGGTGTTCTAAATTCACTATAAGATTGTGTCTGAGAAAAGTTAGATAGAATTTTTGATTTGTGAGCCAAGTTTTAACTTGTAGGTGTGAAAAGTGCTTTTATGTAACTATAAACCAAAATGGTATCGCTTTCCCATGAAAATAAAAATTGTCGTTATTGGTGGTTCTGGTGAAATTTATTAAGTATTTCAGAAGTTTCAAAATATAAACTTTGGATACAAAGAAAGAAAAATGAAGAAATGGAATTATAATTATTATGCTAATAAAATATCACACAAATTGGGATAATGAAAGTAAAATACTTCTACCTTTTAAATTAGAGCTATCAAAGTGGTTATCAGCAGGAAGGGCTGGGATCCTCCTCTACTGTTAATTTTTGATAGAAGAAAGTCATAGCCCACTTGGGCTTGAAAAAACTATGCTTTGAACTTGTAAAAACCTCTTCTACTGAGGTCTGGGATCTCTTTCACCCATGGGTCAGTACACCAAGTCTGAACGGGATTCTGCTGGGAGATACTACCTGATCACCCTCCTCCTTTGGCATCTCTGATGCCACCCTCTCCGCCTCTCCTGGTCTTCCTTACTGACTCTCTGACAACTCTTTCAATGATAGAGTTCCCGGTCCTCTTATTTTCTTCTTACCTTTTCCACAGGTATCCTCAGTTATATTCCTTGTGTTGAAGATTTCTAAATCCATACTTGCCTCTAAATTACTCTCCTGGACCACACATTTAATTTCTAAGTGATGGCAGCTCACAGCCATCTCAAACACGCACTTCCAGAACTGACCTCAATTTATGCACTTTCTCCCAAACTGAAGATCTCATGTAAAGGCCAGTTTCTCCTCAACAAGTGGCAACTCTGGTGACAGGGAAGCCATGTGGCAAGAAGAGGCTGGTGCCAAGTCACCGCTGCTTTAATGAGGCCTGTGGTTTCCTGTTTCCCATGGAACCCACCACACCCTACTGTCCTACACCTGGCTGACTTCACACAGTATATTTCTGGCCTGGCTACCGTAGATGTTCGAGTTGTGACCACTGACCCAGGCCATACTTGACGATCTGTTGAATAAAAAAAAACATGAATTAAAGAACCAAACAGCATCACTCTTCTATTCAGGCTGGAATTATCTGATTTTGCTGAATCCCAACTCTGCCAGTTCTAAACTGATTGCATAAATTACTTAACCTTTGTGGACTTCGATGACCTTGTCTATAAAACAGTGATAATAATGGTCAGTACCTCACAGGGTTGTCATGAGAGCTAAATGACAGTACTCAGACCCGTGCCCGACACATGAGTCAGCCATGGTGCTGCTGCCTCAGCCTCTCCTGTTTATACTCTCTTCTGGATTTTTATAACATAATTTTTTCAAAACTCTTCTAAAAAAGGACTGTTTTGGAGAATATATTTAATCCCTGTAAAGAATACATCCTTGATTGTGTGAAACTATGCAAATGCATTTTTTCATTCCTAAGAAGTGACTTCTGGAGTTAAATAGAGGTTCATTCAGATTCATGGATCCCTGAAAGTGGTGAGAATGACAAGCCCAAACTGAATTGACACATACTTGATACCAACACATTTCGTGACTTAACTAGGGTTTCTCTGCATACGAAATCCATACCCACCCAAAGTGGAAATTGTCTGAGGGGTTTTGTATTGCACACTGTAGTGCCTGCAAAGCCTTGAACAAGACCAGAATTTATATGCCTTTTTGCTAGGAATGCTGTCCTGTTCTTGTCACACAGCAAGTTCTTCTTTCCCTTTCAAACTTTCTTACAGAGTCACTTCTGTGACATGTTTTCTGATACCTCTTCAATTTTACTAGAATTTTCACTGAGTTGTTAACTGTTTGTTTACGTGTCTGTTTCTGTCACAGTGAATTCCATGAATTCTGGAACATATGCATTTAACTAGAGAGGGTCTAATTATGGGCTCAAGCTGTAGGGCCAGGCTGCCTGGATTCAAATCCTGGCTCTGCCACTCATGGGCTGTGTGGCCTAGGGACTGGTCCCAGATCTCTCTGAGCCTCAACTTCCACATCTGCAATATAGGGATAGTAACAGTATCTCGTAGGGTTTTTGTGAAGAATAAATGAGCTAATATTTCTAAAACTCTATAGAACAGTGTCTGGAACACAGAAGACATTTAACAAATGTTGGTGATTATTTTTGTTGCTGCAGTTGACTTGATTTTTCTCTTATTTACGTATTTTATCTCATTTCTGCCAGTTGCTCAAATTTACTGTGGTATAACTGAGGACGGATCTAATTGTACTGCTCTTCACTTCTAGGTTTAAGAACTAACCTTTCAAAATATGAATCACAATTTGATCCTGCAGAGATAGAACACTGAGAAATGAAAGATACATGTCTAGTGTTGGCAAAAGGTGCATAGCCACAATCCACATTTAAAAATTTTTCCTGTAACTACTCCCCATTCCCTGATAAGACCCTCCTATATATATCTTTTTGTATTAGTACAACATACTAATCCACCACCCATCACATCAGGAACACTTGATATTAACATGATTTATAACTGATGATGTTAACCTTGATTTTATTTAAGGTGGTGCTTGCCAGACTTCTCCACTATAAGGTTAGTATTTTTCCCTTTCCATACTTTTCTTTGTAAGTAAGAAAGGGGGAGGGAATTAATCTTCACTTCCTAGGGGGGGAGGATGTACATATATTCTTTGTATATCTTCTGTAAGTCTCTGATGCTGAGCACACTTATTGCTACTGGAGTGTCACTGCTTCCAGGTCCTCTCAATGGGCAGAGCTAGGAAACATATGTATATATACAAACCTATGTATGCACATGCCTATCATCTACCTATATCTATCTATGTGAATGCCTGTTAATATCTCTGGCCCTAACCCAGCACCACAGTGCTCATTTTAGTCTTCTCTCCTTGCTTATTTGTGACTTTTTCTCTGATAACAAGAAACCTGGCTTCCATTATTGACAATTAAGTATTTATTTGTTTGACCCTAGTATTACGGGTTTAATTGTGTCCTTCTGAAGTTCCTATGTTGAAGTCCTAGCCCCCAGTAACTCATAGTGTGACCTTATTTGGAGACAGTCTTTACAGAGGTAAGAGGTAAGCAAGTTAAAATGAGGACATTGGGGTGGGCCCTAATGCAATTTGACTGCTGGCTTTATAAAAAGGGGAAATTTGGACATAGACACATGCATGGAGGGATGACAATGTGAAGGTTCCAGGAAAAAGGTGGATATCTACAAGCCAAAGAGAAGGTCCTGGAATAAATCCTTCCCTCAGCCCTCAGAAAGGACCAACTCAGCCAAGACCTTGATTTCAGACTTCTAGTCTTCGGAACTGTGAGAAAATAAATTCCTGTTGCTTGAGCTGCCCAGTTTGTACTGTGTTATGGCAGCCCCAGCAAACAAATACAAATACCCTAGTATAGAACACAGTAAAAAGAAGAAAACAAAACTCTTCTTGTCTTTAGCCTTATGGTATCTAGTCAAAACAGTTTTCCCAAAGTCAGTTCTTTTCCTACCCATCCCTTCAGTGAGATTATATTGTATGTTTGTAATAAGGTTAGACTGATTTATCCCAGTCTGAATTCCATCCTAGGATTCCTCAACAACCTGGTTGACTTTTTAATTTGGATACAGCAAATGGATTTTGATAAAAGTATACAGTCTATTGGTATAAAGTTTATAACACCCATTACCTACAGAGTATGGAACAGTTCCTTGACCCTAAAAAATCCCTCCCTCTGCCATGCCTTTGGAGCCAACTCTTCATCCCTCCTGAACCCAGACAACCACTGACGTGTTTTCCATCCTTGGAACTTTGCCTTTCCATTTCTTGGAAATGGGATTGTACAACATACAGCCTTTTGAATTTGGCTTCTTTCATTTAGTGAAAATGCATGAGATTCATCCATGTTGTTAAGTGAATTGGTAGCTTTTTCTTTCTTTATTTCTGAGTAGTATCCCATTGTTTATTCGTTCCTGTGGAAAGATTTCTTTGTTGCTTCTGGTTTTTGGCAATTAGGAATAAAATTGCTGTAAATATTCATCTCCAGGTTTGTGTGTGTGTGAACTGCAAGCACTGCATTTATAGATTCATCCCTGCTGCCGTATTACATTGGCTATCCTGCTGCATGATACTCTGTGATGTGTATCCACATTTCACTATCAATTTCCCAGTAATACACCCTCCGATTGTCTCCAAATAACACCATGTAATTTATTTTCTTTATTCATTATGATTGGAAATATTTCAATATTTCTTTACTTTCTTTTTACCAAAAACTGTTTTATGGATGAGGAAAAATAATATCCAAACCATATCTAAGGCCTTCCTTGCACAGACTGGTTTGCCAAATTTTTTCTTCCATATACTCTATGATAAATGTAGAATTGATGCAGTTGTCTTCATAAAAGGATTATTTAATAAAGTATTATGACTTCTGGTATGTTTTCAATGATTTCTTTCTTTTCTTTCTCCCTTCCTCCCTCCCTTGCTTCTTTTCTTTCATTTCATTCTCTTAAATATTTACTGAAGGCTTTGCCCTGCTCCTCATTGTCCAAGCCAGGGGTATGCAATCACTGCCCAGGAGCAACTAACAATCTAGCATAGTGTGTTTTGGGGCAGAGGGACACATGGGTACACACACATACATATATGCAGAATAGAGTCATCTGAACACAAGTTAAGAGTGTGTAGCCATATCTGCCTTGGTGAGTGAGTTAGGAAAGGATCCCCAGACAAGATAAAAATTTGAACCAGATGTTGAAGGATAAGTAGAAGGGGAAAACAGAGGGCATATGAACACTTGGCATGTTGAGGGTCTGGCTCAAAGTCACAAAATACGGGGCTCATGACAGTGGGTAGAGGCAGGTATGGCTGGAAAAAGTGGAGGGGTTCAGATTGGGATGGGCTTTGAAGGCATTTTGTCATGTAGACATCAAAGATCCACTGAAGGTTTTATGACAAAGTAGACTTGATTAGACTTGTATTTTAACCGTAACGTTGGTAGTGTAGATCAGAGAGGAGTGAGATTGGTATTAGGGAAACTGACTGCAAGTCTACAGCAAATAGTTCAGGTAAGAAATGCTGAAGACGTGCACAGAGGAAATGGCCAATTTTCAGCCTAAATGGTCTGTGAAAACAAGGAAAAAAAAATCTGGGAAGGTAGAACCATATGTAGTATGTAAATTAGAAAAAAAAAAGAAAACAGCCACCATAAAAAGGCAACATAAGGGATCCTTGTGGTGATGGGGCTGTTCTGTATCCTCCTGTGGTGATAGATACAAATATACATGTGATAACACTGTATAAAGGTGAACACAAACACAAGTGCATGCAAGTCAAACGGGAAATCTGAGTAAGATTGTGGATTGTGGAAAATTTAACTCAACCCACCCACAATTCCCCACTGGACTTTAGATTGATTTTATATTGGATTTATATAACTTGGAAAAGCAAGTGGAAGAAAACCACCCAGATTGAAAACTAAGATAATAATTACTCAAGTGTTTCTTGTACAGTTTTTACATAATTATTATTGGTGCTGAAGTTGTTTTCTTTCCTGTATATACAACAACAATAGTGTATTTCAGCAGTATAGCAGTATTATAACTCCTTTTGAGTTCCCAGCCTGATTCCGATGTGTGTAAGGGAAGGGGGGTCTTCAATACCAAGCAGTTCTCCAACACCAGCAGGGTGTTGGAGAACTCAACTCCATTCTGACCTATCTGCCTGGAGACAGCACCACATTCCCCAGGTTAAGGGCTCCATCCTGTAAGACTGCCCTCCACCCCCAACTCCAGACTCCTGTCGATATCCCGGGGCAGTTACCTGTGCTTCTCACAGACCAGCTACAGATTGGAGGCTCCCACGACCTCCCCCTTAGGTTCAATTAATTTGCTAGAGCGGCCCACAGAACTCAGGAAAACATGTTTTACCAGTTTAACAAAGGATACTATGAAGGATACAGGTTAACAGCCAGATGAAGAGACAGAGGGCAAGGTCCCAAATAAAGAAGCTTCTGTCCGTGTGGAGCTTGGGGCCTGGACTGGTGGCAAGCGGAGGTGTTCTTATTCCCCAAGAGTTCTCAGGATCCCAGAGAGCCAAGAGGGATAATCTCTTGTCAGGCGTTTTTGTGAGGGCTTCATTGTACAGTCAGGATTGACTAAAGTATTGGCCATTGGCTGATTCAGCTTCCAGCCACCTTGGGTGGGGTCCAAAAGTCTCTCATTAACATGACAAAACACCCATGTCACCTTTAAGACTGCAGTGTTTTCAGGAACTGTACATAAAGCCCATATATACCTGGGAAATACATATTTGATCATCTGAATGACCAAATATGTACTTCTTAAGACTCATATCTCTTGGGCCTTTAGACATTTTACATACTGATTAATGGGAGGGGAGGAAATAAATGTTTATTGAGTACTTATAGTGTGAGTCATTGGTCTGGCGGCTTAAATATATTTCTGTTGTATTTCATGCTAATGAAGAGGCAGATGTCATTATACTTACTAATGAATTTTACAGAAGGGGCAGCCTGAGGGTCAGAGGGCATAAATACTTTGGCAGGGTCACTGAGTATTGCCATTAGTCTGACTTTCAAGCCTATGCACTTTTACTATTTAGGGGCTGAAATATAGACATAGGCACATTTAAGATACTGTCCCTGTCGTCAGCTTGTCTGGTTGATAGCTGCAGTGTCTGCATCCAATATTCAGAAATGTGGAATATATAGTACTTTGGTAGTAATTGGTGTGGATTATTTCAGCTCAGGAAAAACATGTTTTAAAATTTGTGACAAGATAGCTTCGATAAAATATTTTACAAAAATATTATCAGATACTGTTAGAAAACTTCAGGAGAGTTCCCTCCATCTTTAAATAAAACAAAAACTTCAGTACAGAGTTTATAATGTTTAATTTTCATTAAGTGTTTACTATATGTGAGGTATCATGTTAAACAACTTACATGTTGTTTAAAATCTCACAGTGAAATACAGATGAAACTTCAGCTGTTTGACTCCCAATCCACACTTTCAAACCAGTTGACTACAGAGCTATAAAAGTCTACCAAATGAAAATAATGGGGGATGAAGAGAAAACGAACCTTAACTGAAAGTTTAGCTCGGTCCAAGATCAGTGACCAGTGCCAACATTTACTGTAATTAAATTAGATGTGTGAAGTATGTTGTGTGATCTAGGGGTCTTAGAGGGTCAACATGAAGAGCTCAATGTTATTTTCAGGTCAGTTACCTTCTACCCCTTTGTTTCATTTTATTTTCCTCATAATTCTTTTACTTACTAATATCTAAAATTATTTCATTGCTTGTCTATCACTTCCTCACCTCACTAGAACATAAGTTCAATAAAATCAAGAAACTTGCCTTTCTTGTTTAATGCTGTATTTCCAGTGTCTCTAGTTGTTCCTGACACATATTTGTTGAATGAATGCATCTATGATTGACCTTCCTGGGCTTAAATGATAAGAGGTTTAGATTTACAAACTGTGATTCAAAAGATCACATGAAAAAGCATGCAGTATTAACAATTTTTCAGTGTTGGTTCCTAGATTGGCTTGAATAAGCTGAAGGAAGGGAAGGAGGAAGCTGAAGAAGGAGGCTGGAGATAAGGGGAAAGAGTGAATATAAACTGGCAGTGATAAACTCTTAAACATAGAGGTGGGGGTTGAAGTGTCCATCAGAAATTAGGAGCCTGGGTCAGTGACTGAAATTGGCGGGGCTCCCTGGAGTGAAATAGAAACTATCATGAAGGCTAATTTCTTAATTTGGTCTTGGAAGTTCTACAACTACAAAGGTTAATGGAAAGGAGGTAAAAATCATTTAGTTCATTTTTAATATGCTAATAACCTTGAATTGTTCATAGCTTTGATTAGAATGCAATGCTCTCGAGGTCCCCATTGAAATGAATGTCAAGTGTATGTACATACTGGGCACTGGTCTACCTAGTTTTTTGTATTATGGATTCTTCCTGAAGAGTCAATACTAAGGTTATTATAATCCTTGTTAGCCATACATCGTTGAGTCGGATCTATATGAAGAAAGGTGAGAGAAACAAAATAACCATATATGAAGAACCCAAATGAATGGGTAAACTGAGGCATCTGTAACATAGATTGGAAAAGGCAACTAATTTTAATGAGGCTGGGAGATGCCAAGTAGAAAATCTGTATCCTCTAAAAAGTTACGGAGATAGGTGCTGAACATGGGTACTACAGCATATGACTTCAGGCAGTTTGAAGTTTCAAGATTCAACAATTAGAAAAGAGATTTTCCAAACTTCTTGGTCTCAGGACCTATTTACACATAAAAGAGAACTTTTATGTGCATGATACTGATCTATATTAGAAACTAAAGTTAAGAAATTTGAAGAATAGTTATTAATTTATTAAATAGTAAACCAATTAGATGTTGACATAAAAAAATCTTTTATATGCAAAGTAACTACTTGCCAAAACAAAAAATTTGAGTGGCATTGTTTTACCTTTTTGCAGATATCTTTAATGTCTGATTTAACAGCAGATGACTGGATTCTAATTCCTGCCTCTGTTTTCAGTGCTTCCATATCACATGTCATGTAGCTTGTGGAAAACTCCACTGTACACTTGTGAGAGAAAGAGTGCAAAAAACAAATAACGTTTTAGTATTATTAAGGAAATACATTTGCCCTCCCACTTGAAAGGATCTGGGCACTCTCGGACCACACGTTGAGAACCACTGTTTTAAGAATTAATATTAGTCAATCCATTATCAATTGAAAAGTAGTCAGAGGTTTCACAGGCCCGAGGATTTACACAGGATTTAGTTTTCCAGTAAGACGAAACAATGTCCTCATTAAAAAGCATCCGGGGAATACACAAATATGCCAGTTCACCCACCCAAAGAACTAAAGCAGAAACGAGGGCTCGTAGGTCAGGTAAAAGGATGAGCGATGGGGTTGGAGAGCACCCCCGGAGCCATTCAGACTCACTGTCAGCAGAAGCTAAACCGGCAGAAGACGCCGCGAGGTAGTCAGAAGGCCAGAACCATTTCCTCGGGGGCAAAGCTAGGTGGAGAGGGAAAATGGGGACCGGGGACCGGCGAGCTGCAGAATTAGGCCGAGGCAGGGCCGGGAACTAAAGAGCGCTCGCCCTCAGTCTGCGTCTCGCGGGTCCGAGCCCTCCCCGGGGACGATGGGGGATGGGATTTCCTTTCCAGCGCGCCCGGGAGCAAAGAGATGGCTGGGCGCGTAGTAGGGCACGGAGGCGGGAACCCAGGAACCTAGGCGCCGAGGGTTTGGAGGTCTCCAGGGAGAAGGGCAGGGCTGTTGCCAGGCAACCCGTCCTGGGCCCGCCTCCCACCGCGTTGCTAGGAGACTGCGAGGCCCGGGGGGGGGGGGAGGCGGCAGAGCGGCCCTACGTGCTGACGCTGATTGTATATGAGCGCGAGCGGCGGGCTCTCGGGTCTCTTTTAGCGCCCTCTGCTCGCGGCGCCGCCTCCAGCTCCTCGCGCCGCCCTGAGTCACGGGCCGCGCAGCTCCGGCCGCCTGGCTCCCCGTGCTAACCGCCGGTAACGGAGGGGGTAACGGGAGGGAAGGGGAAGCTCGGGCGCCTGGGCCTCCTGCGCGCAGGGTGGGGCCGCAGGGAGACGAGCCGGGGCGGGGGCCGCGGTCGCCAAGGCCTCCTGGGCCCGGTGAGGCCGGAGCGGAGCCGCCTGTGGGCGCTGTGCCGTGGCCTGCGGAGGCCCTCGGGGCCGGCTGGCGCTTTCCGGGAGCGGCTGAGGGGCGGCGGAGGTCGGCGCGGCCTGGGCGGGCAGGGCGCGGGCTGGTGTTCGCCGAGCCGCCGGCCCCACCGGCTCCTGAGCGCGGGCGGCAGCGAGGCCGCGGGGACACCCGGGGACCCGCCTTGCCGACCACCCCGCTTCCCCAATAGGATTCCCTGAAGGAGGCTGCGGGGGCTGCGAATTCCGGTGGGAGGGAGGGGATGCGCAGGGGGCGGGCGGGCCGCGAGGTCCCGGGGTTCTCCGCCCACTGGAGGCGGTGGCAGCGCCGGGAGGGACCCCCGCCTGCTGCCCCGACACGTGGCCGTCGCCTGGGCCGCATCGGACACTGTCGGGGCTGTGCGTCCTTGGCCGAAAGTTGGAGACATGGTGGATGTAAAAATGAATAGCCAGTCCAGCCCGTGGGCTTCAGACTCTTCCCTGTTTCTCTTTGGTCTTAATGTTTGAATTGGTACCGGACGACAGTATGAACGTTAGGTGACGGATGACGAAGCAGGGCCTCCACCCGTAGGTTTTAAAGTATTAGCGCGTGTAATGATCTTCTGTTAGCTGTTCTTAACGAAATGTTTCTGTGTGTACCTCAGCTACAGTTAGAATATGGATGGGTGTCTTGACCAGGTTTTTTTATTTGGGGGAGAACTGATCCTAATCAATCCAGTCTCCTAGACCGTTCTAAGATGGAAGTAAAGGATTTGGCTAGCAATGCCTTTAACAGTGCTAGGACTGCTATTGCTTTCCTGCAAATGAGTTCCTTTATTGAAGTTCCCAGAATGAGATACTGAACTAGCTGGCAAGATGAGTTGGGGTAAGGTGGAGGCAGTATGGGGTGGAATGAAGCGTTGATGTAAACTTAGGCTAATTTGTAGCCTGCTGCCTCGTCAAAGCCCTTCTCCCTCAGAAAAGGAGACAGTGAAGGGGGGCAGGGAGTGAGCCCTATCTGTGAGGGCTAGGCTTTCAGAGTACAAAATGAATGATCCGGGCATCGGGTGTCCTCAAGGAGCCTCTATTTTAGACTAGCATCATCTAATCTGATCAGTTCTATAATGACTGCAGTTTAAATATCGCACTTAACACTGCTTGCTTGGTTTCAGGAGACTTGTAAAATGAAATTTGCCTTTTTTGAAAATAGGTACCATTAAATACATTTTCAAATTAGTGTTATTTAGGTCCTGTTTTCTTGTTGTTATAAGAATACTGTCCTTTTTACTTAGGGACTAATACACATTACCTTTGATTAGGTATGGGAAACAGAATAAATAACTTAATGGAAGGTAATGAGGTTTTCAGGGATCTTCTGGGACGACAAGTCACACGCTTGTTCTCAGTTGACCAAGTTCAAATTAATGGCCCAGATCTGAAATGTGTGATTTACTTCTAAGAAGACTGAACCTTTGGAGGATAGATGAAACTAAGCATTGGAAGCAAAACAGGCAGGTTGGTTGTCTAGATAAGAAATGTTGAGTTGTGATGAGTGCTACCAAGAAAAAGTTGGGGGGAGGTGGGGATACAGTATTTGTAACATTGTTTACATGAAGAAGCCTCTTCCAGTGGCAATGCTAAGTCCCATGTTAAGTCCTACTTGTCCGAAGTTGTTCTGAGTGAGTTCTTGCTGGGCGGAGTAGGGGTTAGAAGCTGAGCGCTATTGGGTCTGGCCCGTGCTGGTAGGTTGTGCAGTGTAGTGATCACGGGCCAGGTGATCACATTCCTGTGCTTGTTGTGGAAGGTGACTGTTTAAATTATTCACTCATTTAACACTCCTAGAGGTAGATATCAACATTTTAATGAAGAAACTGAGGTGTAAAGCAGTCAGAGAACTTATCCAAGGTTACGGAACTGTACAGTGATAATTTATGGTGAGGATTTTGTATCTTTTTTTAAAGGGAGTTCCTTTGACTTGAACTGTTAAGCTATCTATCAGCTTTGAATTTAAAAGCACTGTTGCTTGAGTTCCATTGTGTTCCCAAGGAAAAGATCAAAAACTTAAGGTCATGAGGTCTTCCAACATGGAATTTGTTTACATATATTGTGGTATGGCTCCTTAGCCTTGTGTCATATATATATATACACATATGTATATATGTATTTCTTCTCCCTCCCCTTCCCCCCCACACCATGTAAGTTGTTTTTGTTTGTTTATGCTAGGTGAATTGTCACCAAATGCCATTACAACCCAGACATGTTTTTATGCTGTTGGATCAGATGATAGTCCAGGTAATGAGATCCCTTGGACAGAAGATATGTAGTGCTCTGAGATAGGAGAAAAATTTTGCTTGGGACTCTAGTATAAAAGTAAATTCTAAGTTGGCTATTGATATCACAAGTGAAAAAGTGAGCTAAAGAATATGATATTCTGTGAGGTTGTGTTGAAGCCAAATAAAGCCCCTGAACCACTGAAAATGTTACTAATAGAACAAAAATGTCTGAAATAGAGATTCGCTTGAAGTGCATTTGGAAGGAGCTGTGAGGTGTCAGGTAAAGGGAAATCTTAGTGTCCTTGGGTTATTGCTAGTTCCTTTGAACTCTTGCTTTAAAACATTTTTAGTTTTTAAATGATTGGCTGTTTCACCATGATGTAATTTTCTGGAAAGGAACAATAACTAGTTTACTGTAATTTGTAGCAGGATAAGCTGATGCAGAAGTCACCTTGGCTTTTGGGATAGTGGAGTGGAGTGGGCATGATTTTGGAAGTCAGATTTTAATGAACTGTTTTATTCACTTACCTCCTCTGTGTTGCTGAGTCAGTAGCTTAAGATTCTGTTTGTAAATACGAAGAAAATCTATTATAATAGTCTTTTACAAAGTGGGCTCTGCAAATGGAGCTTTCTTTCTCATTTAAAGTAAGGAGAGCTTACTTAGAATCTGGAATGTAAGAATTTCCTTGATAACCCATGTCTGGACTTCCTGCTTTTTCCAGACCACAGGATAACTACTTTATGGTCTGTTTCTATCATTTCTTTCCTTCCCTCCTTTTCTCCAGTGGAAGATTTTCTTTGTGTTCAAGTTCTCAGGTTAAGATTTGCCTTCCATCATGTTATTATGAACCATGTCTTTCCATGATCTATAGGTTACATATATTGGGTAGTGAATTGAACCTTTGTTTGTAAAGTGACCTTTTTTATCTATGGTAATGCTTTCCTTAAAGTCTATTTTTCTTGACATTAGTAAAGTGACCAGCTTTTCAGTTAGGATTTATTTTACTTTGAAACTCTATGTGCTTATATTGCAGATGTATTTCTTATAAATGGGATGTATTGGATTTTCGTTAAATCCAGTCTGACAATTTAATGGGAGCTTTTAATCGATTTATGTTGAAGGTAAATACTGTGATGTTTAGGTTTAGATCTGATCTGTTTGTGCTATTTATCCAAACTATTTTTCTTTTGGGTTGAGAAATACATATATATAAATTGTTTTTCTTCTACTTTGGAAGTTACATGTTTCTAATCTTTTGAGAGTCAACCAAAAATTACAATATGCATGTTTAAGAACGCTAGAATACTTTAATCCATGTCCTCCCCCACTACCCTAACATCTGACTTTAAATTTTTTAACATACTACACATTGTGATACTATTTCTTAAAAAATATTTATTTAGGTCTGTGCTTTGCCCTTCATTTCTTCTTGCATCTTAGACCTTTCATTTGGGACACTTGCTTCTGTCTGGAGAATATGCTTATAGAATTTATTAGTGAGAGTGCTGAAGCTATTTTTGCCTGAAAGTATGTTTCACCTTCACTCTTAAAGGATGTTTTGGTTGGTTATAACGTTTTAAGATCGTTAGTTATTTCCAGCACATTTTGGATTTTGGTGTCTTTTGAAGAGATGACAGCTGTCAGTCTTTTAAAGTTAATCTAAGTCTTTTCTCTGTGTCCTTTTGAGGTGACTTGTCTTTAATGCTTTGCCTTTTCGCTTATATGTCGAAGTGTGGGTTTCTTTATCCTGTCTTGGGATATTTATTTGTAGGGCTATCTTTCATCAGTTCCGGAAAGTTCTTAGCTATTAATTTCTAAAAATATTTTGCCCATTCTCTCCCCTAATAGAACTTGATTAAGTCTTTGTTAGACTTGATTGCAAAATGTCTTTTGACTCAGTATTTCCTTCTTTTAATATCTGTAATGTTTCTGGAGATTTCTTCTAAGCTTGCTTCCAGCTCACTTAATTCTTTCTCCAGCTGTGTTTAGTCTACTGTCAGACCTGCCCATTTAGTTTAATTTTCATTATTTCTGTTTCTAGAAGTCCCATTTCTCTGCCAGATGTGCTGTGTCACCTTTAATAGATGCTGTGTCTTGCAGGTACTGCTGCAGGCACGGTTTTCAAATGTAGTGAGCATGGGTGCCTGTTGTCTTTACAGTTAGAATACGTTGTAGTCTGACAGTATTTAAATCTTTGTAGGCCAGGTGTCTTTGTCATATTCTTTTTTTGTTGCTCCTGTTGCTCTTGAAAATTACTCATATGGATGATTTTGAGGCCTATGATGAAGGTGCCTTTCACGGAACATAGTCTGGCAGAGACCACTTTAAGCTCATTGCTTAGGGGTTTGGTGGCAACGCTAATGAGGTGAATTTGGGCTTTTGTCCAGAACTGGTTTATGATCCCTGAGAATATAGCACTTCGGGGATCCTGCTTTATTTGGAGGGTTACTATAAAGATTTCCTGCCTTGGATGGGTCCAGGGCTTTTGATTTCACCCCACAGTAGTTAAAACCAGAGTTCAAGTGTGAGATTGGCAGTTGCCTTCAGTGGCTGCCTCTGCTTATCCTTTTGCTTCCTGTTGAGTCTTCAGTTTTCGGTTAGTATTATTTGATTAACATTTTCCATGCTATTCCGCACTTTCAAGTACTTTTCATTTGTAGAGTTGGTTGGCATAATCTAGCTTGTCACTACCATTCATTTTATTTGATGTTGAATACAGTAAAAAGTAAATAAATAAATGTAGGTAATTAACCAACCTAAACCTGTGTTTCTCAGTGTAATCTGATTATCTGAGAACCACCTGCCTCAGAAGCTACTTTCTTGTTCACAGTGTGGATTTTTGGGTCCCCTCACTCAGAACTGTTGATTTAAAATATGGGCATCTCTCTCTCACTTGAAACCATTTTATTTGTAATTTTAGATTGACAGGAAAGTTGTAAAGATAGTTCAGAGAGTTGCCATCTGCCCCTTGCCCACTTTCCCCTAATGTTAACATCTTAAATTACCATGATGCATTTACTAGTCAGCCTGTACATTTATCAGAACTAAAAGAATCCGATTTTAACCGTCAACTTACTTACTTTGCAGAAACCCTGACCTTGTGCCGAGGATAATTCACATTGGACAGAATGTAAAACTAGCTTATGTTGAATGAGTGCTTACTAGATATAAACATGAATTTACTTCTTAATAAGAATAATCTAATAAAGGAACAATTTTTTCCTACTTTATATAGATTAAAAATGAGGCCAGGAGTTGTTTTCCTGAGCTAGATTTCCATGAAGCTGGTGTCAACCCAAATGATTTGACTATATAAACATACTTTAAAAAAATAAGTGTGTACAGCCAAGAAATGTAATTTAGCTAGAGTGGTAGATTGGAGAAGGCATCTCTGAAGAAGTAAATGCCACCCTGTTCTGTCTTGAATCCTCTTTAATAGAATCAAAAGAATTTCATTTTAAGAATTTTAATTCTAACTGTAACCCCACGTAGTGGACACAGGATAGCAGTGTAGCCATTCTGTGAATATACTAAAATTTATAAAAATTGGAGTTTAGAAGTTTTTTGGGGAAGGGGAGGTTATATATTTTTGATAATTGCTGGATTTACTAGACACTATATATACATGTTCAACCCAGCAAATTCCAAAATGTTACTGAAATGTATCGGTGTATGGGAAAACCAAATAACCTAGAATAAAACGTAAATTTCTCATTTTTTCCCTATCTTTTCTTCTAGGGAACCTACTGTTAGGTTTCTGGTGTTATCTTTGTAGAAGGTATTTTATTCATAAGAAGGTATGTGCATATATGAGTATGCATATCCTTTTGTGTTTTATATATATATATATGTGTATATATATATATTTTTTTTCCTATTCAGATGGGATTTTGCCATGTCTTACACCCCTGCTTTGGTGCTCTTTACATACCAACTCAGATCTGCTTCATTTTTGACACATTTTGTTCTGTTCATATTCCATGCTAATAGTGGGTTTATTTTGATGATATAGGAAATTGTTGCTACCATACATACAAACTTTATGTAGTACCCTGACGAATACAGTGCAGTGATTGGCAGAAGCAGGTATAAACCCTATAATCATGACTTCTGTGAGCTGGTCTGTTGGGGGATTCAGACCTTAGTCAAATAATCACATTAATTTATAAATACAAACGGGACATCTTATGATGGAAAGAAATAGAACTTTATAGGGGCATGTACAGCCAAGAAATCTTATTAATCAGAATGTACAAACTGGAGAAGGCTTCTCTGAAGAAGTAAAACTGAGCTGAGAGTCAAAGGATGTGTTAACTGAAGTATTGAAAGAACCTTCTGGCTGACCATGAAAAGCATAGGCCTTTAGGTTCTTTATATAATACCTTTTCATGGTAGATTCTCATAAATGAATAAGGCGAGATGGACATATTTAAGGCTTTTGATACTCCTATGGCCAGTTTACTCTCCAGAAAAGATAATAGTTTATAGGAAACTAGCCATATCTGGAGTGTATATTTACCATAATTTTTCCCGGCCAGTTTGATAGACAAACTAGAAACCTACATGCATATCTTTGACTAAGATTCAGTACTTAATTTTGAATTAGTATTTCTTGGTAATTGTTTCCTAAATATTTTGTTATTGCTGGCTAATGCCCAGCATTCCAAAGAAATTTATCAATGCTATTACAAATTATTTAAAGCAGGTAGAAAATAGTTAAATAGAGTAAGATACATTAGGAAGAAATATTTCCTTTATCATTTGTCCAGAGGATGGATGTTGGGTCAGTAATAATACTCCCCAGTATTAGCACTTGGCTGCTAACATCAGTAATTTCTTAACTCTTTAGGTAATAAGCATATAAAATATGTTGGTATGAGGAATCACATCTTGTAGCATTTTGTAAGTTTAAAGACTAAGGTTTTAATTATTAAGATAAAAAAACTTGATTTAATGTGGAATTCTAAGCTTGATTTAGATTTTTTTTAAAGGAAATCTATGCACTGCCCATATGTTCTGTCATTTTTCTGACCGAATACCGCACATTTTACCTCAAGTTTTTTCCTAAAAGCAGTATTTTCCAAGTTAATACTAAACTATAGTAAGAATGCAGGATATGCTCTGATCAGTTTGAACAGTATTCTAATCTGATAATCAAGAACTTTGTGGACAATGCCATCATATCCAGGGTAGATGGTTGTCAGTGATGTGACATGAAGTACATTTGAAGAGATGCGGAAGGTTTGATCTGGGTTGGGACTCAGAGCTTTGTAACTGTCATTAGATAGTTAGAAGAGTTGACAATTGATAGGATTATTAAACTTTTAAAAAAGTGTCTCCAGTGCATAATGAGAACAATAGGTTGTCAGATTTTGATTTTAACATGAATTTGATAAAAATGAATATTGCTAGAAATGAGGCAGTTTTGTTTTTTGAGGTACTAAGTAACCTCTAAAAATTTAAGCAAAAATTCACCATTCATGGTTGTTAAAGAAATTTGAACAAAGACCTGTTCTGTAATTACTTCTTTGGTTCTTTTCTGTGATTCTAGCATATATCAGACTCTTTACCAGCAATGCTATTATAAAAATCCTTACTACATGATAGATTCTAAAAGCTTTGTAGTAACTTGTTTGAAGCATTGTCCTTGGAAAAAATTATTTTGGGGACTAGTAAGACAGTCTGTATATGTTCCATGATTTTTCTTCTTAACACTGATGCTTTTTAATTGGAGTATATATACATTTATTTCCTCTTGGGATAGTTTTAAATGTGGTATTGATTTAAAGGGCTTTGGCTTCAAATGTTTTTGTTGGTTTTAAGTAAATCATATGTTTTTTTTTTTTAACATTGACTTTCTCTCCGTAGATATTTGGAGTTCTTACAGCATGGCAGACATTGACAAGTAAGTGGCAGATAGTTGGTTCTTTTTTCAGAGATTTGGCCTCACTTTGTACTGTGATGCAGTGAGCATTATTAATAATGTCTTATGAAAATGTATGGTGATGATTAATGCTTAGTACCTTACTTTTATGAAAGTTGGGTGCAATGTATCCAAGATAAAATATATTTAATCACTCATAAATACAGTAAATAATTTGCCGGTGTTTATTCCTGGGAATGTGCTGAACACTATAATGAATGGTAAATATTTGCAGAATTAATTTTCATCATACATGTATTTCCCAAAGATTTTATCACTTACATTGTATAATATACAAGATAAAAAAATGTATAAAATATTGATGTAGAGTTTAAAGGATAATAGGACACTTTTGTGCAAGTTTTAAAAAGTAGAACATTACTGTTGGAAATCCTTTGTTCCCTTTCTCCCTTGCATCCTCCACCTTTCCTTTCCAGGGGCATAAGCACAATCTTGGCTTTTGTCTAGTTCATTTCTTTGTTTTTCTTTAGAGTTTATCACCTACAAATTCTAATCGGTGTTTAATTTTGAAAATCTGAAAGCAGTTCAAACTTAGCTGTGTAAAGAAAAAAAGCAGTATTACCACTATTAGTTGAAGTCTCCAAGGTAGGGAATAAAAGAGACTGTCTGGGTTGTAGTTTTCCCGAGGCTTTGCTAAGACTGGAGAAGGTGTTGGGCAAGATCATGTATCCTGGAAACATATGTTTGATGAAGTTGGCATCTGGCAAGGTCCTAGTGTGGGTGGATGTCTTGCAGAAATACAGTCAGTAAGAATGGGATATGCTGCACTATTTATTGCTTGTGGTTTCACACTAGCCGGCCAGCTTAGAGGAGTAGGTTAAGACAACACTCAGGGATGGCAGGAGTAGGATAGACCTCTCCACAGCTGTTTGCAGGCAGCAGAGCATGGGAGGGGGGAGGGCAGGCAACTTGAGCACAAGGCTAATCATTCAAGTACATAGAAGAATATGGCCAGTCCTCCCATGCCTGCTGTCTTTAGCATGAAAAGACAAACAGTGGCAGCAGGCATTTGAGTGAAATGGCCCTCAGAGTCAGTGTCTCCTGGATCTGCAGTCCGGACTGGTTAGCCTCGGGTAGACAGCTCTCGTTATGGATCTGTTCTACCTTCCTGGGGTCTCATTTTGTTTCTCCTCCTGGGTTTGCTGTTTGCTATAACCTGTGTTGTTTTCTTTTTTGGTCCTTCAGTACTTGGAAGAGTACAAGGGAAGTTACTTTGAGATATGGCATGTATGGCATAACTGAAAATGACTACTCTTACGCTTGATAGTTTGGGTGTAGAATTCTAATTTGGGAATCATTTTTCTTCAGAATTTTGAAGGCATTGCTCCATTGTCACCTTGCTTCTGGTATTGCTGTGTTGAAATTCAAAGTCATAATTCTTGATCATTTGTATGTGACACTTTAAAAAACATTTATTTCTGGAAGCTATTCTGGCTTCAGGTTCTGAAATTTTCATTTTATGTCTTTTTATTGTTACTGTTACTTAATCTCTTGTGTTAGGCATTCAGTACTGCACCCTTTCAATCTGGCAATTCGATGGTTTTCCCTTCAGGGAATATTCTTGGTTTGTTGATTGTCTTTTCTCTTTCTAGAGCTCCCATTATGTTGTATGTTGGACTGGTTTTTCTAATTACCTTTTGTCCTGTTTTCCGTCTTTGCCTCATTGATTTCTTTCTAGGCAAAGCTGAAGAGACTTTTAACTCATGTATTGAGTTTCTAAATTTCTATTTCAGTTTTCAGGAGCACCTTTGTTTTCTTTTCCTGTTTTTATAGCATCTTCTTCCTTCACTGATTGCAATATCTTTTCTCTGGATGTTTCCTTCTCCTGTATAAATCTGTTTGCTCTTAAAGTTTTTCCTTCCCCTATTTGTTCTAGTCTCAGTGTAAGAGTTTTTCCTTAGATAGGTGACAGTAGTACTTGGTTGTCTGTCTGTTAAGATTGTGGTGGGTGTGAGTGCACAGCTGAGGGAACGCTAAAGAAAAGCTGGTGGAAGATTCACATGTCAGGAGGCTTAATATCTGGGCATCAGGGTGGGTGCTTGTGAGAATCAAAATGGTGTTTTTTCTGTGCTGGTCAGATACCCCAGTGAAGAGTGTCTGGGTAAATAAAGATTGGCTTCCACTGTTCTGGGACCTAAATTGGGAGAAGGATGGCTAGAGAGAGGTTTCTACATTGAACATTGTAGTGTGTAGTCCTGTATCTTAGATATTCTAGATCTGTATCTTAGATGACCTGTGTCTCAGATATCTTAGCTACTCTAGACTACTTAGTTAACTCTGTGGCCCTCTAATCTGTGCTACCAGTTAAACCCTTTCTAGAGAAGAAACTGCCATACTTAACGCTGGCGTGAGAGAGAGGATCTAAGTGTATAAATGCTTATTAGTTTTTGCTTAGTCGCCCTTGTTTCATCCACTTTGATCCCCTACTGTGATTCCAGAAGTGTCTTTTTTAAGGTTTGTTTGGGCTGTTTCTCAACTTTCTCCACTGTTGATTTAGATTTTAGTTCTCAGTGAAGTTGCTGCTCTTGTTTCCTCCTCTTTCACTGTTTGTTTAAAAACTCTATTACCATAATGTCAGTGGGGGGTTTGGAAAGATTA
This sequence comes from Smutsia gigantea, assembly GCA_032199065.1. Classification (NCBI taxonomy): domain Eukaryota; kingdom Metazoa; phylum Chordata; class Mammalia; order Pholidota; family Manidae; genus Smutsia; species Smutsia gigantea. The sequence goes on along the minus strand of JAVSCE010008840.1, from coordinate 201,274 downwards.
AGAACCAGATGAGTATGTGCCATCTATTGTCTTAATCTTGGAACCCTCATTTTATTGTAAACTTAGACTAAGTTGGTTGTGACAGCTTGATCCTCTCCATACCCCCATCTTATTATTTAATTTTGGATGCCTGTGAGCCCTTTGAGGGTGGTAGGAAGAGGAGATTCTTTAAAGCAGGAGTCAACTAACTTGCTCTGTAAAGGATTTAGTCCTAAATGTTTTAGGGCATTTGGTCCATATGGACTCTGTTACAGTTACTCAACTCTGCTGTTGTAGTTGAAAGCAGCCACAGACGACACATAAATGCCTTAATGTGGCTGTGTTCCAATAAAGTTTTATTTACAAAAATAGTGGTGGGCTGGACTTAGCCCTGTGATATAGTTTTTCTGGATCCCTGTTTAAAGCCTTAAGATTTAGATGTTCAATAAGTGATTGAATCAAATAAACTGGAGCAACAGCTGTTCCATGTTATCAAGTGCTGTTTCTAGCTATGAAAGCAACTAAATATCTAAATCAAATATTAAACATGTAATACAAGGGATTTTTATGATTCCCTGTGTATTGACTTAGATATCCTTATTCCCCATTTTAAGCTGTTTATAATATGTTCAAAAGCTACGTTTTTAAGATGAAATGGGGAAAATGTTATGTTACTACTTTTTAACCTTCTCTTTCACTAGAGCCATCCTTCTGGTTTTGCTTAAGCATGAAGTAGACTCAGGTCTGCTCCTTAACTTTCACTATTCTTCTCCATTTCTACTATGAAGTAAAGAAAAAAGAGGAAAGTCCAAAGATAGTATAGGCTGCATGGTTGTTCCATAACCATCAGGGATCAACGATCTTTGTTTTTCCTACCTTCTTCATCCTTAGCTGTTGACTTTCATTCTCTAGGATGCTTCGTGGACCAACATGGCTACTGGAGCTCTAGCCATCACATCCCTAATCTAGGGAGGGAGGAAGATCAAAATGGCCTCCAAGATGTCTACCATCTTGTGAAAGGAGGCTTATTCAGTTCTACAAGACTTACTACTTTGTATCTCAATGCCAAAGCATAGTCACATAGTCATGTGTTTTTACTCAGAAGAGCAAAATCCGTAGATATTGGGTAGAAAGCATGCTTTGTGACATCACATTCCCTGAACCAAAACCTATCATACCCCATTTTTAAATCTTCAAGTATAAACTTAACATTTTACCATATGTTTTTAAGTGAAATTTTAAATACTTCCAATTTCTGCTTGTTTATATATGAAGTTAGAGAACTGAATTTCCTATTTCATATTATCAAAAGAGGCATATTAACTATTAACCTAGATAATGAAGTTTTTCCTTTATATATATATATATATTTTTTTTTTCTGCAATTGGTACATTTGAATCTTGGTGTGATACTGTGATATTGTAGCAAAGAACAGTCTGAACTTGACCAAGATTTGGATGATGTTGAAGAAGTAGAAGAAGAAGAAACTGGTGAAGAAACAAAAATCAAAGGTATTATTTTCAATTACTTCAGGAGCCAGTGTTTCCTGGCACATGTCTTTTGGAGGGAGTAGTGAAGGCAGCCTTATGCACATTCTCTGCTGGCCCATACCTCAGTTCAGTAGTAATGGTTTGTGTTGGGGGGGAGTAGGGCGGGAGAGGGAGGGGAAGAAGTTGGTAGTAGGAGGGCAAGAGAGTGGCCATAAGGGAGAATGAGAAGGTGCAGTCTGGTGGCATTGCAAGTCACTGCACCCTGCCCCTGGACTGAGGCGTCGGAGAGCTGTGGCCAGGCCGCTGCCCCTGAGTTTTGTCTGCATTTAGAAGTGCTGCAGGTGGGAGTGGGAGCTGTTTTGCTGATACTTCTCAACAAACAATGCTGGCTTAGAGTTATTTGTGAATGTTTAGTATTTAATACATAGAAAATATGTAGTGTGTATGTATTTTTTTAATCCATTCCAACCAAGCAACAAAAAAAGAGACCTTTATTAAATGCGGTCAGAGTCATTCAAGGTTTTCTTTAGCAAATAATTTTAAAAGAGGGCAGTGAGAAATGGACTGCTTTAGGTGTGCCCTGTGGACATGGGTCAAAGATATTCAGGTTCCATGTGATTCAGGTTTTAAGATGACTGAACTTTAGCTTCAGCTTCATCCTGCCACATTTTCTTAAAAGGTGGAGGACTGTATCCTCAATGGCCAGTATTGCCGTTTCTAAAAGGCTTGTTGGCTGTCATACCTTGTACATCATCCAATAATGAGATGAGTATCAAAAGTAAGTTGACCTTTGAAAACATAATTAGGACAATTAATGGCGATTTTTGTACTGTCTGTATTGATGAAGAAGATCAGAAAGCAGAGTAATTTGTTCTAAATAAATCTAGTTTATCTTTGGATTGAGTATAGTTTTTAGTTGCCATTAATAAAACTTTGTTTGGCTTTAGTTATAGCCTTTGACCGTCAAAGCTGTTACCTTTCTGTCAGATACACACAGGTACACCATACAAGCGGCAGACATTCAGGCTGCTGCACTGTCTCTGGCTTGAAAAGTCACTGTATTTGCAGTTTTCTGATATGCATTATCTGCCTTCAAAGGATTATCAAGAAACATAGATAGGCATCTGGATGAAGCATTGAGCTTCCCAAAATACGAGTGGGTAAAATACAAGAGAGCAGGAAGAGAAAGGATATTATTCATAGTTCTTGTGGCAGTGACCTTCAGTGATGACCTGCATTTAGAGATCCTTAGGAATTTGAATGTTCCCTGAATATTCGGTTTTCCTAGCGTGAATTTTCTTTAGCTTGCTGCCCATCGCTATTCATACCAGTGATTTATGGACTAGGAAGACTTCAAGGTTGGGTTGTCCTATTAAAATAGCGTAATACATTTTCGTAAAATCCCTCTTTTGATGCCCTCTTTTTTTTAAAGCGCGTCAGCTGACTGTTCAGATGATGCAAAATCCTCAGATTCTTGCAGCCCTTCAAGAAAGACTTGATGGTCTGGTAGAAACACCAACAGGATACATTGAAAGGTACAAGTTCTTTTCCATAGTCCTTATTTATCTTTCTGTAATCAATATTGCAGGTGTATCTGTTTTTAAGACCATCTCAGACCTATGTACTTAACAGCAGAAAGCTAATGTCTGTTGGTATCTAGTATAGGATTTTGCAAACTTAAAATTTTGCAGGGTACCACCAATTTAGAGTTGGTCTCTTAAAGTTTATTTGGCTCATTTCCACAGGAAGTATCCTGATCTTTACCATTTCTGAGATTTGTTTAGAAGTTGGTTAGAAATGCACAGAACTAGAGTGTAGATTATATATATATAATTTGCTTGGCTTTATGAATTTTAAGGTCCACTCATGTTGCAGTCTATATGTATTTCTGGTCTATAGCTTTCAGCTCCTGAATGTGGCCACACATGGTGTTGTGTGTCCACCATGTTTTATTATTTGTTTTGTCTTTGCTGGATACCTAGCTTGCCTCCAAGCTCCATCAATACAAATTCCATTGTAATAGTTATCTTTGTGGCATGTCCTGATAAGGACCTGTGTAAGAATTTCTTTGGGATATATAGTTACCAATGGGATTGTAGTTATGGGTATGCAAACCTTAAGTTAGCAGCTTGCTTTCTAGAACAGCTACCCAGAGCATGAAAGTTGCTTTCTCCTTGCCTTGGCAACATTTAGTATCGGTCAGCTTTATAGTTCTTTGGTAACAATCTTCAGTGATACAGACCTTTTTTTTTTTTTTTTTTTTTTTAGTGAGTGTTGAGCCTCTTTTTATAATGATTGTGAGCCTTTTCTGTTGCTCATTTGTACCTTTTGTCTTTTTTCCTGTTGGGGCTTACTATCTTTTCTGTTTGCAAGGAGTTCTTATGTGTATTTTAGGTGTCAATTCCTTAAGGAGTTTTAGATTTCATAAATAACAATCTGTTGTGTTATTTCTGTTTACTTTATCCGTAGCATCCTCCATTGAACAGATGTCTTCAAGTTTTTGTTTAATATTTCAACCCATGACTGTATTTGAGGTTAAAAATTCCTTTCTACTTCTTTCTGCATTTCCTATTGACCAGTTTTACTTTTCACCTTTAAGGTCTTTAATACCTCTGTAGTCCATTTTTGTATTTGGTATAAATAGGCATCTAGTTCCTTTCTTTTCTATTTTAGTGAGCTAGTTTTTATAGCACTTCATGAAACAGTTCGTACTTTCCCCATTTGTGATACCACCTTTATTGCATGTCAGTTTCTTATAAACACCTGTTGAGTGGTCTTAGGTTTCCTTGGTGTCCTGTCTGTCTCTGTCACACTTACTGTGGCTTTACAGTATGTCTTCAGATCTGGCCTGTGTGGTGCTCTCTTTGCTGCCAGCCCTCCACAGAGCACACTCTTAAGGCTGGCCTGTATAGAGCTTTATCCCCCATAATGGTTGACAGTAAGTTTATTGGGGTTCTCTTGAAGAAAAAAAACAAACTAGGATTTCTGTAGGAATTAACATTGATTATGTAGATTAACATGGTAGATAATTATATTGTCTCATCCATATCCTTGTATTTATTCAGGTTGTACTTTGTCTCCTATGAACAAAATTTTCTTCATAGTCTATTCTTGGTTAATTCCTATATACTTAGTTGTGTCACGTTGTGAATAGTATCTTATTTTTTATTTTCTATTGTTATTTTCTGATTGACTGTTCTTGATGTAGATAAGGGTGCTGTTGATTTTTTTTAAGTTGATGTTACATCCAGAAATGGTGCTACACATACTTGTTCTGTTTTTTTGTCTCCTATAGGCAAAAGATCTTACCTGCAAGTAAAGCAGTTTTAGCTCTAATCTTACCCATTACATACACCTCATGTTTTTTTTTCTTCCTTTATAACATTGCCCAAGACTTTAGGTACTATGTTAAACGTTACCCTTTAAAACGGGAATCTTTGTCTTATTTCCAGTCCTAACCAGGAAAGGATATAAAATCTCCCCATTAAATTTGGTGCCCACTTAGATTTTTTTTTTTTTAATAACTTTTTTTCTGTGTCAATTCAGATGGTCTTTTGACTTTTTCTTAGAATCTATTAAGTACAATTAAATATCTTTTTGGAAATACGTATTTCAGGTATCAAACTAGCCTTGCATTATTGGAATAAACTTAATCTTGATGTATTACTATTACACCATTGAGTTGGGGTAGTTGATGTTTTATATAGGGTCCTTAACTGGTGAAGTGGGCTTGCATGTGCAAATATATGTGCAGAAGAGAAACTTTTGAGGGGATAGTAGTTTTATCCCCTGGTTTTAGAGTCAGGGTTTTTTTGCCTAATGAAACGATTAGGGCTGCTTTTACTTTCTCCCATTTTTGTGAACACTTGTATTAAGACAGAAATTAACTGTTTTTTAGTTGTAAAACTTCTGAAAATCACCTTGGGCCTTTGTGGTTTTGGAACTCTCCTTTATTTGGGTTTGCTCTATTCTTTCCAATTTCCTTAATTGAATGCTTAGTTTATTTGATGAAAAAAAATTAATCTCTGTCTTCTTTGGTCTTAGTACTCTGTTTTTGTAAATGTTCTGATGTTGAGTGTGAAGATTTACATACTGGAATTAACAGCTCAAGCTTACTAATTTATTGTTCAGGTTCTCTTTATTTTTGTGCTTAATCTAACATTTTCTAGGAGGGACTGTGTTAAAGATCCCCACGTAATTTATGAATTTATGTGTAATTCTGCCAGTTGTATTATTAAGTCATGTTTGTGATATATATATCTTGTTCTGTTTCCAGTTCACCAGTATAAAATGTCCTTTATATATTGTATTTTTTTTTGTCATAAACTCTTGTTTTGTCTGTTACTAAGACAGCTACCCCTAGCTTTATTTTGGTTTTATTTACCTGGCATGTCTTTTTCCATCATTGTATCTTACTTTAGTATGAATGTTGACTTCTTTATTAGTAATTTCAAACTCTTTACATTTCTTGAAACTGTTATTGTTGTTCTACTTAATTGCTACCGTAGTTCCTTATTTTTAAATTTATTGTACTTTCCTTTTTTTCCTTTTCTGCTTTCCATTGAACAGCTCAATCTGTCTTTGCTGGTTTTAAAGTTACTGCATTCTGTTTTTTGTTATTAATGGTAAAGTGGCTTATAACCTAATACTGAAGTTTATTCACCTCTCTTGATCCTTAAATTTACCAGTGTCTGTGTTGTTTATAAATACAGTTCTCTAGTCTTCATTTCTTTCAAGGCAACAATAACATTTACTAAGGTATTTGACCCCCCATACCTTTTACTCAGATTATTTTTAATGACTGTAATGGGTATCTGTGGCATATTTCCAGAGCCTGATAAACCTCATACAGTTTTTATTTTGCCTTCATTTCTGAATAGTAGTTTGACTATAAAATTGTAAGCTCACAGCTCTTATATCTTAAAATTCATTTCTTCTTGCATATGGTGTTTTCTTCTGAAGCCTGATGTCAACCTGATTCCTTTTCCTGTATAGGTTATTTGCCTTTTCACTGAACACCTTTAGAATGTTTTTTTGTCTTTGATACTCATGAATCACATTAGCATGTCTAGGGATTGGAGTAAGGATTTTCACATTTGTTTTAACTCTGAGAAATTTATTATTCTCATTTTTTCAAATACCCACCTCCCTTCTCTGTTTTTTCAGCTTTTGCTACTTTTGTCATCCATGTCTCAGAGCTTTTCTGTCTGTCCTGCTGTCTCTCTGGAGAGCTTGTTCAGCATCATGGACTTCTCCTTCAGCTGAATCTGTCATGTTTATCCTATTTGTTGGTTACTTTGGTTACTGCATTTTTCATACTTAATACTTCCACCTGTTCTAGATTTCTTGGTCTTGTTTCATATTGTTAATATGTTCCCTCATCTCTTTAAATATGTTTACATCATTTAATTTTTAGTCTAATAATGTTGCTTCAGATGACAAATATTTCTTTCAGAAAACTTGTATTCCCCTCATGTCTAGTTTTTTTGACCTTAGAGCTGAGACACACTGAGTGACATCAGTCACTCCAGTAGTGAGTATGGCGGGAGGAATAAAGGTCAGACTCAGGTTTTTGATAGTCCTGTGGAGTTTAAGGGAAAGGGGATGGGGTAAGCCTTAGGAGAGCTCTAGTCATCTCCTCAGGCTAAAAAATACATGGCGATTCCAGGCAATTTTTCTTGGCCGCTTTGAGGGGAGGCAGTCTCCTTCGGTTGTAATGCACTGTGCCTGGATCGGAGGGTTGGCAGAGGCAGTGTTGTAGGCCTTGAGGCAGTCTAGCTTTCATGGTTCTTCCTGGTACCTTGGAAATGCTAGCACTGGGCTCTGTGAAGGGCCAAAGTGATTGTTGAAAAACAGGTGCAGAGCTTACAGCTTCCTTGGAAAAAACTTCCTCCTGACCTGTGTCCACAGCTACCCACTCTGGCCACCCCCTCCTCTCCCCTCCCCAGCTAGCAGCGCGCTGTGTACCAGCTAAGGCTTACTCTTGAAGTGCGCATGAGGTTGTGTATATGTCTGTGTGCCTGGAATAGTTTTTGGTTCTAAAGTTTCTACGATTGATTGTTTTGTTTTGTTTTGTTTGAGATAGAGAGTGGTGGGGAGGCCATCAACCCATGCTATTTCACCACCTTGACAGAACATTTAAGCTTTTTATTTTAAATTATAAGAAATAAAACCTTGTTATCTGTAGGTATTTAGTTTTTACTCCTGATTATTGTAGCTAAGGTAGTGGTTAAGTAAAAGAATTATTTGATTTACAACAGTCTGTCAGTGGCAGGAAATTCTAACTTGGGGTTTAAATCTGTTGCACATATTCCTTGAAGTTAGGTTGAGTTGCCATTTTTTGGGTGGTAGAGGGGTTTATAAGTTCAGTCATACTTCATTGAGCTCGTAAGTGAGGCACGTATAACCTTTAAAAATCTGTAGTGAATTGAGTGAAATATGAATTACCTCAAAGCTGTTATTAAAAATAATCCCTGTCCTTTCATAAAATATTAACTCTTATTTAGTATAATTTCAAGTTCCAAATTAAATACGGGGACTAAAAATAAATACAGAGACTATAAAATGATAATTTTTCCTAATACACATGGTGGCTCCCCTCCTTTATACCTAACAATAACTGATACAGGTGAGATGATACATTTAAAAAATCAAGGTTATCATTATTACTCTCCAAGTTAGGTTGTTAGTGCATGACTTTCAACTTTATAAGATAGGCTTTATTTTACATGTCAGGTGCCGGCACTGACAGATCCAGTGCTGGACTTGCTACAGTGAAAGATGAGGGTTGATGATGTGATTTGTATTTTCTTACCAACTTAGGGTACCAGTTAAATTACCACCTTTGAAATATTTTGTAGTCAAGAAGTCCATGTATTAAATAAAGCTCTTGAATTTTACTTTGAGTATACCTTTTACTTCAAATAGGAAACCTATCATACACTAACTTTTATGCTTCAGTTTCAATATGATGGAAGAAGTGTGACTCTTGTTTTACTGTGAGCTGGGTAACTGGTGCTTTTTAACTTTTCAGCTTGCCTAGGGTAGTTAAAAGACGAGTGAATGCTCTCAAAAACCTTCAAGTTAAATGTGCACATATAGAAGCCAAATTCTATGAGGAAGTCCATGATCTTGAAAGGAAGTATGCTGTTCTTTACCAGCCTCTATTTGACAAGGTAATGCTTTCTACTATTGTTTTATTTTTTGAGCAGATAATAAGTCCTGGAAATAAAAACATATTTGCAGGTGGTTTAGTTTTTAGGCCTCTAAGGTGGCCTAGTCTTTAAACCACTGCAAAATGGTAGTTTAGAGGTATTTGGGAAAACTATCAATAATAGCAATTCAAATTGTATGCATTAATTAAATTTATTAGAGTCCTTAATGAGAACCAGCTTTTTTTTTAGCTCAGATTGCCAATATTTTTATGCAAGGTTTTTTTTCCCCCATCATTTCAGCGATTTGAAATCATTAATGCAATTTATGAACCTACAGAAGAAGAATGTGAATGGAAACCAGATGAGGAGGAAGAAATTTCGGTTGGTATCACCTTTAATTTAGTGTTTTTATACCTTGGAAATAATTCCATATTGGATAATGAGTACAGATGAGCCACTGTTGCTGGGCACCATCTGTACCCAGGTTCACTTTTTCCTTACATTTGTGTAATATTTAAAGTTTATGGGTTCATATAAACTTCCTTTGAACTTCATGATGACATGCAAAGGATTGTTCTCATTTTTCAGTGAAGAAATGGAGGCTTCTAAGTGACTTGCCCATCACTAATAAATGGCAGAGTTGTGACATAAATCCAGTGTTCTGTCACATGACTCTGTTCATCCAGCATTGCCATTTTAATGTTTACTGGTAAAGGGAATATAATATTTTGCTTAAGAGCACCAAGGGGTGAGGCACTTGGCAAGGTTTATATTTGTTTGGTTTTTCCTGTTTATTGTAAGTCTTTATTTTTACTGAAGTTTAAAATTTTTTCCCCTAAAACTGTTAGCCCTACAGCGCACAGTTGTGCTTCTCTTTTGGAGAGAGTAGAGTAGTAGCAATATTTATAGAAGTAGAGTTTGGTGTGGGTAAGAGTGGTGCTAACACAATCTGACTAGAACTTAACTTGGCTGAAGGTTATAATTGGCCACTGAGGGCTTGTTGATTTCTATATACTGCATATATAAGTTAAGGGATGGGTAAGCTTTTATCAGGAGGGCTGGTCTAATACAGGTGTCAGTAATAATGCTGTCATTTACCAAGGAGGAGCTGAAAGAAAAGGCCAAGCTTGAAGATGAGAAAAAGGATGAAGAGAAAGAAGACCCCAAGGGAATTCCTGAATTTTGGTTGACTGTTTTTAAGAATGTCGACCTGCTCAGTGATATGGTTCAGGTAATATTAAAACTACCAATTTACCTCAAAGGATAAGTCTTTGAAATTTAAATGGCTGTGATGACCAGTTTCTTCATTGTGGACCTTGATAGAATGATAGCTTTCTTTTGAAACACCTGTTATCTGTAGAAGGAAAATTGCAGCTTTGATTAATATACTTACTGGATTATGGTTTATTTTCAAAAATTTGATAATGAAGTGGTTCCTTTGATAATTGCTCATCATTGACTGGTGCTTTCTCACAGCCCTTTGTCGTCTTTAGATTTCTAGTTATGGAGGTAGGATAGTTTAACAGTTTCAGTTATCTTACCCCAAAAGCCCTTTTCAGTCTGAAACAACTATTTCAAGGGAGCTTTGCATTTTAAAGGAATACTACAAAGATGTTTCACTCTCACTTTCTCTGGGGAACCAACACAGCTGTCACTTTTTCTAAGAAACTTTACCTCTCCTAGTAGAAGCATCGCCTGAGCCACTACCACCGACATTGTAGTTTTTTTGTTGCCTTATATATAGTTTGAGTGTTAGAAGTTAATGTGAAGAAGATTTCAAAACAGTAACTCTTGTATTTCTCCTTTAGCAAAGTAGAAAATGATCAAACAGAAGGAAAGCTCTTTCAATCTGTTTAGTGATACATTACCTATTTAGTCACTTTTTTCCTACCACTGGAAGAATGTAGAACTAAGTAAACTAGCTTCAGTATAAGATGTAATCTGGACAGTAAGTCTTATGGCTCACAATTGTTGTAGAAAATCTCACTATAAAATGTCTCCACTAAGTGTTTATTGTCCAGTAATAGAACACTAATCCTAAAATGCTGTTACTCATTTTTAATATTTTTTTAATTTGAAGGAACATGATGAACCCATACTGAAGCACTTGAAAGATATTAAAGTGAAGTTCTCAGATGCTGGCCAGCCTATGGTAAAAGAACTTTGAAATATTTCCAATTTTGTAACATTAGATATTTATAGGTAGATAAATGGAACTTTATAAAAAGATAATATTGAAGGGTTAAAGATGGAATGAGAAGCAATTGGATGTTGATGATGGTGACTCAGTATTCCTTTTCCTCTCTTTGGACATAAAACTACTTTTGAAATGTAGTCAGTCCTTGATCCTGGATAACATAAAAGAAAATACTGATTGTGTATTAAAAGGCACGTGTCTGGGAATTACATAAAACAAGACTGTTAGAGGGCCCTTCCTCCCCCGCACTTTCCAAAGACAAAAGATAAAGCTAGGCCAACAAATTCTCCCCCAACAATAGTCAGTATTATGTGAAGTTTGGGCAAAGCTGTAAATAAGCTATAGATTCTTCTATTGCATGTAGTAAGGTTGGACATTTTATCTGTCAAGCTTAGGTTTTAATCTAAGATTTAAATTTCTCTTTGGGGATTGAGAGAGGAAGAGGGCTTGGTCAGTTTATTCAGGTGTGCCTAACTTGTTTGTAAACATGTAACTAAATAGTTGTAAGTTGAATTACATTTTATTCAGTTTATTTTGTGCCTTGTTTTGCTTTTAACATAATTTGGGATTTATCTGACCCTTTCCCAGAGTAGGAAAAGCATCACTTAGAATTTTTGTTTATGAAAATCACAGATTGTTTTATTTACTAAAGCACTGAATTTGATGTAGGAACCTAACTAGTTTTTATATATTTTTTAAGAGTTTTGTCTTAGAGTTTCACTTTGAACCCAATGAATATTTCACAAATGAAGTGTTGACAAAGACATACAGGATGAGGTCAGAACCAGATGATGCTGATCCCTTTTCTTTTGATGGACCAGAAATTATGGGTTGTACAGGGTGAGTTTAATTCTCCTTTAACAGGATGTCATAGCTGTTTTTGTTGTACTTAATGATTTGTGATGCTTGGTATATACTAGCATATGCTTGATATGTACACATATACACTCATAGTTTATCACTAAACATTTCAATGAAATGTTTTTTGAGAATAGCTTAATCTTTTACCTAGACTTCTTGGCCCATAGTTGTACTGATACTTCTTCAAAGGAGGATTGCACATTTAAATTTATTATATTGTGAGTTTGTGCTCAATGTGAATATATTTATTGAAAAAATTTAAATAAAATATTTTTCTTTATACTGCTACAGAAAGCACCTGAACCAGTTTTTCCCACTAAAATTTGAAATCTAAATGTATTTAATTGGAAAAAATCTCAACTCTCCTAGCAATTGAAAGTAATGTGTTGTGATAGATTTTTTCCCCTTTCTTTTGGAAGGTGCCAGATAGATTGGAAAAAAGGAAAGAATGTCACTTTGAAAACCATTAAGAAGAAGCAAAAACACAAGGGACGTGGGACAGTTCGTACTGTGACCAAAACAGTTTCCAATGACTCTTTCTTCAATTTTTTTGCCCCTCCGGAAGGTAAATAGTGTTTTGGTTTGGTCATTCAGGGTTGTTTTATTATAGGCTTTGATTAACTTTTTTATTCATTTGAATTTCTTTTCTCAATTTTGCAGTTCCTGAGAGTGGAGATCTGGTAAGTTGAATTTATTTGTTGAACTGTTCACTGTATATAATATTAAAAGATTGGTCCTCAAAAGTGAGGAGTGGGACAGTTGGCTACTGTAACATTTTGTTCTGAGGCTTGCAATGCATGGGAAGGACCTTTATGCATTTGAAATAGTTTCATTCAAAATGCGTACAGAAATGCCAGAAGACTACAGGTTTTCATTTCTTTGGAGACTTGGAAATAACTGCTGTTGGGGGGATTCAAGTTCTCAATACTATTTGGGTTTCCTCCCTCATTGAAACTAGACTGTACTGAGTCATTTATACTATTTTCTAAACTCTAACCGCATTCTAGCTACAACTCTTTCTGTATTTGTTATACCAGTGGAAGTATGGTTTCATATTGTAGCCATAGAGCCACGACCTATGATTGTGCCTGGCAGATAGCCTGGAATGAGGAACAACCTCAGAGAAATCTATATAGGCAGGGTAGGTTAGTACATTTTGAATTTGGTTTTCTGTTGACAAGGTTCTTGAAATTAACCGAGGTAGTTTAAGTTGTTTGATAAATGTGGAATTAGAAATTTTTCATTTTGAATACTTTGGAGTAGTTTTGGCTGAGGCATAGACACCAGATCTGCAAAAGGCATCTATTTCTGCCTGTAGTAACTGTCTTGGCTCAGAAGGTCTTTAATAGGACAGAAATAGAGAGTAGAAAGCAGCATGTGAATTTTAGGTAAAAGAAGGAAGTTCTGAGCATAAAAATAGAGATTCATGCTATTCTCTTGTGAAAGGGTGTGAGGATTTGGAGCTTGTGTTCAAGTGGGTTTTTCTGTTTGTCTTTTGTCTGTTAACAAATGTTCATGGCACCAAAAGTCTTGAATAGTTAACAGAACACCTCCACCTGTAATTAGAATTATTTCCTTCAAAGTCCACCCCCCCTTTTTGTGTTCTTTTGTTATTAGAGTAGATTATGTTGATTAATCAGTAAACATTCATGGAATTCACAAAATGTTAACACATTGTTTAGTATAACAATTTAAATAGATTGACTTAGTCTTTAGGATTAAATAGGACTCTGTCTCCTCATTTGGCATTATATACCTGCTTGGGTACTGCCTTAGGGAGTGTGAAGTGATCCTTTGTGGTCTTATATTATGTGCTATATACTTAATGTTGTTATAAAACCAGAGATTCTTAGTAATATTCTATATAGAATTTTCAGTAGTTAATATTTTAAAAGGAAAATTGCAGTAATGTAACAGTTGCTTCCTTATTTTAATTTTAATCCAGAAAAACTAAGCAATAATCAGTTCTAATTTTTATTTCCCAAAATTTCCGTGTGTATGCTTGCCTGCTAAATAACTTGTTTTTAATTTTATTAAAAGTCTGTAAACCTAGAGCATGTGTAGATAACTATTTCATAACATTTGTAAGCTAATTTTTAAAATGACAGCTAAAAGTGAAGGTGAGACATGGTGTGAGGGATCACAGGGAAAACAGTGTAGCACAGAGAAGGCAAACAGTGAATCTGTGGCATCTTGCTACACTGAAGGACAGTGACTGCACTGGGGTGTGGGTGGGGACTTGATAATATGGGTAAATGTAGTAACCACATTGTTTTTTCATGTGAAACCTTCATAAGAGTGTATATCAATAATACCTTAATAAAAAAAAAGGAAAAAAAGTGAAGGTGAGAGTTTCTTCATATGATTTAAACTCAAGAGTCTTGCACATACCAAATTAAATAACAAAGTTACCAAATTTTGTGCTTTTCTTTTTCTTAAAAAAACAGGATGATGACTCTGAAGCTATCCTTGCTGCAGACTTTGAAATTGGTCACTTTTTACGTGAGCGTATAATTCCAAGATCAGTGTTATACTTCACTGGGGAAGCTATTGAAGATGACGATGATGATGTGAGTGAGTCTGGGCCCTGCAGTGGAATTACTTGGTGAGGGTATGGTAGTCAGAACTCAGGGGGTGTTTAATGTAATGAGTAGATGTGATTTCTAAAAAGCAAGATGGAGTAATTCAAAATTAGTTTAATTGTTGATGTCCTGTAGATAATTTTCCTGAATTGTCTTAAATAGGAGCTTCTAAGGTCTTTGGCTTCAATTATAGTAGTCTTTATTTTCTGGCTAATAGGAAGAGCACTCAGAATTAGTGAAACTTCACTAGGTTTGATTAACTTGTTGACCTACTACCTGTTTGGTCTTTGACCAAACAAAACACACCTAGGATGTTTTTTAGTGCTGACATAACAATATTTATTATGGGAAGCATAGAATTTGTATCCAGAGGAATATTAAGTAACAAGGTAAAATTAGGTAACCCTCAGAAATTGGGTATCTTCATTGCCAATGGCAATCATTCAAGTAGGTGCTAGGTCCTTGTCATGAATTGTATACCACATATAACTACAGGCAGATAATAATACTTAAGAGTAATAATTTTCTGATCACACTTTATCAATGATTGTATTATTGTATTAATTCTTTAAATTGCCAGGTTTAGATTATGACACTGCACTGATTGCCTCAGTTGTTTATTGATCAGTCACTGGAGGGAAAGTACTGTTCCTCTGAAGATAATGGAGGATACAGCAATGGTGGATATAACTAATGCTGTTCTCAAAGATTTGTTAGCTTCAGTCAAACTTCATTCTTTTTTCCCTTTTTAGTATGATGAAGAAGGTGAAGAAGCGGATGAGGTAATGTTTACCAAATGAGCAAATAGTTCTCTGTTTAACACTTGAGAAACAAATTGAGTGACTTATGTATTCCTTTACTATAATCATTATTCTGTGATATGGGATAATAACGCTTTTGGAAAAAAATATGATTTTAGAATTCTACAGCCAAACAATGTATGTATGAGGTTTCAATAAATAAATTGCAAAACTCAGAACAATTTTTTTATTTCAAATAATTCTGTTCTGCTGCAGGGTTATCAGCTCTTTGAAGAAGTCAAAAGCTGCAGTAAACTTTTTCAACGTTGGCTGCAGTAAATCTTTTCAATAAAAGCTGTCTGGATGTCTCAAGTTGTGTTGGGAAATTTTTCGTATTAGAAGCTTTCAAATTAAATTGCACCAAACTGTGTAATCATGAAAGTCTGTTGACCCATAGAGTGACTTGTCATAAATTCTCCCTACATTATGAGCCATTTCTCCCTACTATTTACTTACTTCATGGATGCATTTTGAACTTTAATATAGGAAGGAAGAAGAAGGAGATGAGGAAATGATCCAGACTATGACCCAAAGGTGAGCAAAATCAGTGCTGCTTTCATTAAATTTAAGACAGGTTTAAATAAGAGTTATGCTTGAATATAAAGCTCATTTTTTGTCCATTAAAAATCTTCAGTAAGAACTGGAGACACACATACATACATAGTACATGCATATATATATGTATATTGTTTTTTCCTTTTTTGATCCTACTGGCTTTCAGTAGTACATATAATTTCAGTATACCTTGCCTAAGAAATTTTTATTTTTGTTCTGACCACATATTTTTCCTAGTTTCAGGCTAAGTACATCCTAGGCTTCTCTTTTTAATGATACATTGTCTTGGTCTTTTTTTTTTTTCCAATTTTATAGAGGCATAAAGTTGAGTTCTTTATTCTTTATGTTGTTTTTCCTCCGTAGGAAAGCTTATAAGCAGAGGTTTAGTTTTTTAGTAAGTCATCTGAATGCAGGAGTGCTCAGGAATAGGGGAGCAGTACTGTTCATTCATTAGAGTCTCCCGGCCAGCTCTTCATCTCTGAGAGACCCAGTATGTTCCCACATTATCAGGGTTCATTTGAAACTACTAGTTTCTCTTTAATGCATTATGCTGGATTGTGGATATTTTTACCCAGAACATTCTTTTAACCCAGTGAGCAGGTAAGAGGATAGTTAAAACTCACGTAGCCTTAACAGTATGAATTACTCTTTTAACAGCTAAATATGAATGGAATTAATTTCAAATAACTGATCTGTGGAAAGGCAAAAATAATGGATAATAGAACTAATGTACATTGCTTGGTTATTTTCTAGGATGATGGCTTAGTAGTTTCATTTTATGGAGCTCATACTTTGTAAAATTTGGGCTTTATTTTAGCATTTTTGTTAGTTGATAACATGAATAATTTGCCATCATTGCTATGCCATTTCTTTAATTAGGCAAAAATTTTGATAGAATGGCTTGATAAATATGGTAATTAAAGTAGTTAATTGTTGTTGAAAAATTAAATTAACTGAAACACATAGAAAAAGATGGATTGACGTGTTATTCTCCTTTAACAGAAGGATCACAACCCCGCAGAGTGCAAGCAGCAGTGAAGCAGGATGGGTGGCCTTGAGGACAGCCTGCACTGTAATAGCCTAAACACAGCTATTATTTACTTTTACAGCCTTATGTTTTTGTATTTTCTTGGTAGACTCATTTTTTTTAAAGGAAAGGAACTAATATTTTAAAGACCAGTTTGTTCTACCCAGCATTTTAACCATAGTTTTTCTGCCAGAAACCTTGAATGCATAGATTCTCTCATGCATGCTCATTTCATTGCTACATAGTTTGGTTCTTCTGAGTATTTATCATGCAACTGTTAGATTACAGCTGTGAAAATGAACAGAAGTGTTGAATGAGACATTTTATTTTTTGTTTTGCTAATCTTTTTCCTGAAGAACCAAAGTATTTTTTTAGCTGATAGTTGAATGGGTTTAAGTTTGGTTGCACTCATGTGCCTTTCATTACTTTGTTAGAAAAATGCAATAACTTATACTAAGATAAGTCATCATTAAAAAAATAAAAACTTGTTAAGACATTTACATGGTTAAGAATTTCCAGTAAGACCATATCTGATAACTTAGATTGTTAAAAGATTTTTTTATTTTAGGTGACATTGTTTAAACTATAAAGAAACCTAACTCATAGTATGGTTATTGATTACCACAGGGAGGTGAATAAAACCTAGCATTTTCAGAAGTTAAGCCTCACTATTTTAACTGTACTTTTAAATTTAGCCTTCATTAACTTAGTGTCTTTTCTTTGTGGTAGGGTCTACTTTCTGCTTCCCTGGAAAGGATGAATTTTACATCATTTGACAAGCATATTCAAGTTTTTTGCTGTTTGCCTGTTTTTGTTTTTGCAGTCTAAAATAAAAATGTCATATAATATTTAGTTCTCCTAAGATAATGTCTTAATTTTGTACTAAAGCAGATAGAAGCAGAGGCCTAGCTTGAATTGTTGTACCCAGTTTACTGTATTGAAGAAAGAAAGGGTGTTGCCAACTTAGGAAGAGGTACTGCAGCTACAAATAAGAAACTAAAAGAATAACAGAATCTTAAATGATGTGTTTTAAAAAGAAATACTCAACGTTAAATTCCATCTCCTTTGGTTAGAACCAGAGTGAATGAAGATCCCAAGCCTCTATGGTTAATTTCCACTTTTTTTGCTTAAAGTATGAGGATGTCATTTACCCGTGCTTCTGTTTATTGTGTATTACAATGGGTAGTACTGTTTACTTAACTACCTCACAGATGTGTTAAGGCATATTAAGTTAAATTTTATAAAATGTTTCTCAATCTCGTTAAAAGCTCAAAAATTGGGTTATTAGGTACCACAAGTATGCCTTTCAGCATTAACCAGTTTGATAATGAAACTGGAAAACACAGGTTAAGTACCTCTGTTCTGGATCTGAAAAGCAACACTCAAAATTCGTTGTGTGGTTCCAGTTTTATAATAGAAGTGGATGGATGAGCAAGTATTTCAAAAGATCTAAGGATTATTTCCAGGTATTTTAGTTATGACCATCTTGTAGTAAATCCTGCAGAGATCAGGGTATTAAAGTAGAAATAAGACCCATATTTAGGGGAGAAAAATGTCATTAAATTTGAGACTGTAGAGCCACATTTAAAATACCTCAGGCTAATTACTGTTAATTTTTTTGTGATGAACTTAAAAGCTTTGACAGTGAGTGTGGACTATGGCCCAGAGTTCCTGCTCTTAATAAAGTTACATTGAGTCCATTCTTGGAGGTGGTAGAGTTTCCATTTTGAAAACTGAGTATTAAGGTCTTAGATATGAACACATTTTGTTATTTGTATAGTACTATTCATTTCTCTCCTGAGATTTTAATTCATACTGGAAATCCTTAACCAATTGCAAAAGTTCATAGGAAAACAATGCCATGAAAACACCTCATATTTTTCCTCTTTATTTTCAAAATGGTTTTGGTTGCTTTGATTAGACATTCTGTGCCGATTTTGTTTTTTGCTTTTTGGCCCATAGCATATGTGAACACAGCTTTTTCTAAACTTAAAAAATTGTTAAACTAAAGATAGAATCCCATTTTTAATGAACTTAAGTAGTAAAACCACTACTTTTTTTTTTTCCATTCCTTTAGGAAATAGCTATTGCCAAAGTGGAAGGGGTAGATATTTCATCTTGTTATATAAGGGGGATGTGGTTTGCAGAGGAATTTTCTTAATAAAATTGGAGCTTTGAGGGATATCAGTGTTCATTTATGCCATCTCTCCAGTTCTAAAATAGTTCTATTCCATTCTAGAAATTTGAAATATGTAATTTGAAATCCTTAATAAAATTTGCATTTAATTTTATAAAATGTACTGGTGATATTTTGGGTGTTTTTAAAATATATATATATATACTTTTTTGGAAGAGCAGGGGGTAGAGATGTTTAGAGTAGGCATTTTGTGCTTCAGGCTATGATGGCCTGTTTGTATTTTTCAGAGCAACCTTCCAAACCAAGCCCTGCTGAATGGAGGTTGTTACTGGAAGACTAGAAAGAAAGGAGTTTCACAGTAATACAGATTTTACTATGAGTTAACTACAGACATTCTTAAGATGCTTCAGATTTTGTCTTTGCATGTTTAGATTATAGTTACCTCCAGCTCAGGCACTGGTTACCAAGGAATATTTTTTCCTTCTAGAAATGGTAAAATCCCATAAAATCACCTATAAAGTAATGCTTTGAAAAAATTTTTGGTGACTGTCATTTTATGGTCAAATCTTTAAGTAAACAATAGTTCCGTAAATTGACTAGTTTTTAGTATAACATGGATTTCTGAAAGTTAAAATTTATGTAATTTCTCAGAATTCTTTTACCTACTTCACTGAAGCAGTGTTAGTGTTTCTGTGACAAAAACACCTTAATTTGTGGGATTGGCTTATAAGTGGTACTTGAGAAAATGGGATTCTACCTCTGTTTCCTTTATAGCTCATTTAAGAACAAAACTGAAAGGAAGACATTCTGTGATTTAGTTAATTCTGTGAATAGGTTAATGATACTGATTGGTATAGCAAGGGCTCTACAATAAATATTAAGTTTTCGTACTACTGTTTGTTAAAAGACTATGAATTTGTGGGTTTATCTGAGTTGTGGGCCATTTCCATAATTAAAAATAAAACTTGGAATTACTCTTTGTGAAAACCTTATACCATGCAGAAATATTACACTATTTAATCAAATATTTGAGTGCTTGGTTTCAGGGCTTGATTTAGAATTTGAGTCCATCTTAATGGATTAGTCATAAAAAGCTTAGCCTTTTATTTGACTATTTAAATCAAGCCAAATGTTACTTTAAATGTATGTACAGACTAAATGGATAGTTTAAAAGTTCTTTATAAGAATCTTAGTAAAGAAATGCACTAATTTACTTTTTGTTTTCTGCACTGTATGTATACTTCGTAATTGTGAACTGGATTTTGTTTTGAAATATGTCTTCATAATTTAGTTAATATGCCACTTTATAAAGCCTCTTAATAGTTGCAAAGTAAATGTAAATGATAACAGTGATAATTAGCTGAGGTTAATTTTAGATGGGTAGTGGTGATTTTATACAGAGGTTTAAAAATCCAGATATTGGATATAACTTGGATAAAAAGCCAAGTTCTTGGACTGATGAGGGATGGGTTATGTGACTTAAGAGAAATGGGAATACCTTCCTTGGAGTGTGAAATTACTTAGGAGTAAGTTTTTGTCCAGGGGAAACTGGGTGTATTTAGTTAATTATATTTTCATAAAACACAGTATACTTTGTATTTTGTATTTCTTCCATTTGACATCATACTGTACTTCAGGTTTTACATTTGAAAAAAAATTAAGGTGTTGACTGATTTTCTTAAATATAAGAGAAATGGAACATAACAATTTAGAAATAATAAATTGCCATCAGGAAGTAAGACCCAGCTGCTTAATCGTATTGGAATTTGAGAGCTTGTAGCTTTTGTAGATTGCAGTTATTCAAGTTTTATTATTTTGAAACTCAGGATAAAATGTTGCTTAAAATAAAAGCAGTACTTTTTAGTTCTTCATGTATTTTAAATTTAAAAACAAGAAGGAACTGGGGGTAAGTGAAAAATGTAAGTGCCAGAAGTTGACAGACAGACATCACAAGTTAGTGGCATTAATATTCATAACTTTATCATTAATAATGAAGTTAGGCATTGATAAACTCTTAATGGAGTGGTCAAATCGTTCTTGTTGAAATACTAAAAACTTGAGAGCTTTTAGCTGGGATTTCAAGGGTGAGTAGGATTTTGTTTAGTGAGGGCGGGAACCTCTAAGCAGAGAGCAGTTCAGGGAAGATAATGAGGTGGGCAACCCAGGCTGCATTGAAGGCATTGAAAGAATGAAGAAGATACAAGGGGGCTAATCCATGGAAGATTTAGCCATAAAACCCTTTTAAAGGGCTTAAAATTGAAAACAGCCTGTTGGAATTATTTCAAGTGAGGGTGACTTTACGTGAAGGTAACTTCATTTATTTTTTTTTACTTTTTTATGAAGGTATCATTGATAGACACTCTTAGGAAGGTTTCACATGAAAAACATTGTGGTTACTACATTCACCCCTATTAAGTTCCCCCCATTCTCCATTGAAGTCATTGTCCATCAGTGTAGTAAGATGCCACAGAGTCACTAGTCTTCTCTGTGCTACACTGTCTTAACCATGATGCCCCACACCATGTATATCAATCATAATACCCCTCAATCCCCTTCTCCCTCCCTCCCCACCCCCCACCCTCCCCCACTCCTCCTCTCCCTTCCCCTTTGGTAACTGCCAGTCCCTTGGAATCTGTGTCTGCTGCTGTTTTTGTTCTTCAGTTTTGCTTAGTTAACACTCCACAAATGAGGGAAATCATTTGGTACTTGTCTTTCTCTGCCTGGCTTATTTCACTGAGCGTAATACCCTCTAGCTCCATCCATGTTTGTTGCAAATGGTAGGATTTGTTTCTTATGGCTAAATAATACTCCATTGTGTATATGTACCACATCTTACATGAAGGTTGCTTTTAAACTAAGATGTGATAGCCTTAGAGTTGTTTGAATGTAAGAACATTTGAGTAAGAGGCCTCAGCTAGGTAGAGGCCCGGTCTAAAGAAGGCTAGCCTGTTAAAATAAGGGGTGATTTTTATTATTTTTTGATGGATTCAAGGTTGTCTGCATGGAATCCTTTCAGTCACATTTCAAATTTTTTTGGGGGGGAGTGTCTGGCAATATTTCAACTTTTCTTTAACTGAAGTTATAATAGTGAATTCCTGTATATTTCCACTCAAATAACCATTTACTGATTTTGCTGCATATACTTAACACATGCATATACACTTGACTCTTGAATAAACAATGGGGTTAGGGTCACTGATTTCCTCATGTAGTTGAATATCCACAAGTAACTGACTCAAAAGCTTTACTAAATAGCCTACTATTGACCAGAAGACTTACCAATAACATAGTTGATTTATATATATATATATATTGTATATATATGTATGTGTGTATATATATAGAATACAACCTAAGTATCACTGTACATATGTACAGTATTAAAGCTAGAAAAATAATGGTTTTTCAAGTTGTAAAAAATTTCAAATGTTTTCCATTTATTGGAAAAGCCTGTATACGTGGACTTGTGCAGTTCATGTTCAAGTATCAGATGTACACTTTGTAAACAACTTGACGAAAGTTGCAAAGTGCGTCCCCTTTTACTCCCAAATGCTCCTTTTCCTTGTATGAAAACATTCTTACACAATCATAGTGTAGTTCATTAAAATGGGTAAATCTATGTAATCATGGTTTATTTTGGTTTGATCTCAGGTTGGCCAGTGGTACCTTTTGAAGCTGATTACTGTGAGCTTTTGGTGAGACCTCCATCATTTAGCACTGTATGCACTATATACTTTATAGCTCAAAAATATTTTCAGGTCTCATCTCAGAGTTTTCTGTCCGGCCCTGAAGTTGGCTAGTTCTTCAACGATCCCTGGTTCCTTTCAGCGGACAATGATACTGAGAGACAGTCCAGGTGCAGGGTGTGATTGTTCCTGGGATGTTTTTGTTTCTAGGCCTTTGCAGATGACAGACTTTGGAAATGTGTTAAAAAAATATGTGCTAAATGGAGGGGCTCAAGATGGTGGCATGAGTAGGGCGGCGGGAATCTCCCAAAACCATATAGATTTTTGAAAATACAACAAATACAGCTATTCCTAAAAGAGACCAGAAGATATAGTACAATAGCCAGGTTACACCTACATTTGCGAGAACTCAGCATCTCACGAAAAGGGTAAGGTACAAAGCCATGACCCTGTGGGACTGGTGCACTTGACCCACCCCAGCTCACCGACTGGAGGAAAAGAATCGGAGTGGGGAGGGAGTGGAAGCACAGGACTACTAAATAACCAGCCCTAGTAATCTGCACTGGGAGCATAGACACATTGCATGGTGTACTGGATGTTAGAGAAACAGAAAAGTAAAATCTGAGACTGCGAGCATGTTCCCACAGCTGGCTGGCTCCCCCAGGGACAAAAGAAAAGCGGGCACTTAAAAGTCTTAAGTGCACAAGGGCTCAACAGCTGGACACAATTGTCCCAGCACACTGGGAATCTTGAGGAACTTCAGGTTCCCTAACCCCCTGGGTGATAATGCAGCCCTAAAGCTCCTCATGGTGATAAGCAG
The DNA here is from genome assembly GCA_032199065.1 of Smutsia gigantea. NCBI lineage: Eukaryota > Metazoa > Chordata > Mammalia > Pholidota > Manidae > Smutsia > Smutsia gigantea. Next base: position 177,985 of record JAVSCE010008840.1, on the reverse strand, counting down.
CCTGCCATTCATTACCCCAGGGCGGCGCTGCAAGCAAACCGGCTGACCTGCCACAGCTGCAGAGCAGCTGGAGAACATCCCCGCCCACAGCAACCACACAGTCTCCCAGTGCGAGCAAGGTCCGGAAGGCAGGAAGAGGCGCCGTTCCCACATGAGAACACACCCGGCACGTCTGCCACCTCCTGCAGTGTGCTAGGCTTTCCTGAAGGCTGCCCCGCCCATGGCAGCTCAGGAGATTATCCCAGAGACTGCTCCCTGTGTGCGGGTAGATGGCACAGGCAGCAGAGAGGGGCAAGGCGACCAACAAGCAGGAACGGACTTTGTTCTCTCAGCTGACACACGCACCACCTGCCTGTGACCATTCTATCGCCATGAAAAGGCAGAAGAATCTGGTCCGGTCAAACATCACGCAGACAACCCCAGAGAGAGGGCCTGGTGAGCCCGAAATCACCAGTCTTCCTGAAAAATAATTCAAAATAAAAGTCATAACCATGCTGATGGACCGGCAGAGAAATATGCAAGAGCTAAGGGATGCAGTCTGGAGGGAGATAACAAATGAAACAATCAAAAGAAGGTCTAAGAGCAGACTGGATGGGGTGCAAGTGACTGTTAATGGAATAGAAATCAGAGAACAGGAATACAGAGAAGCTGAGGCAGAGAGAGAGAAAAGGATCTCTAGGAACGCAAATATTAAGAGAACTGTGTGACCAATCCAAACGGAACAATATTTGCATTATAGGGGTACCAGAAGAAGAAGAGAGAGAGAAAAAGGGATAGAAAGTGTCTTTGAAGAAATAATTGCCGAAAACTTCCCCAAGCTAGGGAAGGAAATAGTCTCTCACACCATGGAAGCCCACAGATCTCCCAACACATGGGACCCAAGGAGAACAACAAGACATGTAATAATTAAAATGGCAAAGGTCAAAGACAAGGACAGTATTAAAGGTAGCCAAAGAGAAAAAAGATCACCTACAAAGGAAAACCCATCAGGCTATCATCAGACTTCTCAACAGAAACCTTACAGGCCAGAAGAGAATGGCATGATATATATAATGCAGTGAAACAAAAGGGCCTTAAACCAAGAATACTGTATCCAGCACGATTATCATTTAAATTTGAGGGGGGGGATTAAACAATTTCCAGACAAGCAAAAGTTGAGGAAATTTGCCTCCCACAAACCACCTCTACAGGATATTTTAAAGGGACGGCTCTAGAAGGAAGCACTCCTAAGGCTAAATAGATGTCACCAGAGAAACTAAATTCACAGCAAAGAAAGCAGACCAAATACTGAAGGCTAAAAACCAAATCAACTATCCACAAAAGCAGTCAAAAGAAACACAAAAGGGCACAGAATAAAAACATCTAACATAAAAAATGGAGGAGGAAGAATAAGAAGGGAGAGTAAGAATCATCAGACTGTGTTTATAATAGCTTAGGAAAAAGATACTTCATGCAAACAATAGGGAGAAAAAAGCAGGTGTTGCCGTACTTGTATCAGACAAAATAGACTTCAAAACAAAGAAAGTAACAGATAAAGGACATTACATAATGGTAAAGTGGTCAGTCCAACAAGAGGATAAGACCATTATAAATAGATATGCACCCAACACAGGAGTTCCTACATATGTGAAACAAATACTAAATTAAAGGCGGAAATAGAATGCAATGGATTCATTTTAAGAGACTCCAACACACCACTCATTCCAAAGGACAGATCAACCAGACAGAAAATAAGGACACACAGGCACTGAACAACAAACTAGAACAGATGGACCTAACAGACATCTACAGAAGTCTACACCCAAAAGCAGCAGGATACACATTCTTCTCAAATGCACATGTAACATTTTGCAGAATAGACCACATACTAGGCCACAAAAAGAACCTCAGTAAATTCAGAAAGATTGAAATTCTCCCAACCAATTTGTCAGATCATAAAGGTATAAAACTAGAAATAAATTGTACAAAGAAAACAAAAAGGCTCACAAACACATGGAAGCTTAACAACATGCTCCTGAATAATGGATCAATGACCAAATTAAAACAGATCAAGCAATATATGGAGACAAATGACAACAACAGCACAAGGCCCCAACTTCTGTAGGACGCAATGAAGGCAGTTCTAAGAGGAAAGTATATAGCAATCCAGGCCTATTTAAGAAAAGAAGACCAATCCCAAATGAATAGTCTAAAGTCACAATTATTGAAACTGAAAAAAGAACAAATGAGGCCCAGTCAGCAGGAATGATATAATAAAGATCAGAGAAGAAATAAATAAAATTGAGAAGAATAAAACAATAGAAAAAATCAATGAAACCAAGAGCTGGTTCTTTGATAAAATAAACAAAATAGATAAACTTCTAGCCAGCCTTATTAAAAGAAAGATAGGATCTTCACACATAAAGAGAATCAGAAATGAGAAAGGAAAAATCACGACAGACCCCACAGAAATACAAAGAATTATTAGAGAATACTATGAAAATCTATATGCTAACAAGCTGGAAAACCTATAAGAAATGGACAACTTCCTAGAAAAATACAACCTTCCAAGACTGACCAAGGAAGAAACAGAAAATCTAAACAGACCAATTACCAGCAACAAAATTGAATCGGTATTCAACTACCCAAGAACAAAACCCCCAGGCCAGATGGATTCACCACTGAATTTTATCAGGCATATAGAGAAGAAATAATACCCATTTTCCTTAAAGTTTTCCAAAAAACGAGGGAATACATCCAAACTCATTCTACGAAGCCAGCATCACTCTAATACCAAAACCAGGCAAAGACCCCACAAAAAAAGAAAACTACAGACCAATATCTTTGATGAACATAGATGCAAAAATACTCAACAAAATATTAGCAAACTGAACTCACAAATACATCAAGAGGATCATATACCATGATCAAGTGGGATTCATCAGGGATGCAAGGATGGTACAACATTCGAAAATCCACAACATCATACACCACATCAACAAAAAGGAGAAAAACCACATGATCATCTCCATAGATGCCAAAAAAATCATTCAACAAAATTCAACATTCATTCAAGATAAAAACTCCCAACAAAATGGGTATAGAGGGCAAGTACCTCAACATAATAGAGGCCATATATGACAAACCCACAGCCAACATCATACTTAACAGTGAGAATCTGAAAGCTTTTCACCTAAGATCGGGAACAAGACAGGGATGCCCACTCTCCCCACTGTTATCCAACATAGTACTGGAGGTCCTAGCCATGGCAATCAAAGAAATACAAGGCATCCAGATTGGTAAAGAAGTCAAACTGTCACTATTTGCAGATGACATGATATTGTACATAAGAAACCATAAAGACTTCACTCCAAAACTACTAGAACTACCAGTGGAACAGAATAGAGAGTCCAGATATTAGCCCAGACATATATGGTTAATTAATATACGATAAAGGAGCCATGGATATACAATGGGGAAATGACAGCCTCTTCAACAGCTGATGTTGGCAAAACTGGACAGCTACATGTAAGAGAATGAAACTGTATCATTGTCTAACCCCATACACAAAGGTAAATTCGAAATGGATCAAAGACCTGAATGTAAGTCATGAAACCATAAAACTCTTAGAAAAAAACATAGGCAAAAATCTCTTGGACATAAACATGAGCAACTTCTTTATGAGCATACCTCCCAGGGAAGGGAAAGAAAAGCAGAAATGAACAAGTGGGACTATATCAAGCCGAAAAGCTTCTGTACAGCAAAGGACACTGTCAGTAGAACAAAAAGACATCCTACAGTATGGGAGTATATATATATATAAATGACATATCCAATAAAGGGTTGACATCCAAAATATATAAAGAGCTCATGCACCTTAAGAAACAAAAACAAATAATCCAATTAAAAAATGGGCAGAGGATCTGAACAGATACTTCTCCAAAGAAGAAATTCAGATGGCCAACAGGCACATGAAAAGATGCTCCACATCGCTAATCATCAGAGAAATGCAAATTAAAACTACAGTGAGATACCACCTCACACCAGTAAGGATGGCCAACATCCAAAAGACAAACAACAAATGTTGGTGAGGATGTGGAGAAAGGGGAACCCTCTTCCACTGCTGGTGGGAATGCAAATTAGTTCAACCATTGTGGAAAGCAGCATGGATGTTCCTCAAAAAACTCAAAATGTAAAAACCGTTTGACCCAGGAATTCCACTACTAGGAATTTACCCTAAAAATGCAGCAGCCCTGTTTGAAAAAGACATATGCACCCCCATGTTTATCACAGCACTATTTACAATAGCCAAGAAATGGAAGCAACCTAAGTGTCCATCAGTAGATGAATGGATAAAGAAGAAATGGTACATATACACAATGGAATATTATTTAGCCGTAAGAAGAAAACAAATCCTGCCATTTGCAACAAGATGGATGGCGCTAGAGGGTATTATGCTCAGTGAAATAAGCCAGGCAGAAAAAGGCAAGTATCAAATGATTTCACTCATATGTGGAGTATCAGAACAAAGAAAAAAACTGAAGGAAGAGAACAACAGGAGACTCACAGAACCCAAGAATGGACTAACAGTTACCGAAGGGAAAAGAACTGGGGAGCATGGCTGGGAAGGGAGGGACAAGGGGGGAAAAGGGTCATTATGATGAGCAGACATAATGTAGGGGGGAGCGCGGGGAGGGCTGTACAACACAGAGAAGACAAATAGTGATTCTTTAGCATCTTACTATGCTGATGGACAGTGACTAATGGAATAGGTGGTGGGGACATGATGGGGGAGTCTAATAACCATAATGTTGCTCATGTAAATGTACATTAATGATACTGAAATTTAAAAAAAAATGTACTAAATACTTATTTAGTCCAACCAGATTTTTTTCCTAGCCTTCCCTCAGGCTATATTTGTAACTGTCTTCACATAGGTGGAGTTAGTAGCTGATCCAACTGTGGTTTGTACGTGAGGTTGGTCTGGGGAAAAGAAACCATGAATAAAAATGGAAAGGATCTTGTTTTAGATGAAAACTGCAAAGCCCCTAAGCAAGGGACTGTACCCTAATCATTTAGAATATAAATAGTTGATGCATTGGGTAGTGGAATGCTCAGCAAGGCTCCAGTCAATCTACAGCTTGTTGAGCCTCAGTGTCCGCCTTGTCCTGCGGAAGATTCTCGTGAGCACTGCTGAGAACACATTAGTGCCTGGAATACTTGGAGAGAACTTGGGATGTGAGTTATAGATAATGAACATTTAATAAGTAAGTGTGCTTCCCAAACAACCTAGAATATGTGGTTGGTACCACCTTTTAAATTGTTTTTGTCATCTAATTTCAAGAGAGAGTTGGATTTTTTCTTGGCTCTGAAGGCAAAATGGATCCTTCTTAAGAGGATCCCTGTGCACCTGGTGCACAAAAAGCAAACTGGATAATAAATACAGGTCTATGACCCCATTTTGAAGGTTTTTGATGCTTGTTATAAAAAGTAAGAAAAATAGAAAATTTGTTTCACTTACCTAAGATCATCTAGTTTAAAAAATCTCAGTACTTTTTAAAAAGTATCATTGATATGCAATCTTACAGCTGTTTCACATGAACGACTGGTTGTCACATTCACCCATATTATTGAGTCGCCCCACCCCCCATTGCAGTCACTGCCCATCAGCACAGTGCAGTGCTAGAGTCATTACCTCTCTGTGCTGTACTGCCTTCCTCATGACCTACATATATTGTGATTTGTGGATTACAGTGCCCCTTAATTCACTTCTCCCTCCCTCCCCATCTGCCCCCACCCACCCCTCCCCTTTGCTAACTGCTAGCCCCTTCTTGGAGTCTGAGTCTGCTGCTGTTTTGTTCATTCAGTTCTGCTTTGTTATACTCCACAAACGAGTGAAACCATTTGGTACTTGTCTTTCTCTGTCTGGCTTATTTCACTGAGCATAATACTCTATAGCTCCATCCATGTTGCAAATGGTAGGGTTTGTTTTCTTTTTACAGCTGAGTAATATTCCATTGTGTATATGTACCACATCTTTATCCATTCATCTACTGATGGACACTTAGGTTGCTTCCATATCTTGGCTATTGTAAATAGTGCTGTGATAAACATGGGTGTATATGTCTTTTCGAATTGGGGATATTGTTTTCTTCAGGTAAATTCCTAGGAGTGAAATTACTGAGTCAAATGGTATTTCCATTTTTAGTCTTTTGAGGAACCTCCATATTGCTTTCCACAATGGTTGAACTAATTTACATTCCCACCAGCAGTGTAGGAGAGTTCTCCTTTCTCCGCATCCTCGTCAGCATTTATTGTTATCTTCTGGATGTTGGCCATACTAACTGGTGTGAGGTTATATCTCACTGTGGTTTTAATTTGCATTTCCCTGATGATTAGCAATGTGGAGTATCTCTTAAATGTGCCTTTTGGCCATCCAGATTTCTTCTTTGGAGAAGTGTCTGTTCAGATCCCCTATCCATTTTTTAATTGGGTTATTTTTTGGGGGTGGGGGTGTTGAGGTGTGTGAGTTATTTATGTATTCTGTATGTTAACCCTATATCATATGTTGTGTACAAATATATTCTCCCATACTGTAGGATGCCTTTTTGTTCTGCTGATAGTGTCCTTTGCTGTACAGATGCTTTTTAGTTTGATGTAGTCTCACTTGTTCAATTTTTATTTTGTTTCCCTTGCCCAAGGAGGTGTGTTCAGGGAAAGTTGCTCATGTTTATATTCAAGAGATTTTTGCCTATGTTTTCTCCCATGAGTTTCATGGTTTCATGACTTACATTCAGGTCTTTGATCCTTTTCAAGTTTACTTTTGTGCATGGAGTTAGATAATCCAGTTTCATTCTCTTGCATGTAGCTGTCCAGTTTTGCCAACACCAGCTGTTGAAGAGGCTGTCATTTCCCTATTGTATATCCATGGCTTCTTTATCGTATATTAATTGACCATATAAGCTTGGGTTTATAACTGGGCTCTCTATTCTGACCCATTGATCTATGGGTCTGTTCTGGTGCAAGTACCAAATTGTCTTTATTACTGTGGCTTTGTAGTAGAGCTTGAAGTCATGGAGCATAATCCTCCCAGGTTTCTTCTTCCTTCTCAGGTTTGCTTTGGCTATTTTGGGGTCTTTTGTGGTTCCAAATGAATTTTAGAACTATTTGTTCTAGTTTGTTGAAGAATGTTGTTGGTATTTTGATGGGGATCACAATGAATCTGTAGCCTGCTTTTGGCAGGATGGCCATTTTGACAGTATTTTTCCTACCCATGAGCACGGGATGTATTTCCATTTATTGGTGTCATCTTTAATTTCTCTCATGAGTCTCTTGTAGTTTTCAGAATATTGGTCTTTCACCTCCTTGATTAGGTTTATTCCTAGGTACTTTTTTTTTTGATGCAGTTGTAAATGGAGTTGTTTTCCTGATTTCTCTTTCTGTCCATTTGTTGTTAATATATAGGAATGCAACAGAAAAATTTCACTACTTTTAGAAAAGTAATGCATATTTTTATATGCTTATTTACTTTACTTTTGAATGAATCCAGAAATCCAGAGTAAAACTAAGTGAAGACTGATTGTATTTAGATACCTGATGCTCCAAGCACCCAAGTTGCCATTACTCAGTCCATCCTCTCCATCCCTAACACACACCTGGAACCCTGAACACTGGGGATGGACAATAAAGAGGTGGGCAATGAAATGGGTATCTGTCTGGAGACCAGATGTGATTTTAGTCTTGGATAAGGCCAGCCTGTGTAAGTTTGGAAACTGGAGGCTGGATCTGTTGTCTTTTCCATGTTCCTACATGGTTGGCCTGGTTAAGTGGACCTACAACCTTTAGGGTCACTTGGACATGAACCCAGGCTGTCTAACCTGTACTTTGCTTCAGCCCTGCTTGTTCTGCCTCTTGCATTTCCCTCCTGCCATTGGTCTTCTGTGCATGTACTTTATTAGTTGAACGGTCTCCTTTTCTTTGAACAAGTGCCTGCTCTTTGGGTCTTTAGTTCTGATCTGGTTATGCAGAGAAGTATTCTGGGGATGCTTGCTCACTATTGGGTTTCCTGAGTTCAAGTCTGGGCCTGGAAGTTGGTAGCACATTTTTGTGTGTGTAGATCAATTAGGATTTGCCTGGATTCCTCCCAGTGTACCAACTGTAATACTGTATAAGGTTATGTAGCAACATAAATGATCGATTCTCATTAGTTTGAGTCTCATAAGTCAACCAAGATACTCCGTCATAGTTGTTACATTCCTATATACTGAGAAAACCAATAAAACAAAGCTGGGCTGTATATTGGACTGTAAACTCAGTGGGACTATTGGGATGTGGGGAGTGTGTCAATAGTTGCAGTTACCTAGTATTGCATAACCAAAACCACTCCCCAAACATTGACAAGGTTTATTTCGCTGACTGCTTGGATAGTTTGATTCATCAGGGGCAGCTTTTGAGAAAGGATAGGGACTGAAATCATCTGAAGTCCCTTGGTGTGTGGTACTCTTGATGCTGGGTGAGGAAGCTGGGATGCGGCCAGAATTCTGGCTGGACATTGCTTCACAGATGGAGGTTGTTCAAGACTTAAGCGAAGGTGGCATTCTTATGACCTCTTCTGGGAAGGTAACACTTCAGTACTCTTTAACTGGTTATGGAGTCTGTTAAACCCACCCAGGTTTAATGAGGGCTCTACATCTTGCTGGAGAAACAAGATTTTGGAAAGGTGTGAGGGGCTAGAATCTTGTAGGAAGGTAGGGTAGGGCTACAATAGTGTTGATAGAGTAAAAGCTAGTTTTCAGCATGACCAGAAACATCAATAAAGCTTAAAGCCTATTTATGGAGAAAAAAATGTTTTATCATATTGGAATCTTTCATCATTTGAACTTCTCAGGACAGTTGAGATTCCTAAATGGGCACATAATTAGCACATTCTGAATCATAATAATGTGAAGCTTGATTAGTAAAGGAGCCTTAAAAGCTAAGTATAAAATGACCATTAAGTTCAGATTCCTTTTTAAAGGTTGGGTGTAATGCAGTGCGGGCATTAAAGAAAAACTTTATTGCTATACCTAGGTATTGCTATACCTTTAATGCATAATAAGTACACAGGCCTCAAAGCTAATTTATTGCAAACTTGTAGTTTGAACTAGGTGGAACTTTGCTTTTACAACATTATAAATCTTAATCATTTTTGAAGGACCCAAATATGCATTTAACCATTTAAAATAATAGAAAAAATGCTTTGTTTAACCTTCATACTTATTTGAGGATGGTAATGATTCCTTCTTTGTACATAAGGGTGGGAGTTAACAAGGCCACATGGGTGAGCCGTGGTGGAGCCCGTGTCTGGCCTCTGCCTGTGCTCCCACCCCTCCCGGAGGCATCTGCGCTAGCTTCTCTGCGGATATTCCTCTGCACTCTAGTGGTTAGCTGGGCGCTTGCTTTGAGCTAGAGATTTTAGCATACTGAGTATTTGAGAGACCAGAATTAATCTGGATTGATTGAATTTTAAAACAGCATTCAGATATCCTTCCCTCACTGCCACTCCCTCCCCAAGTCTGCTACATATATGTTGGCTCCACAATAAGCCAATTTCAATGAGCCTTAAATACAGTTTTCTCCTAGGTGTAAATGTGGACTTGGGACCTTGGTATGGGAGCTCCATAGTTTTCAGAAAGACTTCCATTCTATTGCTTTGCTGTTCTTGGCATTTGGCTTCTGTCTTTAAAGTTGCTTTATTGTCTGAGAGGATCATTGTGGTTCCTAGCTGTCGTGTCCAGGTTCTAGGCAGCAAGGTGGCATGAAGGAGGCAAAATACTGGCACTCGCCTATCTTTAAAGAAGAGCCTGTGATTCATTCTTAACCATACCAGGGAGACCTGGACCTCTAGAGTTGAAGCTGAGTGAATTAGGAATTGGAGAATGGAGGCTGTCCTGACAGCTGCATTGGCCGCATAACCTGGAGAGCTTCAGGTCTAGGAAAGGATTGTCTGAGCAAGTATGTCCTGGAACACATGAGGCAAGTAACTACGTTTCAGAAATAAGTACACAGGCCTCAAAGCTAATTTAGGAACACACTCCAGAAAAGAGTTCCTACTCGAATCCTGTTCAAGGCTTTCACTGTTTCGTGCCTGATTGGGTTCCCAGAATTGTGCATGCAGAGTTGAGGTCAGGATGGCGACATAAGCAGAAGTGTAAATGGAATCTCATTAGAAACAAAAGCTAATTGTTCTAGTTTCTGACATGTTAAGAGATGCCAATTGTTATTCAAATAATGTTTTCCTTAAATCAGGTAGTTTATCGATCTGAGTTGTGTGGCGGTTTTGTTGCCTGGAACATGGGGATTTGTTTTTTCTGATTGGTTTAGTGGCACTATGGAAGCACACCGTAAAAAGATTTCCTGGGTTCTATCCGTTCTAAATAGAACATCTGCCTTTTTGGGCCTGAAAACATTCTTTGAGTTCATCCCTTTGACTTTGTGTTCTTGTGTCAGTTGCCCTGTCATCTGATGCAATCTTTGCTGTGCAGTCACTGGCCTAGAAAGACCGCGTTCCTTTTCTAAGGTGGCCCTGCCGTTTACTCACCCAGCTAGTTCACTGCACCACCTCTTCTTTCATCAAGTTTTTAGGAGAATTTATACTCACTGCTTCTACTTTTCCTCCTCTAGTGAATGCCTTTGTTCATTTACTGACTTTTTTTCAGGTAGCAATAATGATGAGATTGAACAGTCTGTGTTCTCTCAGACTGCACTGTGCTGTAACAGAAGACTGCAAGGCAGGGAGTTGTCCTTGGAATCTAGTCCCTTAAACTGAGAGATTTGCTATCATATGAGTTGCAAACAGGAGCATTTACCTAGTCTGAGTAGTAGACTAGGAAAGGCTATTGGGTGCTGACAGGCCCTTTGTCGAAGACAGGCTTGGATGATCTTCAGCAAGGGCAGTGCTCCAAATAACTCGAGAAAACTTCAGGGGTGCCGCCACTTGGGGGGTTCCATTGTGGATTCCTGAGTCTCTCTCCCGCCTCCCCTGAAGACCAGAAGTCAAGAATGTCAATACTTCCCGAGTCAGTTTTGTGATGCCAGGGTATTGGTTCTCGGCCTTGTTCATTGGGCTGCCCCCCTTTCTCTGTTCAAAAGGCACCACCTGTGCTCTGGGTTCAGGGCAACACGAAGGCAGTCAAACCCCGGCTCCGTGACATTTTCACGTGTCACTTCAAAGTTAGTATTACTCTAACGAGTAATTGATCACCAGACTTCTCCACTCAGTTACTTGTTGAACATCTTCAGTGTCTACTCAGCCTGCCTGCACTGTTTGGAGTAAGTGTATTTCCAGCCAAAACTACCATTTAAACTCCAGCGTGAGTGCTGTCAGCACTTCCTGGGCCTCCATCACGGTCCTCTGCCAGTAGGTACAGGGACGAACACGCTGCCATCCAGAACGTTAACTGCCAACAGAGTGCACGTGGAATATGATGAGGAAGGAATTAACTCGGCCAAAGAATGGGATTTGAATTGGGCTTTGAGGAGCAAAGCGTTAAAGACTTCAGAAGGCAAAGCAAAGACAGCTCACGTAGGTAAGAGACTGCCCGCTTAGGGCCGAGTGGAAGGGGAATGGAAACTGTAAGGGCAAGCAGGTCTTTGTGGAGGACTTCCCTGTCGGCAAAAGGACTTGGAATGTTCCCACACTGGGAGGTGACTCAGGTTCCTTGCTGCTTCAGGAGTAGGCTGGTAGCGCAGCACGGGGACAGTACGGATTCAAGTGGTTGGGCTATTACCTGAGTGCCGACAAGGATGAGAACCTGAATCGGGCTGTTAACAGAATAGAAAGGCTGATAATGTTTGATCTACAAATGGGGTGCAATAACAGTTAAAAACACCCGAACACCAGGATACCTCGACTGTTGATTTGCCCTAAGCTGTTACACAAACTGACCACTAGGCGGCATCATCCATCAACCGGTGAAGTGGCAGAGAACGCCGGGCAGACGCTCCTGTCTGGGTAGTTCTGTATTCAGTTGAAGAGAGTTAATGGTCGACTTTTTAGGTCAGTATTTTGGAAAGTAGAATCTTTATAAAGCATCACTACTGCCCAATTTAAAAATGACAAAGTGACTGGCTAAGAAGTCTAAATTGCAGTCTGAATGTGGGCCTTTAGGCACTGATGGGGAACCTGACTTTTATAGGTTATTTGGCTTTTATTTCTTGCAAGACATTTGAACTTTGCTGTATCCAAACCTTTAGTAATCGTTGCCATAAGTTTCTACTGTATATTGCAAATTAGGAAGTTTATAGAGATTTTATAATCCTGTCATTGTTATAAATGAAAATAAGCACTATTTAGTAACTTTACAAGTTCTGTTAAATGTTTTTAAGCCAGTATTGATTAATGGACTTTTTAGCAAGTATTCGGCTATTTATTGCTAAGTAAGAGAAACTACTAGAAATTCTGTTCCATTATTGTGTTTTCTCATCCTTTGATTACTCTTACTAGAAGTCAGTAGGAAGATAGTTTATACAGTACCTCATAATACTAAGTTGCATGTTGCTCAAGAAAGGAAATGTTGGTAGGACTTGTTTTAGATAACACTATGGAATAGAATAGCATTTAATACTCAGAGGCCTAGCATGTTGAGTAAGTACCCATTTAAAAAATTATGTGAAATATATATTGGTATGGCAAGTTTTGGAAGTTTTTGTTGCAGTTTGAAAAATTGTAAAAGGATACATTATGAAAAATGTCAAAAAGCATTTGAAGACACTAATTTTTCTCTTAATGACAGATAAGGGCTTCTGATTTAATACAAAATTTCTAAATATGTTGAGCCCCTATTATATACCAAGAATTATGCTAGGTGACTGAGATCCATCAGAACAGTGATCCTCACCCTCTAGAAGAGCTTACATTCTATAGGAAGGGGAACAGAAAGGAGCAACAGGCATAAGAACTTTTCAGTAGTGTGTCACAGGTGATACATAGTACTATGGGGAAAATTAAGGGGAATTGGGTGGTTAGGATTTTAGAATAATTAGGATATGACATTTGAGCAAAGACTTGAAAAAGTGATTGGGGTAACTCTGATACATTGAAAAAAGATTATAAGACAAGGGTAGAATCAGGGAGACAAGTTAGGAGACCACTGCAGTAATTCAAGGGAGAGATGATGGTGATATGGATCAGGAGGGCAATGAAGGAAGTGGAGAGAAATGGACAGAGTATAGATGTAGTTTGAAGGCATAATTGATGGAATTTTCCTGCTTCAATTTGTGGATTAGGTACTGAAAGATCGTAAGGGATTATTGCAAGGCAGGCCTGCTTCTAAATGTGCAGTCCTGGGGCAGGAGTCCAATGGAGACACCAGTGGTTAAATATTTAAGAGTTTCACTAAATGAAAATATGTCCAATGCTCCTATCTTGACAAATATACCTTCCTAAGTACATGTAAGGCCAGGTTTGAATTTCAGATTGTTAAAGTCCAGTGCCAGAGCTGATCGTCAGCCCATATCCCACCTCTTCCTATTCCTGGCTCTGAATTGTGTGGCAGTGGACTGTCTGCACATGTATGTGGACATCCTAGCCTGTCTATACCATTACACTGGTGCACACACTGGTGGTAGAAATGCATTCCCTGGACCAGTTGAGGCCATTCAGGCAGGGCACTTGGAATCCTGAGTGCCTGCAGTGTAGTCCAGAATGAACAGGAGCTCCAGACAGGTATGTCATTCTGCCTCTTCAGGCTCAGGGCTCTGGAAAAGGGCCTCTTGGCTTGTGTTGAGGGCAGCAGGGCTCCAAGGTTCTGGCCAGAGCAACTGTACAGATGGGATTGCCATCAACCTAGAAGGGGCTGCAGGTATCAGGGTGAGGAGATAAGTTTGGGAGTGCATATGTTTGAGTTCTCTGTTGGACCCAGATAGTACTGTAGAGAAGGGTAAAGGGTAAAATTTTACAATTTCAGTAACACTGTCCTGGAATATATCAAAACCAAAGGTTGTTTTGTACTACAGCCATTCTAACTGGTAAAGCTGTGAAAAAAACATGAACTTTTAAGTATTTCCAGATCCTTACTGAAACTGTTCCATCCAGAATTTGTTTCTTACCAATCATTTATAAACCTGTGGGCTCTAAAACATCCCCAGCACTACTTTTCAACTTTTTATTAGCAAAAGTTCTACGAACTTTGCTTCCTATGGCTTCAAATCATCACACTTTTCTTCTGATGAATCACTCAGTGAATGTCTTCACCAATATGTGTTCTCTTGCTTGGCATGCAATAGTAGTAGTATTTTTTATTTTAGTAGTCTTTGTTGTATCCTTTGGCAACAAGCAGTTGGATGTAAACTGGGGTATGAATCTGCGTCTTCAGCGTATAGAAGTTACTGAAAATGCTGAGTCTGGATGACACCAACAAGCAGAAGTGAGTAAATGAAAAAGAGAACCAAGGACCGATTTCGGGGGCACCCCAGCAGTAACAAGGTCTGGGGGAAGGGGAGGAACCTGTAGAGGAGACTGGGACAGCGACCACGGAGGCAGAAAGAAAACTAAGAGTGGCGCCCTTGAAGCCAGGGAAGAGCCGGGTCCAAAAGGGGGATGTGATGCACCAGCCAGGGTAGGAAGTTTGAGTTAGCCATTTCAAAGTTATTTACCAAAGCAATGATTTTGTTAGCTATTTTTTTAACTTAAGTAGCTTTAAGTGACACCTGTAGGTTTTCATTATATCTACAGCTAAATTTGTATTTCTTTAGGAAGTTACATCCTGTAATTCATTTTCTGGGACTTTGTCTTAGAAACGGATAATATGGCCATTTTTGTGAGTTGGTGGTGACTGCTGAAATAAATTAAGAGCACAGTCATCACCAATCTGTAAGGTTCCTATGCTACTGAGATTTCCAGAGTAAATGCACAGTGGCCAGAGGGCACATTGTGGACTTGCTTCTGAGCTGCTCACAAAGTCAACAATTACTGTGACATACCCAGCTGGAAATTCTGAGTTTTAAACTCTATAGTCATAATAAAAGAAGTGCTTTTGAAAATCATGCTCATCCTTTAGACATTTGCAAGTAATTTAGATAGAATGCATTATTTGTTGCGTCCTGGTAAACAGGTTAGATCACACCGAACACTTAATTTCTCCTAAGAAAATGGCTGAGCCTTCCAGATTACATCTTGTGTTTCACCCAGTCAAGTTTGTATTATATCATTTTTACATATGAAGTGTCCCCAACTACAAATGCCCTCAGAGACTGAATTGCACACTCAGAGGAAAGTATCTTTTCCAAATGGGCTGAAGAATGGCATTCTTTAAAAAGATGAACACAGCTGGTCATGTAGAAATTCTCTGGAATGCTCCCTTGTTCTACAGAAGGAAGGAAAGAATGAGATGTTAGGTGTACTGTTTGTCACTGGTATACAGAATTTTTTTAAACATAATCTTACTAGAAATCCTTACATAATTTTAATAGTTGCCCTTCTTAAACAATGTGAAGGCCCTGGGAACTGGCCAAGTGCGATTCAGTGGGACTCAGGATTGTGCTGGAAGGGTCCCGTTCGCTAAAACATGATTTGTAGATTAAGCTTCAGGATGCTCCTGCGTTTAAAAGTTACCCTTCGTTTTCCATTACCTGGGGATCAGGTTCAGGTACCTTCGCACATCAAGTATTTGACTCTTGCTCAGCTCTTAGAGCTTGTCTCACTTCTATCCCTGTTGAATTCTTTGTTGCAGCCACATGAAACGAGTAGGTGACAAGCTCCCTCTTCTTCCTCCTTGGGTACAAGTAGTAGCTTTTCCTCTCACCTCGGCCAACTCTGCTGTGTCCGCGTTGGTTTATTCTTGGTGTGATTCTTTGTGTTCTCAGGGTCGGTGCACAGTTGTGGTTCTGTTCACTTAGTGGCTGAATTTCCCCACCAAGAGGTTTGGTTTCGGTTTAGCTCTGTACTGTCTTGCTTCCCTAGAATTTCTATAGAAATTACTTATATGTGGGAGTGCGAGGTAACCAGGGGAGAGTACAGCATTTACGCAGCCAGAGATAAATGGGATTTACAAAACAGATCCGCCCCGTTAGGTGTTTGCCAAGAGGCGCCGCGGATGCCCAACCGGCCGATTGGAGGGCCACGCTGTGCCTTGGAGCTGGGGCATTCAGCACCCCGAATTCTTAGGGGTGAGTTACTTCTGGGAGGTGTTGCAGGCTGTCTGACTGGGTTAAGAAGGAAGCTGGAGAGCTGTGACCCGGGTAACGGCGAGCTAGTGCCCGCGCTCCGGGGTGGAGGAAAGGAGGGAGAGGTGCTTTATGAAGTGGATCGCCTTTCTCTTGCAAACGTGGACAGACTGCAGCGCTGTTGCTTGATTTAACCATCGCCCGCTCTGGCCCAGGAAGAGCTAGTTAGTGACCGTGAGCGAACGTGCGTGGAGAGGCACCGTGTCCTCTCGGCCTTTGCACGTAGTGTTCACGTAGAGTCCTGGGGCCTCCACGGCCGAGAGCCTCACGCCCGGCCTCCGTGCGCGTCTGGGCCGGGACCGAACACTCGCTGCGAATGCCCCGGCTGGCTCCCGGGCGCAGAGCCGGCGTGGCTTCCGGCGGTGGGGGAGCCGCCCCCGCCCGCGCGGCCCATCCTCATCCCCCGGGGCCGTCAGCCCGTGCTCCGCGGGCCGGTGGGACGGCCTCAGCGCCGCCGCGCAGCTGGGGCGCGCCCGGCAGTCGGTGCGGGCGGAGGAGCGGGGTTTCCGGGCCACGGTCTCCCGGCCAGCCCGCCGGCGGAGCGCGGACGCCAGCGGACGGCGGGGCGGGGCGAGGACGGCGGGGGCGGGGGCGCGGAGACGCGCCGGGTTCCTGAGGCGCGTCGGCCCCGGAGCGCTTCTCCGCGTCCCGCTCTCCCCCTGCGGGCGCTGGGAGCCGCCTTTTCCGCTGGGTGTCACCCGGGCGCGGAGGCGGGGGCCCGTTCAAAAGCGCCGCGAGGGGGTCCGGCCCGCGCCCTTCAGCGAGCGCTCGGTGGAGCTCGGCCGCAGTGCGGCCGCTCGCGGCTCCGGGACCTTGTGGCGCTTCGGGACGCGGCTGCCCCCCTGCTGGGACCCCAAGCCGCCGCCGCCCCGCTTCCTGCGCGCTAGCCTCCTCTGCGCGCTCCGGGCGGGCGGCCGCGGGGAGGACGGCGCGCGGCTGCTGCTGCCCCGGGCCCGCGCGGCTGCCGGCAGGATGCTGGAGAGCGGCGGCTGCAGGGCGCTGAAGGAGGGCGTGCTGGAGAAGCGCAGCGACGGGCTGCTGCAGCTCTGGAAGAAGAAGTGCTGCATCCTCACCGAGGAGGGGCTGCTGCTTATCCCGCCCAAGCAGCTGCCGCCCCAGGGGCCGCAGCCCGCGCCGGGGCCGGCCGAGGTGCCCCAGCCCGGAGGCCCCGCCGTGGCCAGCCTCGAGCCGCCGGTCAAGCTTAAGGAGCTGCACTTTTCCAACATGAAGACCGTGGACTGCGTGGAGCGCAAGGGCAAGTATATGTACTTCACTGTGGTGATGGCCGAGGGCAAGGAGATCGACTTTCGGTGCCCGCAGGACCAGGGCTGGAACGCCGAGATCACGCTGCAGATGGTGCAGTACAAGAACCGTCAGGCCATCCTGGCCGTCAAGTCCACGCGGCAGAAACAGCAGCATCTGGTCCAGCCGCAGCCCCCGCAGCCCCCTCAGCCCCCGCAGCCCCCGCAGCCGCTCCGCCGGCCGCCGCACCCGCAGCCCCCCGGCCGCCGGCCGCTGCGCAGCACCTCCGACTCCGCCTGAAGGGGCAGCGCCGGCGGGCGAGGTACGGTCCGTGGCGCCCGGGTGCCCGGCGGGCTCTGGCGGTGTTGGGGGACCGGGAAGCCTGCCCGCGGGTTTGGCTCTTGGATGGAAAGCGGGAAATGTTTTCGGGATCTGGGAGGTGGGAAGAAGGGAGGCGAGCTGGGGCCAGGCGGCCGACCGAGCGGGAGGGTGGGAGGGTAGGAGGGTAGGAGGGCTCTGCCGGCGGGGTCTTCTCCGCGGCCGCCCGCGCCCCTCTATGTCCAGGCATCGGCGGAGCGGCTCGGTGTCTTTACCAGCGCGTTTCGCCGCCGGATGGCCCGAAGACAACTGGGTCTTGGAGGTGTCTGAGCCGCCCGCCCACTTCATTCTGTGTCATTTCCTTCCAGGTTTTGAGGACTTGAGGAAGTGGGACGAGCACCTTTCTGTTGTCTTCACTTGGATTGGAAATAGCAGTCTCCCCCGCCTGCGCAACGTCCAGTAGTTTGGACATTACCAAACTGATAACTTGAGATTCCTCTTAGTTTTCTGCGTACTCGTCATCACCACGCAGGAAACGATTTCAGTCCAGAAGGCTTTATTTATGAACCTTTGAAAGGATCTTCCAGTATGGTGGACCTTCTAGGAGCAATGATGTACTGTAATTTTATTTTAATGTATTTTGATTTTTGATTATTTATTAGTTTTTTTTAAATGCTTGTTTTAAGACATTTCTGAATGTAGGCCATTTTCCAAAAACCCTTATTTTCAAAAACCTATTCCCTAGTAAGTTCTAACCTTGGAAAAGAAAAAAGGAAAGGGGCGGTGGAGGGGAAGACATGAAGAATTCATTTGTTATTTGTAGGGCATTTTCAGAAGGTCTGATAATTTCATTCTTGTGCCAGGTGGTTGAAATTAAACTCTGTGATATTACACTTCTCCTTTTTAAGATTTTTT
The DNA here is from genome assembly GCA_032199065.1 of Smutsia gigantea. Lineage (NCBI taxonomy): Eukaryota > Metazoa > Chordata > Mammalia > Pholidota > Manidae > Smutsia > Smutsia gigantea. Next base: position 159,328 of record JAVSCE010008840.1, on the reverse strand, counting down.
TTATTTAGACATATTTCGTGTAGAATAGAAGTTTAAAGAAGATAAATGTTCAAAATTGTGTATATGAGAATAATTGCTTTTCTAAAAGGAAATCAATCGTAATGATATCTAAGTCAATACGCTTAAAACATAGCGCATCTATGGCAGGGCGCCCTATCTTGAGTACTGGTAGGGCTGCGTTTCCTGTAGGAAAAGCCTTGCTTGTATCATCTGCGTTGTGAAGAGTTTAATAAGGAGATTTCTATGATTTCTGAGTATGAATGAATTACGTGTTTCGTTTAAAAAACCATAGTGGGGGAAAAGAGAATCATTCAACTTGTTTGAGAGAACATTTGCATTCTTAGCCACACTCGAGGTTACCTTTTTCCAAGAGCTTTGCCCGCTTCATCTGAACCACATTTTCTGACCCTTTTACTTTGTTCTAGAAGCATACGCTAGAATCTCATAGTTTAAAGTACGATCTGTAAATATTTCAAAGGATTGATAGTAAACTTTTTTTCATACTGAAAATAATGATCAGGGAAACCATTTTGCTTTTTATTGCTCTGGGAGAAATTTGAGGGTTATCTGTTTTGTCATTAGGTTATCTAAACTCAGAAACTGAAAAGGAAGGACTGGGTAAACACCACATTTTCAGTAAGAAAACAACCCCAGTCTTGTTTCAGCAGCCACTTGTTCAGGAACCTGGGGGTGAGGGGAGAGGATGTGCTTTTAAAGGTAGAGCAAAACTCTTCTGTTAAATCAATAGGATGGGCAAGGCCACAGGGCAGATGCTACTTCAGTTTAAAAAGAACCATAGATGGTACCAAGTCCTCCTGGGGCTGAGCTTCCTGTCTACGTGGCTTTTCTAATGGGACTCTGTTTTCCATTACCTTTTCCAGAAAGTCGTGACCAGTATTTTTCCAGCATCTCAGTTAGAATGGTTAGTATTAGGCACTGTTAAGTTACATAGTCAAGAAATGAAAACAATTTTATGCTAGAAATGTCTTATACTCTCCCTCCATCTAGAAAGGAATTTCAAGGTCAAATTACTTTTCAGTGCAATACTTAAATGATGAAATTTTGAGATCATAACTCTAATCCAAAAAGATGTGGGGGAAACTGAAATTAAAGCAAATGGGAAGCAAAACTTAAGTGGGCTCCCACTTCCGGTGGCTAAGTTGGGGTGAAAATAATGCTGCAAAGATGTAAAGCCTCATGTATGTGTAATGGGCAGTCAGCAAATCTGAAGGGTCAAGTTCGCTTGGCTTCTTCAGACGCTACTGCTGTACTTTTTAGATAATGCCTCATAGTACTGTGGTTTTAGTATGTGCATCATATAACCCCACTTAAACCATAGCTCTGTCCTGATGGAAGGATTTTTCTTTCAAATTCTTATGCTATTAAGAAGGTAAAATCCATACCAAGTACTTTTAAAATTAAGATTTTTGTAGTCTTTTAAAAGGCATTTCATGTAGGCCAGGTAACACCGAGGCAAACCTGCCCAGGCTCCCTCATGGCTGCTGGCATTGCTGTCAGCAAACCCCTCCCCTCAGAGTGGCTGTGGTTCTTCATGGAGCCACCAGCATCAGGGTTCCCCATCTTGTCCTTCCATAGCCCCTATTCCTTCACCTGCTGTGACATTTGTATGGAGCTGACCCTCTTTAGCGGCTCTTTAGCCTGAACCCTTCTTAGCATTTAACTGTGCAACCTCAGGAATTAGAAAGGAGAGGAGTAGGATAGCTTTTGTTGTTTGACATCCTGAAATTATTATGGCTTAATAATGTTTCTAGCACAAAAACAAGCATGTTTAACAAAACAAAATATAAATGCAAATCACTTAACTTGTCAGGCTCTATTCTACCTGTGGGGAAATTATACAAACCACTTAAGATATTATGAGACCTGACAATAACCTTCATGGAAAAAGGTAAACTACTTCTTCAACCCAAGAAAAAGAAGAAGAGAAGGGCAGGTCCAATAGAAAACCCACCCCTTAAGTAAACATAAAATGTAACAAGTTGAAGAATTGAAAGGAATGTCCCATCCGGAAAAAGAACTTTCATCCTTGGACTTGTGCTGACACCACGCATCATGCACAGTGAGCTCAGTGACTCGATTGGGACAATGAATTAAAGGAGGACAAAATGTGTGCCTCCCAGCAAGCAGGTGGTGGTTTCTCTTGCCTCACACAGCACTCCCTCACTGGCTCCCGCTCGGCCCCTGAGAACTTCGGCTGGGACAGGCCAGCACGGAGGCACATTTGGCACCCATACTTTCTCAGCACCATCCACAGAGCTCTGCCGATGCCCTCCAGGGAATGCTGAGGTCAGAGAGAATGGCTATAAAGGGCCCTTTCAAGTGAACATTTCCCTCCTAGAGGAAATGGGTTCTCACGTGTAGAAATGAAACCAACTTTGATTTCCCTTCTCATGTTTTTCCCAATGGCAGTGAAAACCCCACCACGTTGCTTCGGGAGGTAGCCTTCACACTGCCCGACAGTAGTAAACCCTGTTAGGAAACCTGACTGAAGTTGAAAAGCCTCTTTTAACTCTTTTCTGCTCTCAACGACCAAACCTCTGTCTCTCTTAAACACCCCTCATTTAAAATTGGGCACTATTCACATTTGTCGCCAGCGTGTGAGTTCAAACACATCACTTGTTTTCTGTCCCCCTGGGAAAGTGACTTGGTTTTAGCTTGGCTCCAGCCGTTGACAGTGTCACATTCGGGGCAGGACCAGAGAGTGCCGGGATGTAAGACTGGAGTGACGCGGGAGCAGCCCCATACCGTGTGAAGCGCTGCAGGATGAGGGTGGGCTGCTGAGTGTTTGGTCCTTTCATCTTTTTTTTTTAATGTGAAATGAACTGGTTTTTGTTTTTCTGATAAAATGACCTTAGCAGAATAAAATTTAAGTTTGGAAACTGTAGAGCTTGGTAATGAATTCATCAGTGATTTTTTGAAGGGAAATATACCCTTTTACCAAAAGCAACTTCAGATGTGTTCATTGTGGCCTTGTGCTGTATGGATTTTTAAGAACTGTTTTCTGAATTCTTGACACAGTTTGAAGGGTGAGTTTTTGATCTGTAGTATTGAACAATCTCGGTTCATATAAGATGGGGTATGACAAGGTGATCTGTGACTTTGTTTGCGGGACATTTGCCCAGTGGAGTATAAGATCCAGCAGGGTTTTCCAGAAAGGGCATCTGTGTCCTTGAAGGGAGCAGAAGGACTCTGGGTCACTAGAAACATCTGCATAAGGACTGGTGAGCCTGACCTCTCCCTGTGTTTCAATGATAGGTGGCCCTTGTGGACCACTGTATTTAGGTTGAGAAGAAAAGTAAAACTTGTCTGTTTCATTCCACCATCAGCTTTGTTTAAACTTTCAGAATATTGCAGATGCCAGCCTCTGAAAAGCAAGCTCACCGTGTACCAAATGCTTTACAAACGGTCACATTTCTTGCATTTAATAGTGTGGTCATAAGTTGTGTAAATATGTCTCAAATGATTTCGGAGAGATGTGAATTATTTTTCATATTTTCAAAAGGCATTCCACTTCAAATAAAGCACCTGTTGAGATAACCAACCTGTGCACCTTTTGAAGGTCTGCTTGTATGCCGTGTACAGTTTGCATTCCTATGGGAGAAAGGTTCCAAAGGACTTGGCTGTTGTAATGGCCATGGCCATTCCAGGAGGAAAAGGACCATTTTTGAGTTTGGAAATGAATTTTTTTTAAACACCCGGGAATTCTGAATAAAGGATATAGAAATTCACTAAGATCTTTTGGTGAAATAATTAGCTTTCAGAATGCTAACAGATTTGAGCTGAATTTTCCACACTACCCCAGAAGTTGAGAAATGGTCCCTCAGGGTTATCTTGAAGGCAGTTCCCTCTGGAGCCCAAGAGAGATTCAGGCTCTCCTAGGTCTCTTGAGAGGGTAAAGCCTTGATTCTGAGAGAATCATCCATCAGACAGGTATCTATAAAGCTTCTTGCTTTGTGTTGAGAGCAGAAAAGAGACTGGATTCTTTAAAGGAAAATAGTATGACTTTATTACTCTTACAATCTCCTTTGGCATCTAAAAACCTGTAAGTCTCAAAGGACTTTAAAAGAGGAAATCTGAAGGCAATTTTTTATCCCTTAGCATAGCCTTACATTGACAACTTTATTGCCCTACTGTTTTTTGGTTTTGTTTTTAAGAAACAATGAAATCTAAGAAGACAATGACTGCCATTGCAAAGGAACTTCAGGAGTACTGTGTGAAATAATTGAGCATAGTAGGTGGTAAAGAGCCAGGATTTGACAGTCACTTACATGGGCTCAAGTCCCAATTCTACTCTTACTACCCCTGTCGATCTTGAGTCACTTAACCTTGTGGAGACTCAATATCCTTCTTTGTAAAATGGAGTTAGTAAAAGTACCTACCTCAGGGTTGTAGGGAAGATTTACTACATTAGTACATATCAAAGTGCTTAGAAATTTTTAGGGCAGATAAAACCAGCTTGGGAATTTCAGCCATATGACTATAACATATGGTGTTTTAAAGCTATGAACTGTATTTTCTGAGATCTCAGCACTTCTTTAAATGGGAAGAACAGAACATCCTTGTAGTCAACTTCAAAAAGAGAAAAAAACATTGTGGTACTATTTTCATTTGTTTATTACTTCCTAGTCTTGGTCCACATGCTTACACATTTGAAGTGAGTTACAGTTAATCAAAATGGATGCTCTGCCCAGATTACCACTTCAGAGCAGAGAGGGCACCCAGCCCCCAGGTATGGGAGTGCTGGTGGGTGTCGGGCTTAGCGAGTCCTTTCCCCGGAATAGTCCCCAGCCTGGTCTCAGGAGAGCCGCCCTGCCCTACCCGGGGGCAGCCTGCATCCAATGATGGGTCTATGGAGACTGGATAAAAACCAGGCCCTGTATTCTCAACAGGACAACTGTAACGTTCATCCAGCTCCCAGCTCTCTGTAAAATTGGCAGAGGCCTGTCTCAGCAGTGAGCTGGCACCGTAGTCTAGCTCTCTGTCTGCCCAGTCCCGTTTCCCTTGCTCCCTTGCGGGTGAGGGTCCCCGGAACATGGCCCTTCCCCTCACCCCCCACCCAAACCTCCTGCAGTCAAATCTCAGGGTCTCAGAAGCTGTTGCCCAGGGAATCCTGTCTGTGACTGTGTCTGTGTGCGAATGTGTATATTATATATACATGTGTATATATAGAATATGTTTAAATAGGTATTTCCACCACCATGTTTCTGGGAAGGCTGGTGGTGTTGGAAGGGGGTATATAGCATAATGGTTAAGCCTACACTTTAGAATAGTAGCTCTCAACCTGGAGTGATTTCGTCCCCCAGGAAACATCTGGCAGCATTTGGAGACATTTTTGGCTTTCACATCTGTTGGTGGGAGAAGTCCAGGAATCCGCTCAGTACCCTACATTGCACAGGACAGCCACCCACAGCAAAAAATTATCCAGCCCGAAACGCCAACAGTGCCAGGGCTGAGGAAACTTCGTCGGAGTCAGAGAGTCTTGCTCTGAGCCCTGGGACAAGTGGTCTGGTTTATTTAGCTTTAGTCTTCATGTGTAAGATGCGGACAGTGAGAGTCCTGTCTCATGGACTTGTGGACCTAAAATGAGGGACTGTCACCATTCCTGTCCCAAAGTAAGCATTCAATACCTGGTATTGATCATCCTCATTTTTATTATTTGAAGTCATAATTTTATGGCAATATAATATCCCCTGGAGTTGACGAATTACTTCATTCATTGGCAGGTTGTCGTCTAGTGAGTGTCTGTATCGGTGCTGCTGTCGACACTGTTGCAGTGGCTCTCTCCCTGCATGCGTCGATGGATTTGTACCTTAGTTCTGACTGCTTGGCTCACTCAGTCTCCCTGCACCTTAACCGCCTTGCCCTTGAGGAGATACTACAGGCGTCCCATAGAGTGGCGGTGAGATCTGCATGTGCTCAAGACCCGAGCTGCCAGTTAACCACTTTACTTGGAGTGAAGCGTCTGTAGTGAAAAATTATTATCTGGATACCATTTTAATTCTAAGAGAGAGTAGATGTTATATCTATATATCTATTATACCTGTATATCTGTATCTAGATATAGATATTATACGTGTGTGTGATACACATATGTATATCCCAATTCAAATAATCTGGATTTAAGAAATAGAATGTTATCACAAAAGGAAAAATAGCACTAAGTAATTCCTAGTTTTTTGAGCCAAATTCATATTTATATTATAGTGGAAGGAATCATATGAACATAATATTACAACTGCCCAGAATTATGGAGGGAATAATGAGCTGAGTAATGAACTCACTGGCCACATGGGTCTTTTCAGCAAGGTGTTCTTACTTGCTCTTTTCCTTTTTCAAAGATCCCGTTAGGCACCCTCACCACAGAAAAGCAGACAAACATCACGGAGTAAATGGTCTATAGCCGGGCCATACTGCCTGCGAGGTATGGCCGGTCATCAATGACAGGGCAGGATGGCCCAGGGTACTTTGGAGATTCAGATGGTCTGGGGTGAGCTGTCAATGTAGGCAGGTCTCCATGCGGGAGGGCTGCTCTGAATCTGGGGTTATTTTGAAGGGACCGTCAGGATCTGAGGACACAGAGGTCTACTCTGTTACCTGATGGAGTCACAGGTGACTGCTCTGGGATAGGGTAGGTGCGTGGGTGGCCTGCTCCCTGACAAGGCCCTCACCTAAGCCTCTAATGTTTGGTTAGGCTCTGGAAATGAAAACTTGAAGACGTAGTCAGTGTGGTTATATCGTATACCGTCCTGCCCCGCTGAAGCCACTTACACTGGGGCGAGAAGGCACATGCTGCATCCGCAGACCAGAATCCCGAGTTTCCTGATGGATGAGTATCCACAACTGCACAGAAAGAGCCGGAAACAATTCTTGAGGAGTTTCAAAATTTCAGTTACGTCATTACCCTCCCCCGGCTTTCTCCTGAAGCTCAAGCAGTTCAGTTTCGACTGAGGCCAACAGGTCAGTTACTCTGCAAGCCTTTGAACTTCGCCGCAGCAGCTCCTGCGAAGCGCTTGGCTGGCTGTCCAAGTGGCTCCTGCCTGGAGGATGCAGGCTGCGGGTTGCCAGCCGCCGCCAAGGAGCCCGCTGCAGATTCAGGCACACTCTAGTTTGCAGCTGCTGAAGACGTGTTCTTTTCTGCAAGGCTTGGCTGCAGTTTGTAATCACACACAGACCTTTAATGCCCCTTCCAAGTAACCCCTATACATACACACGTGTGTATGTTCACTTTCCTTGCAGGGCCCTTTCATGGCTTGCGAAGGTGGGATGGCTAGTCTTTGTGGGGACCTGGTATCCACCGGGTTTAGGCAGCACGGAAGCAGCACGGGCGAGGCAGAGCTGGCTCAGCAGAGCCTTGAGTGACCCACTTTGAGGGTCAGTCCCACCCGCGTAAGCCTCTGTTCAAGGCAGAGGTCTGTGCGGCGTCAAGTTCCTTTGTAATTTCCTGCTGCCGCGTGTCTCCACCACCACTGGAGGGAATGGCTCCACTCACGGGGAAGAACTATTCAGTATCTTGCTTGCTCTCTTAGTTTCTGACAGCAAAGGAGCCTCTTAAGGTATCAGTCTATGAGTTGTGTTTGCTAGTGTGAGAGCGAACCTGATCTTGCTACAATGCACTGACTCAGTATAAAAGAATTGTAATTATTGCCAGGGGTTTTAGTTAAACCTCTGATGCCTGTATAAAGGGCCAGGTAGCTAACAGAAGACCTGAGCTGCGTGGCTGTCTCTACTCCTGGCAGACCCTGGTTTATAAATTTGCCTTCTATAAAGTGGTGGGCATTCATACCTCTGCTTGCATAAATGGTGAAGTTGAGACCAGGGTCAAAAATGGAATAGTAGGAGTTTAGATGAAGTCTCCTTCATCCCTCCCTCTTCATTTGCGGAGGAAGACAATGAAGCCAGGAAGGGCCAGTGACCTGCCTACACAGCCAGTTAGAATCAAAGACAGGACTGGAGCCTGAGTCCAGCTCTCTTGATTCTCAATCAATGCTCTTGCCATGGTCTCGCCACTTTGTAAGGCTTGGAAGGTAACTTACGTAAATTTATGGTGTCATTATTCTTGCAAGTAATCGCTTGAAGCATCACATCTTTCCCCTCAAAAAGTAGAAATTTTTATTTAAGTTATACAAAGCATCTCAAGGCATTTAAAGATACCGAAAATAAACTGTTTAATTCTGCAGCTCTGAAAAGCAAGTTGTGACTTAGACCTTCCAAATATAATTCTGGTGGATTAACAGAAACCTTAAGCAAGAGGAAAATTCACAAAAGAAAGCAGACAGATATTTTGAAATGGACGTATTTTCAAATATGGCTGTTATAATATGTTTTTTCTTGAAAATTAATTGGAAGTCATTTATTTAGAAACTGGTTTAAAAAGCTGTTGGGAAGTATTTTCTTATATGACTCCTAAAATATTCATAGAATGTTTCCAGTGTTACTCATCACCCTGAGGTCTTGGAATTATCTCTGGGGCTGGAAATGTTGAAGTGACTTGAATGTTTATACAGTTACTTGAGAAGGTAGGTGACCGGCTTTCCTAGCCTATCTGTGTGGGTGTCTGGAGAAATATTCCCTGACAAAGGTTTGTTGAGGGTAACGGATCCTGGTCATCCATGAAATCCTAATAGGTGGGGTGATAAAACATGCTGCTGCACTTCCAGGGACCTAGGAAAATGTAACCTTCATCTCCCAAATCATAAATAACCGGTTCGCGACCTATCTAAGACGATAAATGCCCAAAGTAGATAACTAGGGGAAGATTTCGGAGATCATTCCTTTAATGAGAGACTAGGGGAGAAAAAAAGAAAGGGATCCCTGATAAATACATGTACTTCAGCATCCAGGAAACAAGTTTTTAATTCAAAATTATGTATGGCCCCAGATGCCGCCGTTATTTCCCCTCACATAAAATGACCTTTCACAGGGCTTCATTCACAGCCCTCGGCTCCCTCCCGGAGTCACAGCACTTGTCGCAAGGCAGCGGGTTGCCTGCTCATTCTTCTGCAAGTGACAACGACCCGGCCTTGATAGGGGCGAGGCTGACAGCCTCTCTCTGGCAGCCGGTCATTGGCATGCGCGGCCTGGTACTCCGAGCGCCTTGGAAAACACTTCGATTTCAGTGTGACTTAAAAAGCAGTATCTAGTTAAGCCAAATGACTGTGTCACATGGATCCACAGAGCCACTGTTGTGAGATTAGCTGATTTCTTGGTGGCCCTAAACTATTCATGACCATGTCAGAGTCCTAATCAGAGTGCTCTCTTATTTGGATGCACGGAACTTAACATAAAAGTCAACATTCTTGCCTCAAACGTATTGCACAGATATTAATGTACAGAACAGGGATGAGAGACAGGCTATTTGTGAATTAGCAATTCAGAAGAATCAAGAATGAAATGGGAGAGTATGAATTGTAAGGGTGGACAAGTGGATTCTCTCCTCCTGGTAGGCAGGGTGGGGGTCCAAACAGGCCTGGGAAGTGAGGATCTCTCACAAGAAAATGTAGAGGAAAGGAAGGTATTTTTCTAAAGACTTCCTTAATGAATGTTTTCCCCAAGTACCAATGCAAATTCCCCTTTTCTCATCATGTAAAGCTCCTATGGACATTTAAGGCTTTGGTTTGTTTTTAACAAGTTATTAAGAACAACTTTTTTTTAATGAAAATTAATTTAAAGGAAAAGGGAAGAAAGAATTCAGCTTTCTTTTGCTTTTTAAGATTTTGTTTCTCCTCTAAACAAATCTCTGAAAAGGGGAATAAATACAGAATAAAGTGAAACTTCTGTGAGTTTTCTGTAGGCTCAAATCTAAAGAGACATTTTCGGTAATTTGGCTGGAGTTTGAGAAGCTGACATTCATTAGACTATTTCCTCCTTGATTCTAACCGTATAGTGGGGTGGAGGTTAGGTAATCATACCTCTCCCACAGGACTGATATTAGCAGTTAATTCAGACAAGTTACTTAAAGTGCTTAGCCAAGTGCCAAGCTCATTGTAAGCACTCAGTAAAGGGAAACTGCAACAATAGCAACAAGACGGGCGGGGGAGTGGGGAGCATGGCAGGTGGTTTTCGGGAACAGTGGCCAGTCTTCCCATTTTGTTTGTTTGCACATTTTTTGTTTTGTAGATGTTTTATTAACAACATACCTTAACAAAACTGGTTGCTAATTCACATATGCATAAAGCAATAATACTTCCAAACAAAAATTAGGAAATACAGATACTTAAGTAAAAATTGGAATTATTTCTCCAGGTTATTATCAGTGATTGATAAGCCTGATTCCACTCAGAAGGTTTAACTAAAAATAAACTTAAATTTACTTTTGCCATAAGCAGAAGATCCTTTAAAAGAAAATCGTGTGCAGAGCACAGTGGCAGGCCTGTGGGGCATACAAGTCAGAGCGAAATATAGGGTTTGCTCTCTAGGAATTTACATCTGAAGCACAGGGGAGATAGACATGATCCTATTGGTTGTGTGGTATGAATCATAGTGCTAACAGAGTATTAGTAATAGCTGTAGTAGCAACTCACATTTATTAGGTACTTACTAAATGCTGGGCCCTATATCACATGTTTTGTATAGATTATCTCATTAGCTTAGATCTTTGATGTAGGTTCTTCAATGAGCATTAGCTTTTGACTGTGTATAACAGGCAATTCTAAATAAGTGTACTAAGGATTTACTTCTTTTATATAAAAGAAGTCAAGAGGTGGGTACCAGGGCTGATATGGTAACTTTTGTGTCATGATGGACCCAGGCTTCTTTCCCTTTCCTTTCCACCCCTCTGGTACAAGGCTTATATCCTCATGTTCCAAGATGGCTGCTGGAGTTCCAGACACCTTATCTGAGTTCTAGACAGGAAGAAAGAGGAATGGGGAATAAAGCAAAAGGGAACAATTTCCAGATAAGAAATTCTTTTTAGAAAAAGTTTGGAACCCCTGTATGATGACTTTCACTTACATCTTATTTTCTATCCAAAGTTGCAAGGAAGGCCAGAAATATATTACTTCAGCAGAGCACATTGCCATCCCAAATAATTATTAGGGTGGAAATTAACGGTTTGTGCCATAGTTCTTATCAACTTCCAGTTAGTAGATGAGAAATTGAGGATTTGGAGTTGATGACATCTGCCAGTCAATAGTTGGGGCCAGGATTGTCATCCAGCCATCTAAGTCCCCTGCCTTCATGGTTAAGCCCTATGTGAACTAGGCCCATGTGCTGGCATGAAAATACAGGACGAGTCTTTCACAGAGATGGGAAGATGCTTAGAAACATTGACTTAGAGACTTTAATGTATTTTCACAATTCTTACCAGGGTCTTACATTTTCCTTTCAAATATGGTGCCATTGTAATGATGTTCAACTGGTTCTTTTTTACATTTGAACTATTTAAATAGAACACAGCTGACTTTTAAAGTGGAAATATGTAGTGTTTTCCATGTCTTCGCGTCATTGTCATGTTGACATAGGGGAGCTATAAGAAAAATCTAAGGTTCTCAGAGGGATGTGCAGCACTGAGGCTAGAGCTCCATCAGAAGTGCTTTTACAGCAGCCAGCTCTCGGAGAGACCATTCACAGATTCCATCACCATTCACAGATTCCATCACCGTTCACAGATTCCATCACCGTTCACAGATTCCATCACCATTCACAGATTCCATCACCGTTCACAGATTCCATCACCGTTCACAGATTCCATCACCGTTCACAGATTCCATCACCGTTCACAGATTCCATCACCGTTCACAGATTCCATCACCGTTCACAGATTCCATCACCGTTCACAGATTCCATCACCGTTCACAGATGATTCCATCGCCGTTCACAGATGATTCCATCGCCGTTCACAGATTCCATCGCCGTTCACAGATTCCATCACCATTCACAGATGATTCCATCACCGTTCACAGATTCCATCACCGTTCACAGATGATTCCATCACCGTTCACAGATGATTCCATCACCGTTCACAGATTCCATCACCGTTCACAGATTCCATCACCGTTCACAGATTATTCCATCACCGTTCACAGATGATTCCATCACCGTTCACAGATGATTCCATCACCGTTCACAGATTCCATCACCGTTCACAGATGATTCCATCACCGTTCACAGATTCCATCACCGTTCACAGATGATTCCATCACCGTTCACAGATGATTCCATCACCGTTCACAGATTCCATCACCATTCACAGATTCCATCACCGTTCACAGATTCCATCACCGTTCACAGATGATTCCATCACCGTTCACAGATGATTCCATCACCGTTCACAGATGACTCCATCACCGTTCACAGATTCCATCACCGTTCACAGATTCCATCACCGTTCACAGATGATTCCATCACCGTTCACAGATTCCATCACCATTCACAGATTCCATCACCATTCACTGATTCCATCACCGTTCACAGATTCCATCACCGTTCACAGATGATTCCATCACCGTTCACAGATGATTCCATCACCGGTCACAGATTCCATCACCGGTCACAGATTCCATCACCGGTCACAGATTCCATCACCGTTCACAGATTCCATCACCGGTCACAGATTCCATCACCGTTCACAGATGATTCCATCACCGTTCACAGATTCCATCACCGTTCACAGATTCCATCACCGTTCACAGATTCCATCACCGTTCACAGATTCCATCACCGTTTACAGATGATTCCATCACCGTTCACAGATTCCATCACCGGTCACAGATTCCATCACCGGTCACAGATTCCATCACCGTTCACAGATTCCATCACCATTCACAGATGATTCCATCACCGTTCACAGATGATTCCATCACCGTTCACAGATTCCATCACCATTCACAGATTCCATCACCGTTCACAGATGATTCCATCACCGTTCACAGATGATTCCATCACCGTTCACAGATGATTCCATCACTGTTCACAGATTCCATCACCGTTCACAGATGATTCCATCACCGTTCACAGATTCCATCACCGTTCACAGATGATTCCATCACCGTTCACAGATGATTCCATCACCGTTCACAGATTCCATCACCGTTCACAGATGATTCCATCACCGGTCACAGATTCCATCACCGGTCACAGATTCCATCACTGTTCACAGATTCCATCACCGTTCACAGATGATTCCATCACCGTTCACAGATTCCATCACCATTCACAGATTCCATCACCGTTCACAGATGATTCCATCACCGTTCACAGATGATTCCATCACCGTTCACAGATGATTCCATCACCGTTCACAGATTCCATCACCGTTCACAGATTCCATCACCGTTCACAGATTCCATCACCGTTCACAGATGATTCCATCACCGTTCACAGATTCCATCACCGTTCACAGATTCCATCACCATTCACTGATTCCATCACCGTTCACAGATTCCATCACCGTTCACAGATGATTCCATCACCGTTCACAGATGATTCCATCACCGTTCACATGATTCCATCACCGGTCACAGATTCCATCACCGGTCACAGATTCCATCACCGTTCACAGATTCCATCACCGGTCACAGATTCCATCACCGTTCACAGATGATTCCATCACCGTTCACAGATTCCATCACCGTTCACAGATTCCATCACCGTTCACAGATTCCATCACCGTTCACAGATGATTCCATCACCGTTCACAGATTCCATCACCGGTCACAGATTCCATCACCGGTCACAGATTCCATCACCGTTCACAGATTCCATCACCATTCACAGATGATTCCATCACCGTTCACAGATGATTCCATCACCGTTCACAGATTCCATCACCATTCACAGATTCCATCACCGTTCACAGATGATTCCATCACCGTTCACAGATGATTCCATCACTGTTCACAGATTCCATCACCGTTCACAGATGATTCCATCACCGTTCACAGATTCCATCACCGTTCACAGATGATTCCATCACCGTTCACAGATGATTCCATCACCGTTCACAGATTCCATCACCGTTCACAGATGATTCCATCACCGGTCACAGATTCCATCACCGGTCACAGATTCCATCACTGTTCACAGATTCCATCACCGTTCACAGATGATTCCATCACCGTTCACAGATGATTCTATCACCGTTCACAGATTCCATCACCATTCACAGATTCCATCACCGTTCACAGATGATTCCATCACCGTTCACAGATGATTCCATCACCGTTCACAGATGATTCCATCACCGTTCACAGATTCCATCACCGTTCACAGATGATTCCATCACCGTTCACAGATTCCATCACCGTTCACAGATGATTCCATCACCGTTCACAGATTCCATCACCGTTCACAGATGATTCCATCACCGTTCACAGATTCCATCACCGTTCACAGATGATTCCATCACCGTTCACAGATTCCATCACCGTTCACAGATGATTCCATCACCGTTCACAGATTCCATCACCGTTCACAGATTCCATCACCATTCACAGATTCCATGATAAGACCCAAATCAGGGGAACAGGAGAAGAAGAAATGAACACTTCGCATTCATGCTCAACAAGAGGACCACCTTTGTGTTTACATACCCTGAGAACTTCTTTTTCTTTAAGGAGCTCCTTCATGGGTCAGCAAAGAGCAGACAGAATTCTGGGTTCTAGCCTCAGCTTTGTTGCTAACGAGCTGTGCAATCCTAAGCATGCCCATAGATTTAAAAAAAAAATGTTCTCTTCAGTTCTCTGGTGAGCTTAGCCGTGAGACCAAAGGCCTCCTTCTGCTAGGAAGCTGTGCCTGCTTGGGCAGGGCCTGGAGGAAGAGCCCGGCTCCAGCATCTGCTGAAGAGCACCCCCGCCTCGGGACCTCTTTCTTTTACTCCACTGAAGCCGCACACTGTAGAAATCTCCATCAGCGATATAACTATCTGTTTTTTGTTTTGTTTTTTTCCTTCCCTTCCCTTGGGTGCTCTATACGGTCATCATTTTCTGTGTGAACACTGTAGGGGAAAGGCCAGGGAGGCCTGATTCATAAATGATCTCTATGTCCCACTCAGCTCTAACGCGCTGTCATTGGACCTCCAAAAAATCACCCTCATAATGCCCAGTGGCAACAAACTCATTCTACACAAAATATAATAACGGAAATGACAGAAACATTCTTGTCTTTCTAGAAGCTGCTCTTCTGAAAAATGCATTAAAAGGATGTCAATATTTTTTTTAAGTTAAACACATTTTAAGGCAGGTCTTCCTAGCAAAATATGTTTCTGAGGCAGACAGGGACAAGGGTCTAAGGTCATATATTTTGTGACTGAAACTGCAGCTGTTAGCAACAATGAGAATGGACATGGCAATTAGGGATAACATGGACATGAAGGAGGCAGTCAAAGAATCCTCAAAGTGCCAATATGAAACATAATTTCCAATAAGTGATATAAAAAAGGATGCAAAAAAATACATAAAATTAAAAGTTGTAATTTGCCCCATGCTGTCTCCCATGGAATATAAAGAAATGAAAACACAATCCTTTATTTTAAAAACATTTCATGATTTCTTTAACAGTGGCATTGGTGGTATACACATATCTTACCTTAGCATTCCAGTGATTGCTAAAAGAATGTTCTCAAATTTACACATGGAGCAAGTTTTTCATTTAAAAATCAATTGTGAGGTACATAGGGTGCAATTATGTGATCCTTGCTACTTTTTGTAAGTCCTTAAATGTCCAAAACCAAAAGGTTGGAAGCTCAGTTGTGGATTACACCTTTTGAATTTTACAGGGTTTAGATTTTGTTACATGAAGTGCGTAAGTGAACTGTGTGATTTCAGCTTGGTCAGTCACCTATCTGTTCAGAGCTCTTGCTTCCCTAAGAGAAATAAAAAGTCTCAATTAAGTATGTTGTAGAGCAGTACCTCCCAAGCCTTAACAAACATAAAGTGATCCAGGGATCTCCTGAAAATGCAGGTTCTGATCCAGTAGCTCTAGGGTTCGGGACCTGAAATGCGGTATATTTATTTTCTTTTTTCTTTTGGTATCCTTAATCTACAATTACATGAGCAACATTATGGTTACTAGACTCCCCACATCATCAAGTCCCCACCACATACCCCACTACAGTCACTGTCCATCAGCATAGTGAGATGCTATAGAATCACTACTTGCCTTCTCTGAGTTGTACAGCCCTCCCTGTACCCCCCCTACATTATGTCTGCTAATCGTAATGCCCCTTTTTCCCCCTTATCCCTCCCATCCCATCCATCCTCCCCAGTCCCTTTCCCTTTGGTAACTGTTAGTCCATTCTTGGGTTCTGTGAGTCTGCTGCTGTTTTGTTCCTTCAGTTTTATTCTTTGTTCTTATACTCCACAGATGAGTGAAATCATTTGATACTTGTCTTTTTCCACTTGGCTTATTTCACTGAGCATAATACCCTCTAGCTCCACCCATGTTGTTGCAAGTGGTAGGATTTGTTCTGTTCTTATGGCTGAATAATATTCCATTGTGTATATGTACCACATCTTCTTTATCCATTCATCTACTGATGCACACTTAGGTTGCTTCCATTTCTTGGCTATTGTAAATAGTGCTGCAATAAACATAGGGGTGCATATGTCTTTTTCAAACTGGGCTGCTGCATTCTTAGGGTAAATTCCTAAGAGTGGGATTCCTGGGTCAAATGGTATTTCTATTTTGAGTTTTTTGAGGAACCTCCATACTGCTTTCCACAATGGTTGAACTAATTTGCATCCCACCAGCAGTGTAGAAGGGTTCCCCTTTCTCCACATCCTCGTCAACATTTGTTGTTGTTTGTGTTTTGAATGTTGGCCATCCTCACTGGTGTGAGGTAATATCTCATTGTGGTTTTAATTTGCATTTCTCTGATGATTAGGGATGTGGAGCATCTTTTCATGTGCCTGTTGGCCATCTGAATTTCCTCTTTGGAGAAGTATCTGTTCAGAGCCTTTGCCCATTTTTTAATTGGATTATTTGCTTTTTGTTTGTTGAGGTGCATGAGCTCTTTATATATTTTGGATGTCAACCCCTTATCAGATATGTCATTTATGAATATATTCTCCCATACTGTAGGATGTCTTTTCATTCTACTGATGGTGTCCTTTGCTGTACAGAATCTTTTCAGCTTGATATAGTCCCACTCGTTCATTTTTGCTTTTGTGTCAGTTGCCGGGGAGATATGTTCATGAAGAAGTTGCTCATGTTTATGTCCAAGAGATTTTTGCCTATGTTTTTTCCTAAGAGTTTTATGGTTTCATGACTTACATTCAGGTCTTTGATCCATTTTGAGTTTACTTTTGTGTATGGGGTTAGATAGTAGTCCAGTTTCATTCTCTTACATTTGCTGTCCAGTTTTGCCAACATCAGCTGTTGAAGAGGCTGTCATTTCCCCATTGTATATCCATGGCTCCTTTTTTTTATATTAATTGACCATATATGTTTGGGTTAATGTCTGGACTCTCTATTCTGTTCCACTGGTCTGTGGGTCTGTTCTTGTGCCAGTACCAAACTGTCTTGATTACTGTGGCTTTGTAGTAGAGCTTGAAGTCTGGAAGTGTAATTCCCCCTGTTTTGTTCTTCCTTCTCAGGATTGCTTTGGCTATTTGGGGTCTTTTGTGGTTCCATATGAATTTTAGAACTATATGTTCCAGTTCATTGAAGAATGCTGTTGGTATTTTTATAGGTGTTGCATTGAATCTGTAGATTGCTTTAGGTAGTATAGCCATTTTGACAATATTTAGTCTTCCTAGCCAGGAGCATGGGATGAGTTTCCATTTGTTAGTGTCCTCTTTAATTTCTCTTTGGAATGTCTTGTAGTTTTCAGGGTATAGGTCTCTCACTTTCTTCATTAGGTTTATTCCTAGGTATTTTATTCTTTTTGATGCAATTGTGAATGGAATTGTTTTCCTGATTTCTCTTTCTGTTAGCTCTCCATTAGTGTATAGGAAAACAACAGATTTCTGTATTAATTTTATATCCCGCAACTTTACTGAATTCAGATATTAGTTCTAGTAGTTTTGGCATGGAGTCTTTAGGGTTTCTTACGTACAATATCATGTCATCTGCAAATGGTGACAGTTTGACTTCTTCTTTACCAATCTGAATGCCTTGTATGTCTTTGTTTTGTCTGATTGCTGTAGCTAGGACCTCCAGTACTATGTTGAATAACAGTGGAGAGAGTGGGCATCCCTGTCTTGTTCCCAATCATAGATGAAAAGCTTTCAGCTTCTTGCTGTTAAGTATGATGTTGGCTGTGTGTTTGTCATATATGGCCTTTATGATGTTGTGGTACTTTCCCTCTATACCCATTTTGTTGAGAGTTTTTATCATGAATGGATGTTGAATTTTGTCAAATGCTTTTTCAGCATCTATGGAGATGATCATGTGGTTTTTGTTCTTCTTTTTGTTGATGTGGTGGATGATGTTGATGGATTTTCGAATGTTGTACCATCCTTGCATCCCTGGGATGAATCCCACTTGATCATGGTGTATAATCCTCTTGATGTATTTTTGAATTCGGTTTGCTAATATTTTGTTGAGTATTTTTGCATCTACGTTCATCAGGGATATTGGTCTGTAATTTTCTTTTTTTGTGGGGTCTTTGCCTGGTTTTGGTATTAGAGTGATGCTGGCTTCATAGAATGAGTTTGGAAGTATTCCCTCCTCTTCTATTTTTTGGAAAACTTTAAGGAGAATGGGTATTATATCATCTCTGTATTTCTGATAAAATTCAGAGGTGAATCCATCTGGCCCGGGGTTTTTGTTCTTGTGTAGTTTTCTGATTACCGATTCAATTTCGTTGCTGGTAATTGGTCTGTTAAGGTTTTCTGTTTCTTCCTTGGTCAGTCTTGGAAGGTTGTATTTTTCTAAGAAGTTGTCCATTTCTTCTAGGTTTTCCAGCTTGTTAGCATATAGATTTTCACAGAATTCTCTAATAATTCTTTGTATTTCTGTGGGGTCCGTCATGATTTTTCCTTTCTCATTTCTGATTCTGTTTATGTGTGTAGATTCTCTTTTTCTCTTAATGAGTCTGGCTAGGGGTTTATCTATTTTGTTTATTTTTTAAACCATCCATTTTTTTTCTGCACTTTCCCCTCCTTCTTTTAGGAAAAAGGAAGGAAACTACAAGACAGGCTACTTTGTAGGGTTTTGTTTTGTTTTTGCTGTTCTGACAGTCAAATATGCCGTCCACGCAACCTGCAGCTGCCGTGCAATGAAAAAGCAGCAGGGCAGTGGGGACTGTGCACCAAGGGGTGGTAGGGGCTGGATCACCCCGTGCCTGAGACTCTCCGAGGCCGGAGTGCGTTCTGACGTCATCTAGACTTATTTTCTGTACTGTGGCAGGAAATGAAAATGAGTACTTCTGAATGACTTGATTTAGGCCGAAAATTTATTTAAGCTGTATTCTCTGTTACCTGAACACTTTAATGAGTCGTTTCCCACTTCAACAGTGTAACTGGAGAAAATGTTGTTTGAGGAAATAATAAAAATTTAACAATGATAGTTACTGTTTTTTGAGCATTTACTTTATGATAGGTCCTTTATCATAACAGTGCTTTGAGGTAGGTATTGTTATCTCGCTTTTTTCTGATAAGAAAACAGGAGCTTACAGAAGTGAAATAAGTTCCAAGATCAGAAGGCAATTATGCAGATGTTGGGGCCCTTGGAGGCCCTACCTCTTCCGCAATGGGAGGCCAACACCAGCCCTTTGCAGCTACTAGGAATGGGGGAGAGCCGGTACTGCGGGGCTCGCCTTCCCCTGGGACATAGTGGCCTGGCAGGGTGCAGCTGTGTGGCCAGCAGGTCTTCAGAGAAGAGTGGAGTCATAGGCCATCACAGATGCTTTTCTGCAGACTCTTCTCCCCAGACCACCCTGCAGAGCGTCCTGTGTGCTTCAAAGAGATTGTTTTATTTATGGAAACATAGGGCTGTGGAACAAGGGGAAAAACATAAAGGCTAGTTTCATTTAGCATCTATTCAAGAAAAGCACATGTGTTTAAAAGGAAGGGAATGGAAGCCTGGTCTTCCTACTGCAACAAGCAGCATACTTCCTGGAGATTAATGGGAATGTCTTTGTCATCCCAGCGAACCCCCACCTTGTCTAAAGATGAGCCCCAACCTTGCCCAAAGAAGACACATGAATCATGGTGAACAGGAGGGCTTAGCGGAGGACTGCCCAGCCTGTGGGCTGAGGGTGCCTACATGGAACAAGCAGAAAGGGGCCCAGATCTAGGTGGGGATGGGGACTCACAGGCCGGGCCGCTCGTGGGGATGAGGACTCAAGGGAAGGCCCCTCACCATTCCGCCTCACCCTGTTCTTACTGTTCTTTGATATTATTTGATTCTTCAGCAATTTATCAAAGCCTCTTCTGGCCCTCTTATTTCTCCCCTTTTTAAAAAATAAGTATTGTGAGGGGCTTTGTGGCCTCACAGAGGTGCTGCCGTGCTGAGGCCCTGCAGCAGTCACACCTTCCCCAGCTCTCTCGTCTGCCTGCTCCCCCCAGCCCCCACCTCCCCACCCCAGCTGCCTGCTCTGGCCACCGTGACATCGCTGTGGGATCCCTTAAGTGGACTTCTTCCAGCTCCTTCATCATTCTTGGGGGATTTCTAGGCTCGGGCCTAACCCTCAGGGCCTCAGGAAGCGAAGGCTGTGTCCAGTGGGGGCAGGAGGCAGCCGCAACTCAGTGTGGGGGGCAGAGAAGGAGGAGCTGACCCCCACCCTTCTCCTCTCAGCTTTGTGTCTCCTTTGCCTTCAGAGACTCTTCAGAGCCCGGAGCGGAGCTGCCTCCCTCAGCCTGCGGGACGGAGGCTCAGGAAAGGTTCTGGAATGGAGGCTGCCCTTCAGGTGTGACGGGGACCTTCTGGTCATAAGGAGCTCCCTCTGTTTTCCATTGGGAGGAGGTGGGGATTGTGAACGACATTTTCCTAGGAGGGCTAGCTTTCTAAGGAAGGTAGAAGTTATAGAGAGGGCAGAGATGTGAAAGGCAAGCCGGACTTTGCCAGGAAGGAAGCAGAAAGAGGTGAGACATCGAGTGCCGATGTAAACACCCTCTCTTACAAGACATTAAGGGTGAATAGTCTAGAAGGGTGATGAGAAAGCCCACATTTTTACTTGGTCCCATCTGTGCTTTCTAGAGGAGGTGATAATGGTACCCAGCAGTGAGCATCTCTCCAGGAGCCGTGTTTCTGTACGCCCCACCGCACCCTCACCGTGGCTGCCCTGCCTCTTCTTCTCTCCGAGGCCCTTGCACTTGAATATGGACCGTCTGCCTGCCATGTGGACAGGGACCTTCATCTTTGCCTCCTGCTCACAGGAGGGTGAGAGGTGCTGCCCCTGCCCACTCCGCTCCACCCCGTCAGCCCTCAGGGCACGTCTAACCAGTTAACGTGAGGGTGTTCACATACTTTCCAGAAGGAGGCTTTTCCTGGGCTAAGTGGGCCTGGAGGGGGTCAGGATCCCAGGAGTGGAGCAGCTTTGGCTTCCTTAGTAGCAAGCATGTGAGGAGTGAGTGATAGCGCATCACCAGCTAAGGAATGAGGCTGGAGCCGGAGATGGGGTTCAGCAGAGAATCAGAATCACAGGTGGCCCTGCGGGAACCAGCAGGTGGATGATAAGCACAGAGGCAGAGAGGGCAGTGAGACCGATCTAGGCCTCAGCATATTGCAGTGGTGTGAAGAAACCCGAGCGTCCCGATACCCCTGCCATGAAAGTGATTGTGGCTTGGACAACACTGACAGCCACATTGAGATTGTGCGATCCCCCCCGTGCCCACCTTTGCCTCTCATCTCCTTTTCCAGAAGGTCTAGACAGCTCCTTGGGTGCACAGAGCTGACCCTGTAGTCAAAGCTATTACCAGCATAGCTGTTGCCATGTCCTCTGCCACAGCCTTCCCAGTTTGTCCCTCCAATGACCACCAGGGCCTTTTGGGACCCTGGAGTTGAGTGTGAGTTCTTCAGTTCATACCGGCATGCACTGGGGGGTTCTGATACGCTTCCCTGGGCCAGGCCAGATGTCATCTGAGATCCAGTGTGTGTGACATTCGAAAGTATACATCAGTGTAGGTCCGCACACAGCCCTACCACCCCCCCCATCACTGCTGTCCTCCTGGGCTGGCCCCTGATAATCACTTCATCGTTTTACCTCCCCTCTGTTCTTCCAGGAAACCAGGGCAGCGTTTGCCTCCTCTCTTTGCTCAGGAGTGTTAATCCCAGTCTCTCAGGTGTCTGAGGATCAAGACCAAATTTCCTTAGCTGTTCTGGGAGGCTTATGGGTTCCTCCCACAGAAGAATTCTGGTAGCCTGTCCCATTTCTCAGAGTTGTCAAAATAAGCATAGGGATTAGTACCCTGCAAGGACATGTCATTTAAAAAGTAAGGAGCGAAATAATTATTTATGGGTGACTTGCAGAGACCAGGCCAAACTTGTGCTTTTAAGCAAAAACAGGGACTATTTCAATGAAGTCTCATTAGGCCCTGAGCTATTTTTGAGGTTGAGTGCTGGGAATCCTTTTAAGCAACACAAAGCAGAGTCCCTTTGGGCACCCTGGACCACACCCAGAGTTACAAAGTGGGTTGCAGAGACATTCCGAAGGAAGGCTGGGAAAAACCGGACAGGAAGTGTTCCCAGAACACTCTACTCCCAAAGTCCCTGTTGGCCAATGATTAGGGCATAACTGTAAACAAAGCAAAAGAGCATCAAAGACTAGCAAACTACATGCATGTGCAGAAGCCACTCAACAAATAGGAAAAGCCCTCCTGGCTTTTGTCAATTCACAGCAACTCTCATGCCAGGGAATTCTGACTTGAACCAAGCAGACATATATGCTCTGTTACCCAGGGCCACGTCTAAACCCCACCTCTGGCCCCGACATGCCCCTCACTACTGTGCTGCATCTCTCAGACAGATTTCCCTGGGGTTGGAAAGAAGAGAGGTGGCAGGGCTGGATGAGGAAGGGGCTGAGGAGGCCAAGGCAGCCGGTTACTGGATCTCCTCTCATGTCCCCTAGGGCAGGTTCCTGGTGTCATGGTCTTGACACAACCTTGCCAATTTCCCAGTTAGGCCTACTCGGCACAGCCTGGTCCCTGAGCGCCAGGCAAACCCAGTGTTTGGGATTCAGCCGTCCTGGAGCCAAAACAGCTCTACCGCTCAGCAGACGATACTTCACTGAACCTGTGTCTCATCTGTAAATTAGGAATGATAAATCCATGAAAGGCTTTATTTTGAAATGATAAGGGTATGTAGATGAATATATGTTATTTATATGTGCCTGGCCCATAGGAGATAGACATACTATTATTACCACATCTCGTACTTCTGCAAATGTGGTAAAGTAGTAACTGGTTACTGAGCGCTTGCCAGATGCTGGGTGTTGGGTGAAATGCTGCGAACACACACATTTTATGGCCACTACCTCTACCATAAAACCTTGTTTTAAAACCATGATTATTTATACAGTGAAATGCTGCTATATATCAATTTAGTTAAATGAGAATCTCAGCTAGATAAGGGAGGTTTGAATAGACTGACGTTTCTGTTTGTATTTGCTTGCCTGAAATCCACTCATTATATTTCAAAGCAATCTGACTTGAGCCAAGAAACAATATTGTACTTCAGCAGGGGTTAATCTTGACTATTTCTAAATTTCTACATGGATACTAAGAATTGGGACAGTTGGCTCCATAGGCTACATTAAAAACCTGGGGGTAAGAAGGTTAAAAACAAAAAGCCAAAAAACAAACCAAAACAAAAATCACCCCTATTTTTATGTACTTAGTCAAGTAATTGAAACCCAAGTATTAGGTAGCAACTGTTTTATTTTACTATCTGATATCATCTTTCTTCACTCTGCTTCTACACCTATACAACTCTTTTATACCACTTACATTTATCCAAAATTTCTGGGCTCTTTAATTGTTTAATAACTTGCTGTTCTAGACCGTATCTGTACGGAGTCTAGAACCAGTCGCTTTTGAAGCATGATGTGCCAGTCCATTTTGCTGGGGGATGAGTGGCTTTGATGGGCTCACGCACAGAGTCCCAGTGCCGGCTGAGAAGTGAGCGCCCCGCTGAAGGAAAGCCCTCCTGGAAGCCAGTAACCAGCCTGGGGTGCTGCATCTGTGCAGGACGAGCACTGTGGCTCTGGTCCTGCTTTTCCGCAAGGGTCTGGCCAAGGCCGTCTGCCCCGTCCTTCCCTCCCAGACAAAAACATTTGGTTTTGTTTTAAAGTCATTCAATCTGGCTAGCAGGTTGAGGTGCTCAGGTTTTCTCAGGATACTCACAGAAGGTTTGATACATTTTTCTCTGACATCTAGTCACTGGATGAAGGCTACCACCTGTGGGGCGGGAAAAATGAGGGACATACTCATTGGTCCATTCCCGGGGTCAGACACTATTTATTGTAAGATGCTTCATGTGTCTTACCTCTTCTAATTTCCACTTTAAGCTGTAAATTACAGTCTGAACTTTACAGCTGAAGAAACAGGTCAAGGGACTTGCCCCAAACACGCAGTGACACAATAAGGATTCAAACACTGTCTTCCCACTATTCACTCTGCTATCCTAGATGGCTGGCATATTCAGAAAAACTGGTACATTGGTAATAAGAACATTTACTTAGTTGTTAAACCTCAGGATTTTGGTCCCAGCTTCCCCACTGTGTGACTCTGGAAAATCTAATGCCTCTAAGACTCATGTATAAAAAAGGGGTAATAACAGATATTAATAATAATATTATTATTATGTCTACCTCTAAGAGTCGTTGGGAGGATTCACCAAAAAAGTGCATGTAGAGCCTTAGCACCCAATTGCGGCTTAAAGCTTGTGCTACCTATTGCTCTTGCTCTGCCCACTGATGTTTGGCATCACTAGCTTTACTGTGAAGGATACCACAGCAGCTCTGTTAATTACACAGCAGTTCTCCACATCTTGCTAGAGTCCATTACCACAGGCAAGGATCAGAAAGAATGAAGTGGTGTTTAATTTAGGATGACAGACCTAAGGGTCCACAATACCTTCAGTACTGCCTGGAGGGAATTGAACTGCAGTAAACGCCCAAATCCTGCATCTAAGAGTCTTGAGCCGCGGGAGGGTTGCAGCTGACTTGAGGTCAGGGAGATGCAGGCAGGAGCCCTCCCTGCTCCTACTCGTGAGCAGAGGGGATGGAAGGATTCCTACTCCGGCCACCTCTGAGGGACTTGCGATATGACTTACTCTCAGCAGTGGTCCCTGTGGCCACCCCTGAGCCCATCCTTTGGAAGCAGTGTGTGTGTGCATGTGTGCCCTTGGGTGTGTGTGCGGGTAGATGTTTGAGAGCAGCTGGGCAGCCAGGAAACCGCTGTTAGGTGCTTCTAGCCCATCTCTTCCCCCTTTCACTTGTTCATTTTTCATTTATTCTTTCAATATACATGGATAAATATTGAATAAATATTCTTCAGTATTTCCTTTATTGAGCAGGCATTGATTGAAAATTTCCTACTTGCTAGGAACTTTGATAAGGTCTGTGATAAAAGCTTAAGACGCGCTCTCTGCCCCAAACGAACTCAGTGGTGAATAAATAAATCAAGAAACGTCACTCGAGGGGTCTGGTAGAGCTTTTCAGATAATTAGCCATCTATCTGTCCGGGGACTACAAGAAATTCAGTTAATAGTGAGGCATGGATTGTGCCACTAAACTGAACACACATAAATCCTTATAAAATAAAAATTTTGTTGAGGTAACAGAGGGCAACATAGCCCGGTTACTGTGTAATCAGTCTGTGTGCCTGAAATCCATCCCAATGTACGTACAGGATCAGAGCTGGGGTACAGGATGCAGGTATAGCCCAGGCGGGAGAACACAGGCCTCCTGCAGTCTGTGTCCCCTCAGAAGGGCAGCTGGTGGGGGGGCATTTTTGTCCAGTCTGGCTACGACATCCTTTTGTGCTGTTGGCACTGATTCTTCCAATAATAAGAGTGCAATTTGCTATAAAGTAGCTTCTAAAAGATTTTTTAATCACTCACCACTCTGTTAATCCATTGAGGAGGCCTCCTGTCCCGACTGTGGCCACTCTCATAGCAGAAAGCCAGCAGAAATCTTGGATGCCCTCTCACTATGCAACACGTATGGGATTTGAACAGATGGGCAAAATTCAGGCTTGTTCTTTATTTCCGTTGAAAACAGGGCTAAGTCTGATGAAAGGTGGAGAAGCATAATGACCCACTGAATAATTAGCTCTGACAATAGAGTGAATAAAATCTCCACTCCAGCCTCTTCGGTTCTAAAGGAGACTCCCAGCTGACGTCCTGAGTTCCAGACTCTGGGCAGAGTGGCACGCAGACTCTGGCAGTGGCCGGGTGCCGAGCGCAGTGCCTCCCACGTCCCTGCACTGTGTCCTTGGATATACACTGGTCTTCTCAGTAGCAGTTTTCTCATCTGGAGAACATCAGGATTACTTGAACCTGAACTTAACAGAACTCTTATTGATGAATTTTCTAATTGATCATAACGTAGGTGTTAGCCTTTATTTAGGCCAAATCCAAGATTGTTCAGATTCTTTAAAACATGGTTCTTTCTTTTTTTTCTCCTTGGTGCATGTTGAAAGAAATGCTGTCTCTTGATGAAGCGTATGAGCGCTGTACCTGAAGCTTTCCCCAGTCCTTCCATTACATAGTACATCAGTTTTGTTCATGAAAAATGGACCCTAAGCAGAAATTCCCAGCTGTGATTTTTCTTCTCCAACTTCCCATGTTTGACCTGAGGTGTACGGACTGGAAATGCTAGGTCCTTGACCTGCAAGAGGTATTTGCAATCTGTCTTTTGTGATCCCTTTAGCTGCTAAAAGATTCCATGTCTTCAGAGCCAGAGACTCAAGAAAGAAAACCAGCTGGGCCTCAGATGAGAAGTTGGTCAAGAGCAAAGAAACAGTGATGGTGGATTTTACTACTTTCGTTGTGCGTCTCCCTCTTCAGGGATTTTTATTAAGATTATTTAGGGATATTTATAATGAAATGCAGTTACAAATGTTAGGGAGATTGTGTGGCACCGGGGTGCTCTTTGGCTCACCCTCTCTCACAGCTGCAAGCACTGCCTCCTCCGTGTTATTAATTTAGAGGTAATTAGGTTTGCATGTGCAGCTGCGCAGCATATGTTTTCCTAAAACAGCCATGGCCATGGGCACCAGAACAATTAAGACTGGAAAAAATGCCAGCATTTTTTTCCTCCTCTGAAGAACTGATAATGTTTTTGTTTTAGTTCTTGGTTGTTTATGGTTTTACCATTAAAAAGAGTTCTGCGACCTTTTTTGAGCAATCTATCGGAGCTGTTGCTTTTCTTAAATATTATCATGTTTAGATATACCGTCTTGGTTTTTAAAAATGGTCCTAATTTTATTAGTGGAAAGAAAAGCTAAGGCCTGAAATGCTTCATGTTAGGAGACAATAATATGGAGTCAGACACAGCAGAACACATATACAGTGTATAGTCAGGCAGTCACATCAGGGAGAAGCTGATTAGATGTTGCCTGTTGGAGGTGGCTATTTCTTTTTCCAGTTGCAACTGAATCCTAAATGGTTCTTAGGTTATTCTAATAGAAAATTCCATTGCTTAAATGGGATTTCTGACTCAAACACCAAATCTGTCTTTACTTTTTGAGTAGCCTTGTAGAATTTAGCAGATTACAGATTTCTTTGAAGTAGATTTTAACTGAATCATGGTGTACGGATGATAGCTAAGCCACGAACAAGGCCTGCATCGGAGATGTCCTGAACTGCGGGATGCTCTTTTGGTGTCTAAGCTCCCTGTTTCTCCATTCAATGCAACCTGTTCATTCTCTCGTATTAAGAAAGAGTATCAATCCAAATACAATTCACTGGGAGATTTACCCAGTGACGTCAACCCCTGCAGGAAACCGTGCTTTTCAGTAAATATGCACTTTTCATTTTATTTTATATTATTTTCTATTTTCTGTTAGCTTTTCATGAGCTCTCAGAACATCACTGAGCCTGCCGACATGCTGAGAGATGACGTAGCTCAGGGCTGCGCGCGCTGCAGCCCTCAATCCGATCCTGCCGCCACCTGCCCACTCCTTTATTTGCTGTCTATGGCTGTTGGTTGCAATGGCACCAGCAATCGCCGTTGAATAGCTGCCACAGACAGGCCTAGGTTCGTGGCTGTGAAACTCATGCAGCCGTGGAGTCCTGGGCCTGGAAGGGTCCTGGGCTTGGTTTAATGCTTGGCTGTAGCCATCTTGAAGTTACTGATAATTCTGAACAAGGGACCCTGAACTTTCATTTTTCACCGGGCCCCGCAAATCATGTAGCTGGTCCAGGAAGCCAAGACTATATGGCCTGAAAAGCCTAAAATATTTACTGTCTGGGCCTTTGGAGAAAACGTTTGCTGATACCTGATTTAGCCGATCTTCTGTTTTCTTATAGATGTAAGTATTTAAATCATCTCACGTGTATAAGAATTACCTGGAGAGCATGATTAAAATGCAAACACTTGGGGCCGCACTCAAGAGCTTCCGGCGCAGCAGCGGCCTCCGTGTGGCCCAGGTCCTGGCGTGGCTGCTCCTTGGGCTGCCCTCGGGAATCCGCGGGGCCTCTCACTTGGGGCCGGGCTGTCTCATTAGATACAGCCTTACCTTACCGATTCACCTGTCAGCAGTCCCCACCTTTTCCAATCCACTTTTTATACTGTGGTTAGACTAATCTCCCCCAAACACTGTTTTTGTCATCTTACTGCCTTGCTTGAGATCTTTTACTAGGTCCCTGATCTCTGCAGAGGAGAGCCCTATCTCCTCTGGCGTTCAAAAACCTCCCACACTGGCTTCCACAAAGTTCCTTTCCAAATGTTCCTCATCCTAGTCCTGTACAGAGGCAGCAAGTGGCCTTCCTACACACATGCCTGTTCCCATACCTGAGGTTTACCACTCGCCAGCTGTGCCCCGCCTAGGAGCCTCCAAATCTGCACCTTGAAAATTCAGGTGGTAGTTTAGTAAGGTGCACAGAGAACAGCTCCCCTTGCAGGCCTGCCCCAGGTGCCTGAGCTAGTTCTTGTCCTGAGAAAACATCAAACAGCCCACACTGAGGGACATCCTACAGAGAGACCAGTGAGAACTCACTAAGGCGTTAGGGCCGTGGAGATGGGGAGACTGAGGATCAGTGTCAGGAGGAGACAAAGGGGGCGTGACAGTGAAATGCCACTTGGCATCCTGGACCAGAAAAAAGACATTAGTAGAAAAATTGGTGAAATTTGAATAAGATGTGCTTTTTAGTTAATCATACTGTATCAATGTTACTTTCCTGCCTTTGTCATTATACTATGGTTATAAGATGTTACCATTAGGGGAAGCAGGGGGAGGGATGTGAGGAAATTCTGTGTACCATTTTTGTGATTTTTATGTAAAGTCTAAAATTGGTTCAAAATAAAAAGTTAAAGAGTTGAAAAAATAATGTCTGCAATGTAGGATTGTAAGAAATGGTCCAATAGTAGCTAACATTCTGAAGGTATTTATTAGGTGCAGTCACAGGGAACTTGCTGTGCATTTAGTCATTATAACCACCGTATGTGGTGGGCAATACTCTGGCAGGTACAGTATCTGATGCTCAGACCTCCTTGGGTCCCAGCAAACTTTTTTCCATGTTTAGAGTCTCTGTAGAACCTGTTGAGGCTCCTATTGCCTTTCTGGACTCCTACTGTCTGCAGTACTCAGCACTAATTTTGTGCAAGTTGGTATTGTTAAATTTCTTTCTATGTCTTGTCATCCATCCCAGCTAGAAATGAACTTCTTGAAAACAAAGGATTTGGATAGCACAGAGTGCCTCACACTGAGTCTTGCATATCACACACTGCTTGCCCCAGTCATCTTGGCTATCCCACCTTATGTTTCACCAAGAATTTCCCAAGGACCTCATCATCCTCAGATCTTGAAGAGTGGCTTCTCTTGGCTGGGTCTGGGGCAGGGTCTCAGCCTTACTAAAGTTAGAGCCATTTGTCCCTAGCAGCTGACTTTGGGATGATTTCCTGGAAAAGCACATGTTGCAATCTGACTTCAAGAGTAGAATTCAGCCATAATATATTTAAGAAATTATTGCTAAAAAACGCATAACATAAAATTTACCATCTTAACCATTTTTATAAGTGTTCAGTTCAGTAGTATTAAGCATATTCACATTACTATGAAGTAGATCACAGTCATACATTTTTTAACCTCAAAAAATACTTCAGCTGTCCAGAACATATGGAACTCTTGCTGCTTAATAATAAGAGAGCAAATAATGAAATCATCCAAGTAAAAAATCGGCTAAAGATTTAAACTGACACTTCACCAGTGAAGATATACAGATGACAGGTAAGCACATGAAAAGATACTCAACATCATAGTTATTAGGGAAATGAAAATTAAAACCACAGTGAGGTAGCTGTTGGAATAGCTTCAAAATGAGCTGAAAATACCAGTGCTGACAAGAACATAGAGTTAATGGAAGTCTTGTACATTGCTGGTGGAAATGCAAAAAAGGACAACCATTTTGAAAAACTGGTTGAAAGTTTCTTATAAATTAACTTACACTTACCATATAACGCAGCATTCCTAATCCTAGATATTTACATAGAGAAATAATGACATACATCCACACAAAAACCTGTAAGTGAATGTTTACTAAAGAGCTTTATTCATAATTGCCCCTAACTGGAGACAACCCAAATGTCTATCCTCTGACAAGCAGATGAACAAATTGTCATACATCCATAGTATGGAAACTATTCAAAGAAAAGAATGGACTACCTATCCAAGCAACTACATGGACGAATCCCAAATGTGTTATGTAACTGACAGAAGCCAGAATCAAGAACTACCTTATATGATTCTTTTAATATGACACTTGGGGAAAGCAAAACAATAGGTACAGACCGGGGTCAGAGAGGATTGATTGTAAGTTTCATAATGAAATAGGTTATATCTTGATTGTCGTGGTGATTATGCAATATGCTATGATTGTTCAAATTCATAGAAATGTATACAGAAATAAAGTCAATTTTTATTGTATGTAAACTATAGTTCAGTTGACCTAGCTTTAAACATACTTTAGCTATTTAATACTTAAACTATTTGGCCACTTAATTAATGGCGTTGTTATCAGAAATAGCTGGATTAGGTAGGAGGACTGCATATGTAGGTTCATCTCATATGTTGAGCCTCATGTGCAGTTTGTCCTGGACAGTCTGAGTTAATGTTTGTTTTCCTGGTGACCCAGTTGGCTTCACATTTGCCCCAAACAATAGAAACTGATCTGGGTGATATATTATATAGTAATGGTTCTCATGGTACTTCAAACTCTTGAGATACCAGCCACTAAGCAGAATTTTCACGGGTATTAAGCCAGGGCTAACCTTTCTTCCAAGGAAAAGTTTAAGAGAGAGCACATTCTCAGTGTCCCTCTGGCTTAGTCTGACTGATAAAATATGTGGCACAGACTTCAGAGTCCAGTAGATTTAGCATTAAATACCAAGGCAGCTCCTAAGTAAGTGGGCTTGGTGTTTCATCTAAATAACCTCAGGAGTAAAATAGGTATTATGATTACCAGACTTTCAGAGGTGTTGTAAAAAAGTGACTTAGCAAATTGATTGGTCCAAATTCCGTGCTCATTAGCTGCTGTGGTCGCTGCTCATTCCCTGTGTGTAGGGAACTTTCCCACCTAGATAGGACGCTGTCCCAACCGGGGCAAACAGGTGACGCCGCGGAAGTGTGGCCAGGTTCTGATCATGGAGGCCATTGTGCTTTGGCATTCACTGCCTCTTTTCTTGCCCACAAAGAAGACTTGCTGAAAACTTGTTCCTCACTTAAAACAGGTCCTTCCCTGCAGAATTCCTGGTAGCTATTTCAAGAGTGTCCCCTCTTGCTGGTTCTCCATGTGCTGGTTGCCTGTTGTCTGGTGACTCCAAGATGGAGAGACACCTATCTGTGCAATTCTAGGAATGCAGCACGCCCCGCGTGTCCAACAGCAGGCAGCTTTGCCAGGGCCCTCACCCTGTCGCTCTGAATGTGGCCGGCTCCCCGGTCAGATGTTTGAGATACTGAGTCAGGATACTTGAAGAAAGTGTGAAATTCAAGTATGATTCACTTGAACCTATGGAGAAAGAGATTCTTGCTTAAAGTTTTATTGAGAACTCACAGTATGAGCCTCTGGGAACCTCAGGCAATTAAATAGTCAGATAAATATTTTCTTTGGACCAACAAATGAGTGCTGGGTTAAGGTCTAGATAGGGAATAAAAAGACACCTAAGATCCTCAACCTACTCTGAAGGGGTTTGCCCATGCTGGGAAGACAAAAATAAGAACACACAAATCAAGGGAATAATAATGTGGAGTAGGATCGTGTTACATGTCATGGGAAGCCCCAAAGTAATAATAACAATAAAAAAATAAAATAAAAGATGTGAGTTAAAAGACAGATGAATATATGTGAGAAGTGATCAGAGCAGGTATTTAAAAACTCCCATTATATGTCATCAGTGTTTTTCTACGTGCGACTTAAGAAATTCATTTCTGTCACAAACTGGAATTTCAGGAAACCCCTAGCCCTGTACCAAAGCTAAGCTAGAAGCAGTCGGTGTGGCTAGGATTTAAAATCTAATTCAGTTCATTGTTAGCAGATGCAAGATTGATCAGAGGAGTGGGAGATAGCTGGGATGAAGAAACTGAACACCATCCAAAACTTCAAAAGTTCTGTTAGTGAACATTTAATAGCAAGTTGCCCTGCAAACTTCTGACTTTTTAAAATAAATTATGAGAATTCTACTTTGCCATGAAAGAGAGGAGAAGCAGAGGTTGTTAAAAGGGAGCTTGAAAGGACAAATTAATCCTTTTCTTTGATAGTTTTTCCCAGATATAGTTGCTTTCTGTTAAAAAAAAAAACAAAAAAACAAAGAGCGAAGAACACTGTGCCCAAGGGTGTTGGTGCAGGAGGCTTTGATGCTAACACATCCAAGCCCCTCAACACCAGCCCTGGGTAAACACCATGAGGAAGGCTCAGGATTAGTGGCAAAGCCTTATTTTTACCAATTTGTGGTAATATTAGAGTAAAATTACATAGTGAAATGTCAATGAGTGAAGTCTTCCATGTCTATTTCTTTATATTTCGCTATAATTTAAAAATGCATGCATATGCTGGTGAGAATGTAAAATGGTGCAGCCTCTCTGGAAAACAGTGTGGTGGTTCCTTAAAAAAATTAAACATAGAATTATCACATGATCCAGAAATTCCACTTATGGGTGTATACACAAAAGAATCGAAAGCAGGGACTCAGAGACATATTTGCACACCATGTTCATAGCAGCATGATTCACAAGAGCCAAGAGGTAGAAACAAGCCAAATGTCCATCGATGGATGAAGGGATAAGCAAAATGTGGTCTATACGCCCAGTGGAATATTAGTGCCTTAAGATGGAAGGAAACTCTGACACATGGGACTACATGGATGGGCCTTGAGGACATTATGCTGAGTGAGATGAGCCCGTCACAGAAAGACACGTACTACATGACTCCACCTATATGAGGTACCTAGAGTAGTCAAGTTCAAAGGGACAGAAAGTAGAGTGGGCGAAATAGGGAGTTAATGTTTAATGGGTACAAAGTGTCCGTTTGGGAAGCTGGACAAGTTTTGGAGACGGCTGGTGCTGATGGTTGCCCAACAGTTATACTTAATGCCACTGAGCTGTGCAATTAGAAATGGTTAAAATGGTAAAATCATGTTATATATATCTTATCACAATAAAAAAGCCAGACATTTCACATAAAAAATACATGCATATGCAATCATTTTTTCCTTGGATAAATAGCTCCTTTCCCTATAAAGCATAGCTGAGAATAAAGTGTTTCTTCCAGTTCAGCCAAGCTTTCCTGTGGGAATCCTAGCTAATTAGATTTGAGTGTCAGGCCAGGCAGTGGTTACTATGATGGGGGATAAAGGAGCCTTAGGAATTTTAGCTTTGCAAACCCAGACCTAGCAGTGATAAGGTATAACAGGCACCACTTTTATCGCTATTTATTTATGGGTTCACTTGCTCATTGAGGGCATTCCCAGTGTGTGGGAAACAATGGGCAAGGGCATGCAGGCAGGAAAAAATATGTGGGTGTAGTGTGTGAGAAAGTCGAGAGGTAGTAAAGAAACCATTCTGATAAAAACAAGCTAGGGTTGAGACAAAACGGCAGGTTGCGTGAGGGTAGACCATGGAGGGAGCTCAGGTCTGGTATATAGAACAGGCGCCCATGGCAGATTCTTATTCTGGTTTTATGTGTTCATGCATATACCAATGGTAAGCTTGTACTCTTCAGAGAAGGAGGGAAGACATGCCCTACAGACTTCAGAATTCTTCATTCCTTTTACAAGGACTCTGTTGTGTGCAAAGGTTCTTGTGCAAAACTTCAGGCATGAAGAAACAAAGCCATTGCAGAGAAGACAACATATTCACGCAGCACACAGTGACTACACCCCTGTGATCTCAGCAAGTGGCAAAACCCGATAACTGGCTTCTTGAAACCCATTCCTGTGACAAACTGTGCCATTTCCAGTTACCTGACTTGCCTTCCTTGAAGGCTGATGGGAGGGTCACGACGTACTGACCTGTGGCATAAATATAAAACTTTTCCCTCACTTTTTTTCCTCTGACATCATCTACTAGCTGAAGAACATGGAGACTTTTTGTTTGATTTGGAGATGGCAGCTTATTTACCAATGGCTGAAGGGCGATTAAAAAATAATGTAACTTCAAAGAGTGTGTGGAGAGAGGCCTAGATAAAGATTGCCTGGATCTCTTCTGGATATTAGGAGAAGTTGACTTAGGCTAGATTTGAACAAGTCCTACTGGATAGGTCATTGAAAGTTAACAATACGCTTAAGTGTCCCTGGTGTTGTAAAAACATTGTCTACAGTGGTAGTCCTGTGCGCTGTTCAAGAGGCTGGCAGTTGTCAGGACCTTGTAATAAAATTACAAATCCCAGTATTGAAAACTGCTTGCTCCCACTTCAGAAGTGTTTGTGAAGCATTTTTCAAATGCTGCAGTTAATAAATGTTGAGTAAACCATTCTAGCATAATCAACAAACATTACTAACAAAGAAAGTATTAAAATGTCTGTGTCTATATAGATAGGTCATATGTTAGAGAATATTGCTAGTAATTTTCAGAAGTTACTGAAAGCCAGGCTCAATTAGATTCCTTTGGCTAATGAAAAGCTAACATGAATTATGACACTGTAGAAACAACCAAACTATAGTTTCCATTTCCAGCAAAGTCACACAAAAAAAGCAGAGAGTAGAAGGTGCTCCGCACTCGTCATTTGTCGTGAAGCCCCGCTCTCCATTCAGCACAGCTAGGGGTGCTTTGCCAGGAGTAAAGACAGGAAGGGAAACAATCCACGTTGGTCTTCAGACCCTTGAGCTGGTACCGGTCGGCACTCTCCGGGGTGGGTGCTCCTGCCCACGTGTGGCTGGTGGGCACTGGACGTGTGGTGCGGCTGCACTGAGATGGGCTCTGGATGCAAAGTAGACACTGGGTCCTACGTTTTTCACTACAAAAATATTTGGTACAAAAGATGTATCTCATTGAAGATCTTTTTTATATTGCTTTCAATAGGAATGATAATATTTTGGTTATATTGGGTTAAAGTCAAATCAATTATTAAAATTAATTTCACCTGTGCTGTTACCTTCACTATGTCTACTAGGAAATTTAAATTAAGTAAGTGCCTTGCACTGTATTTCTATTGGATAACACTCATGTACATGGTACCACATTGGCTTTAAGCACTACAAATTTTTCACTGATGCGTTCCATTCTGCTAGCATTTCAACATAAGCTAAAACTCAGTTAAGGAATCAGGCTTTTTAACCCCTAAATTATTACCTTAGAAAGTGAATGGTTTTATCTTATAGAGGTTTTTAAAACTACCCAAAGTGGTTATCCTTTACACAATTTTTTGTACATCTGTTTAATGATTTTTTTCAGCATGCTGTCATAATGATAACTTTCTGTTTTTTGGAAGAATTAGATCAGATGATTAAATCCCCTTCTGAGCATTTAGAAGGGGGCAGCCAAAGAACGCTGATATGAATACAGGGAATAAACAGTAATTAAACTATAAATGTTGATTTTCTTTCGAAGCCCACTGGTGTGTTTGGTGTGAATAAAGAGCATGTTGCCGGTTATCATTCAGCTGCCAGTTACAGTGTGCGTGAGCATTGCTGAAAGGCTGTGTTAAATTGGGGGGTTTCCCAGGGCTGCAGAACTGGAACTTCCTTTGTGTATATTAAAGCCTGGATAATTTTTCCTCAAACAGTACACACTGATTTTAGATAAAAGCTGAGAGGTCTTTTTTGAAGTAGTAGAGCTCACCTACTTCACTATAACCTGAGAGGAGCTTTTAAAACCTGGAAATGTGGCTTCTCACAGAAAACTGAGAAGGGCTTATTTTACCATGTGTTTTTTAGAAACTTTAAAATAGTAGTTCTCAGCCTCAGCTATTTATTAGACTCACCCTGGGGAATTTTTAAAACCCCCAGGCTTCAGGCTACATACTATACCCCAGATCAATTGCATCAGATGCTCTGGGGTAGGGCGTTGGGAGCAGGAATCGTTGACAGTCCCCGGATGATCCCACTGTGCTGCCCAGGTCACGGCTCTGCAGTAACAGTCTAAGGCCCGCCCATGTTCAGCAGCTTCTTCCAGAAGGACTCAAGCTTGGAGTCTGGCCTGCGGTATGTGAATGAGTTAAGTCTCTAAATGGCTATTTTCCCTCCAATTGAAAATTAGAAGGGCTGTACATTGGCTCACCCTGAAGCACACAGCAATGTATACTTTTCTCATGCTCTAATGCAAACATGGAAGAAGCTTTAACAACTGTAAAACTGTCACACGCCCAATCATTAACTGGGCTGGACGATGTGGGCTGCCTGAGATCATGTGCGGCAGGCACTCACATACACATACAAAGTCAAGGTGGTACCCCTGTAAATACATTTTCACAAGTGATTTATCACAATGTTAATAGTTTGGGCAGGATTCTAAAGTGGACATTTTCAGCATGGGAGTATCACAGGGATTTTTCTGAATTATTTTGGATGGGTGGGGTATTACCATCTCTGCAAATGTAATTGTTATGACAAAAATCAAATTTTTCCACTGTGAAATTATTCGGTCCTTGTGAATCTGGTCCTATTACGTAAGGCCTTCCAAAGGAGTTCACATGGTGAAGGTATCTTGTAAACTATAAAAGACTCAGCAAAATAAGCTAATGCATTAGTTTGGAGTTTTCGTATTTAAAACCAGTACCGAATGAGACAATCCCTGCTACTGTAGCCAAGAAAAGTGGTTTATCTGTGGTTGCTCTATTGGAGGGGGTGGACTTCTTTTAGTAATCTCAAAATGGATGGTGGGCACAGTGTAAAAATCCCTGAATCAGTGGCAATTTGTAGTTGGCTGCTTTATTATCAACAGCTTTGACCGTTTGTTTGTTCCTTCATTCAACAAACATTCACTGATGGTCGGTGAGGAGTCAGGTTACGGTCTAGGTGCTGGGACACAGCAGTGCATGAGGCAGAGCAACAGCAAAGCCCACCCTGCCCTCGTGGGGTTTGCATTCTAGTTTGCAGAGATCAGTGATACACAAGCAAATTGTTTTAGAGAAAAATAAAGAGGAGAAGAGAGTAGAAAGAACCAGTCATAATTTTTCACATGAAGTAAGTGAGGGAGTGAGCTACATAGACATCAGAGGACGAGTATTCCAGGCAGCAGGGCAAGGGCGCAAAGGGCTTGAGGTCGGGTATCCCTGGGCTTGCCGCAGAAAATGCAGGAAGTACGAATTTCTGATAAACGACACATAACTTTAAAACTTAAGTACGTGCCATGCACTATTTGGGGCACATTTATACAAAAAAAAATTACAGACTGTCCTCTATTTGTATTTCCTCAATCTGGGGACTCCAGGTATACCTAGCATATGCGGAGGAGTGAAAGGAGACCAGTTGGCGGGGGTGGGGCTGTGGAGCGAGGAAAGGGCAAAATAGATGGATAAGGGGGCACGGGGCCTAGAGTGTGCCAGGCCTTTTAGGCCACTGTGAGAACTTCAGCTTTCACTCCAGCCGGGCCTGGACATCACTGGATGGTCTGAGCAAAGAGGTGCTCTGACCTTTCCTAAAGTTGAAAAGAACCAGCCAGCCTGCTGTGTCACATGTTGGAGGACAAGGAAGACGTGTGGAGACCAGTTAGGAAGCTGTTGCAAAAATCCAGCTGAGATGATGGAGGTGGCGAAAGTGTTTTCTTTTTGTTTTCTTTTGAGAGTCTTGGTATATTCTGATGTTTGCTAATGGACTGGACATGGGGTGCAGGCAAAAGAGAGGGGCCTGAGGAAGGATGGCGTTGCCACTAAATGAAAGGGGCACACTGCCGGTGGAGCGGGCTTGTTTGGAGCAGGGGAGGGGAAGACCCATGAGTCCAGTTCTGATGTGTTCGGTCAGGACTGTCCAGTAGATATCCAAGTGGCAATGTCTCATCAGCAGTTAGAGTCAGTAATAAACTCTGGAACTGAACTCTTTCACCTGCGGTTGAGGAATGGACGCCAAGGCTGTCTAGTGATATTCACAGTCCTGCTTCGGGGGACTTTGTTGAAGATTGCGACTCTTTCAGGGACCTGATAACCAGGGGCAGCTGCCAGCATGTGGCAGTTCCTTGAATCTCATGGAGACACAGATGGAAGTGCTGAGCTGGACGTCAGTGTCCAGGCTTCTGGCTGCCAAGCCCTCATTGAGCTACTGAGGGCCCTCGCCCCAGCCCTCTGTGGTGTGGCCACATGAGTCCATTCTGGCCACCTCCCCTCAGAACAGAGTAGCTGTGAAAAAACATGGGAGTTACTCTCCCTGCAGGTTACCCAGAAGAAACAAAGAAATCTCTATGGAGGGGTGAAACGACCCTCTATTACTATGTTCTTTGTTGATCACAACGGTCTTTTGCTGTACCGGGGACCCCGCAGCTCAGCCTGCTGTCTCCAGGAGCCCTCTGTTCTCCAGGGTCTCAAGGAGACTCCTGATGCTTCCTTTCAGAGTCCAGCAGTGATGTTACCATTTCATATCTCCTACCCAGTGACAGCTGGCTCCTCCTCAAGGCACTTTGCATTTTCCCAATTTTCTCCTTGAATCTTTTCCCCTCCGGCTTCTGTGTCTTCTCCCCACTTCTCTGTAGATGCTGTGAGAACTTGGCAATTTTTGTGACTTATCCCCCCGTCCCCTCTCCACCATCTCTTATGTCTTGTTATATGCTGAGATTTGGTTTGTATTTTTGTTCTATCCGACTAATCAATAAGGCTCAGTGAGGAGTTTTTTTGTTTTTTTTGACTTTTATTATATTATCCATGGGTTTTCCCAGTTTCACCCAGAAATCAGTTATACATCCCTAATAATGAAACTGATTTGGGCAAATTTTGGTGGTTTTCCTCATGCCAAGTCCATGAAAAGACTGTCAGCTGGGATAAGAGACGTAACAATTGCCAATAATATTTTGTTTCAAGATTATCGAGCTCGAAAGTTTCCCACTGGCTTTATTTCGGGAAGAAGTTATTTGATCCAGAGATCTGGATGCAGGAGATATACATGGTTCAAGTCACTCGGTTTACATTGTTTGAAGGCTGTAGGTTAACTGAACTCAGACTCCAGGGCCACGGGGT
This sequence comes from Smutsia gigantea, assembly GCA_032199065.1. Lineage (NCBI taxonomy): Eukaryota > Metazoa > Chordata > Mammalia > Pholidota > Manidae > Smutsia > Smutsia gigantea. The sequence continues at coordinate 119,671 of JAVSCE010008840.1, read as the reverse complement.
GCACAGCTCTCCCTGTCGGGTGCTCTCCTTCGGCCAGTCAGCTGGATTTAAATTCAAAAACCTTTTTTCTTTGACGCCAGTTACTGTTACAAATAAGCCCCCTTATTAAGCCCCCTTTGGATGGGTCCTAAATAGACCTTCCTTATAGCAAAATACGCCCTGAAGCCAGAATTACGCAGTTTTTACTGGGTTGCTAGGCCTTGCAGAGGCCATCCTACACTTGGCACCTAGAATTTTCAAATTGGCTGATAGAAAAAATACAATGGGGATTTCATTTATTTATTTATTTATTTTTGTACGCTGCATGTCCTGGGCTCTTGTTCTGGATGCCAGTCTTTTACACAGAAGATGCATTCAGTTCTCACATCTCATTTCGGGATGGTCGTGGATCTCAGAGAATCAAGCAACTTGCCCAAGTTAGATTTAGGTAAGTGTGGGAAACCAGGGTTTGAACCAGATCTCCTTCATTATAAAACATGTGTTCTTAAGGACAAAACTTCCTGGTACAAGATGGGGTTTAAACTAAATCAGCAGAGGAGAATCAGAACTATTTCTTTCCCCTCTCCCAAAGATTTTAGTTTCTCTGGAGAATTTCTGACTGCTGGGACACTCATTTGGCACCTAAAATTCCGTTTGTCTTTGAAATTGTCTTTCTTTATTCTCAAAGTCAAAACTGTGACTAGCCAAAAGGAACCCTGAATCTGTCATCTGCTAATGAGAAATACATGTAGTTTTGTACATGATGGGGTAGTCTATCAAACCAGCCGCACCGTGCATCAGCCCCCGGCTGAAGAGCTCCGAAGTGCCAGGTACAGAGGACACGTGCTCATTAAAGGCAAAATGCCTGATTCTTCCATCATTGCTACAGTGATTGGTATAATCTAAATGCGTATGACAGAGGCTCAGTATATTGTTGGTGGATTAGGTCAGGTTAAAAACGGCGGCAGAAGATGAGAGTGATTTGTCTTATCCTGACTATGGTTCCCGGCAGAAGGTCAGAAAATGAATTCCAAATGAGAAGCTGAACTCAATTGGTCCCTTCCAACGTGTGCTTGATGAGGTGTTTCTGATGGGGCTTTTATTGGTCACGCTTGAAAGATTATCTTTCCAGAAGGTCAAATTTCCCATTATCCCGGAATAGGGAAATCAGGCTGGAGACGGCCCTTGTTGCTCGGTTTTTTCCTTTCTCATTTCCTACACACAAGAAGGAAATATGGAAAATGTACAGGTGACAGGTGGAGTACCCTCCTGGAAATAAAACCTTACCATGTTTCTCCTTTCCTGTCTGCTGTGGCTGTGCGCCTGAGTGGAAGCAAAGGCAACCACAGCCAATGGGGCAACAAATGTGACTGGCGTTTTTCTTCTCCTGCCCCAGCCCCCCAGGGCGCATAGTGTGATGAAGAGTTCAGGTTCTAGAGTTGAACAGCTCTGGGTTTAATTCTGGTTCCTTCACTTATTGACTTGATTTTGGGGCAAGTGCCACAATTTCTCCAACTCATAGTTCCCCACCTATAAAGTAGGAATGAAAATAGTACATATATAATGTGGTTACTATGCAGATGACCATGTCTTTAAACTGTTCACCGAGTACCCGGCTTATGATAAGGGTTGAATACATGGTAGCTGTTATAAAAAATCATTATTATAACCACAGAAAAGATACTAGATCTTTAGTTAAAAATACTGGCAGATGTGGGAATGGAAGTTCATGAGGGGAGCGGGAAGATAATACTGGGACTCCCCACTACCAATTGTACATCAACCCTTTAACAGTGTGCAAAGGATTGTGCCATCTTTTGTGCTGAGAGAGAAGACTGAATAATTTCCATTTCCATCAGTAAATGCTGAGGGCAAAAAAAGGGTGCAGGCCAATAAATCCTGCCTGTCTACCCGGAAATAACTACTCTCTTTTCTCTAATAGAGTAGCGTAATGTTGGAGTGGGTAAGAAGGGAGAACATGAATGTACCAGAGTGGGAAGTAGGGCTGAAAGGGAGAGGACAGGTTCTAAGGCAGCCCCAGTCTGTGCTCTTGAGCTACGAGTAGAACATCTCTGATGTCCGATCCTCTACCCACTTGAGTCACCTGGCACACGTCAGTGCTCTGAATTCAGCTGTGTGGCCTCTGAGGGCCTAATTCCCACAGCCAAGTCCTTCCTGAGGCCCAAGGCCTGGGTGGTGTTTTTGGAAGGCTGGTATATTCCTCTATAGTAAAAATAGAGGAAATTGCCGTACCATTTGTAGACCCAGATGAGGAGAGAGATTGAATTAGGAAGCTCACCTTGGAGTGGAGGGAAATGCCTCTGAACTCTGCATCTCAGCAGGAAGCCCCTGGGCCATCGCTGGGGGAGCAGAGAGGTTGAGAGTAATCTCCAGATGCACTTTATTCAGAAACTAGGCAGTCAAACATTTTCCTGCTTGTCCTCTCTAGGTGTTGGCTTTCTGCTCTGTACATATTTTTGGATGAGCTGTATTTAGCTTCCAGATTAGCATTTTGCAGACATTCTGATTTGTTTAGAACTGAAATCATGACCTGAAGTATTGGACTATGGTTGTAGATAATTCTTCAGACTGTGTCAGGATTCCTCTGCCAGTTACTGTAAGCTCTCTGGGCTCTCATCTTAAATATAAATGACTCTGCCACATTCATTCTGACTTTCATACTCACATGAGTTTGATCTACTTCCTCTCAGCAAGCCAAACAAATTCTCCAAATACCAAACATAGATGAAGGTTCCAAGGGGCATGGGGTCATTGTTCCTCTATGCTGCTCGCGCCACCTCCAGCCCAGCTCATGGTGGAAAGAGTTCAGATAACTGCTTAAGACAACAGGCCAGTGGGCACTGCCAAATGTATGCTGCCAGTTCAGCTGCTATGTTTTCTGTATCATAAAATCAATGCTTATCCTGTGTTCTCAACCCCTGAAATGTGGTCTCCTGACCTGGTCATCTTGCACTTTTCTGCCAGCGGTCTGCATCACTTCTTGTGTCCTGTTTGACTGCCCTGTCTCCAGCTCTGTTGAGACTGTCTGTGGGTGGTTTCCCTGTATTGGGATGACAAGGGCAAAGGTCAGAAGCTTCCATGATTCATTTCCTCTCTGCTGCACGCAGTGCATGGTTTTCTGGGTGAGTCACTCAGATGCCAAACACAGGAGGGATTTTCTTCACACAGAGGCCCTTGAGACTCCGCTATGCCCTGAGTTGGAGGGACTGAGTTCTTACTACCTCCTTAAACTTACTGTATTTTTTCCGATGATTTCATAAGCTCATTTGCGTCCCTTTTTATGTCTGATTATTCTGATTTCTGAACCCTGCCTATCCCTTAGAGAACTTTCTGCTATCTTGTGGGGCCCCACTGGACTCTGACTCAGGAGTACCTGCCCTCTTAAAACTGCACCCCAACCGTCTCCATGGATGAGACCCGCCCCTGGTATGCCATCTGTCCTGGGTATGGACAGCAGTCTGTTCGAGGATTCTCAAAAATCCGCTCTCCTTGCTTTCCCCCAGAGAACAGTCTGTGGGGGGGGGGGGAACATGGGTGTCGATAGAGGAAGATTAAATGACCTGAGCTAAGCTCTGCAGTAGAGTGGGTTTTTTCCTCAGTTATGGGAGGAATATTATATTCTTTCTTTTTAAAACTCACGAAATAGAACAAATAAGCAGAAAACATAAATGTATAGTATGATGAATAGTTACAAAGTGAACACCCATCAATCAAGAAAGGGAACATCATCGGCCTGCAAGTCCCTCCTTTGTTTACCTTGTAACCGTCCTTTTTAAGGGATCCACTGCGGCGACTTCTGTGGTAATTACTTCCTTGCTTTTCTTACCACCCATGTATGCAAGGTTATTATTTTCTTAGCATAGCACTTCTGTCTTCCGCTGGTGGCACTATGTCATTACTCTGTATGAACTGATGACCGCGGGATGACTGTGGGTTTGAGCTGTGTATATGCACTGCTCTCTCCCTCACCCCCAAAGCCCACGGAACCGCTCCTCTGCGCATCCTGCACCGGGAACTGGCAGTGCTCGTGCTGTGACGCATGTTTAAAGTATTGGCGGTGAGGAGGGGGGACAAGCGTGCAGCTGCCAGTGGCTTTTCTCCTGCACTCTGGGTTTCTGGGACTGCAAGTAGAGTTAAATGATTTTGTGATGGGAATGTGAACCCTCCTCCCCTCCCCGTGCCATCCCTCCCTCTAATTTCTCTGGGAAGCAGCCCAGCAAGGTCTAAAATCTGCAGAACTTGGGCATGAAAAGGACCCACTTACTGGTCCTGGACGATCCCGCCTTCGGCTTCCTACTGTGAGAACATGTGCCATTTTGAATTCTGCATCACTCTCTCTCTCTATTGCCACGCTTCACAAGGATTCTTTGACCTTCTTTGGTCTGTCATATTCTCTGCCAAGCTAGGAAAAAAAATAAATGGGATTGGGACTAAAAACTTGATTCTTAACCACTTTGACTTTCTTGTCTTTCACCTCCTTGATTGACTCAGGCAGTTTTGTGAACAAGAGGAAGGAAAACCAACATGTATTGCACCCCTGATTTGTGCCACAAACTTTTGTCCATTATTTTCTTAAAAGCCAACACTATGGAAGAATCTTTTTTTTTTCCTTTTTACCCCCTTCACCTGCAGGCACCACGTCACAGAGGAGGCCAGATTTGCTCTGTTAGGAAGAACTGATTATCTATAGTAGGCAATATAAGCTTAATGTGCAAGACAGCAAGATGACACGGAATGGGGTTGCCTTGGGAACACCCTCTGTGCTCTAAGGCCACTCACTGTAGAGTGCCATTTGGTGACATGCCCATCTATCCTGGACCTTGTCCAAGATGTAGTCACGAAGCACCACCAGGACTTTGTCTCGCCTGTACAGCAAGTGTGGCTCTGGCAGCCGGGGATCCCCAGGAGAAGAGAGCAGGTTAAATGCTCATGTGAAATAAATGGCCAGTGGAGGAGCAGGTGCTGGGAAAGCAAACAAGGCAGGGACTGAATAATAGAGCATGTCTGGAGGAGGTATTAATGGGGCATGTTAAAGTTATTTTCAGAGATGCTTATGAATTGTCCAAATCCATGTCCTTAACCTTGGGAGGGAGCAGCATCTCAGTCATGCTAAGTGCGGGATCTGAACAAGTCTCAGATCCTGTCAGAGACGCCAGGATTGCGGGCCCTCAGCTTTCACTTACATGAGTCCCGGGGTTAAAGGGCGTTTCTGCAGAGAAGGAAGTTGCATCTCCCACTTCAGCACGTTCCCGGGACCTTCAGCCTGCGTGGGATGCGGAGTATAGTTTTTCACCCTCTCCGGGACCCAGGCGCTACCCTACAGCTCTTCTGAAGTGATCGGTACAGTCGTCATCCTTTCACAAAATGCCTTTTCTCTCTTTAGTGATATGTGTGTTGAATGGTTTGTTCATTCTTGATTCATTCATCCACAAACACTTTCTGAGCTCACACTAAGTGATGGGCACTGTCTTAGACGCCACTGGTGCACAATACACATAACAGCACAATATGTCATTTTTATAAGTTTTCATTTTTTCAATGAACCTGTAAAACACAATTATGTAATTACAAGTGCCATGAAAAAAGCTGCTTATCTTTGTCATCCATATGTGGTTAAAAAAAGCAATGCCATGCATAACACTCAGATGCAGAGAAATAATGAGAATTTTACTGGAAAACTAGAGCATGAGCCTGACAAGAAAATAGCCACATGCATCATTTTCCTCGCTTCTTTCATTGCTGTTTTGACTCTAGTGGCAAATTCTTGCATTGTATTTTTGTGAATGAGTCCCCCTCCAAGTCACTGTAGGAACATTAGTGATTTGTTTCAGACTCTGTGGGAGTTAGCAAATCTTTCTGTAAGTCTGAGATAGTTTAGTATGACAGTGTTAGAACTGGAAAACTCTCCAGTGTTTACCCAGGAGGAACCAAATTCCATTTGGGGAAGTGATTTGCCCAACATCAGTGGCTGGTGAGGAGCAGCTGGTCCTGTTCTTCTGACTTGACACTGAAATTCCCCCTTGATCTGTCTTCCTGACATCTGCTTGACAACTGAGCACACCCCACTGTGCCCCTGGCTCCTCTCTGTAGCTGACACATGTAGTTCAGTAATGGCTATAGTGACAATACCATTAATATACACTGAGAGTCTGCTGTATTCTAAGCAATGAGCTGAGGGGTTTATATGCTTGACATTATTAATCCTCACAACTTTTATGAGCATTATTATCATTTTCATTTTAGAGATGAGGAAACAGAATTAGGCCAAGTCAATGGTTCTCTTAACAGCTTAAAAAAAATTAGCTTATTAAACAACAAAATAAATAATGATAGCATTGGATCAAAACTCAGAATAAAATAAATATCCATGAATCCATGTTTCTATCAATAAACAATTGAATAAGTAAATAAAGGGAGGAGAAGGAACAATTAATTAGTGTAGAAGGGATGAGGATAAGAATAGAAAATCACCATTAAAATGCCTCAGAAATCATTATTGCAGGTATCTGTGCATGCAAGTTTGAGGACAAACATGATACTTGCAGTCTTAAAGTAGCTTCTTCAAGATATTTATAGATTAAATGAGGAAAAATAGTAACCTTGCTATTAATACTATTAATAGTAACCCCGCAGACACCAGCTCAAATTAAGTGATCAAGGTTAGCATCACTGTTAATGGGATATAATGATGTCTGGTACCCCTGACACGACGCACTGAGAGAGGAACTTCACTTCTGGGGTATTCTTGCTAAAAATGTGTAATGTCAGTTTCATCATGACAGAACATCAGACAAACACAAACTAGGCAGCATTTTATAAATTACCCCAACTCTTCAGAAATGTCAAGGTCATGAAAGTCCAGGGAGGGCTGAGGAACTGTCACAGTTTGGAGGGGAGAGGGGACAGGCCAACCCAATGCAATGTGGAGTCCTAGAGAAGAAAAAGGACATTAGTGGAAAAACTGGTGAGAACTGAGCAAGTATCACTCCAAGTACGTATAGCATCGTATTAATGTTAATTTCTTAATTTGATAATTGTATTACGGTTTTGCAAGATGTTACATTTGGGGAAGCTGGGTAAAGAATATATGGAAACTACTGTTTTTGCAACTTTTGGTTAAGTCTAAAATTATTTCAAAATTGAAAGTTAAGGAATAGATTACAGAATAGATTGCTAGACCTCATTTCAGACTTACTAAATTAGAATTTGAGGTTGACTCAGAACTCTGTACTGGGCAGCTCCTGTGTACAAACCCAGAGAGAGAGGAAGGGGTAGGGCCAGGATTTAAACCCAGGGCTGCTTGCTCTTCACTAGAGCAGGTTGCCTTGTAGAGACTGGACATTAATGGAGATTCAGAAAATATCAATGAAATATTAATGATATTTGAGATTAAAATGCTGAGTGCAAAATATTGTATTTTTAAATTCTGTTCTTTTAAATATACAGGAATTTGTGGACTTAATGACTGAAGAAAGCTAAAGACTCAATCATTTTTCCTGACCTTAATTCCCAAACCATCTCCACAGTTTTGAATAGGCAATACGATAATGCCAACCAAGTGCTGTATATGCCTGTTGTAAGGCCAGCACTGGCTCCATTGTTGGTAGACAGGAACTTAAAGCTATGATTGTAAATGCCACCGTTGTAAATTATGGTCGAATCACAACAATTTAATGATATATATGCATTTTGGATTAAATCAAAAGAGCTAAATCAAAACTTAAATGCAATTATCCACGTGGGGTAATAAGTCAAGGCCTGTTTTACTGTGTCTTCTCTCTTATTTGGCACAGCTCCTCTCAGGTTGCTCCAGAACCTGGCAAGCACACGTTCCCAGCAGGCTGGAATGAGCCATACTTGTGGGGAATTGGTTCCATAGAGGTGTGGCCAAGGTTGTCAAAAAAGCTGAAGGCCCAAGTACTTTTCCTCCGGACTGCTTTTGCATCAGGCACTGTATTAGTCTCTAGACCAGAAGATGAACAGGTCACCATCCCTGCCTTTAAGCAACTCCTGGCTTAGTTTGGGTGAGTGACCTATGCATAGTTCAGAGTGGGGATTGGACAAGTTAGAGAAGAAGGAAAGAAAACTTTATTATCGAAACAAAAAGTGTCACCACTTTCACACACTGGGATGTCAACATGATTTACCGAGGTGTGATGGCCCCGTTCTTAGAAATTGGACCTGAGCTCCTCCTTTGCTAATAGTGGGCCTCCTCTCCCCCGAGAGTAGGGCCGTGGTCTGGAAGGAGAGAATGAGAGAGAGCTTTGGGCTCTGCAAAGTAGAGTGGCAGGAAGTGGGGACTGTTAACCGGTGTCTCAAAGGCAACTGGAAAAAGTAGGAATGTGGAGGTGGGAGGCAACCTGTGCCCCCAGTTTCCCCAGCTATGTCAGGAAGGAAGACTTGGCAGGGGTGGGGTGGAAAGACACTTGTCCCATGTGGCAGGAGACATAATAATATAATGGCATAAGTCCTGTGCTCTAAGGAGAGGGTGTGCCTCTTTGATGGGGTGAGGGTCAGGGCTGGCAGTATGAAAATGTCACAGAATACATGTGTGGGGTTAATCCTGAAATATGAGTAGGAGTTCCTCCAACATGTGAGGGGAAAAGAGCTTTCCAGAAAGAGGACTCGTATATTAGCGAGTGACAGCCCCATCCCTCAGTCTTTTTGAGTTTTTTTCTTTGAGTGAGATACTGTGTCTGTATAGAGATCCTGCCAAAATACTAGTAAGTTCCCTGGGAGGGTATTGTGTCTATTATGATTTTGGAGCAGCAGTTACAGAAGAATATGCCAACTGAGTTTTGTTAAAACAGAAGGAAAAGAAAGGGCACTCAGCTCTGGGAGTTTAAGTCCATCTCTACTTCTACCCCCATTTTGGCTGAAACGGGGGTTCTGGCTATTCAGGGGGATACAGAAGATAGCGCTGCTTGAGGAAGCAAGTGTGTGCTGTGGGGGACAGGGCCCAAAGCGGGCTCTGAAGGTAAACATTACCTCTTGAGCCATGCTAGCTTTGAAAAAATGAGTTTTTCCTGCTTTCAATGGGAGATAACAGATAGCACGACCATTCCAAATCGTGACTGTTTGAAGTGAACATGCAGAGCAAAAATGTGACAGTAATGATAAAATGGCTAGTGGTCATTGAGGACTGATTGTGTGCTTTATATCCAATTTCTCATTTCAACCTTCCTGCCATCTGGCGAAAACAGACATTATCATTAGCATCTGCATTTTTGCAGAGGGAGGAATGGAAAAGGGGTGAACTCTCTTGGCTGCAGTCATAGAGTCAGTAGGGGCAGATCCAGGTTCTCTGTTCAGGCTCTTCTCCACTGCCGTGCTTCATCTCTGCTGCTGGAAGAGTCAAGCCAGGATGTGAGCATAATCTTAGTGATTGCGTGAGCAGTACATCCTTCTGTGAGTTTCCCTTCTTGGCATTCTGGGAAAGACAGTTCTTGACCACGCTAGATGGGCCTGTGCAGTAGCACCTCCGTATCCTGCAGACTAACTGCCAGGTACTCCCCTGTCACTGTGATCACCTAATGTGGCCACCCACATCTCTTTCCCTGTGCCCTGCACGCTAAGGATGGTGGTAAGCTCATAAGGCAGGACCTGAGCTAAGCAAGCCCAGAGATCTGACCATGGGCAAGAGCTTGGGGTAAGTTGGTGACCCTGGGCAAATTTTTCAAGTCCCCCAAGCCTCAGTTTTCCTCATCAGGATAATGAGATTGGTTCTCCAGATTCCAAAGGATTGTGGTAAGGAGCCAATAGGCTCCTCTAAATTTCCATAGTGCTTCAAAATAATTGAAGTAAAGTTTTGTGCAAAGCATAAAGACAAATAAGAAAGAGCTGCTGGCCACAAGGAACTCACGGGCTGACAAGGTGGGTGAGGCCCTCAGCCAACCCTGACGCCCAACGAAGGGACACAGCACTTGGTCCATGGCCAAGGACACTGCATTACTGGGATGTTAAAAATATAGAATCTAAGGCTTCATCCCAGCCCTACTCTGTCAGGGTCCATTTCACAACAGGATTTCCAGGTCATTTGGAAGCACATGAAAGTTTGAAGAGTTCTGGTTGTAGAGCATACAGAAGGAACAACGAAGTCTGTCTGGTGGAGTGCTCGGGCCATCTCCCAGAGATGGGACACTAGGCCTTGAAAAACAAGTGGGCTTTCAACAGGCAGTGAGAAGACAGACAGTCAGAGCTGCTAGGGAGGAGCACAGAATTTCTCTCCTTAGAACAATTTCTTACTTTGAGACATTGCAGCTCCAAAAGGGGTGAAGATTATGTGTGATCAGGAAACAAAAGTGTCTTTGAGTATCCAGGTTTGTGTTTGATAATCATATTCAGTTCAACAAACATTATTGAACACCAATTACCATCATTCTACACATGTGTGTTCCAAGAATATAAATAAAGGGTGAACAAAACAAGTGTGTCCTTTGCCTGAGTTCTGTCACCTGACAAGGGCAGGTCAGAATCCTGGGAAAACTATATACTATAAACATGGGAAAGTTGTTAAGCCCCTCCATTCCTTAGTTTCCACATCTGTAAATGGGATCACAAGGCTACCTACCTTGTTGGGTTTATGTGATGCTTACATGAGTAACACAATTTGAGCACCAAGAATACTAACAGGAACATGAAGAATCTTACTGGGCACTTTCTGTAACTAGTGAGTATGGGCAGAGTTAGTGGAAATTTTGCGATAGGTGAAACATTTCTGAAGACCTTTTGAGATTCCCCAGATGACCTAATTGCCTTGTTTCCTGTCACTTGACTACAGAAAACGTTAAACAAGAGGGTAGATAATATTCACCATGGTGCCTAGTTATAAGCCCTTCCACAGACTTTGCTCTTTAGCTGTTTCATTCTGGCTCATTCCTTGCTAATTGGGTGACCATAAGCCAGTCACTTAACTCCCCCAAGGCTCAGTTTCTTCATATGTATAATGGTGATGATCATTGTCCCTGCACATAGGGTTGTTATCAGGATTAAATGAATGACTGTAAATAAAGTGCTTAAAATAGTGCTTGATCCATATTGAGGTTGATCAGTCTTAGCTATCATCATCATCTTTCTTCTTTTTATTATTTCTTAAAGAGCTTTCTGAAAATTAAGTGCCATCTAAGGCATCCCTCACATGCTGAGACAAGGCTGGCTCTAACAGCAGAGTGTCGTTTATGCTGAAACCCGTGGCTGTCCCACTTCTCTAGCTTGATGGGAACTGGACTTGGTTGGTTATTAGGCCACTTAGAGTATTATCAGTCCATACCTGTCATGTGAGCAAATAGGAAAATGAGGTCTACATTCCCAAACTCGGCTGTTAAGAAATCCCTTGCCATCACTACCCCTAAGCTCTATCATACACACTGTCTCTTCAATTTGTGAATCTGGAGCAGTTTATAGCCTTACCATCACGGTTTCTTTAAAGGGGACAGATAGGCTAAGTGCATCTATAGAGATGCATACCTACCCTTTAAGATGTCTGCTGCCCTCAAAGTGCCAACCAGCCAAGTCTCATATTTTCTCACTTGCTAAATTGGATATTTCATTGTTTTACCCTTTCATTCACTTGCCATTGCTACACAATGTACTATTTCACTACAAAGAGAAAATAGAACACCTGTTGTAAATTTTTGCAGATTTTGTTTTGTGTTTTCTTTTAAAACCAAACCAGAAACCCCACTGGCAAGTCCAGCTGTGTCTCATATTTAAACACAAACTGAGAAGTGTCAAGGGGAAGAAAAAGTGACTTAGCCAATGAAAACAGTACATGGGGGTTAGGACCTGTTTTCAAGATTTATGAGTTGAAAACAAGTCACACTTTAGTGAATATTAAATGAAACCTATCTTGTGGAAGACAGGCTATGCTTTCTTCTGGACATATACACGAATGTGCTAAAATGGCATGCATGTCAGGATGTTACAATAAATCTGAAAACTAGGAAATATATGATGGTTTGGTACTACAGGAATATTTTTTCCTCTAAAATGTAGATTTTTACCTACTGGGACATGTTGTGAGGGAAAATAGCAGGGTCTTAGTATTTCAACTGACTTTACCCTTGTATGAGGGGCTTGTGTTTTGAAAACGAGGTTCAAATTTGAAATAGGGAGTCAGATGTGGGCAATGTTCATCCATCCTCAATGTCTTCAGGGCTTTTCTTGTGTTGCAAATTCTCCTTCGATCCCGGCTGCCACAAGGAACTCCACCTGTCTTGTTGGATGCATGTGTGGCACAGTGTGGAAGAAATGACCTGACACTTGAGGCTGGATATGTCTGTGACTTCCCAATGGCATCTGTCTTGTTTGTCGATATACCAAAAGCTAGCTCTGTTCCTGGCACAGAGTATATACTTTACTGTTTGTCGAATATTGAGGGGATGAGTGGATGGATACAGGAATGAGTGAACCAATCTGTTTGAAATCCCAGAGCTGCTATATTTTAGCTTTATGGCCTTGGGCAGGCTACCCAAGCTCTCTGAGTTTCTTATTTGTAAAATTGGAGAAATCATACTTCACAGCTGGAAGAAATAAATCAATCTAATGGATCTACAGCCCTTAGCGCAATGCTTTAATAAAGATAAACTATCACTAGAGTGGGAGCAGCAGTATTAACACTAACAGCTTGTTTTTCAGTGGGGGAGGAAGTGGAATGTTGGCCTGATTCTGGGCCAGCCTTTGAGAGGATCAACAGGAGGGTTGTACTGCAGTGGGGAGTCTGGACAGGGTGTGTTTGAAGAGGTGAGGTGTGAGCCGCATGTGCTTTAGCCTTGGTAAAGGAGGTAGAAAAGGCTGGGGTGTGGCCTTAGAAACACTGGGTCAGTTTGAACAAGAGAGTGACCTTTGGGAGGTCACAGATGTTTCTAGCCTCAAAGGTCAGGCCATTTTTTCCACATGGTGCCACACATGCCTCCCTATAGAGAGAGGAGGGGGGCTAGATCCAAGGATGCAGGGTGCATGTGTGTGCACTTGTCCTAAAGGCCTAGTAGGCTTTGTCTGGTGGGTAAGAAACAGAAAGTTGCAGGGAGAGGTAGTGGGAGAAAGGGAAGAGTGTGTGTTAATTAAATTCCTGCTATTTTCCCATTCTGGCTGGGGCTGGTCTTCCCGAGGTCTGTTCTATGAGAAGCACGGCTGACAGGTGACACACTGGGTTCTCTCTCACGTGCACTCATTCTCTCTGGTGAAAAATGTTGACGTTTGCCATCATGTGACCCTATGCTACTTGCACAGCCCATTTTCATGGCCTTTACAGTTTACAAAGCATTTGCCAAAAGGGAATGTATAAATTGCACAGAGGGAGGACCAATAAAGAAATTTGAAGCCATGGATGTATCTTAGTAGTCATGGTAAACCTGGCACTGGTTTAAGCCTTGTTTTGACAGTCTCTCCGGTTCACACATGGAAAGCGCAGGTGCGGAGAGGTGAGGTAACTCGGTTCGCACATTGTGCGGTCAGAATTCCAGATGAGCGCTCTGTCCAGTACCCCGGGACACGGGAGGATGCAGAGCCAGTGGAGCCCCTCCTCTCGGCTTTGTCTTCCTCCGTCCACGGTCATCTCCGGCTGTGTGGCCGGCGAGCTCAGTGATGGGGATGGGCGTGGGTGGGAAACGATCACCTGCTGCTCCAGGGGCAGCGGCCACTCCTCAGTGCAGTGGGCAGACTCCCTGGGACGCGCCGTCAGTCCACCGGGAGCTCCCTGTTCACTAGCCCATCATGGCCACAGCCGCGAGCTGAGCACCATGGGCGGCGAGCTGCCCATAACCTGCGCCGCCCGGACCCTGGGGATGCGGGTGAGCACCCGGCTCTCGCACAGCCATGCAGGCTCATCTTTCCAGGAGCAAGTGCGGCTACGGCCGACACAGGAGCCTCCCTTCTCGGGTGCGCCCTCAGCTTCGCCTCGCGTCTGCTGTGCGCATCATGCGGCACTTCTACAGTACGCTTCCCGTTGAAGTCGGCGTGCCGCAGGCCAGGCACGTGGCCTCTCGCCGGAAGGCGGCGTCAGCACGCAGCCCACGTGCCTCGCCGTGCTGCGTCACCGCCTCCGTCCTCTTGTTGCAGCGGGGTGAGTGTGGCGCAGGGGGTGTTTGGAGGGAGACCGGATGTTATGTAATGATTCTATTTTTACTATTGCTGCTAACCTGTTACTGTGCCTGATTTATAAGTCATGCTTCGCCGTGGGTGGTGGGTGCTATCTGCGCCCGGGCCGGGAGGAGCCCCCGAGGACTCAGCCCCACTGGTGCGGCCAGCAGGCGCGACCCGGGAGCTGGCGCCGAGGTCTGTGGGGCCGCGTCCCACTCTGCCCCGCGGCCATGAGAGAACTAGCTAATGTGTGTGAAGCTGCTGCTGAGTGCACGCCCCAGCCGAGTCACTCTGCTCGCCCGATCAGCCCTCGTGGCTCTTCTCCGAGGCCTGTGCGGACGTGAAGCCAAGGCTGTTGGCCCGTGTCTCCTCAGGAGCAGATGCAAGGGCTCCAATTCACACCCAGGAATGTGTGTTTTTGGAGGCCAAATGCTTGACAAGGTCTACAGCCGATAATCTCCGCCGGCGTGTAGGTTCTTGGAGGAGTACTGCATTTTCGTCACCTTGCTAACCCCTGTGTATACATAGTAGGGACTCTGCCTTGTTACACACTAGGATCACTGAAAGGCAGTTGCTTCAGGTGATAGGCAGTGGTGCAGGGCATAATGTATGTGTGAAGTGTCTTTTAACCAAATTATATGGGTTATTTTCTTATTCTAGACCTCATCTCAGTGTGTTCCCTTTGGCCAGCTGGCTTCAATTTTTATGGTTGTTTCACACTTACCTTTCCCATGAGAATTTACTGCTTTAGCATTCTGCTCACATTTCACTTTTAACTAAGTCCTCTGCTCAGACCTCTCACCTGTGTGAATATGGTTTGATCTCCACAAAGGGGTTTTCCAGGCAAAATTCCATACCTGCTACTTTCTGAGCTGTGCACATCTGACCCAGATTGAGGAGGTCAGATTTATTTTCTGAGAAAAGGGTGGGGCTCGAGGCCCTTGATTTAACGCAGGGCCCCGCACTCTTCTCTGGTGCAGTTGTCAGTTGGATACACCTCAGTGGAGAGGCCCAGAGCTGGTTCTCAGAACTTCCTGTGGGCCAGCTGCTGCGTGGGGTTGGGGTTGGCAGGCACCAGGTGTGGCAGGCAAACATACCTGCGTTGGAGGCCCGGGCCCTTTGAAGTGCCACAAGAATGTCACACTTCAAAGAAACCTCACTGCAGCTGTCACCTGGCTATCTTGTAGAGGTCAGAGAGTTAATATGCAACCACAAAACCAAGCCTCCCACCTCCCACCAACACCTGGGAAGCTGAAGCACCGTTTCCTCTGTAGAAGAGTATTTTGAAAGCATTGTTCCTAACTGCTTTCAGCAAGAACCCAGTGCCCTGTGTCTTTAGATGAAGATCCATTGTATGTGTCTGTCCAACAACAAAATAAATGAGCTGCATTTTTCTTTTGAGTAGGAATTATTTTCTAATGAAGTATTTGCAATTAGTAGGAGTTTAATTAGGGGAGTAATTTGCAGCAAAAATTAGTGAAGCTTTGTACAGATATGGTACCTTTTATCTGAGGATCACAATGCATTGTACACAAGGTAACAAACTCTCCTGCCCTGGGTATGCACTCAATTACATTGGGGACGGGGGATACAAAGTTTATTTATAGACTACAGCACAATGGACTTAGGCTGGATCTGGAAAAGGACTTCCTGGTTGCGATGTTATTAAATACTGGCCTGAATCAGTTTCAGTTTTTAAAGACTTGTATGATGAGGGCTTCCTGCCACTTCAATGGTGGCCTTTTCACCCCAACCAAACCATCCTTCTCCTCTAGTTAATAAGCTGAATCTTTGACTTAAATACAAATAATAAAGTATCAAAGGAAAGAAAAAGATGGTTGCAGTGGGTGACCTCAGAAAACCCCAATTCTGGGAGGCTCTCCTTTGAGTCTGGACCAAGACCAAGGCTTGAGTTAACATCATAAACAACAAGTTTTTCTTGGAGTAACTTTTGTTGCTCTTCATATTTGCAAATTCAGACATTAGCTCCTTTCCCTTCATCCTCACTTTCACATTCTAATAAAGAGTATAGGTTCTATGTCTTTAAAAAAATAATGTGGACAGATATCTGTGTATATGTGCTTAGGGTGGAGTGCAATTTCAGATTTCTGTCTCGTGCCTGCTGGATAAACTGGCCTTGTTGTCCCAATGTTCCTTCCGCACTCGGTTTGTAGGGGCTTCACGTTTCTTCTACCTGCTCCTCTCTAGGCAGGGGGAGAAAAGATTTTGGAACACAACAGGCTCATTGCAAACCGTCCAGATTACTCCCTTGGTGGAAACTTACTCATCTCTCACTCTGTTTTCCCAACTTCCTTCCTCTCCTGGTGTCTATGGTTTACTAGAACCATCAAAACTTTCTGTAGCGTTGGTGCTTTGCAATTAGTTTTCTTCTACCCTTAGGAGTCTATCCCTGGGCTCACATCTAGCTGTAGTGGAGTGAGTGGAAGCCCCGAGGAGTTGAAAACAAAAGGTTTCTATAATTTGGCTACATAGCAAAATGTCACTCTATCATGTACTAGGCATGGGAACTTAAACATGATTCTTATTCTCCCTGCCTCAGTTTCCTCATTTGTCAGATAGGGACAGTAATAGTCCCTATTTTATCAAAACTCATGTGGGTTTGTATATAAAATAATAAGCACATAGTAAGCACTTGAGAATGCTATAATAATAATAATTATTATTATTAGTTGGATATCAAAAACATAAGAACAAGTCTTCTAGGGGAAGACTCATGCTTGTATCTCTTCCTAGATCCAGAGCATCTTTGATTATTATAGTATTTCTCCAATCATGGGCTACATCTTATTAATGTTTCATGAAATCAATTTGACTGGGTCTCAACTAGCCTAGGAAAAAAGGGAAAACAGCAGTACACAAGGCAGCTATTAAGGATAATATTGTTTTATAAAACTTTTTTCTATCATATGTGTATTATTATATATTATATATTAATCTTTACTTATGTACTTAGATATTTGTATTTACATAATATACTCAAAGAAGGTATACTGAATCACAATATGAAATACAGTATTTCAACTGCAGCCAAAAAGTGAAAAAAATGAGACTAAAACATAGAGATTGAAAAGGGTTGCTTGTTGCACCCACTGTGACCCCTCTCCATCACGGGTTATATACTGAGCTCTTTTGTAAGGACACAGTCTTTTGGAAATATGATTAGGAAGGTCAGAAATGCAGCCAGTGAAGGAAAAAAGGAATCATTTAAATGACTTACAGGGTGAAGGGGACCAAAACAAACACAGTGTGTAAAACATAGCTTGTAAACTATAAAAGCTTATTCTTTGTAAAGCAGATAAATGCAAAGGGACAAATCTTTACTGTATAAAGAACACTTACAAAGCATATGAAGAGCTAAATCACACAAGAAGTGAAGAGCAAACAAGCAAAAAAAGATCTTCAACCTCATTAGTAATAAAGGAAATACAAAGGAAAACAATGAAATTATTTTTTCATATATCAAATTAACAATTATGTTTTATGGTAATGCCCCATGTAGAGAAAGTTACAGGGAAGTAAATACCTCCACACAAGACTAGTGAGAGTAAAGATTAGTATGACTTCTCTGAGGGAGCAATTTGGTGATTTTACTGCAAAAGTAATAAAACTGTATATACCCTCTGAGTTGACAATTCTACTTGAAAGAATTTACCCTAAGGTCATAATAAAGCAAGGGAACAGATATTTAGCAACCAGATGCTCATGGCAGAAATGTTATAGTAAAACATTTGGAAGATAGAAAATTTTATTCACAAAAAGGCAATTGATAAACTTTGGTGCACTGATATGATGAAATCAAAGAAAGTCATTAAAAATGATGCTGTGGCTGGCTCCTGGAATAATGCCTCTTTATGAGCCTAGTACCCACAAGTAAATCCCACCTTGGGGACCAGACTTCGCTCTTAAGTTATTTAAGGACTTAGACTTTAAGTTTTGCAACTTTGCCAAAGGGCAACAGATTGAATTTAGACTAAGTGCTAAATTGAATAATAAGAATGTGATTAGCTTTTAGTAATACCTAGGTGTGAAAGAAATTACAGGTTACTTCTGTGTGGGCTGCGCACCTCCCCAGCTCTTCTCCACAGGACCCCTGACCACACCCAGGTAACTTTGGGCTTCCCTCACAGACAACCTGATGCTAGGGTCAGGCATTCCAGGCCTGTGTTGGTGCCACACCCACTGATGGAGCTACAGCCCCTCCCCTGCCTGGGCCAGGAGAACCCAGACAGTGAATCAGGCCTGCAGGTCCTGAGGATACTGCGCCTTCCCCGCCTAGCCCCCTGCAATCAACTGGGAACTGTGGGAGCTGTAGCGTTTCCTCTCTTCTGGCTAGCAGCCCAGGGGCAGGGATGACTTGGGGATCCATTTACCCCCCCCCCTTTTTGTTTTCCTCATATCTACTGAATTGAGCTTATAGGTTAGCATAAAAGAAAAAACAACCAAAAACCACTCCCAGTCCTACTTTTGAAATGAGGAAATTAGCCTGTAATGAGATGGCAACATAGAGAATATGGCTAACAATACAGCAAGCGAAAAAGCATTTATGACACAATATTATGTATAGTGTAGTATCATTTTGAGAAAAATCACATGTGCATAGGGATTTATACACATGGAAAATTGGCTAAAAGGGAGAATATACATCCCATGAAGTTAACAGTGTCTTTTTTTCCTAGTTGGGAGGATTCAGGTGATTTCTTTCAGTTCATCTTTATTTTGTAATTTTTCTCTAATGAGCATATATTACTTCAGTAAGGAAGAGAAAAGAAACTTTCTGTCATTGTTATTTTGTTCACTGCTGGCCACATTCTAGAATGGTATCTAGTTTATAGTAGCCTCTCAATAAATACCTGTTGGATGGATGAATGAATGAGTAAATGTTGGAGAGCACTGCTTCCATTAGGAATGGAGAGCAGTGAAGAGGGCTTTTAATTCTTTGTTCCCACCAAATATCCTTGGCTTGTTAGGTTCACAGGTAGACTTCTGTTTGCATGTGTTGTAAAAATAGTTCTTTCTTCTTCAGACTCACCTACAGTTTTGGGCTCCCTGATACATGCTATCTTTCCTCCAGTATGGATGGCTCCTGTCTGCTGCCCCTGGAGGGCTGGCTCCTGCACTCCACCTAACCCAGCCAGCCTTCCTGGGGGTTCAGGGGCATCGTGGATGTGACCAAGAGCTTGATTCTTAGTGTTCAACCCAAGTCTGGCCAGTTTGGATAGAAAATACAGTCTCTCCTTGAGCCATAGTTAGTTATGTATTCAGTGCCCTTCTGATCTCAGGGGGCTGGAATTCATCCATCATTCATTCTCCAGGAATGCTGAGTCGCCCTTCATAGGTGCTTCAGGGTGAATTTCTTTCCTTAATAATGAGCCTGTGATGGGAGTCAAGTGCAAAGGAAGAGTCAAGTTGCAGAATTAATTCCGGCTCTGTTGTTGGTTCCCAAGTTTCATACAGGGACTGGGTTTATCAGTTGGATTAAAGGTGAGTGTGGGGGTTGGTGACAGTGGCAAACAGATTTTTTGTCCATCTTCCTGGGATTGTTTTGAAGACAAAATTAGCTGAAGCACTAGGTGCAGGGTAGGATGTAGGATTGGCAAAGGGAAGTTCCCTCCCCTCTGCCCTCTGCCCCTTCACAACCTTCTACACTGGAGGTGTCCCTCCGGAGGCTGGGGTAGCTAATTATCTCAAGCTGGTGTGGGAATTGAGCTCTGGCAATTGACTGGTAGATGAGAACTTGGGTTGCTCTGACTGAAAGAAGCCTGGCTCTATACCTCATTCTGTGTCTTTGTGGTATTTTGTGTTTTCCTCTCCTTCTGGCTGTTCTAGTGCTTCTGCCCCTGCTGGAGGCTGCCACTGATGGATCTAGTTTACACGGAGCCGTGGGCTTGGTGGGAACAGAATACCCTTCTTTACGATCTAACATAAAAATAAGGCCTGGCTTCGAGCCTAAAAGAAGTCACTATGAAACTGATGAGGGCTGGGCAGCAGGCCCAGGCCCAGGCCCTGGCTAATGAGACGTTTACATTCTAGTCCTTTCCTTTCAGTTCGGGCTTCTTGGGAGTCACTTGTGAGGAAGGCCAGCATGGGTGCTGCAGGCAGAGGCCCGTGCTTCCTAGCTGGGCACCAGGGGTTCCTGCAGCAAAGCAGGAGCATTATTAAAGTACCGAAAAATCCGACACACTCAACACTGGACTATCGACAAGGCCATACTCAACAAATGACAAATCCCAAAGCAGTTACTTATTTTTCATTTAAGTTCTTTTCTGACTCTTTGCATCTTTCATCTACTTGCTACCCTTTACTGTTTAGACTAAATGAGATAAATCCAGTAAAATTGGAGTGATTACTGAGACAAGAAGTTGACTGGTCATGAATGCATGAAAAGAACAAGAGGGCGATCACTTGTATGTGCTGAAAAGAAGCATTTTCCTCAGGTGAAAGTCGTTGGATGTTAGCGTGGCAGAGTGTGGTATTTCCTCTGTAAATAGGAAAGCAATTTGTGTAATTTGTGCCAGTGTGCAGATAGGAGAACCAGATGGCTTTGCCCGTGAACTTTCAGGTCAGCTAGAAAGGGGAGAGACAGAAGGGAGCCAGACACAGTGGCTCATGAGAGAGAGACTTTTTCCAAATCAGGGTGAGAAGAAACAGTTTCCAGAAATTTCACATTCCTAGATTTGGGGATTACTTTTCAACAATGGCTCTTCTGAGATGTAGTACTTGAATCTCATTTTTATTTAAGCACAACTTCAGAGATATCGGGAAAAATAATCCCAAACTTGAAACAGCATGTCCTATCAATGTCATATTGGGGAAATGTTTAAAAGGCCACCAAGAATTATATAATTTCCCAAGTAAATGTACATTTTCTTTGAAACCTATTTATTACCGACAAGGCCTAGGTTCTGTAAGTTTACATGTTGACTTGTAGATTATGTCTGGTAGAAAAGATACCCAAAAGATTAGGGTGTCATTGCCCTGTAGGACATTAACCAGTTTTGTATTTAACCCAGCAATTTTTTCATACTTTCACTTGTGCACATTTGTATAAATACCCAGGTCCCCAAATGCCCTTAGAACCAGTTTCTACTCTGCTGGCTCCCCCATCAATGAGTTGAATATATGCTAACATATGTTCATTTTGTATTTGTATAAGTCATGTATTAGTTATTTAAAGATTACTCTGGCAGTGGAATTTGATCTCTTACTGTTTGCTGAATAAGATTTTGCCTAATAACTTCTCTTTTGCTCTTTTATTAATGTTGAATGGAGTCATGATTTTACCAACATTTATTTTTGTGGAGGTCTCATCTGTAAACCCACCTATATTCTTCAAAAGCATTTGTAAACCACCAACAAAACTATTCCCTGATATGCATCAGTGCCAAACTTTGTCCTTAAGGGAAGTTAGAGTGAATGGGATTTCTTCACAGCTATCCAGGAATTTTATCTAAATGGAAAAACCAGTGTTTTATGTAATTCAATACTGATTTGTCAATGAACAGTTCTTGTATATATATAATTTTTGCTTACTCTTGTGTTAAAAGTTTATCTACTCATGTAAATAGGGGGAAAAAAGGCTGAATTGGTTTGAAAGATAATCAGCTCTTTAAAAAAGAAAATAAACAGAGCCATAAACATTAATTCAGTCGGAATTGTTTATTGCCTGAATGAATTTGGCCCCTTGTCTTTGAAAAATAAGTCACTTCAATTCAACTACTTTTTTGTATGATACACAGTCGCATCTTTGAATTTTGGAGATGCAGAAGGATCTCAAATAGTTTTAATTGCTTATAAGGAAAAACAGGCCTGATAAACTGTGCCACTTTAAATGCAAACAGATATACAGATCTGGGACTATAGCAGTTCTGTCTCTTCCATTCAGACAGGTTAAGATCCCTTTATAGAAACCAAGTACCTGATACCCAAAAAGAAAATACATTTGCACTTGTTTTATGAGCCTATCTGGAAGCTGAAAATAAAACGGACAAATGAGCTCCAAAGGTTTATTGTCATGTCTCAATATTTAAAATCAGAATAAAAGTACTAATAATTTTTATAGATATAGAAGCATTTCTTTAGAATATCCATTCTGTAGTTAAGTACTTAAATTATTGCTTAGACATGTACATTAAAGGACTACTGGGAAGGTTTTTTTGCTGTTGAGGGCGATGGGTAATGATAAATAACAGGTGGGTTCTGTTTGTTTTAGAAAGCAGTATTCAGAAATTCAAGATGGCAGTGTGAGAGGTTAGACAAAGAACTCCCAAAACCACCGAGAGTGTGAAAATATAGTTAATACAATTAACCCTAAAACAGCAACAGGAAAGAAGGCTGCACCAGACTGCATACAGATCTCACAAACAGAGCAGACCACACAAAACAGGGTAACGTACCAAAGCCTTGATCTGGCGGGACCCAAACCCTTCCCCCACCCCTGATCACCAGCAGGAGTAAGAGAAACATAGTGGGGAAGGGGTGGAAGCCAGGGACTGCTGAACACCTAGCCCTGGAGATCTGCTTTGTAAACAGAAACCTACATTGTGTGGTGCTCTGGAGGATGGGGAGCTAGGGCAGGCAGAGTGCTTGAGAGACAGATTCTGGCTGTTTGTGGAGGATGAGTTCCATACCTGGCCACTCTGGGACAAGGGAAAGGCAGGTGGTCTGACAGGCTTCCTAGCAGTGAGAGGGCAGCTGAAGGGACGGGGTTTTACATAGAGCTTGTTGCGTGGGAGAAGGGATAGGGGGACAAGGTTGTCTGGGTGCCCTCTGCCCAGCAGATTGGGAACTTTGAGGAGCTTCAGACACTCCATACCCCTAGCAAGGCCCACAATGTGATACAGAGCCTGCCGAGCCTTCCTCCTGGCCTGACAGCACCTGCTCACAAACCGGCAGTCACTGCACTGGTGCCAGGCCAGTCAGAGGGAGGCTCCGCCTACAATAGCTAGAGACGCAAAGCACAGAGGCTTACACCTGTGTGCTCGGCCCACTGGCTCTGATATGGGAGACAGGCACAGCAGACGAGAATCAGGAAACAAATATTTCCTCCCTCCAGGCACCAGCTCTGCTCCCCTATGAACCCCAACCTCACTTTAGGCTCCAGGTAAGCTCCAGAGACCAGAGGTTCTGGGAACTAGAGGGCACCATACAGAAATATGAAACATCAAAAGAACATGGTTCCGACCAAAATCTCACCAACCCCACAAAAAAGGCCAAATGAAACTGAACTCATCAATCTTCCTGAAAGAGAGTTCAAAATAAAAATCATAAACATGCTTATGGAGGTACAGAAAAATATTCAAGAACTCAGGAACAAATTTAAGATGGAGATTCAATCATTAAGAAATTCCATATCTGAAATCAAACATACAATGGAGGGATTTAAAAGAAGATTAGATGTAGTAGAAGAGACAGTAAATGGATTAGAAACTAGATAAGAGGAATACAAAGAAGCTGAGGCACAGAGAGATAAAAGAATTTCTAAGAATGAAAGAACATTGAGAAAACTGTGTGACTAATCCAAACGGAACAATATTTGCATAATAGGGGTACAAGAAGAAGAAGAGGGAGAAAAAGGGATAGAAAGTGTCACTGAGGAGGTAATTGCTAAAAAATTCCCCAGTCTGGGGAAGGAGATAGTCTCTCAAGCCATGGAGATGCACAGATTACCCAACACAAGGGACCCAAGGAAGACAACATCAACACATATAATAATTAAAATGGCAAAGATCAAGGATAAAGACAGACTTTTAAAAGCAGCTAGAGAGAGAAAAAAGATCACATACAAAGGAAAGCCCATCAGGCTATCATCAGATTTCTCAACAGAAACCTTGCAGGCCAGAAGGGAGTGGCATGATATATTTAATGCAATGAAGCAGAAGGGCCTCAAACCAAGAATACTCTACCCAGCAAGGTTATCATTTAAATTTGAAGGAGGATTAAACAGTTTTCAGATAAGCAAAAGCTGAGAGAGTTTACCTCCAACAAACCACCTCTACAGTGCATTTTGGAGGGATTCTTATAAATGGAAGTATTCCTAAGACTAAATAAATGTCACCCAAGGGATGGACAAAGAGTACAGAACATGATTCATAACATATAAAGAATGGAGGAGTAAAAAGAAAAAAAAAATCTTTAGCTTGTGTTTGTAATAGCATAGGAAGTGAGTTAAATTAGACTGTTAGATAGCAAGGTAAATTACCTTTGAATCTTTGATAGCCACGAATCTAAAGCCTGCAATGGCAGTAAGTACATACCTATCGATAATCACCCTAAATGTAAATGGTCTGAATGCACAAACCAAAAGATGAAGAGTCACTGAATGAATAAAAAAACAAGATCCATCTATATGCTGCCTAAAAGAGACACACTTCAAACCCAAAGACTTACACAGATTGAAAGTAAAGGGATGGAAAAAGATATTTCACACAACTAATAGGGAGAAAAAAGCAGGAGTTGCAGTACTTGTATCAGACAAAATAGACTTCAAAAAAAGAAAGTCACAAGAGACAAAGAAAAACATTACATAATGATACAGGGGTCAGTCCAACAAGAGGATATAACTGTTATAAACATCTATGCACCCAACACAGGATCACCTATATATGTAAAACAAATACAAACAGAATTAAAGGGGGAAATAGAATGCAATGCATTCATTTTGGGAGACTTCAATACACCACTCACTCCAAAGGATAGATCAACCAGACAGAAAATAAAGAGACAGAGGCACTGAACAACGTATTAGAACAGATGGACCTAATGGACATCTACAGAACACTCCATCCAAAAGCAACAGGATACACATTCTTCTCAAATGCACATGGAACATTTTCAAGAATAGATCATATACTAGGCCACAAAAAGAACCTCAGTAAATTCAAAAATATTGATATTGTACTAACCAGCTTCTCAGATCACAAAGTTATGAAACTAGAAATAAATTACATAAAGAAAACAAAAAAGCTCACAAACACATGGAGGTTTAATAACATGCTCCTAAATAATCAATGGATCAATAACCAAATAAAAACAGAGATGAAGCAATATATGGAGACAAATGACAACAATAATTCAAAACCGCAAAATCTGTGGAACACAGCGAAGGCCATGCTAACAGGGAAATATATTGCAATACAGGTGTACCTCAGGAAAGAAGAACAATCCCAAATGAACAGTCTAAACTCACATGAATGAAACTAGAAAAAGAAGAACAAATGAGGCCCAAAGTCAGTAGAAGGAGGGACATAATAAAGATTAGAGCATAAATAAATAAAATTGAGAAGAAAAAAGCAATAGAAAGAATCAATGAAAACAGGAGCTGGTTCTTCGAGAAAATAAAAAGAAATAGACAAACCCCTAGCGAGACTTACCAGAAAAAAAAGAGAGTCTACACATGTAAACAGAATCAGAAATGAGAAAGGAAAAATCACTATGGACACCACAGAAATACAAAGAATTATGAGGTAATAGGATGAAAAATTATATGGTAACAAACTGGATAACCTAGAAGAAATGAACAACTTTCTAGAAAAATAAAACCTTCCAAGACTGAGGCAGGAAGAAACAGAAAATTTGAATAGACCAGTTACCAGCGAAGAAATTGAATCGGTCATCAAAAAACTACCTAAGAACAAAACTCCTGGACCAGATGGTTTCACTAAATCAAATGTTTCGTGAAGACCTAATACCCATCCTCCTTAAAGTTTTCCAAGAAGTAGAAGAGGAAGGAATACTCCCAAACTTATTCTACGAGGTCAACGTCACTCTAATACCAAAACCAGGGAAAGATATGACAAAAAAAGAAAATTACAGATGAAAATCCCTGATGAACATACATGCCAAAATACTCAACAAAATATTAGCCAACCAAATTCAAAAATACATCAAAAAGATTATCCATCATGATCAAGTGGGATTCATCCCAGGGATGCAAGGATGGCACAGCATTGTAAAACACATCAACATTATCCACTACATCAACAAAAAGATGGCCAAAATCCCACATGAACATCTCCATAGATGCTGAAAAAACATTTGACAAAATTCAACATCCATTCATGATAAAAACTCTCAACAAAATAGGTATAGAGGGAAGTACCTCAACATAATAAAGGCCATATATGACAAACCCACAGCCAACGTTATACTTAACAGTGAAAAGCTGAAAGCTTTTCCTTTAAGATCGGGAACAAGACAAGGATGCCCACTCTCCCCACTTTTATTCAACATAGTTCTAGAGGTCCTAGCCATGGCAATCAGACAACACAAAGAAATAAAAGGCATCCAGATTGGTAAGGAAGAAGTTAAACTGTACCTGTTTGCAGATGACATAATATTGTACATAAAAAACCCTAAAGAATCCACCCTAAAACTAGCAGATCTAATATCTGAATTCAGTAAAATTGCAGGATACAAAATTAATACACAGAAATCTGTTGCATTCCTATATACTAACGATGAACTAGCAGAAAGAGAAATCAGGAAAACAATTCCATTCACAATTGCATCCAAAAGAATAAAATACCTAGGAATAAACCTAACCAAGGAAGTGAAAGACTTATACTCTGAAAACTACAAGACACTCATCAGAGAAATTAAAGATACCAATAAATGGAAACACATCCCGTGCTCATGGCTAGGAAGAATTAATATTGTCAAAATGGCCATCCTGCCTAAAGCAATCTACAGATTCAGTGCAATCCCTATCAAAATACCAACAGCATTCTTCAGTTAACTAGAGCAAATAGTTCTAAAATTCATATGAAACCATAAAAGACCCTGAATAGCCAAAGCAATCCTCAGAAGGAAGAATAAAGCAAGGGGAATTATGCTCCCTGACTTCAAGCTCTACTACAAAGCCACAGTAATCAAGACAATTTGGTACTGGCACAAGAACAGACCCATAGACCAATGGAACAGATTAGAGAGCCCTGATATAAACCCAAGCATATATGGTCAATTAATACATGATAAAGGAGCCATGGATATACAATGGGGAAATGACAGCCTCTTCAACAGCTGGTGTTGGCAAACCTGCACAGCTACATGTAAGAGAATGAAACTGGATCATTGTCTAACTCCATACACAAAAGTAAACTTGAAATGGATCAAAGACCTGAATGTAAGTCATTAAACCATAAGACTCTTAGAAAAAAATATAGGCAATAATCTCTTGGACATAAACATGAGCAACTTCTTCATGAACATATCTCCCCGGGCAAGGGAAACAAAAGCAAAGTGAGCAAGTGGGACTAAATCAAACTAAAAAGCTTCTGTATAGAAAAGAACACCATCAATAGAAGAAAAAGACATCCTACAGTATGGGAGAATATATTCATAAAGGACATATCTGATAAGGGGTTGACATCCAAATCATATAAAGAGCTCATGCACCTCAACAAACAAAAAGCAAATAATCCATTTAAAAAATGGGCAGAGGATCTGAACAGACACTTCTCCAAAGAAGAAATTCAGATGGCCAACAGGCACATGAAAAGTTGCCCCACCTTGCTAATCATCAGGGAAATGCAAATTAAAACCACAATGAAATATCACCTCACACCAGTAAGGATGGCCACCATCCAAAAGACAAACAACAACAAATGTTGGCGAGGATGTGGAGAAAGGGGAACCCCTCCTATACTGCTGGTGGAAGTGTGAATTAGTTCAACCATTGTGGAAAGCAATATGGAGGTTCCTCAAAAAACTCAAAATAGAAATACCATTTGACCCAGGAATCCCACTCCTAGGAATTTACCCTAAGAATGCAGCAGCCCAGTTTGAAAGAGACATATGCACCCCTATGTTTATCACAGCACTATTTACAATAGCCAAGAAATGGAAGCAACCTAAGTGTGCATCAGTAGATGAATGGATAAAGAAGATGTGGTACATATGCACAATGGAATATTATTCAGCCATAAGAACAGAACAAATCCTACCACTTGCAACAACATGGGTGGAGCTAGAGGGTATTATGCTCAGTGAAATAAGCCAGGCGGATAAAGACAAGTATCAAATGATTTCACTCATCTGTGAAGAAAAAGAACAAAGAAAAAACTGAAGGAACAAAACAGCAGCAGACTCACAGAACCCAAGAATGGACTAACAGTTACCAAAGGGAAAGCGACTTGGAAAGATGGGTGGGAAGGGAGAGATAAGGGGGATAAAGGGGTATTACGATTAGCACACATAATGTAGCAGGGTGGGGGTGGTGGGATACGGGGAATGTAGTATAACACAGAGAAGACAAATAGTGATTCTATAGCATCTTACTATGCTGATGGACAGTGACTCTAATGGGGTATGTGGTGGGAACTTGATAACATGGGGAGTCTAGTAACCATGTTGCTCATGTAATTGTACATTAATAATAGCAAAATTTAAAAAAAGAAAGCAGTATTCATCACTTCTGCTCCCCAATCTATTTCATAAATATGGGGTGGACTTTTATTAAAATTGGGGTAAGGTTATGCTTCTTGTAGTAGTTCCTTTAGCTGTTTGTGTCTAAGCTAAGATGGAGTATCAACTAATATTTGACAGAGGGAGTGTTTAATTTTTAAAGTCAATATATTAAAAAATCTAGGAGAAAGAGGGAAATTCTATACTCCCATGATTGACAAAATTGGTTAAAACATAAAAAGGTACAATTGAACTATAATTTTTTTTTATCAGTTTTACTAACCAGTAAGGCAGTTGTTGGGATTCTTGAAGTTGACATTCCTTGTATTGTATGTTTTCAGGCATCTAAGTTATAATAATTCAAAATGGACAAACACATAAACTTCTCAGATTTACAAAACTGTTTTAACTGTTGTTAAAAGCTCCCTGAAGATAAAGATAATTTATTATTTGTTTCCCTTTGGTTGGTAAGGAATGATAAATAAGTGTAATGCAAAACCTTTGCTATTAATAAAATATCTTTAAATTTAGAAAACATTGTGGTTTGAAATGATTGAAGCCAACTTCTAGAACTACCCTTACCCTGAGCTATTAGTGTTTTCTGGTCTATCAGTTATCAAACCAATTGATAATGGGGGAGTGCTGGCTCCTCTACTAGCCTCCAGCACTGCCTTTCTCTACATGAAGGCTCTTCCAGTTTGACTAGGGTTATTTAATGTTAGCCAAGAGGCTAGATTATCTTAAAGAAGTAATATTTACATCATTCTCCCCTGAGGCTTCTCATCCAGATTTGATCCATTGATTCACTTGGGAAAAATAGAAGTGAGATCTGAGAGCTGTCAACCCCTGGGCACAAGAGAGTTGGCAAGTGGTTTTGTTTGCTTGTTTTGACAACTGCTATTTAGGAAAAAAAAATTATAAGAGCATCATATACTCCTGACTGAATATACAGAAAAGAATGAAGACTCCTAAGGGCTCAAAGGCCGTCCATAAGGCTAGGCGCTGCCATCAGCCAGAGAAGCTGTGTTGAGGAAGAGGTATCTGTTACTTGCAGTCAAAAACAAACTAGTAAGTATTCTTAAAAACGTCTCCACCCCCAAATTCTTCTTACTAATTAATAAAATACCAAATTTTATTTAGAAAAATGATAGTTATATAGTTCTCATTCCTTTAGACATTCAGCATTTTGTTCAGGTAGTAGCATATGCTTATAACTGGAACCTTAAGAAAATACCAGATGGCTCCATTTTCCTGTGGTAGGCAGATAAATCTTCAACTTGAACACTTTTCACTAAAGGAGAATGTTTTCTTCCTTTTCCCTGAAGTCATTCTTTTAAGAGCTACACAAATGATTTGAAGATAACTTTTCCGCAATACAACCAGCCAGCTTAATTCCTCTAAGACTTGGAAATAACTTAAGATTGTTTTCTTTTTTCCTCAGAAATGCAGCTTTAGCAAGCTCTTTGTCAGGAATGTGATGAGTCTAATGTAATCATGGTCACCAAAATCAACAGTCCCAATGACCAGAAATTGTTCTTTTCTATGAAAGAATATAGGGGTTTCTAAAGGAAATATGTTTTTGGCCTTCAGGATTTAACAGGTAGAAGGGAGAGTATTTTATGTTGCTTGGTATACCTGGTAGAAAGGTTCACAGTTCAGCTACAGCCTAGAAAGAGCTGGCCAGAGGCAAAATTGTGATGCTAAGTTTATTCCCTTCTTTGCCGTGATTGGCTAGCATTGCAGGTAAGCTTATGGACTCTGGAGTCAAACTGCCTGAGTTCAAATCCTAACTCTGCATTTACTAGCTAGAGTGCCCTTGGGCAAGCTGCTTAAACTCTCCATGCATCAGTTAAACCATCTGTAAAATGGAGGTATCAGTAGAACTAACTATTGTGTGAATTAATTAACATGCTGTATCTCCAGGGGGAAAATATTTTCCCAGCTCAGGGAAAACTACCTTTGAAACCGAAATCAGTCAAAGGGAGAGAAAAAGTGGGAGAAATCCATTTATTGCCTACAAGCAGGCAGCCACTTCTGCTTGCCTGTGTCTCTCACAACCTGGCTGCAGAAGAAGGGACCCCACCCAACCTTTCCAGTCCAGATATGCCCTACCTACCCCTGAGATGGAGATGATCTCTAGCCCTTGGAAACAGCTATTGATATGGAGATGCAGTAAGGCCATATGAGAGATTCTGGAAATATTGCAATTTTACCCACAGCTCACTCCTCCAGAAATGTGGCCTCAAAATATACTCGCTCCCCATCTTCCATAATGGCCCCTGGGTGAGAAAACTGGAGCACTGTAACCAGACTAATAACACAGTAAAAACAGCAAAAACATCATGATAATCCTCAAGCTGGAGACTTCAGCTAGGTTCAAGTCCTATGCAGATAAAGTCCATAACTTGCCCATTCCACAGGCAGTCGTAGCTGAACAGGTAGGGAGTTTAGAGCAATCATCACATGACAGCTGAAACCAGGGGGCAGGTCCAGACCACAGAGACTATAGAAGAAAATAACCTTAAGGGCAATAAGATAACATGTTTAGTGACACCAGCATAGGCAAATATTGTCCATCAGGTAGGATGCATGCAAGAGAGTGGTCCTGTGATATGACAGTGGCAGGAATGAGATCTCGTACTGGTCTAGTATACCAGACTTTCACCCCTCTCCTTGTTTGAGCTACAGATAGGTCAATATATAGGGCTATGGGAGGTACATGCACTGGCTATGAAGATAAAACAAAACTTCCCTGTGATATGATTTTACCTCCCAGATGTTTTGGGTACACTACCATGATCTTTGGCGGCCACTCTGCTATTACTCCAGGAACACACAGGAGGTCAGCCTCCAGGCCTTCCCCAAGGTGCCAGAAGGGCCAGCCATCGCTGGTCCATGTGTTGAAATGTCCAGGGCCACATCCACTCAGCAGTGTCTCCAGGGTTTAACGCAGTTGGTCGGGCAGCAGGATGTTGCTCTGCTGGCCATATCCTGGCTTCAATAACTCCTCTTTGTTTTGCTCATACAGATGTATAGGAAAGGCAGCAATGTGTGTTAGCATATCCACAGGGCTCAAGGCTCCTTTTCAGGGCTTCTCATTCAAAAGTCATAGCACTGTCCATAGGCAAACTGACCAGCCCTGTAGACTGTTGGTGTCCAACTTCAGGGCAGATTTCAACAAACAATTGTACCTCTCTATCATGCCTGTCCCAGTATGCTTATATGGTAAATGTAACTTCTACTTGATTCCTAATCACTGTACCCATTCTTGTAATGCATGTCCAGCAAAGTGGGTGCCTTGATTGCTCTCAATCACCTGCAGCTGGACATAGGCTGCAAAGAGATGCTCCAGGCCCCTCTTGGTGGTTTGCTGATCTCCACAACATGCAGGAAAAGCAACCAATAGTTCAGTAGCCATGTACACACAAATCATGACATACCAATATCCTTCTGATATAGGCAGAGGCCCCATATAGTCTATCTGCCACCTGACAAGGGTTATGGACCCCCTTACTATTGTCTATTGTTGCTGTGGGACTCAGTGTAAGTCCCCCTTAGAGCACACAATGCACTCCTGGGCTCTGCTGACTTCTTCAGAGGTCAGTGGCAAGCCCTAGTGATGGGCAACAGCCCACACTGTCTTTTGTGCCATGTGGAATAAACGCTGATGTAACCATTGGGCTACATTAGAGGCAGGCTCTCCTTCTAGCCAAAGCACCTGGGCCAATGTGTCTACTTTATCATTCCCTGGGGATGCCACAGGCAAATGGCCAGTCACATGATATACAATAACAGTCTTAGTCTGACCAAAGGCCCATAGGTCTTGCCACAGCTCTTGCCCCAAAAGGAGCCAGTGACCAACCATCCTGTTGGCATGGTACCATGTCTGTAGCCAGAGAGTCAGGCCCTGATGGATGACCAGATGACAGTGCCAACAACTATAGGGGAGGCCTCCTGGGTGACCACGAGCCATATTGCCTACAACTCAGTACATTGGCAACTCTTCCCCTCTCCATCCTCCATCTATATTGTCTCAGTCTTAGGATGGAAAGCCACAGCCCTCCACTTCAGGGGCTGCCCATGACTGGAGCCGTCTGTATACCAAGCATCTTCAGGTATATGGGCTTTTCCCTCCTGATGAGGACTCTTGGCTACCAATGGCTCAAAAGCAAGTTCTTCTTGCTTTCCACTGGTATAGGTCACTGGCCCCAATAAGTGTTGGTGTTCTCCACTTAAGGAAGTAGGAGAGAGGGTGCTGCACTGCTGTAAATATGCTCCCATTTGACCAGTGTAGGTGTCTGTGCCATGCCCCTCTGTGGCCTTTGGGTCCAGTCTTGCACTCAGCCTGTGATGGGATAGGTGGTTATTACCTTGATCAGAGCTGTTCCAGTGATGGGCTCCATAGCCAGCAAGACATGGTACACAGCAGCCAGTTGCTTCTCTATCAAAGTGTACCAGACCTCTGCTCCTTTTCAGAGTTGTGACCAGAATAAGAGATTGTCGTGTCCATTCAAGCCCCTGTCAAAGGCCCCACTCATAACCATCCTCAGTTACATGAACATCTAGTTCACAGAGCCTCTAAGAGTCCATTACACCCAAGGCCTGTACAGCCCTGACCACTCGCTTAGCAACAGTAAAAGCAGCTGCACATGTTTCACCCCAGTCCCACATGATGCCCTTTCATAACAACTGGTATAAAAACTTCAGAATTCCTGCCAAGTGCAGGATAAACACTCTGCAGTAGTCCAAAAGACCCAAAAACTCTTGTAATACTGCTACAGTGATAGGGGTAGGGAAAGCATGGACCTTGTCTATGACTGCTTCGGGGATAACTTTAGTTTTACCTGACCAGACAACCCCTAAGAACTTTACAGACAAACCAGGTCCCTGAACCTTGGTGCTGTTCACAGCCCATTGTTTCTTCTGTAGATGTTGAGCAGACTAGAACCTGCCCCTTCTAAACCTGCAAAAGAATCAGATGTGAGCATGATATCAATCAATGTAGTGATACAGCCTCATTGTTTGTGGTTTCTTCCATTTGGCCAAGTTCTGGGCTACAAGTCCATGACAAATGGTGGGACTGTGGAGGTATCCCTGTGGAAGAACAGTGAATGTCCACTATTGGCCTTCTCACATGAAGGCAAACTGTTCCTGACTTTCCTGTGCTATGTCAATAGAGAAGAAAGCATTAGCAAGATACACAACATAATGATACGTCCCTAGTTTATGACTAAGGGTGTCCATGAGGGCTGCTATAGAGGGGACAGCAGCATCGAAAGGGGATGTGACCTTATTCAATTCCCTGTAGTCCACGGTCATATGCCAAGAGCCATCTGGATTTTTTCACTGGCCACATGGGGGAATTAAAAGGTCTATGAGTGGGCTTTATGATGCCCACCTTCTCCAACTCCTGTAGAGTTTCTCCAATTTCCTTGTACCCCCAAAGCAATTTATACTGCTTAGTATTTGTCACTCGCTGAGGTACAGGCAGAGCTACAGGTGGGTGCTTAGCATGTCCCCTCAGAACTGCCTTCACCACAAGTACCCTCCATCGGAAGTCACCTGTAGTAATCTGTAACAGTAGGTCATGCAGGATATCCACCTCAAAATATATTCAGGGATTGGAGAAATGTATACAGCATGCTCCTTTGCTGTAAACACCCTATCCCCAGTGGGATTTGGGCTTTCTTCACTGTAATTGCCTTATCTGCATAGCCATTTATCACAGTGGGGGTCCCAGGAAAATGCTCAGGGTTGCCATAAATCAGAGAACATTGAGCTCCTTTGTCCAACGGTGCCAAGACACTTTTACATTCACAGGAGACCAATAAATTGTTAATTCTACATGTGGCCTTTGGTCCCCAACACGTTCCCTGAGGTTGGGTCCCTGACCCCCCCTTCAGTCAAACCGTGATGCCTAATCATCCTCCTGTGGGGGTGAGGGCCCGGTGGAGCCTGTGTACTGTCCCAGGAAGTCTTGCAGGGCAAAGGCTGGACATGGGGCTTTGTCTCCCGCTTCCGTGTCCTGGACCTCAGTGGCTGGAACTGCTGCTCTGGCTTTAATTGGTGCCACCATTCTAACAAGATCCTATTAGGCTGCCCATCAGTTTTCTTTCACTACCCGAGGCCTTTATCAAATCAACCCACATCTGGGTCCTTGAGACATTCATGGGGCCCTTTGCACCTCTCCTTTCAGTTGTAGCCCATACTTCCTTCTGTGCTCTTAATGTTTCAAACTCCCCCAGATCTGTTAAAGTATGAGTAGCCTCACTTATGGGTTCCCCTATGTGGGGGGCAAGAGTAGTCACAAGGGACCCAAAGAGAGATGTGGGAGCTGTAGGGAGCACCAGATTTCTCATTCCTACAGTGAACAACTCCTCATTGGGGCCCTGGGGGTCCAAGGTGATATTTTTCATGCCCAATTTCTGTAACACCTGCTGGAGCTCTGCATACTTTTTCCAGCTAGTGGATAAGTATGGTAAATCACCTTGATCAGGCCAAACTGCCTTGATGGCAGCTGTCAGCCAATCCAGAAGCACCTGATTCTCTGAGATATGAAGGGCACTTTGCAACTGCTGCCAGAGGGAAGGGTGAGTCGTCATGGAAGCCCTCTACCCATTTCAGAACCTGACATTACAGTGTTTCGCACCCCCATATCCCAGAGATGCAAAAGCCATGTAGACAGAGGTTCCTGCGGCTCCTGCTGAAACTAGATGCTCAGGTCCACCAGCTCAACCTGAGTATAGGGGCGGAGCATGGAGTGCTCCACAACCTGGGAGGGGGTGGTTCCTCCCCCTGAGGTTGTTGTGTTTTCATTTTCATAATTACAACCAGGTGAACCTTTAATATGGGAGAGGCTGGTGCCTCAGGTGGTGTCCTCAGCAACAGATCAGCCCTCGGCCCCACCCCCTCATCCTCTCCCAACAACTCCTCTACCATCTCCAGGGCTAAAGGCAAACTGCCCCTCCCCCAAGGCCTCCTGCAATGCAGACTCTCCTGATGTCTCCTCCCACACTGCTTCCAGGAGTGTGATCTGTCACCTCAATAACTGTCTCTCTTTCTTAAGGGCATCCCATAGGTCATCACCCAGCTCCTCCAAGTGATGCTGAAATGTGTCTCTCTCCTCGGTAAACCTTTCCACTATCTCGAGAAAAAGACAACCCACAATCCATCTGCTATATATGGCCATTCAGGGCCTCAGAGATGTCTTCTGTCTCATGGAGGGCTAATTTCACATCTTCCAGTGTCTCCAACCTTCCCCAGTTCTGGGCAAGGCCCCACCCCTCTAGGAGGTGCTTTACCCTAGACCAATTCCCCACTAGGGGCTCCCAATTGGAAGCTCCACAGATAAGGAGCTTTCGTGTGAAGCTGCACCCTCCACTGCTTCAGCCACTAGGGCCTCCCCATCATCCATATGGGGTTTCTGGGCATCTCCTCACCACCTGTAGAGGCAGCCCATCCAAGTGTAGCACCCATGTATACAGATTTTGGGGTTCTGAGGTCATGCTAACTACTGCCAGATGTAACTCCAGGGAAAAATATTTTACCAGCCCTGGGCAAAAATGCCTTTGAAACCAAAATTAGTCAAAGAGAGAAATAAATTGAGAGAACCACATTTATTTCTCACAAGCAGTTATCCATTTTTGCTCACCTTGCCTTTCTTGACATGGCTGCAAAAAGGAGCCCCACCCAACCTCTCTGGTCCAAATATGCCCTCCCTTCCCCTTGTAATTACCTATTGATATGGAGATGGCTACTTTTCTCCACCCCTTTGGAAACACCTATTGATATGGAAATGCACTAAGGCCAGGTGAGAGACTGGAAATATTGCCGTTTTACCCACACATGCACAGCTTAGGAACAGTGCCTGGTGCAGAGGAAACATTCAATACCTTTGGCTCTTACTATATTCATGGTTCTGCACCTGGTATTCTAGGATACAGTTTTCAGCTGTACCTATGTATTTGCTTTTAAATTTATTTTGTGTTTATAACAATCATGCATCTAGTCTTACACTGCGTTCAAAACATTCATGAGTAAGTCAGGAAGAATTTTTGGGATGGAGAAGCTTTCCCTATACTGAAATCTTATCGCCTAAGTGCTGTCTACTTCAGGCCCACAAATTACCTGATAAGCAAAGTGAGGGAAAATTCCTGTTTACAAAGCAAAAGCTAGGGTTTTCCTTGTCATGCACGAAGAGGATTAATTGATAAAACACTAAAATGAAAAATACCCCCTTCTTCAGTGGTGTGGGGTTCGTTTCCTTTATGAGATGAATCTAAGGCTAGACTCACTCAAAGCTGCCTCTTTGTCCTACATATTCCTTTCCCTGAAGTCCTTTTGTTAGGTAAAAGATAGACAGGAGCAGACGGGGGAGGGAAGATAAGGTTCAGGGAAAAGCTGCTCAAACTCAGTCCAGGTAGGGGGTCCCACCTGAGGACAACAAACACTTAGCAGGGAAATAACTTCTTGCCTACAGGGACCAGGACAGACCATCCCAAACGGGTCCTAAAGCAGGGCAATGGAACAAAACTAAGAAACCCCCAAACCACCCCTCATTATAATCTCATCAACATAAAATTGCAGTTTTGCACGCCCCTCCCTCCCTCTCCCTATGGGTTTTTCTGAGAGCATTTTGGGAAAAGTCATGTGCTCCAAGAAGAATGAGTGTATAACTAGAACTAGGTCAGTCAAATGACCTCACCCTGTCAGTCAAAGAAGTGTCTCCCCTAAAGGTTAGGGCCTTTGTCTACGTTGACTCTGTCCACCTCCTTCCTTGGAAAGTATTCAAATAAAACTTTTGTTCTGCTTCACGGTTGTACCTCTTCCTTTCACGTCTTTGTTGTGGTGGGGTCAGGAAGCGAGGATAATGAACTTTACCCATGACACTTTCTTTACTCTCATCTTTAGGTCTCAGCTTGGATATTATGCCCTCTGAGAAGACTCTCTCCCCTCCTTGAGTTCCCATACGAACCTGTTCCATCTCCCAACCCCCAATTATATCACGGGCATGCTGCCTTGGAGCCAAAAGACAACCTGTCATCCTGTCCCATAGATCTATGAGGACAGAGAATGGTCTGTTTTGCTTATTGTTGTGACCTGGGCACCTGGCACAGTGCTTAGCACATAACAGGTGCTCAGTAAAATTTTGCTGTATTATATAGGGCATCTCAAGACCTTTAAACTTTGGTGCTGAGTAAACGTGGACCCTGGAGGGATTGGATGAGTCTGAGGCTTGCTAGACACATTTGCATATGCAGGGTATGTAGGAAGGATGGATTAGGTTCTGGATTTGCCCTTACCGGAGTCATTCAAAGGCTTCTTGTTATGCAGATTCCTTTGTAGGTGTCAGGTTAAGCCACTGGCCCTGTGGCCTTCTATCAGCTCATCTGTTAGCTCACTTGTTCATTTTTCTCTGCTGAATGAGGACATTAACTGGTCAAATGGTGCACACTATATGCCAAATGATGTTGCTGTTCTGTCAAAGGAGAAGCCCTTTACGTTCTTGCTATTTGAAGGAGAAAAATAAGTCTTTTAAGAAGGTTTGTACTGTGTAATGATTATATGTCTCTGTGTCTTTTAATTCCTGCTTTAAAAAGGAAGTGACTCACACTAGATAAACAGGCTTGAAAGAATGCCTGGCTTATGCAAAGCTCTTATTTACATACTAGTCTCTTTCATTCACAAGGAAATAGGAACTCAAGGACTTTGGGACTGAAGTTCCTCCCTTTTGATTCCTGTTCTTTGATGGGCAGTGGCCTAAATGATCTCTGGGAGGATTTTCTCTGCCCTTGACGTGTCTCCCACTCAGCCTTTTCCTTTCACTGTTGTAAATAGGAATTGCATGAGTGTAAGAGCAGAGAACAGAAAAATATAAAAAGTTCCTGTTACATTCCTAACTCCTCAAAGGCTCAGGTTTTTCACTTCGAGTATTTCATGTCTTGTCATCTGTCTAAGTGAGGCTACATTTTCACCCCTTACTATGTCCTTCACAGGTTTAATAAAGCAGTGTAGAGTACGGGTGAGGTGCATATGCTTAGTGTCAGCTAGACCTGGCTCAGAATTCTTCATACTAGCTGTGTAGTCTTGGGCCAGTCATTTAATCTCTTAGCCTATTTCCTCACCTGTAAATGGGAATGCTAATAATAGCTGCATCACAGACCTGCTATGATAGTGACATGAGGATTTCCTTAAAGCACATGGCCTGGCATCTGATCAATGTTAAACTCATCCAATATTTGAGGTGATCATTAATAAGAATTTTATTTCTAACCCTGACTTGATCTCTAATTACTTTTTAATTTTAAAGTTCTTGTTAAGCCTTTTCTAAATCATTTCTTCAATTTAAACTTTCCTTCTTCAGCATTTGTTGAATAAATGAATCAAAGATGAATGACTGGTAGTGGTTTGTGTTTCCAATTATAAGAGCCTACCATAGTCTCAAAAATCCTAATTTAAAATTCTAATTTGAGATTCCTGGGAAGGCAGACTGCTTACAGGGTGAAGAGTTTATTCTTTTCAATTACAGGGTTAAAGGTGTTCCTAGAAGCCATGATTTTTTTGCCCTGCTCACTAGCTGCTGAACCGGAGATGACCTCAGGCTGGTGTGATCCAGAATAACTCCCACTTAGCCTGACTTGGTCTTCTCAGCAAAACAGCATCTGGGCAGGGCAGTAGGTGAACAGTCCTCTTGTTTTCCCCTCCCTTAAAATAACCTGTCATACACTCAAAGACAGTTACTAACTCAATTGCAGCTCATACGTTAATTTGCTCAGGGATAAACAAATAATAAAGTGAACTCCTTTGAGTTTTTCTCATATGTAAGTCTGGGGAAAGAAAATCCCGGGGCAAAATACCTCTAAGAACTGAAATCAGTCAAAGGGAGAAATAAAGTTTAAAATCCGTTTACTGCTTACAAACTACAGTCCTGGGCCATCTCTCTTTCCTGCTCCAGCAGAAGCAAAACCAGCTCTCCCCTCACCTCTCAGATACAGATAAGCTCTCTGTTGCCCAGGTAATTACCCATTGATATGGAGATGAACTTCTCTCCACCCCTGAGGAATGATGCAAATGCACTAAAGCCATACTTCTTTCCACCCTTGAGCATCTGTTGATATGCAGATGTACTAAAGCCAGGTGAGATATTCTGGAAATATTACAATTTTACCCACATCATAGATTTTACTTTTTATTCCTGTAATGTTTCTTTTGCTCTATGAATCCTGCTTTCGTGCATATTAATGCATTTGTTCTCTCCATCCCTTTCTTCCACTCCCAACTAACCAACTAATCAGTGGTAATTGTAAACTGAAGGCCTGAAGTTAAACCCTTAGTGACATGGTCCTCCTGTTCACACATGCAACAGCCATTTGGAAACATCTTCTCTGAGTTGAACACTGTAGATGTTAGGTATACATTAATTAGAGAGACAAATGGGCAGACAGACACTTGCAGCCTTATCTTTATAGGAGATTTTAGGGTTCCTATAGGCTCCAGCCAGTACCCAACCCTTAACTTCATAACTTTCTTAATTCTGTTTGACTTTCAGCTCCATTCTACTTCAGTCATCCTTTTTCATAGGCACTTCATAGGCATTTACAATTACACTTGACCTTGTCATCACCCAGAACTGAAACCTTAAATTCTATAGGCTTGCTTGCTAACCACAGCCTCCTATCTTTCTCTCTTTCTTATCCCTTTTTCCAGCCATGCATTTTTTTTTTTTGAGGCCTTCAGTTACTATTTTGCCTAGTCTATCAGTCTCTTCCTTATTTTCACATCCCTTCCTATCCATCCTAGATGGGATGATGGCTTAATGCTTCCAATTTTCTCTGGTCAAGGATATCACGTCCCATGTACCTTCTGCCATCACACACGTCAAGATCCTTTCCCAGACCAACACAGGCAGCTTCTCTACTTTCACATCAAGGCTGCTGAATGCTGCTGGGAAAAAGTCACTCAACTTTGTTACAATAAGTGTATTGTCTTCAACCTTAGGCAGGCTTACCATGTTACATATTAATCTTTATGTCTTTGGTTATTTCTTTTTTTCATTCCCCATGATTGCCTTATTTTTTCTTCTGGCTTTTAAAAATATGTTTTTGGTTTAAAATTTTTTATTACAGAGAATTTCAAACATGTATAAAAGTAGTGAGGATAGTATCATAAATCCCCATATATCTATTACTTAGCTTATGATCTGTCTTATTTCATTATAGCCTCAATCCCAGGTAGATGTCCTCTACCCCCAGATTATTTTAAAGCAAATCCTTGACATATTATTTCATCTGTGAGCACTGTATGTACTCTAAAAGATAAGGACTCTTAAAAAAACTAGGCACAATAGCATTACCTCAGCAAAATAATTACTAATAATTCTCTAACACCATTAGACAGGCAGACAGTTTTCATACTTGCCTGTCGCCTTTTGACACTTCTTTAAAAGTTTGTTTGAATCAGGATCCTAATAAGGTCAGTGCTTTATGATTGGTTGGCATGTCTGATAAGTCTCTTAATGTAAAATTTCTGCCCCTTTTCTCTTTTTTGCAATATATGTATCTTTTTGGTCGAAGAAACTAGGCCCTATGACTGCCTTTGAAACCGTTAGTGTGTTGCCATGATACCAACACTCATTCCCGACAGCTGATCAGGATTTAGAGGCAGAGTCCCTTAACTCCTGCTCTATCAGTTAAGTCCCTTCACTACTTCTCTTTACCTATAACTCTATTAGCATTTGCATCTGTCATTCCCTCCTCTTGAAGTTGTCTGTGAGGAAAGTTGTCCCTTCTCTCTCTTACTGAAGGCTCATTGCTCCATCAGTGCCCTGGGTCCCTCTCCACTTGCTTCACAGGGAATGCCTCTATTTTTATCCTCCCTCTTCTGGATCCTTAGCCTCTCTCTGACTCTACCTCTCAGGTTAGAAACATGTTCAAGGCTCTCTTAACTGTACACACTGACCACCCAAATCACACACACACACACACACACACACACACACACACACACGCGCGCGCGCGCCTCCTCCTGGCTAAGTGCGATGGCCATTGTCTGAACCTGTATCTAATTTATCTCATTTGGTATCTTTGCAGCATTTTATTTTCAGTGTTGGCCACCTGCTGCTTCTTGAAACATTCTTTAGCTTCCATTATCGGTTTTCCTCCTACCTCTCTGATTGCATTTCTTCAACTGGTGTGAAGGTTTTCTTCCTCTATCTGCTCTTAAATTTAAGTATTTTGTGAGTTCTACATACTTTCCCTGGACCATCTCATCTAGTTCTATGTATTCAACTATCACCATTATGAGGACTCTCAAATATGTATCTTTGGCTCTGAAACCTCTCTTCTGAGATCTGGATCTGTGTAACTAAGTGCCTCATGGGTAGACACTTTGATGTTACTCAGACAACTCAACTCAACATAGCTTAAACTTTATCCATTATCTCCCACTTAAACTTTCTCTACTTTCTGCATTGTTTATCTTTGTGAGTGGGTATCACCATTTACCTAGCTGTTTAAGCTAGAAATTTCATAATTATCCTATATGCCTTCCTCTCTTTCCCTGCTCTCTTTCCTCCCATTTCTAGTAAGTGACTAACTGATAGTAATCTTAATATTTCTGACTTTTCATGTTCTCTTCTCCAAAGCTCCTCACATTTTACATAAATTACTGCAGTAGCTATAGTGGGTCTCTCTGCTTCCTGTCTAGGGTCCTCTAATCCACCTCCTACACTACCATCTGAGATACCATTTTACTATGTGACACAAACTCTCTCAATGGCTTTCCATTCCTTCAGGAAAAGAAAGCTTGGTAACACAGTATATAAAGCCCTGAATGACTTGGTTATGTCTTCTCTCTCCAGCTTTCTCTTCTATCATTCCCCATCTCATGACCTACGCTCCAACTTCTTGTATTTCCAAAATGTATTTTCTCCTCTTTAAGGCTGGGCCCATGCTGCCCCCTCTGATTAGAATGCCCTTCCTTCTCTTCCTTTAACTCAACCTTTGAGCCTCAGGACAGGAGTTATCTCTGCTGGAAGTCTCCAACCTCAAGCCCAAGTTTGGCTCCTTCTTATCTATCTCCTCAGAAAAATGCTTCTTGAAAGACTCACTGCTCCATGCTTCACCTGCTGATCTGAGGTTAATGGAGGTCCTGGCCTGTGCTTACACACGGGCCTCCTCAAGTCATGGTGTGTCCCCACTGGAAAGGATTTACCTTCTCATTTTGCAGATAAAGATTGTCTGTTTGCAGCTCTCTGTCTTTAAGAGGGAAATTCAAACTTCCTGTTTTGGCAATTCAAAAACTGTTTACCAAGGACCTGCTGTGGACAAGGCTCCAGGTTAGCTATCTTCAGGGTATAAAGATAGGAACCTTCCCTCAGGTTGCTTAGTGGAGATAAAATATCCACTAAATAATATTGAGAGGAAATGCTGTGGGACCTCGGGAGAAGGCATGACAAAGGGCCCTGAGGTCACTATGGGGGTCAAGGAAGGCCTTGTGGGGGCTAAAGTTTGAATGAGACTTGAATAGGTGCATGGGCAGGGAATGAGTATGGGTGGAGAGTATCTGGGGCAGAGAGGCCAGGGAGAGAGAAGGCAGGGACTAACTTGAATTTTAAACCACAGGTATGATTTGCTCTGTGCCCATCAGAGTCAGCAGGCCTTTCACAGGCTTTTCTTTTTTTTTTTTAATCATAGAAATTGTACAGTACTGAGTCATGGATCTTCTGCAATTTGAAAAATATTTATATAGCATAGATATATCACCTTGTATCCTCATGTTACTTTGACTGTCTGCTTTTTCCTGGTGTTCAGAGAGGCAAACATTTGGTAATGTTTATTTATTTATTCAATAAATAGTTATTGATCTTTGCTAAGGGCTGGGTGTCAGGGCATCTACAAAGATAAATAAGACAAAATCATTGCTTTCAAGAAATCACAGTGTTGTGGGTGTGGTAAGAGGTAGAAAGGTTATCAGTTGGTTAAATAACAACAAGGCAATAAACACTGTTGCTGCAGGAGCTGAGTGAAGGCGAGCGCAAAACTCTGGCTTGGG
Source organism: Smutsia gigantea (assembly GCA_032199065.1). Lineage (NCBI taxonomy): Eukaryota > Metazoa > Chordata > Mammalia > Pholidota > Manidae > Smutsia > Smutsia gigantea. The sequence goes on along the minus strand of JAVSCE010008840.1, from coordinate 76,120 downwards.
GTGGGAGAAGCCAGCAGAGAAGATGTGAACCCTGTGCAGCAGAGAGGGCGACGCTGTAGGGAATGCCCCGAGAGCTGCAGTATGTATGGGTGAATGTGAGGGGAGAAGATGAAACAGGGGTGGGGGGGCATCCCGTACGTTAGCAGACTTGCATAAGGCTTCAGAAATATTTCTTTCCTGATCATATTGTTTGAAAAAGAAGAGGAGAAATAGAGCCGAGAGAAGAAAGAAGAAGGCATGATTGTGCAGAGCTGACTGTGATTCATGTGCTGTGTGACTGCAGGGGCTCACGTGGTCTCTCTGGGCCTCTCTCAGCTGCGGCATGGACCAGGTGGTTTTTAAAGCCTTTTCCAGCTTGAGTGATCCAGGACTCTGTCTTCCATGTCTTTGCTTCTGATGACAAAGCTGGACATATGTATAGTGAAGCACACTGGATCAAGATGTTTGGCTCAGTATCTGCTGAGAAACAACAAAACCCATTTTCAGACATTTTTTTCCCATGACTAAGCAGGTTAGTTTTTTATCCATCAACAGTGGCTGTTTATCAGCTGCTTTCCTTAGAGGGAGGTAGGGAGGCCTTGATTCTTTTTTTTTTTTCTTTTAACATTCTAACACCTTGCCTTGCCTCAATATCAGTACTGTTCATGAACTACATAATATGGTGATAAGAACTGAAATTGCTCACTGACATTATCATGGGGCTATTTTGAAAACATTATCTCATGTTCATTTCCTAGAATATCATCAAGTCTCCACAATATCAGTTCTTTAAAAGAGCACATTGTTTTTGTTCCAACTAAAGTGAAAATATCTTGGTGAATTGTGTCTTCAGTACTGCTAACTTCCTTCTTGGATACTGTGGCCAAAAGCACAGCTCTCAACAAATTCCTGCCATTGCAAAATCTAATACAGTTTGCTGAATTTGAAGTTAGCTGTTTCCAGTGAGTTGTTTATCTTTACTCTTTATGTAGATTATCTGCATGTAGATTACTTATGGAATTTTTCAGGTCCTGGACTAAATTTCTTTCATCATCACCTATGGTTTTGTCATCTCTCCCTCATTTCTGCCCTATAGTCAGGCACTATGTGCTCAGGCGACGAGAACTCGATCCTAATGTTAGACGAAGCGCACTTTCACAGCTGACTCCATCACAAATTGGCATTTTATGCATTCTCAATGGTAGAAAAAGAGCTCCCGTACTATCTGAGAGTTTAGTTTGACTCATTTCCATTAATGTGCAAAACTTGTTATCTAATAATTAAACACTTCTCTTGTGTGACCTTGAATCCTTATTCATGAGGCCAGATGAATATTCCTTAATGTTTCTATAGGAGGTGTCTTTAAAAACTTTCCTGATTTATTGACAGATTCATGCATTCACTTATCCAAAACATTTAACTCATTTTTAATTGCTCTTTAAATTGCTATATACAAAGTTAATTTTAGGCAGCATCCTTAAATAAGCTTAAAGCAATGATATTTAAGAGGGGAAAAGAGTCATCAGTGTTTTATGATATCCAAAGGCAGAGGCACAAACAGTAAGACTATTTGGAGGTGCAGGGGCTTGATGGCTTAGATTTCAATCATCAGAACTTGTTTTAGCAACAATCTTGTCTCCACTACATGAGTCATAAACATTAGGAAAGTCAATACCTTCAGCCAGATGCAGTGTAAAAGAGTTAAGTAACATGGAAATGTGGGATGGCTCTATCATACATACATCAGTGTGACTCCCTGATGGAGTCTTTTAGGCCTGCAAATTATTTTTTTGAGTGAATGAATAGATAACAAGTAAACATGTTTGGATTTTGTTGAGCATTATTCATCAGTGAGCAGACCTTACAAGGATGAGTGAGACCGAGACTAGCTAATAAATTTACTTCAAGGCCGCCACACGGAGCACTTAGCCACAAACAATTCTGCCAACTACTGACCTTTTCAGCCATAGCATTTCTTCTAAAAACATGTAATATACAGTGATTTGGCCTGCTACTTAACACAACACATTTTTTTCTTTGTAAAGTGTCTTTGCATATCACACAGAGCTTTTAAAGCCCATGCAAGGATAGTGCCTTGCATATTACATTTCTCTGTTATTTTCAGGATCATCCTTCTGGATAGAAGAATAGTGTGGTGAAGGTGGGAATAAATGCAGAGGGTGCAAATAAATGAAGATATTTTTATTGAACTGCAGATAGCTTTAAATACTTAATATATTGTGTCTACTAATTTAGGAAGAAAAAGTATTCTTTGAATTCTTTTGTGTAGGTTATGTTACTTGCCATTTTCTGGGTCTGCAGGGTACAAAATGACTGATAAAATAGTTAAATAGCAATGAACAGTGATTGTGGAAAAATAGGAATTATTGGTGCCATGTGTTAAATTCCTATCATCAGTCAGTAAGTATGATTGTAGTTTCACAGGAATTTGACAGTCTCCTGGCCTTTGGCCAACCCCTCAGAAAACCTGCTCTTCTCTTGAACAGTGACTCCAGGGCTGGAAGGTGAGGGAGGCATCCACTTGGTGTGTCAGCAATGTGGAAGAGACCACAGAGGAAAGTTAACTAGAAGCCAAGAGTGCTAGTTAAAGAAAAGAGAACCTTGGGATGGAGTGAGAATGGGTGAATACAGTAGACTCCAGCTGGGAGTTGGTGGATGATAACTGAGAAAGTGTAGCTACTGTGAGATTAAGGTCCAGGATAGTGTGTGTGTGTGTGTGTGTGTGTGTGTGTGTGTGTGTGTGTGTGTGTGTGTGTGTGTGTAGGGGCTGGAAGCCTGAGGCTGAGGCAGACTGGAAGAGGACATTCTCCATTTAATTGCATCAGCTGTTTTGTCCTTAGCTCCAGCTGATTGTTGCCATGTGGACCTAATGTTGCAAGGGCCTCTCAGTTTTCCAAAGAAATGGGAAATCTGATATTTTAGAAGGAAATATGTCAGATTTTAAATGTAACACAACATTAAAATAATTGTGTCATCCAAACTGACCATGTCCATGGGCTGATAGGATCTTCTGGCCACTAACTGGTCACCTCTATTCTAGGCTGATTTCAGAATGATATGCTTCTAATTAATTGGGTAACCTCACTATCTCCATCTGAATAATGGCTTTAAGAACACTTAGGGTTCTTTTGAGAGTTTGGTAAGATAATTTATATAAAAGCCCCTGCTACAATGTAAGGCATATAATGATCAGACTCAGTGAATGTTAGTTGACTCTGAATCAACAGCCTTACAAAACACTGAGCACTGAGTTGGTCTTTTCCATGTCCACATGCACATCAAGCTTAGGTGGACCAAGCTTAGATTTCTGTATGAGTTGATGATGGCTTCTGTCCTCAAGTGTCTCTCTACCTGTGTCTGCCAAGACACACATTTGAGATGAATCTTTGCAACTATAGACAGGTCTCTACGAAATATAAATGCTTCCTAACTCAGGGGTGGGTGGGCATGGGGATATGAGGTGGTAGACTGTATGGCTTGAATAAATATATGTATTATACCTTAGTGGCCTACTGCCTTGTGGTCTCACAGTCCAACCCTTTAGACACCACTTACCCCTAGAACTTACTTTCAACCATCAACCAGACACTTGAGTTAACTAGTTCTCAGAGTATAATTAAATATAAACCCAGTTACCTCCAAGGACCGGTGATAGCAAACGAAAAAAGCTCGATCCTTCTGTGTTTGAGATACATCTACTTTATTTTCAGAAAGGTTCAGGGAAAGTCTGTCTTCCCCTTCCTCACTTTATATTTCTTGCTAGTTTTCCCCAAATGGACCCTCTCACCATATTCCTGCTAAGACACATATCAGAGAGCTAGTCCTTAGTGTTCAGAGGTGTCAAGAGGCAATGAGGGCCAGATGGAAAGGCAGCTTCATTCTTGCCTGCAGCTCCAGGTATCAGGTCTCCCAGCACATCACACTGAGAAGGATTTGACAGCTCACCAGGCTTGGTGTAGAATGGTGTCCCAGTCCATTAGCAATGTCTTTCATAGGCCTATGAGGAAGGAGTGGAAATACATACTAATCCTGTACCTAGTAAATATACTCATTTAAAATTGATTTGGGCATGAGAAAAGGGAAATAAATTTATCTCTGTCTGACACTGGATTTGGTTTTGATATGTTAAAAGCTTGAAGGCAGAGCTCAGGCCCTGATAGCAGTTGCGGTCCCCATCAGGTCTCCTTCTACACCTAACTGCCCACCCCATAAAGAGAAAAGTCAGGTAGAGCAGAGAGGGGAGATTGTTAATTACTAACTAGTATTTGAAATAAGACTGAGAATATTTGTCATGCCCTTCTTTTCCTCTTTCTTAATTTAGTGGTGCTGCAAATAGAATTCCTTGCTGGAAGAATGAAGTGAAGTTTTTACATGTATGTGGAATCTAACAAAAAGATCTTTTCATTCATCATATAAATTCATGTTAAGTTTCTTGGCTCCTTGAAGAGGAGCCAATTTCCCCTACATTTAAGGATCTAAACAGAGCATATTCCTCATATCAGAACATGATTATTGATCATGTTATTTTGCGTGTATGGCTTTAACTCAATATCTAAACTTAGCTTTAATTGAACTATTTTGGTTAAGATAGGTAGTAAGATAATTGGAGAGATATTGCTAACTTATTTTAGTTATCTGCATTTGTATTGTGGACAGTGGTTTTCTAGTACAGAGATTCTTAACCTGTCATTCCACCTCAGCACATACACTCCATGCAACTTCTAGTCTTCACCAGACAGTGATTCTCGAGGGAAGAAGGCGATAGGCACCCTAGAGGTGACTGAATCTGACTCGTGGTGACCCAGGTAGTGGAAATCCTACGTAGTTTTTGAAAGCACCCTTCAAAGAGTTTATGACATTCCTTAATGGGGGGTGAGTTACATCCTAGGTCTGGGTGTTACCTCTTACACTATGGTTCCCACTGGGGGAACAAGGCCTAAATTAGGATCATCAAGGGTCTAAAAGGATCCTTAGAAAAGGATCCTTCTAGTCAAAAGAAGGTTATGAAGGTTATGAGGCAGAATGATGTTGCATGACTGGGGGCAGGGGCTAGAAGTGGGAGGAGCTGGGGGAGGTATACCACTGTCTGTGATGGGACTCCTCACTGGTCCTGGCTGCCCTGGCTGCTAAAGAGAGTTTCCCTTCCCTGGTTGTGAGCCTCCATGGTTTGCCAGTTGACCATCAGCCTTTCAGAAGCAGTTTGTTTCTTATTTCTTTACCCTCTGGTTCCTTTAGGGTTGAGGAGTTAGGTTAGAAAGAAAGAAATAAGATTAGTCAAATATCCTAAAAATTACGTGGTAGTTTTGTATTCTGATTATCAGTGTTATATGTGAATTTCATCTATTGAAACCAATTAGTACAATGATGTGCCGATGTAGGTTCATCATCTGTGACGATGTCCCAGTCTGGTAGGGATGTTGGTAGTGGAAGAGGCTGTGGGTCCTGTATGGGCAGGCATATATGGGAAATCTCTCTACTTTCCAGTCAATTGCTGTGGGCCTAAAACTGCTCTAAAAAGTAAAAGTCTATTTTTAAAAAGGCACCTTTTTCTAGTTCTCATTTAGCACTAAGTGTTGTACAATAGCATAGATATTTAAGGAGGAAAAAGCAGGGAGCTCTGTGCCGGAAGGAGGGAGTGTGCTCACCTGCTCCTTCTCTGCCTCCTGCCGCCTCTCGCCTCCTTGTAGAGCTTCTGGCTGTGCAGTCAGCTGCCCTCTCTCAGGTTCACGGAGGCTCATGGCAGTACCTGATATGTAGCAAATACTCAATGCATTTATTGACTGGAAGGAATGAAGGAATTGCCCTGATTCGAAGTTGTGAGCCTTGGAAGGAAATTAACCTCCATTCCAAACTCAAGGGCATTTGTTATATGTTAGGGGAACTCTGGCAATTTGGAGATTTTAAACCCATACATTTTTGTTAGCAGTTGATATGATGCCTATTTTTAGGAAAATGGTTTTAGAGATCAACTATAGGCATTTCTTAGATGAGATTTTGTGTGCGTGTGTGCTCCTGTGTATTTGAAGAAACAGAGGCCAAGAGAGGTTTATGGATGTGTTCAAAGTCAAAAAGTCAGTAGAGGACAAAGTTGGTTTTGAAGCCCAGTTCTTCTGACTCCTACTAGTTCATTTGTGACATGGCTATTCTCAGAGAAAACCAAACAGGAAGGTACTCTGGGAGGTGACGATGCCCCATCAGTGGTGCCCTTCCTCTATGGGAACATGGATGTAACATACATTTTCCTTATCATCAAGCCAGTTTCCACAGTAGAGAATGTTTTCGCTTGTAGGGAGGGCCATGTGGTTTCATTTTGGCTCTGAGATGGAGTTTTTAGTGAGTTTCCACCATATATATGTATACACATACATATTTTCATCTTGCTTGCTGACAGCAGGGAATTTTGGATGTGATCTTATGTAAATCTGGATTCCTGCTGAGAGAAGAAAATTCAATAAAGTGGGCCCTGCTGGTAACGTATAAAACATTAAGTTATATCTGCATGATTGAAATGGGGTATGAGTGCAAACACTTACCTTAGACTCATCTCAAGGTAAGCACTTCCCTCATGATTGCCTTGAAAACATCGACTGCCTGGTGGTGAGAGTCTGCTAACATGTAAGTTGGCAGCAGAAACAGAGCAAGCAATCAGTTGAAGTGAGATCTTCAAGAGCATCAAGATGTCATTAAGAGAAGGTTTGAAGGCTTTTGGAATTAAATGGAGACAGGTTGAGTTCACTTTATGTTTAATTGTTCAGAAAACATTGCAGTCTTTGCTGGCCATCCTTGCTAAATTACCATTTTCCTGACTGCTTGCTGGTCTCCTCTCCCCACTCTACCCTCCCACTGCCCCAAACATCACAGAGTCATTTTGGAAAAGAAATGACTAACTCTAATGTTGGCTGTGGGCACTTTTGGACATTTGGACTGATGGAAAGAAAAGGCAGAAACTGAGCCAGTGGAGTGGGTGAACCACAAAAAAGATTTAAGAAGTAGGAAATTCATAGGGTCTATTTTAGACAAAATGGTAACTGTTGGGGGTCTTCACCCCTTTTACTGTTTACTCATTATCACTTGTAGAAAGGCACTGAAGATGCATTGTGCACTTTAGTATAAATTACATTAGTTTCACCCTATTTTTTTTGCATTTTTAACAAGAACTAGCTAAGACTCCAAATATTTTTGGTCTCATGTAGCATTGAAAGGTCTATTGTAAAGGTACAAGGAAGAAGCTTCTGGGTTTCATTGACTTGGAATCTGATTAGATCCTGGCTTTGGTATGTCCCTTCCTTCTTTCTTCCTTCTTTTTCTCCTCACTCCTCCTCCTCCTTTCTCTTTCTCTCTCTGTTCCCACCCTCCCTCATCCCTCTTTCCTATCAAGAGAGGAAACGGAAGGAGAAAGGTGAGCTGGGAAATATGCTCTATAAATTCTTTATCCTTGCTGGGATGTGAAATATATTACTGAAAATCAATAATAAAGAATGGAATCAATTTCCCTTCTTTCCCTTTTGCCAGAAAAATAACTAGGACTTGGTCAGAGAAATTTCATGGGGCTTCAGGCCTGACCTCCAGCCCAGGGGCCCCTCCTTTTCTGTGGAAAGGCCTGGGAGGAGCCCTCAGGCCTCCCTGCAGCACTCCTGGTGGGGGCTGCTCCTTTAGCCCCCAGCCATGGGAGGTGGTGAATATATGAGCAGCAGGAAGTCCCCGTTCTTCCCTTGCTAACCTCCTCCATAGCGAGCCTCCCCACGCGCCTGGTCCACAGGAGGAACTCAGAATCTGTTGGTTGAATGAGTTATTATAAGGTCACTTTTGGGGAGTTTGGGACTATTTCCTCACTCTCTACAAGTTTTCATCTGGTACTTTCTGGTTTGTGCTATTTTTAAAAAATCCTCCCCACCCTCTCACCCTGAAAACATAACTGCATTTCAGATAATATGTGTATGTTTATACTTTTAGTGAGAAGACATTAGATATTAGAGAAATAGAAAGCTGAGCTTTAGTAGCTTTTTTCTGGGTATAACTTCAAGCAGAATTTTTTAAAATGCTGGTTTCAACCTGTTAGTGGGTTCATCAACTCAATATAGTGGGTTTCATTTTGCAGTGGGATTTTTTTAAAGGAAAAAATTGAATAGAAAATAGCAAGGGTGAATACTGTTTTGTGAAACTTCTGTTTCAGTGACACATCCATGTGAGACCATGTACCAGGGGGCCATGTGAAGTGCATTTCTTACAGTGGGCCCACAGAGTTGAAGCTGTTGATTTAAGCCATTCGTGCTTTCTTGGTTCGATTTCAAGCAGCAAATGCTCCCTTTAAAAGATCTTAAATCACTCATTTATCCACTGAGCTCACACTTTCAGAGACTCTACTTCATCTGATCAGAAGCAGAAAGTTATGAGAGAACAGAGTTGAAGTAAACCGTTTAAATACCTGTTTGAACCAACTGCAGTAATACTGAGCCAGTGGCTTATCCAGTCAGCTCTCCACTGCTCCAAATGAAGTTAGCTGATCGCATTTTGTAAAGAGGCCATCTGCTTATTTAAAAAAGCCTTTTGTATCATATTGGGGAAGTGTGAGAACTACTAAAATGGTTGTCAGTGGAGATGGAAGGGGCTCTTTACCCAGGAGAGTCCTGGGGCAAACAAGGTCCTATCTAGATCAGGGTGTTCATTTGCATTCCATGAGGGAGGCTGGAAGCAGGATGGTAAACCTCCTGGTGACACCCTCTGTTCTTTTGCAGCCTCTCAGCCGACTTGTTTACAGGGCACAGGTTGGGCGGCCCCTGACGTGCTCCTCTGGCCAGCTGGTTATCTGAGTGGGGTGTCTCCAGAGCTCCTAGCATTCATGGAGTGGCATTGGGTCCTAGGAACCCGAGCTGCTCTTTAGTCTGACAAGGATGGAGATTTTCCCCTTTCGGGGAATCTGCCCATATTGTACAGAGGAAGTCACAAAGAAGCCAATTGATTTATAGACTCCTTTTAGGGAAAACAAAATAAAGCAAAACAAAAGTCCCTCATGAAACTGAGCTGTTTTTCCATCTGAACCTGTGTTTTCTCTTCCCTGGAAATAGTGCATCTCACACAGATTCACAGCTTTGGAAATTCCTCCTGTGGTCAAGGGGGTTCATCTTTTGACAAGTCGGTGGGTAAAGCTCATTGAGCTCTTTTTATTTTTATTCTGTCCAAGAACTAGCCCATTTTTCCCTCACAGACAATATTACAGTTCCCCAGACTCCAGTCAGCACATGGCTTATGAAAATATATTGATGTCCCATTTGGAAACCAGCCTTTTAATTCCATTCCCCCACAAACCTGTGATTTGAAAGAACAGGGACACAGAAATGTAAGAGGAAAACCATGACTTGCTGGTAATCTGCCCCACCTCCAACAAGTAACAGGGCCTCCTGTGCACTTAATCGAGACCTCTTGAACCTGTTGTCTGCCAGGCTAACTCCTGGTTTGTGTTCGGATCTAAAAAGAAAAATAAACTGATGTCTCATTATGGGAGGAACTTACCTCAAATATGGACATCAGAGACCAGGCTTTACAGAACAATGCCTTCTCTTTTCTCTCCCCATGACCCCAGCCTTTATTCCAAGACCTATGAACTCTCATTGCTGCTGACCGTGCTTAGTGAAGAAATGGGAAAAGAAGAGGCACATTAAATGCTGTGGCTGGGCACCTGGTATTTCCATTCAGTGGAAGAAACTGAGGCTTGTGAGGGAAATGGGATGGGTCAGTCCTGACTGTGAAGTTACGGGAATATCTGGGCCTCTTGTTTTCTTGTTATTCTATTATTTGCTCATTAACCCAGCTGCCCAGGAATTGAGTGCTGGAAGGATGAGGTGATAGAGTGAGGACAAAATGGGTGAAGGTCATCAAAGTTTCAAGCTTCCATTTACAAGGTAAGTAAATCCTGGGGATGTGATGCACAGCATGGCGAGTGCAAACAATTTTAACAAGAAGCATAGTGAGCATTTCCTTTAGAGAGCAGTCTAGTCCAATTCCACTTAGTAGTAGATGGATTAGCTCAACCTTTGTCCCTCACATGGTAGAAGGAGGGTGTCCCCTTAGTCTGCTGTCTACTTCCCAGCTTCTGCATTATAGTCATCTGATTTCCCAGGGTGTTTGACTAGTCAAGCATATCCTGACCCCAGTTACTAAGGCTAATGGAGAGTTAATTGTACGTCTGTTCATTATCTTGCTTACTTCCTAGTCTAAAAGCAAGAGCTGTGGTTCACGCTCCAAACTTGGACCAGGAAGTAGCATCAGACAGTGTGAGGTGTGAGGAAGCCCCTCCCACCACCCAGTCACATTACCTGGAACTATACCATTAGAGAGTTATTCATTTCAGTCAAAACATAGCTTTATTTTTCTCGGGGAGAGGTAATACCATATTTTTAAAACAGTTTTTCACTTTTCTACATTTTTGAAATTGGTATGCATTACAAATGATGAATATATTACAGTGTTCTTTCCCCCAACACAGTTTTATTAAGTTTATAATCCATTTTCAGTGGATGGTAGGTTAGAATGTTGTATGCAACATATTAAGTCATTATTAGTTAATTATATCTAAGCATGTTTCTGGAAATTATCTGGAATTAGGTATGCTAATACAGTTTTTAAATTAATATTTGTGGAGCACCTTACAATGTGCCAGGCTCTGCTTTTATTAATATGATCTCACTTGATCTTTAAAACAATCCTATAAGACAGGCATTATCTTTTATTGTTATTATTGTTATTATAGAACTTTGGCTCAAATAATTTGAATATTTTCCATTTATGTAACAAATATTTATTGAGCATCTACTAGGTACCAGGCATCCTTTTAAGTACCAAGGATTCAGAGATGAATAAGGCAGGTAAGTCTCTGTTCTCAGGAGGCCAACTGGAATAAGAAAACAAACCAATAAATGAGATAATTCCAAATATCAAGGGCTGTGTAAAAAACAACACAATGCATCTGTGATGCACTGACTGTTGTGGGGGTCACACTTACAAAGGGGGGGGAACAGAAGGTACCCAGTAGTGAGGCTTCCCATAAGGCTTTGTGACTATTCAAGGTCACCCAATGAGTGAGTGGCTCTGGGCTGTCATTCATTTCTGAAATAGCAAGTGACAGTGGCATGCATGGAAACTTTCGCTAATTCAAGGTAAAGCCGTGAGAGTTCCGGGAACGTGTTTTTTGCAGAGCTGGAATGGTGCCAGGACACCTGGGCTGCAAGGTCCACTTCCTGGGCTTGGGACACCAGGGACTTCAGAGGAAGTATTCGTTTTAATCATTTCTGGAAATGTAATTGTTCTTCGATGTTTTCTCATTCTTTTGGCCTGACACACTAGAATCAGACATTTTAAAGGCCTCTCTTGCCTAATGAACTAGAGGCTTTGGAAAAATCTTCCGAATAATAGAAATATTTCTCTTTCAGCTTAACTGCTGACCCAGACTAGTCAGAGAAATGGCCTTTCAAAGAATAAATCTATGAAATTCCATTTCTGGGGGCAAGTGACTTGATTTGCATTGAGCATTGTTGTAAATGTCAACTGTCCAGCTCCCACTGTCAGCCTGAATGGCCGTCAGTGTTTATCCTCTGGAGAGAACTGCACTGACTTACTCAGAGCATGGCTGGGGGCTGGGGGGCCGGACTGCTCCTGGTTAATCTCAATCATGCCCCTCTTATCTGTCCTCCTTCCTTTTTCTCCTGTGAGCCACTTCCAAATATTCTAACGTTATGATGAAATGCCATTTTTCACTTGGCTGTTCATTTTTCTGGGCTGCCCTGCTGAGCCCGCATTCCATGACTGATTCCACAGGAGGCCTGGGAGGGCGGAGGATGTGAAGAGATTGAACAAAGGGACAGGCTGTGGCGGTCTCCTTCCCTGGCAACTGGATGCAGATGTGAAGAGCCCAGGTCACAAAATGATTCCACATCAAAAATAGCAGGACGTGAGTGCTGTCCTGCTTGCCACCGTCCCCATGCCTGGAACGTGGAGGGGTAGCATGGATACTGTCTCAGCTAGCTCACCGTGCCCCCACGGCCTCCACAGGCCTCTTCTCAGAGAACACTGCCCGGCTTTGCCAGGCCCTCACTCTTGAGGAAGGACTGAGACCAGAGAGGCTGAGGAGGCTGATTCTATTTCAGGGTTTGATGGGCTGCCATTATCATGGCATTTCTTCCAGCTTCAGAGAGTGATAAATGGTAAAGAAACCTGCGCCTGGCAGCCAGCTGTCCTCTCACCAGGTCTTTGTAAATACCAGCCAGAGGCAGCTCCCGTCTTGTGCCAGGCTGGAGACGAAGGCAAACCTCGCAGGTTCTTAATCCTCACAGGGGGCTCATCGTGCCAGCTGTTGCCCAGCCCCAGGTACTGGTTGAGGACTTCTCTGTACTCCCTTTGAGAGCGTGTGCCACCCCTGCCGCCCTCTGCCCACGCACACGTCCTCTGGTAGAGTGGCCCCCTGAGCTTCCCTCTCCTCCATTCTCTTCTCTTTGGTTCAGAACGTTCCTTCCCGCTGGCCACAACTTGTTCCTGGAGGTGCAAAACGTGAGCTTGGTTTGGCAGAAACCCCAGGAGACCATGTTAGGCAGCTTGAGGGGTCTAGATGAACAATTCTACATGTCTTAACATCTATTTTACATGTCTTTCTGTCAAGCTGCGTTACAATGAGCCAGTCTAGGAAAGAGAATTTAGGCTAGTGAGATGTTTAGTCCGACAATGGAGGGGTTATGCTCCTGGGTCCCGTGGGTTTGAGACTCAGACATTTTCACACGTTAACACCTCAGACATGGGGAGGTATCCTTTTCATCATGCACCTCACTCATTCATTGGCAGGGCTTTTTTCTTTTTTCTGTTTTGGTGGTAGATAAAATAATGACATCTCTTACCATAGATGGAGTCTTAGATTTGATGAACTAAGGCACTTAATTTTGGCCAGAAGATGCACATTCCCTTCTCCCATAGATTCTGATTCAAAAGATCTGAGGTGAGGTCAGACATTTTTATTTATGTTTAAATCTTTTTATTGAGTTGTCCCATACCCATATTAAATGCTCTCACCTTGAGCTCACAGTTGAATGATTTTTCAAATAAGACTTTTTTTAAGAGCAGTTTTAGGTCTACAACAAATTGAGAGGGAGGTGCAGAGATTCCCCATATGCCCCCGCCCTCACACATGCATACCTTCCCCACTGTCAGCTACGCTCTCCAGAATGGTACCTGTTTTGTTACGGAAAAACTTGAAAAACCTGGACTGGATCGCTGACAGAAGAACCAAGCGGCACTCGGAGGTCTTGGAGTGTTGAGGTTTTATTTTTACACTGGCCGGCTCAGATGGGAGTAATCTCCCAATGTCTGAGCCCTGAGCACAAGCAAGGGGAGCAATTTATATTATTTCAATATGTGGTGTTTTGGCATGTGCTGGGCAAAAGAGGAGCCCAGAGGAGGGGAGGAGGGAGCTGGGGGTGCTCTGCTGACTTTGCCAACCGGGGGAAAAAAGCGGTTTGCTGACCTTGACAGCTCTGTTGAATATTTTCCTTATCAGTTTTACCGAGGATGAACCGGCCCTGGCATGTCATAATCCCTCACAGTCCAGAGTTCACCTCAGGGCTCCTTGTGGGTCAGGTACATTCTATGGGTTTGGGAAAATGTATAATCATGCATATTCATCATTATAATGAACACAAAGAGTGTTTTGCTACCTTTCTCATCCTCCCCACTCTTCCCAAGGCAACCACTGATCTTACTGTCTCCATAATTTTGCCTTTTCCAGAATGTCATGTAGGAAGAATCATTATAGTATGTAGCCTTTTCAGATTGCTTCTTTCCCTTAGTAACACACATTTACATTTCCTCCATACCTTTTCTATTGCTTGAGAGTTCATTTATTTTTAGTATTGAATAGAATTACATTGTCTGGTGTACCACAGTATATTTATCCACTCACCTACTGAAGGACATCTGGTTGTTTCTAGATCTGCTCTGGCAATTAGGAATACAGCTGCTATAAACATCTACATGCAAGTTTTTCAACTCCTTTGGGTAAATACCAAGGAGTGTATTATATGAAAAGAGTTTGTTTAGTTCTATAAGAAACTGGCTGATGGTCTTCCAAAGTGGCCATACCATTTTGCATGCCCACCAGTGATGGATGGATGAGAGTTCCTGCTATTCCACATCCTTACCAGCATTGGGTGTTTTAGTGTTCTGCATTTTGCCATTTTAATAGGTCAGTAATGCTATCTCATTGCTGTTTTAATTTGCATTTCCCCAATGACAAATGATAGGGAGCCTCTTTTCAAATGCTTATTGCCATCTGTATATCTTCTTTGGTGAGGGTTCTGTTAAGTTCTTTGGCCATTTTTTAATCCTGTTGTTTATTTTCTTATTGCCAAGTTTTAAGGGTTCTTTAAATATTTTGGATAACACTCCTTTATCAGATGTCTCTTTTGCAAACATTTTCTTCCAGTCTGTGGCTTGTCTTCTAATTCTCTTGATAATGTCTTTCATAGACCAGGAGTTTTAATTTTAATGAAGTCCACAGTATTAATTATTTCATAGTTCATGTCTTTGGTATTGTATCTAAAAAGGCTTCACATACAAAGGTCATCTAAGTTTTCTCCTATGTTATTGTCTAGGAGTTTTATAGCATTGCATTTTACACTTAAGAATATGATCCATTTGGGGTTAATTTTTGTGAAGGTATGAGGTCTGTGTCCATATTAATTTTTTGCATTTTTTTTGCATCCAGTTGTTTCATTTGTTGGTCTTTGCTTCATTGTGTCACCTTTGCTCCTTTGTCAAAGATCAGTTGAGTGTATTTATGTCAAAGATCAATTTGTTTTTCCAGTCAAATTTTTTCTATTTGGTGTTAACCATTCAGGTTGATCTATGAGCAAAATATTCTATCATAAACGTTTTAAAATGTGCCCATAATTGTAATTATTATTTTAAATATATGTCAATAGATTTGTATAAGGGAGGAAAGGAGCCGGGAGTGAAAAACCCTGGTTCCAGTCCTGTTTTGGTTTTAACTAACTTAACCGTAAGACCACGGTAAGTCATTGCCTTTTAGCTTCTCCTCTCTTGGCTGTAAAAATAAGAAGTTTGCAGTGGTAGCCAAGGTGCTAGTTTCATAGCTGTTCCTCCTTCCATGGGTCGTTACTTGGAGTCATAGGCATTGGCGCAGCCAAGTCTGGCGAACGTCAGAGCAAGGTTATGTCACAGTGACTTGCAGGAAGCTTTCATGCTAGACCAAAGTAGTTTTCTCTGTAGGATATGATCCCATAATGCAAGCGTACAAGAAGAGTTCATCGTCACTGAGGGCCAACAGAGTGCTGGGCATTGTGCTACCTGCTTGCTCTGGGTGGAATTGTGTCTCCCCTGAATATGCTGAAATCTTAATCTTATTTGGAAGTAGGATCTTAGCAGATGATCAAGTCATTGGAGCAGACCCTAATTTGATTGTGACCTTACAAAGCGGGGAAATTAGAACACAGAGACCGACACCCACACAGGCAGAATGCCATGTGAAGATGAAGCATAGACTGCAGGGTGCATCTACAAGCCAAGAAATCCCAGTGATCACCAGGAACTGCTAGGAGCTAGGAGAGAGGCATTCAACAGGTCCTCCCTCACAGCCCTCAGGTGGAGGCAGTCCTGGCAACACCAGGGACTTCTAGGCTCTGGAAGTGTGAAACAATACATTTCTGTTGTTTAAGCCACCCAGTTTGTGACACTTTGTCATGTCAGCCCTATGAAACTGATCTGGTGTTATAGACATGTGAAAATCATCCATTATCACTATGACCCTACCCATTTATTCCCCAAGTTGCGAGCACTAAAGCAGAGAACAAAATGAAAATGTTCTACTCTTGTGGGGTTTACGTTCTAGTGAGAGTAAGATGAACAGCAATTAAATATGTCACATATCAGATGATGATACATGTAATGGGAAAAAGTTAGGCATGGAAAGGGAAACAGCGTGTGTAGAGGAAGGCAGTGTGAGGTTGTTATTATATACAGGGAGTCTGAATATGTTGTAAAAAGAGTACGGCAACTCCTCAGCAATCAATGAAGGCAAACTCCTGGCATCCACATGAAGCAAGTGCCTTCATAAGTCTGTTTAACGTGTGGCAGAGCCCAGCCCATGGGGTGCTTGCTCAGGATTTTATAGACAGCACGTGGGGGAGTCAGGATTTAAACCCGGGATCTCTGACTGCAAGAGCTCACCCCCTTAACCACCCTAAGGGCCTTTTGGTCACTCTGATCTCTACTGATTTCAGCGTGATTTTATGTTCTGTGCAGCTGGACTCTAGTTCCAGACTTACTAAAATTGGACAGGTAGCAGACTTACTTGACAGTCCTGGAAATGCTTTCCAATGATCTGTCCTCAGTGGGAGGGGCACATGTCAAATGAGCTTATCATCCTTGCAGTTGTTGCCGTCTTGATGAAAGAGCTCAAGGAGGTGCTTGTTTATCCGGTAGCTAAAGCTGCATCCAGCAGACTAAAGAGATATTACTAAACAGGAAGCAGAATCCTTGACAAACAGGATAAAAGGCAGTTATACAAGGGTGACAGTAGGCACTTAGGAAACCAAAACCGTAAAAATCATTGCAAGATTGGCTAGCCACAGTCATTATTTTAAACACCTGTGGGTCAGAAATGATCATTATATGAGTCGGCAACATGAGGTGTCTGCAGGAACAGGGCTGGACCAGCCAGGATGGGTGCAATTCTTCTATGATCTGAGTGCCTCAAGCACTTACTAATGTGTTACAAATATTACTGTCCCTTGAACCTAAAAAGAAAAAGATTCAAACATTGGTATTTTAGATTTAGCCAATAAAATTGGAAAAGTTACAAAATAAGGCTGTTAATGCTTGTTTGAAAAAAGGACATTTTCAAACATTCCTGATAGGATTCTAAAAGATACCAGCTTTCTACAGAGCAGTTTGACAGCATGTATTAGAAGTCTTCAACTGAGTATTCTTGAATCAATTCTAATTTCAGGATTATTCCCTCTAAATAAATTGTTGGAGTGGATGAAAATATTTACTTGCACAGCATTTATTGCAGTATAATTTATAATAGCAAGACTGGTTAATATGGTGGAATATCATGTGGCCATTAAAAAGCCTGTTGCTACGTGAGAACTTTTAACTGCTTCCAGGTCATATACCCATTTGGGAATATGATGAAAGCAGTCAGCTTCCTTCTTAGGAAGAAAACACATATGTACCTACATAAATTTTTTCATATAATTTCACAGAATCTGTGAACTATGTGAAGTCCATGCTCAGACTTAGGTCGAAGATGACTACTCTGTAGGAAAGAGTCATAATTAGTGACATGGGATAAACAGTCACAGAAGCACATATGTGCACTGGCATGTGAGGCTGGAAAGATATGTATCAAAAGAGTTGTTAGCTCTGAGAAATGAGACGATGGATTTTTAAAAATTTCTTCTTTGGCTTTTCAGTATTTCTCTAATTTTGCACCAGCTAAATATATTATTTCAATATCATTTTAAAATTTTATTTTAATGTGGAGTAAAAACAAAATATAGGAACCTTAGAAAAGTCCCCAAGAAATGCAGCCAAAATGAAAAACTGGTGGGAAGTGCCAAGGAATAATACCGCATTGCCCATGGTAACAGGCTCTCCCGTAAAGAAGGCACAGAGTGGTTCCTTGGGCTCGTGCAGCGTTCAAGGCAAAAGGATTTGATTTAGACTGAAGTTTTGCATGGGCAGAAAAGAGAACTTCTTGTCTGTCAGTGTTATAAAGTGCTTAGAGCCCCCAAGGACAAGGGGGACCTCTGTCCATGGAACTGTGCAAGGTGTAGTGAGGAGTCATTGATCTTGTGGTTTAAGTCTCCATCTCCCTGAAGGCATGGCATGAATCAGGTGGTTACTAGAGCCCTTCTGCTCAGTTTGTCTCAGAGCAGGTACCCTGGCACCCAGGAGGGAGAGACGCTGCGAGCACTCAGTGACCTGCTGCACCACCAACATGCTCACGGCCCTTCTCACACACCCACCAGATGGGGGTGGGGAGGGTAGTGGAGGGTGGGGGGTGTGAATGCTGCCTCTCTAATAAGGTGAATTCAGATCTCTATTAATAAATATTAGCCAGCATGGAAATTGGTGATCTCACTTCAACAAAGCTGAAATTCATTTTTGTGTCTTAGTCTGACCCACAACCCTAAGTGAAATATACAGTAGGGGACATCTGGTCAGGTAAAATTATCCTTTACCTTTATGGTTATTAATGTTAATGAGTTCTCTGGGGGAGAGTATTCTGTCTCATTGGGCAGACTGAACCCTCCGGAGAGCTGCTGCACCTGTAGGGGAATCACTCTAATATATTCTGTAGGCATGGCAACCCTTTGACCTTGTCATTTCTTGTTTCTCATCATGCTTACCCTTCATTTTATGACCCCAAAGTGCTTCCGCTAAAAGTATATGCCTTAGAACAACTCAGTTTCTAGGAAGGAATGCATGGATTGAATATCACTGTACTATATACACAACATGTACACACAAACACACATGCATACAACATGCATAGATACATAAATATGCAGTATAGTGTCATAGATAAGAGCATGGCTCTGTGCGCAGATTTCCTGAGTTGAGCTCTTGGTTCTATAGTAGGTCTGTGAACTTGGGCAATAGGTTGATAAACTTTAATTTATCAAAATGGGTATAATAATGGTTATTTTCCTGATGGAGCAGTGGGGATCATTAAATGCATGAATACAAGAACAATGATTATAGTGTCTGCGCCACAGTGCATGTACCAGCAGTATCAACCCTCACTGAGAGTCCAAAGGTTTATGAGAGACTCTGATTTATCATCCTTCCCAGCCCCAGTTCAGGAAGCTCTTGCCTGTTTCAAGGCCACAGGAACCAGGGTCTCCTTGAATATTATACCCTTTCTAGTACTAGCCTCTGTAGAGCAGATGCATCCCCAGTTGCCTCTGCTGGTGCTTGGACGCTATATGACAGTCACTTCAAGCAGGTTCCTGGCACAGATGGAGCCCTCCCAGCTCGGACGCCTGTGGGAGTGGGGTCCTGCTCATTACACTTGCCATGCGCCTGAGGAAGACACTTCTCCTTGGTTCCTTGTGCTGGTGCTGGTCTGCAAGGCCAAGTACCACAGACTGTCCCGGTAGTATAGAGTGTCTTTTCTGGTCTCTAACCTCACAGTCTAGTTGATCATCTCTTTACATATCCTCTGCCTTCTAACAGAAGTGAGATTCCTCTTGAGATTCTTGTTTTCTGAGAATCCCAGTCTTTTTGACTTTTCTAGATGAGCTGGAGGAACTGATTATATTGAGATGTTTATAGGGACAGCCCACAGAATCCAGGATGCATGCATATATTGAAAAAATTCCCTTCATGCAGAAGTAAAATTTCTAAAGCTGTATGTAAGTAAAATTTTTGTAACTTAAATATTAACTTGTAGGAACAGGTGTTTTTTTTTTTGATGAAGATTCTGCCATATTCTCAAGTAACGCATCAAATAAACACAGGCAACAAGACTCTTTCGTGTTTAAGGCAATGTAAAAAACTCTTAGAAGTTATCATAGAAGTATCAATTATATTTGCTTTCACAGAGTCTGTATTTTAATGGGGAGTCAGGTAAAAGTATAAGTTACATTTTTCCCAATGTATATGTTCCTCCTGTGATTCTTCTACAGTGTGTGGGAACAGAAGTAGTCTACTGAACTTCATGGTTCAACCTTTAGAGAGGCAAAACTGAGACATTTTTACTACCTTGATTTACTGAAGGCTGCATATCCTGGATTTCCTGGGACAGCATCTACTTCACCTGATTTTATTCTATTCAAAAAAGTGATTTATTAAATCCACAATGAGTGCAACTTCTTTAGCCTTCCACAATATTCCACGCAAGTCCAAACACCAGTGTGACATTATCAGCCTTCCACAAATCTT
This sequence comes from Smutsia gigantea, assembly GCA_032199065.1. Taxonomy (NCBI): domain Eukaryota; kingdom Metazoa; phylum Chordata; class Mammalia; order Pholidota; family Manidae; genus Smutsia; species Smutsia gigantea. The sequence goes on along the minus strand of JAVSCE010008840.1, from coordinate 56,170 downwards.
CCATGCAAGTCAAAACAAAAGCACAATGCACCGTGGTGTGCCCCGAGTCCCGGTATTTGGCTCTGAAATATGGTCCTCTGGCTTCAGAGTGCTTTTGCTTTCCTGGGTTTCCCAAAGCACTCCTTAAAAAGGGGGCCCGCATCATCTGGGGGTCTGAGTCTGCTTTGAGGTAAGGACAAGGCTTCACCACTCATGCGGAGCATCTCAGACCCATCAGCGCCTTTGGCACAGCTCATCATGGGGCATTGTGACCTCTGCACCATGACTGTTGGCCGGTCAGCTTTCCCATCTGTCCGAGAGGACCAAGAACACAGTTTGAGGGATCCTGCTATTGTTTATCCCTGGCTCCTGCTTCCTCTCCTCTCTGCTTCCCATGGCTGCTGCACCGTCCTCCAGTTAGCTCCTTCACCTGGGACACTGAAAACCGGATAGCCCAGGGATGGACTGAGTCATTGAGGGTCTGCCCCTTGTCAAAGGAAGACCTGGAAAGCCTCTGCTCTTTTCTTCTGAAGAAGGGAGAGGACATTGCCGTACATGGGTCACGATGCAGGTTCGGTGCAGTGCCTCAGTGTCTCATCTGAGAAGCTGAGGGCTCATTGTTCATCTTCTTTGTGTCTTTGGGCTGCCAGATCTTTGGCTCGTTTTGTCCCTGGGCTCTAAAAGTAAGTGTAACATATGAAGCTGCTTAGGATGTAGTAGTGCAAATACAAACTTTAATGCCCTACAGGAAAGACGCTTTTGATGCCTGAAAGAAAACCTGTCCCGCCAACCTGATCCCTGAAGTTAGGAGAGGAGACAAGGCAGGGCCAGCAAGGGTTTTAATCTCTCCAGATCCAAGGCCCGGTTTTGGGAATGCTCTTACTGCTCAAAGCCATATCTGCTCTAACACATTTTGGAAATCTTAGCACAAAGCACCCTTAATAGGCTTCAGAGTCATCTCGAAATAATTTCCCTTAATTAGGTATAATGGATTGTCTGATGAACTGCATGACTCTCTATTTGGTCTGCCAGAGCTAATTAGCCATGAACAATCGTACTGGGCCACTTTTTTTGTTATGCTAGTGTGAGAATTATTCATTTTTTTACAGCTGCCACTGGAAGAAACCTAAAGACATTACTAAAGTAAATACTGTATATACATATTTTTTAAAACACCTATTTAAAATCATAACACCTTCAATGTGAGGTCTGCCACATTGATGCGCAGTGCCGTCTACTGCCTCTGCCTCCAGCACTCACCGTGATCCTGACGAATCCCTCACACTGTCCACTCCTCAGCTATAAAATGGAGTTATTAATGATACTCAAAGGACTAAGTGAAATAGTATCAAGACTGCATTTAATACATAATGTTATGTCATGTTGCTTATAAAAAATAATAGTGAGACTAACCAGAGGCTTTAATAAGCAATATTTTTCAAACAATCAGATGCAAACCATTACTGGGTTCTGAAACCAATTGACTAGGTTGAGATAACAGTTTAAAAAAAGAGTGAAATAGAATGGGATTGAAAACGCAGGGGTGTTCTCAGGTAGTAGGGCAAGCGTAATCTCACTGAAGGTTGTGAAGTGTGTGTAGGCATGTGTGTGTGTCTAAGGGTATGAATTGTGAAGTATCATTTCTTGTGGATCAAGGGCAATGGTGTTTGAAAGCCACTGGGGAAGATGTGCCTTAAGAAACAAAAACAGTATCAGTTCTTGAGCAAACTTATCCACTACCTACCTTCCTCTGCGTTTGTATAAAGACACAAATATCAAGTATTTGTAGCCTTAGGCCCACAGAATATTAACCAGATGTATTAAGCAACAATTTTTAAAAATGAATTATCATTGATATACAATCTTAAATTTGTTTCAAGTATACAGCACAGTGGTTCAACAGTTACCCATATTATTAAATTCTCATCCCCACTAGCGCAGCTACTATCTCTCAACAGAGGAAGATATTACGTAATTATTGGCTGTATTCTCCATGCTGTACTACCATTCCTGTGACCAACTTATACTGTGATTGAGAATTTTTTAGTCTTTTAATTCCCCTTCCTCTCCCCCAGCCCCAACACCTCACTCATGGTAACCACCAGTCACTTCTCCATCTCTGTGAGTCTTCTGCTATTTTGTTCATTTTGTTTTGTTTTGTTTTTATATTCCACAATAAGTGAAATCATATGGTATTTGTCTTTCTCTGCCTGGCGTATTTCACTGAGCATAATATCCTCTAGGTCCATCAATGTTATTGCAAATGGCAGGATTTCTTTTCTTTTTATGGCTGAATAATATTCCATTGTGTATATGTACCACCTCTTCCTTATCCATTCATCTTTTGATGGGCACTTTGGTTGTTTCCATATCTTGGCTATTGTAAATAATGTGGCAATAAACAGAGATGCATTTATCTTTTCAAATCAGGGATTTTGTTTTCTTCAGGTAAATTCCTACAAGTGGGATTACTGGGTCTTACGGTATTTCTGTTTTAGTTTTTTGAGAAATTTCTACTGCTTTCCACACTGGCTGCACCAGTTTACACTCCCACCAACAGTGTAGGAAGGGTCCCTTTTCTCCACATCATCACCAACACTTGTTTGTTGTCATTTGAATAGTGGCTATCTTAACTGGCGTGAGGTGATATCTCATTGTGGTTCTGATTGCATTTCCTGATGATTAGTAATGTGGAGCATCTTTTCATGTGCCTGTTGGCCGTCTGTATTTCTTCTTTGGAAAAATATCTGTTCAGGTCCTCCATGCATTTTTAACTAGGTTATTTGTTTTTTGGTGTTGAGGCATATGAGTTCCTTTATATATTTTAGATGTTAACCCCTTATCAGATAAATTGTTTATGAATATGTTCTCCTATACTGTAGGTTGCCTTTTTGTTCTGCTGATGATGTCCTTTGCTGAACAGAAGCTTTTTAACTGGATGTAGTCCACTTGTTCATTTTTTATTTTGTTTCCCTGGCCCAAGGAGATGTGTCCAGGAAAAAATTGCTCACGCTTATATTTAAGAGATTTTTGCCTGTTTTCTTCTAAGAGTTTTATTGTTTCCTGTCTTACATTCAGGTCTTTGACCTCTTTTGAGGTTACTTTTGTGTACAGAGTTAGACAGTAATCCAGTTTCATTCTCTTGCATGTATCTGTCCAGTTTTCCCACCAGTTACTGAAGAGGCTGTCTTTTCCCCATTGTATATTCATGGCTCCTTTATCATATATTAATTGACCATATATGCTTGGGTTTATATCTGGGCTCTCTAGTCTGTTCCATTGGTCTATGAGTCTGTTCTTGTGCAGTACCATACTATTTTGATTAATGTAGCTTTGTATAGAGCTTGCAGTCAGGGAGCATAATATCCCAAGCTTGGTTCTCTTTTCTCAGGATTCCTTTGGCTATTTGGGATCTTTGGGGGTTCCATATGAATTTTAGGATTATTTGCTCTAGTTCATTGAAAAATGCTGCTGGTATTTTGATAGAGATTTCATTGAATGTGTAAATTGCTTTGTGAAGAATGATCATTTTGACAATATTGATTTTTCCTATCCATGGGCATGGAATAGATTTCCATTTATTTGTGCTACTTCAATTTCTTTCATGAGAGTCTTATAGTTTTCAGAGTACCGATCTTTCACCTCCTTGGTTAGGTATATTCCTAGGTATTTTATTCTTTTTGGTGCAATCATAAATGGAATTCTTTTCCCAATTTCTCTTTCTGCTAGTTCATTGTTAATATAGGAATGCAACAGATTTCTGTGTATTAACTTTGCATCCTGCAACTTTGCTGAATCCAATTATTAGTACTAAGTTTTTTGGCAGAGTCTTTATGGTTTCCTGTACATAATATCATGGCATATACAAGTAGTGACAGTGTAACAATCCTTAACAATTTGGATGTCTTTTATCTCTTTATCTTGTCTGACTGGACCTCCAGTACTATGTTGAATAAAAGTGGTGAGAGTGGACATCCTTGCCTTGTTCCTGATCTTATAGGAAAAAATTTTAGCTTCTCACCATTATGGTGTTATTTGTACATTTGTTGTATATGGTCTTTATTATGTTGAGCTGCCGTGTACCCTCTATACCCATTTTGTTGAGGGTTTTTATCATGAATGGATGTTGAATTTTGTCAGTTGCTTTTTCAGCATCTATTGAGATGATCATTTGGTTTTTACTCTTCTTTTTGTTGATGTGGTGGATGATGGTGATTGATTTTTTAATATTGTACCATCCTTGCATCCCTGGAATAAATCCCACTTGGTCATGATGAATGATCCTTTTGATGTATATTTGAATTCAGTGTGTTAATATTTTTTTGAGTATTTTTGCATCTATGTTCATCAAGAATATTGGTGTATAATTTTCTTTTTTTGTGGTTTCTGTCTGGTTTTGGTATTAGAGTGATGCCTGCCTCATAGAATGAGTTTGGAAGTGTCCCCTCCTCGTCCACTTTTTGGAATACATTGAGAAGAATGGGTATTAGCTTATCTTTAAGTGTTTGGTAGAATTAAGCTGTGAAGGCATCTGGGTCTGGGTTTTGTTTGTTGGGAGTCTTGATTACAAAGTCAATTTCATTATTGGTAATTGGTCTGTTCAGATTTTTCTACTTCTCCCTGGGTCACTCTTGGAAGGTCATAATTCTCTAGGAATCTGTCTGTTTCTTCTAGGTTGTCCAGTTTATAGGTGTGGGTAAAACTGCAATATTGCCGGAATCTCTCACCTGGCCTTAGTGCATCTCCATATCAATAGGTGTTTCCAAGGGGTGGAGAGAAGTAGTCTATCTCCATATTAATAGGTAATTATAAGGGTGAGTGAGGACATATCTGGACTGGAGAGGTTGGGTGGAGTCCCTTCTTCTGTATCTGGGTTTCAAGAGACATGGGAGAGCAGAAGAAGACTGCATGTAATAAATAAATGGGTTTCTCCCACTTTATTTCTCCCTTTCACTGATTTCTGTTTCAAAGGTATTTTGTCCTGGTATTTTCCCCCCGGAGTTACATCTGGTGGTTGTCAGCAGGACCTCTGAACCTGAAATATGTCTACATGGGTGCTACCCTTGGGTGGCCTGCACTTAGAGACGGTGGGGAGATGCCCAGAACCACCCCTGTAGATGGTGGGGAGGCCCTGGTGGCTGCAGTGTAGAGGTTGCAGCTTCACCCAGGCACCTCCTATCTGTGAGGCTTCCAATTAGGAAGCCCCTAGTGGGGAACTGGTCTAGGGTAAAGCACCTCCTAGATGGGTGAGGTCTTCTCCAGAATTCAGGAAGGGTGAAGACACTGGAAGGTGCAGAATTAGCCCTCCGTGAGGTAGAAGACTGGTTAGAGGCCCTGAGTGGCCGTGTAGCAGCTGGGATTGTTGGGTGTCTTTTTCTCGAGATAGTGGAAAGTGTTATTGAGGAGAGAAAGAGGGTTATCGAGGATAGAGAGAGACTTCGGCAGGAGAGAGACACACTTCAGCAGTGCTTTGAGGGGCTGGGCGATGACCTATGGGATGCCCTTAAGAAAGAGAGACAGTTATTGAGAAGACGTGTTGCATTCCTGGAAGGTTCCTTAGTAGCAGCGAGGGAGGAGGCAGCCAGAAATTCTGCACTGCAGGAGGCTGTAGGGGAGGGGGGAGGAAAGAGCAGTGCCTTCAGCCCTGGAGATGGTACAGGAGATGTGGGGAGAGGGGTGGAGCCAAGGGCCAATCTGTTGCCAAGGACACTGACTGAGGCACCAGCCTCTCCTGTATTAAAGGCCTGCCCGGTTGTAATTCAGAAAGTAAAAACACAACAATCGTGAGCTCCTCAGGGGGAATAGCCACCCCTCCACCACTCCATGCTCCACCCCTATGCCCTATACAACATGTTCTGGCACTGGTGGACACAGGAGCTGAGTGTTCTCTGATTCATGGCAACCCTGAGCATTTTCTTGGGACCCCTGCTGTGATAGATGGCTATGGGGGTAAGGCAATTAGAGTGAAGAAAGCCCACATCCCACTGTGGATAGTTGCAGGGAGTATGGCTCGTGATCACCCAGGAGCTCTCCCCTATAGTTGTCTGCACTGACAGCTGGGCCGTTTATCAGGGCTTGACCCTGTGGCTACCGACATGGTACCATGCCAACTGGATGGTTGCCCACTTTGGGGGCAAGAGCTGTGGCAAGATCTATGGGTCAGACTGGTCAGACTAAGACAGTATATACCATGTGACTGGCCATTTGCCTTTGGCATCCCCAGGGAATGATGAAGCAGACACATTGGCCCAGGTGCGTTGGTTAGAAGGAAAGCCTGCCTCTGATGTAGCCTAATGGTTAGATTAGCATTTGTTGCACACAGAGCAAAAGACCATGTGGGCTGTAGCCTGTAAGTGGTGGTTGCCATTGACCTTTGCAGAAGTCATCAGAGCCCAGAAGTAGTGCCCCGTGTGCTACAAGAGGAACTTACACCGAGTTCTGCAGCAACATGGATAATAGTAAGGGGGCCAATACCCCTTGTCAGGTGGCAGATAGTCTATATTGGGTCTCTGCCCATATCAGAACGGTATCGGTATGCCATGACCTATGTGGACACAGCTACTGGATTATTGGTTGCTTTTCCTGCATGTCATGCAGATCAGCAAACCACCAAAAGGGGCCTAGAGTGTCTCTTTGCAGCCTATGGGTGGCTGCAGGTGATTTAGAGTGATCAAGGCATCCACTTTACTGGACATGCATTATAAGAATGGGTGTAGCAATTAAGGATAAAGTAAAAGTTTCATGCACCATAGAACCCTACCGGGGCAGGCATTGTAGAGAGGTACAATGGTTTGTTGAAATCTTGCATGAAGTCAGACACCAATAGTCTATGAGGCTGGTCAGTTTGTTTATGGACAGTGCTATGGTGTTTGAATGAGATCCCTGAAAAGGATCCTTGAGCTCTGTGGATGTGCTAACACATTGCTGCCTCTCCTACACAACTGTATGTGCAAACCAAAGAGGAGCTATTGAAGCCGGGATGTGGCCAGCAGAGCAAGATCCTGCTGCCAGCCCACACTGAATTAAACCCTGGAGACTCTGTTGAGTGGACATAGCCCTGGACATTTCAACACGTGGACCAGCGATGGCTGGCCCTTCTGACACCTTGGGGAAAAGGCCTCCTGTATTTTCCTGGAGTCCCCAAAGATCATGGTAGTGTACCCAATATGTCTGGCAGGTAAGAGCCTCTTATGGAGAAGTTTTGTTTTATCTTTATGGCCAGTGCACGTACCTCCTATAGCCCTATATATTGACCCATCTGTAACTCCCACAGGGAGTGGGGTGAAAGTCTGGTATACAAGAACAGGACGATATCCCATTCCTGCCACTGTTTTTTATCACAAGACCACTCTCTTGCATGCATCCTACCTGATGGACAAGATTTTCCTTTGTTGGTGTCATTAAAACATGTATCTTATCACCCTTAAGGTTATTTTCTCCTACAGTCCCTGTGGCCTGGATGAGCCCCCTGGCTGCAGCTGCCGTGTGATGAGTGCTGTGAACTTCCTACCTGTGGACTGGGCGAGTGATGGACTTAATCTGCACGAGACTTTGAACCTAGTGAATCCTCCAGCTTGAGGATCTTCACGATCTTATTGCTGTTGCTGTTATGTCATTAGTCTCATTACAGTGCTCCAGTTTTCTCACCCAGGGACCATTGTGGAAGATGGGGAGCGAGTAGATTTTGAGGCCACATTTCTTGAGGTGTGGGCCATGGGTAAAACTGCAATATTTTCAGAATCTCTCACACGGCCTTAGTGCATCTCTACATCAATAGGTGTTTCCAAGGGGTGGAGACAAGTAGTCCATCTTCACATAAATGGGTGATTGCAAGGGGGATCGAGGGCATATCTGGGGTGGAGAGGTTGAGGTTGGGTGGGGTCTCTTCTTCTGCAGCCTGATTGTGAGAGACATGGGAGAACAGAAGTTGGATGGCTGCTTGTAAGAAATAAATGGGTTTCTCCCACTTTATTTCTCCCTTTGATTGATTTCAATTTCAAAGGTATTTTGCCCCAGGATTTTACCCCCGCAGTTACAATTGGCATATAATTTCAGAATTCCTGAACACCTATCTCCTCCCTACTCCACACCTCTTCCTCCTGCCTATGGGCTGGGATGAGGAAGAAGTGGGTCTCACTTAACTGCAGCTTTGCCGCTTTACCCTTCTGTATGGTCCTCTCTCCTTCCCCAGGTGCAGATGGTCTGCTCTGCAGCCCTCAGGTCATGTTCAGGGTCAGCTCTATTTCCTGTAGTTGTGTCCTTGGTGTGTGGGTGCATGGGAAGAAGTGCCTGCCTTGCATTCCTACTCCACCATCTTTTTTCCTCCCTTAAATTGCTCATTTCTTAAAAGCTTTAAGTGACACAATAATATGGAATCCTGAAATATACTGTTTAAGTGGAAAATTCCCTTGTTTTTCCCGCATGCTAAGAATCTCTTTTATCCCAATGTAGGGAAATGTTTGTTTGGTTTTAATTAATCATACTCAGCTGTATTATTTTCTCCTCGTTTATTTCAATATCTCCAACTCAATCCCCCTTGACTGCAATCAGGGGTTCTCTATTTTCTATTTTTATTGCTAATTTTTCTCCAGCAGTAAAAATAACATATCCAGTGCTGGAACAAATCTGGATGCCACTGCCCTGCTATGAACTCAATGCCATGAAATTTGTATGTTAAAGCTCTAACCCCCAGTATCACAGATTATGATTGTATTTGGAGATTGGACCTTTAAAGTGGTAATTAAGATTAAATGAAGTCATTAGCATGAGCCCTATCCAAAGTGACTGGTACCCCTATTAAAGGAGGAAATTTGGACACAGACATGTACAGAGGGAAAACCGTATGAAAATACAGTGAGATGACTGCCTTTAAGTTGAGAGGATTTAGAAGAAATCAACTCTACCAGCCCTTTGATCTAGGACTTCTAGCCTCTAGGACTTTGAGAAAACTAATTTGTTGTTTAAGCAACCATCTGTGATACTTTGTTTTAGGAGCCCTGGAAAACCAATACAGCCCTTTCTCCTAGCTGTCTGTGCTCTTGGAGAAGTGAATGACACTGCTCCTCTACCCTCTAGGCCCACTACCACTGGATGGAGAAATAAGCTGGGGAGTGTGCCTCTTCCAAGCACACAGACAATGTGGGTGGATTTCATGGTATGCTACCATCCTCACCATCAGGCCTAGTCTTACTGATACAGGAGAACAGATGTGGAACTTCCACAAGAGGAGAAGCACATTTTTCAGTAAATTAAACTGGCTTTTCAATGTTTCCCTTTATTTTCTTCATAGACAAATAATCATGAACAGCTTGGTGAGTACCAGGTAGACAGCTAAATAGCCAAAGGTTTTCCTGGGGAGAAATAGTGGGACAGGGACTGTGGGTGTAGTCAGAGTAGGGGGAGGGCCTCCGGAAAAAGCAAGGCAGAATATTTGAAGCCAGAGCAATGTAACGACCTGCAAAGAAACCCCCTACCAAAACTCTGTGTTAAACATTAAGCTCTAGGGTCATTCTTCAGTAAGATCAGTTGGTGTTCCCTAGATAAAGAAGAGTACCCCATGTTGTTATTATGCTAATCACTTGTAAGATTCACTTTAGCATGCTAAAAGGCCCAGGACAAACTGGGCGACTAGTTTAGCATGCAGAACCAGCTGTAAACAAAATGGTAAAATGCAGGGAAGATTCCACCTTAAAGATAAGATTGCATTTTAACACCCAGGAAGTTTGGGAAGCAGGATTCTTAACTTACTCTTTAGCAAACAGGCAATACCTCAGCCCACCTTTTGATATGCTCCTAGACCAGGACGCAGGTGTTCCGGAGATGGGGTGAGGAATTCCTTGTGTTAAGTTAATTCGGGTGTTCAGACACCACTAGCAGGTCTACACCCCTAAACTTTTTTTTCGTGTTCTCGAAAAATCCTCATCTGCCTATAAAATCCCCTAGACAACGCACCACACCGGACTCTCTTGTCCCCTCCTGGCATGAGCCAGGAGCTCTGTCCTTTCACTTTATTTCTAAATAAAAGCCTGTACCTTGCTCTCCTACTTTGAGTGTTTATGAAACTCATTCTTCAGCTTCGTGAACAAGAACCCCGGCATCAATAGGACCAAATATACTCTGGTCACCTCTCCCCTAGGCATGCCCACAGTGGCCACTGCATTGGGTGTTTTCCCAAAGCTTGTGTTCCAAGGGTCAAGTTCAGTAATAGCCCAAGGAAAATCAGCTCCCTTGTCAGAGGAGCCTAATATTTAAGCCTGATGTCATGACCAAGGATATTTCTTAGGAGAAAGGCTTACTTACCAGAATTTCGCTATGTTTATTATTTTGACCTCTTCATTTTTCCATTCATTTACTTTTCCAGGAAATATTTATTGAACATGTAGTGTGTGCAAGGCTCTGGATAGGGGCCAGAATTACAAATGAGAATAAATCATTAGAAAAAACCATAAGGAGTCTTTCAGGAAGCTAGATCTCAAGGATCTCTAAGGGAAGGTGAGAAATTACATAAATCAGAACTTTAAGATTATGAGCTTTCAGATGCTTTATTTTTCCAGGAAACTTATGTTTAGGAAATTAAAATAAACATATCACATTGCCTGGGCAGATATTCAGATGTGATATGTAAACTAAAGCCATGTGATCCCGCACAAAGACAGAAAATATATGCATCTCTTTTCCTTTGCCTCCTTCTTCCCTGACACACACCCTGATCCACTCCTTTGCAACTCCCCCAAACAGACACCATTTACATTCAGATAATGTAGCCAAATTACTTTATAGAATGTATTTCAATTTTGAACCTTCTAACACCACGGCAATCCTTGTTGCTTTCTTTGAAACAGGTTTCCTCTAGGCAGAAGGAACAAATAAATGCCCTGTGCTGTTAGCAGTTTCTCTGTTTTCTGAGTAAAGGGGGTGGAGGTGCCAGCATCCGCTCGAGGGGGCCCAGCCCAGAGGGAGCCGTGCTGCTTTCTCCCAGCACTTTGCGCAAAGGCTCAGGCTGCAACAGGAAGGGGGATGATCCTGAACCCACTCAAGAGAGTGCCTCAAGGGCGGTGGTGCTCTCTCTTTAGGCACGTGATCAGGAACAATGGAATCTATTCATCTCTTTCTGCTGCAGTGGTTTGCTTTATACTCCTTATAAGCAGCTGAAAACGACCGTGAGCAGCCCTTTTAATCAGCTGTGGAAGAGATGAAAGGTTTCAGAAAAGAGGAGCTGTCATTTCTAAGAATGGTTTATTCACATTTTAGAAAAATCTTAAAAGAACTGTACTGGACTGATCTTTTAATTATAGAGGGATAATACATCTGTGAAGTCCACCAATTTCACTTTGGATTAGATACTCTTTCGTTAAGAGCCAGACACTTGGTAAACAAAGATCTCAATTTGGAAATGGTTTCTTTCCCTAACAGAGGTCTTGGAGCTAACTCCTACTCCCCTCCCCCCAAATTCCAGTTGCTATTGGAGACAAAGCAAGGAGGAAAATATACATCCTTTCAGACGTGAGGTTTGGGGTCCTTAGATATGTTCCATTTACTACCACCCAGGAATCCACCAAAGTGAATTCTCAAAAATCAGACCAATTCTCAGTAATCTGTGAATAATTTTATGATCACTGCTTCTTTCTACCCCCATTCCCTCTTCTGAAAGATGAACAGCCTCTTTCTTACCACTCTGGTCATCTGCTCCACCACCACCTTTGCAGTGGGAACTTAGGACCACCCTGCTAGTTTTACCTCCCTGCCCACGAGCATTTAAGCAGGTCTTACCTTTACTGACCAAGTAACTCAATTCAAATAATCTGGATTTTAGTCTCTGGCCTGAATGCTCAATAGGGAATTTCAAGGATGATCCCAGACCCTTCTTTGCTCTACCTGCCATAAAAATAACGTTTGATTTTCTGTTGTCTCTGTCTGCATTATATTGATGTGATGTGTCCTGGCAAAATAAAAACATAACAAAAAATCTTGCACAATCCTAAGGCTATCTTAAAATGAGACTCATTATTGGAAGGACTATGAATTAAAGCATAGTGCTCTGGAGTCTACCAGTCTTAGATTGAGTCTTCAGTCTATTATAAAACAATGATTTACTAAATTGCTAGGTGTCTCTGTTTTCTTATCTGTAAAGGAAACAGTAACTTCCTCACAGAGTTGCTGTTGCTTTTAACCACTCTGCTATCTATGTTATCTTGATCCAAAACTGCCCTGGGTTCTTCCTTTAGTTATTTCCATCAGATCCATGAGCTTCCTGGTATGGAGTAAACTCCACTAGCCTAAGGGAGATGATATCCCAGTTCTCTTGGTTATTTTTAGTTGTATTTAAGTGTATTTGAATCTTAACCAACTGTAGCCTGACTTTTTTCAGGAAAAGGATCTGTACTAATTTATATGACATTATATATAGTGTGAACATTTAGGTTTGGAAGCCAATGGTTCCCAAACTGAGGACCACACATACTGTGGATGCCTCAAAGGCTCCAAATTCTTCTACTCAACATGCTTCATGCAAAACTCAATAAATGATGCTATATGCATATATATACATATGCATATATGTATACACAAACATATCCATATATATTGAATGTCTCCAGTACTATTGTTTCAAATGTATATATAAATGATATAAATGCAATTAATTAAATATGCTTATTTAAAAGCATGACAATTATAAAAGTTTTTATCATTGTGTATTTTCTCAAATTTGTTATTACATTAATACTTCTAAATTTTTTAGTACAGTGTCATTAATATTTAATTAATCTTGACATTGATGTTACCAGCAATGTTTGATTTGTTGTTGTTCTAACAACTTAACATATATTGACTCATGTAATCCTCACAATGACCCTGTGAGGCAGAGCTCTTAGCATTTCCAATCTATATATTAGGAAATGAGGCTCAGAGAGATTAAATAACTTGTCACATAGTTACCTAAGATTCAAGCTCCAGGCTTTCTGGTTCCTGAATCCAAACTCTTTGTTTTCATATTCATTTGGATGAGAACTCAGTTATGCAATAATGCACTGGTGCCACTGATCTCAATCAGAAAAGTATTTGTGTCCTTGAGATTATTTCATTTTCTATGAAAATGGACATATTTCTATCTGGGTACAAGTTGAAATGAATATGTATACTTTGGCTTATATTTGACCAGGGACACAACCAAGAAATCTACAGCTTTACAAAAAAAAAAATCAATTAATTCAAACAAAAAAATCATGATACAAACATCCATGCTCCCTGGCCTGCCCACAGATGTGCTCGCACAGGAGGCCCCACAGGCCACAGTGAGCTTCCAGTATGGCGTTTCCTTTGAGGATCATTGTTTCACTCTCTTGTTGCTTTTCTCTGCCTCCATTAGGAAACTAGTTTTCCAACGTTGTTGTACTTGATTATTTGCTAGGTTGAAAGGTAACCACCACCACAACAAAAGCAACAACTACTAAGGAAGTTAAACATGATAACAATAGGATGACACATTTCAGCTCCTCACTTCTATACTGAGTTATGTTCATGCTCACACTCAGGTTCCGTTTTGCTGATTAAAAATTCAAGAACATTCACTGACTCTCTGCCCTGTTCCAGAAATTATGTTTATAGCTATAATATGTGACTAGACCTAAGAATGCACCAATTCTTTTAGAGCAGTGTCTAAAAGATTCCAGGCAGGCCATTCACTCAACCTATAACTATGTTGCAAGACAATGTTAGCAATACCATTGGGGACAAAATTCTGTACATGTTCTGAGATGACTCTGAGAGAATCAGTCATCCAGTTATCTGACTGAGAGCCCCCCATCAACTCTTTGCCCAGGGTTCTCTAGCACTCCCACGCCACCTGGAATGCATGTGCAAATCAGAAAGGCAAGATCTCCTGGGGCCACCTTTACTTCTCAGGATCAACTCATGTCAGGGTACAAAGATGACCTTATTCCATGTTCCTTGTTGGTCCCCTAGCTTCTTGCTTTTTTTGATTGATTCAACCCTTTCTGTCTTCTTTCATCATCATTCTTCTCTTCAGGTGTGCTGTTTCCTAGGAATATTTCCAGTATGTGACTAGTGTCATATTATGTTGATGCTTGTTCATTATCACTTCACAAAGTGGCCTTTTCCACCCCTGTTTCCAAATTATGAGAATTTATGCTACTTAGAAACTTATAGCTCCTTTTAAGCATTAAGTGTTCTACATTTGATGGGTTTAAAGCATCTTTTCTTGTCGTTCTGAATAAGAATCTGAGTCAAAGAATTTGGATAGAGCCAAGTAAAAAATGACTAGAAAAAGGAGATAATCACAGGAAAGTTTTGAAAAGAGGACAGACAGGAACAGTAAGACAGTCACAGGAATTCCCACAGTACAGACAGGAACTCTTTGGGGAAATAAAATGTAGACAAACATCCACTTGAAGGGAATACTTACAAAAGCAGTGGTCTGTGTTCTTTCTTCCATAAATTCTATAATTTTTACTTTCTTGTAGGCACCTTATTAGTCTTATTTATTCATTTGCAAACCTTACATTTTGATGGAGCCCCAGTCTTTTGAGCTAAAAGTATTTGGGCTAGTTTTGCCCGCTGAGCTATAAAAACAAATACCACATTTATGGTTCAGAGGAATTTTCTGGCTGAACTTTCTATGCCTTGTTTGAGAGGACAATGTTGATGCTGATTCTTTCACAAACTGGGCAAGGTGTGCTTAGGAGTAATTCTCATTGCCCTTTTCACTATTCAAAGGACATTGCAACCAAGTGAGAGCTCGCTTAAGTCACAAAAGATTTATGTGTCCTAGATGGAGCTTTCTGAATAAGTAGTATGTGGGTTAAGTCATTTCATCTTCTGGCTGCAGTTTTCTTGTCTACACTTAGCACATAGAAGTGTTTTATAAATACTGGTTGAGTGAATGAATTAATAATATTTACTACCTTGTGAGATGACCACGAAGAGCTAGATTTTAATTTCCAAATAGGCAAGAGACATGTCTGTTTTTCTCATCATTGCATTCCCTGGCATAGTGTCATGTACATAGCAGAACCTCATCAAAACATGGTGAATTAATGAATAAATACACAAAGTAATCAATTTCATAATAGTGGTCCTACTTCACAAAGTTAGTGAAAATAATTCAGTTTTAGGCTTGCAGTAAAGATTAACTATGTCACTCATACTCACCACTGAATCTCCAAATCCCTAACACTCTGGTATTTGTAGGTGCTCAAGAAATCAATTTTAATTAATGAATGTTCAGTAAAAATAAATGTAGATTATTTCAAAAAGTACAAAGAACAATACTCACATGAGGTATTAAGAATCTCTCTCCTTAAAACATTGATACCAACAGCCACTGCAGAGAGATGACTCCAAAGAGTATGAAGCAAAATGATTTAGAACACGATGGTACAGAACCTGCTGACTCACATCTAGCTCTCAGGATGGAAACAGCCATGTTGCCAAGCTCAAAATATTACAAGGTTATGCAGTGACAGGAGTTATGTTACTTAGGAACATAATCAAGATGTTATTCTGGGTGCGTTAGCTATGGTATTTCCAGCTACAAGCTACAGCTTCCGTAAACCTGACATAAAATGGTTTAAAACATAAGGAATATATATTATCTCAAATAGAAAGAAGTCAGAGATAGGGGTAGAACAGCTTCAGGGTGGGTAACATTTAGGACTCAATACTATTATCAAAGACCTAACTTATTTCATCCTTTCAGCTCTGCCATCCGCTGGGAGGTTCTTGAGTTAAAAGATATCTGTCACAGACAAGGGCATTACTGGAAGGCCCATATATGGGGGGAATCTTTTTCTGTGACTTTTTATCAGTAAGTAAACCATTCTCAGAAGTGTCTAGAACAACCTTAAATCTCAAAGCCAGACACCAACAAGAGAGATGAAACCATTAAGATTGGCTTAGACCAATAAGGATTTATCACTGCAATTGAAGACAAAGCCAGGCTTCCCTGAGTTTTATGGGAGAGTTCTTGGGGTGGCAGTAATGGAAAAAGATGTGGGAGTCTGGCAATAAGGTTGTCAACTGTGTATACTAAGAGAAAAAATATATTGCTTTCAAAATTTTTATTTAAAGGGTGGGGGGAATAGATGCAAATAGGAAGGCAAGGCAGATACCTCCTCCCACACACACACCGTGAAAGCAACTACAGCAAATACAACTAACCCTGAAAATGACCTGAAGACAGCAGAACAGACCACTTACACGTGGGGAAGAAGAGAATACCACACAGAGAGGGATAAAGCGGCAGGGAGGGCTAAATGAAACGGAGATCACCAATCTTCTTAATAAAGATTATAATAAGCTCACTGATCTGTGGAAAAGCACTGAAGAGCTCAGGGAGGATTTCAACAAAGAGATAGAAAAGCTGAAAAAGAGCCACTCAGTGCTGAAAAATACAGTATTTGAAATGAAATATACAATAGAGGGAATGAATAATAGATTGCTGCAAGTAGAGGAGAAAATCAACGAGATGGAAATTAGAGAACAGAAAAAAACAAAGCAGAGGAACTGAGAGAAAAAGAATCTCTGGGAACAAGAGAATGCTAAAAAAGCTGTGTGACACCTCCAAACAAAACAATATTCCCATACTAAGGGTACCAGAAGGACAAGAGAGACAAAGAGATAGAAAGTCCCTGAAGAAATAATTGTCGACAACTCCTCCAATCTGGGGAAGGAAATAAACACTCAGGTCATGGAAATGAAGAGAGCCCCCAACAAAAGGAACCCCAAGAAGACAACACCAAAACATATAACAATTAAAATGACAAAAATTAAGGATAAGGAGAGTATTGAAAGCAGCCAGAGAGAAAAAATGATTACTTATAAGGGAAACCCCATCAGGCTATCAGCAGACCTCTCAGCAGAAACTTTACAGGCCAGAAAGGAGTGCCATGAAATATTGAATGTATTGAAACAGATGGACCTTCAACAAAGAATCCTCTACCTAGCAGGTTATCATTCAGAATTGAAGGAGAGATTGAACATTTCCCAGATAAACAAAGGCTGAAGGAATTTATAACCACTACGCTGGCATTACAGGATATGTTAAAGGACTTCTGTAGATAGAAGTGTTTTTACACCTAAATAGTTTTCATCAGTGATAATAAAATCACTAAAGGTAGTTGACCAGTTACTTAACCAAACAAGTATGAAATTAAAACAAAAGTAGTAAAACCAACTACACACAAAATCAGTCAAGGAATATACAAAAAATGAAGATTATGACATCTAATGCATGAAATGTGGAGGAGGAAGAAGAAAGAAGGACTTTTAGATTGTGTTTGAAATGGAATGATCATCAACTTAATATAGACTGTTATATAGTTAGAAAGCTATCCAGGAACATTATGTTAACCACAAAACCAAAGCCTAATAGATACACACACATAAAAAAAAACTTAAAAAAGAGAAATCCAATCACAACACTGAAGAAAACCATCAGATACTAAGAGGAGAGTATGAGAGAAAGAATGGAACAGAGAGGAACTACAAAAACAATCAGAAAACAGCTAATAAAATGACAATAAGTGCATACCTATCAATAATTACCTTAAGTGTAAATGGACTGAATGCACCAATCAAAAGACATAGAGTGGCAGAATGGATAAAGAAACAAGACCCATCTATATGCTGCCTACAGGAGACTCACTTCAAACCCAAAGATGACAGAATGAAAGTGAAGGGATGGAAAAAGATAGTCCATGCAAATAATAGGGAGTAGTAGTACTTGCATCAGACAAAATAAACTTCAAAACAAAGAAAGTAACAAGAAACAAAGAAGGATATTACATAATGGTAAAGGGATAAGTCCAACAAGAGGATATAACCATTATAAATATCTATGGACCCAACATAGGAGCACCTAAATATGTAAAACAGAAACTAACGGAATTGAAGGGGGAAATAGATTGTAACACATTCATTTTAGGAAACTTTAACACACCATTCATATCAGTGGACAGATCAACCAGACAGAAAATAAGGAAACAGAAGCACTGAACAGCACACTAGATCAGATGGACTTAACGGATATCTAAAGAACATGCTACCCAAAAGTAGCAGGATACACATTTTTCTCAAGTGCACATGGAACGTTGTCCAGAATAGATCACATACTAGGTCACAAAAAGCTGTATATTCAAACAGATTGAAATTGTATCAAGAAGCTTCTCAGATCACAATGGTATGAAACTTGAAATAACTTACAAAAAGAAAGAAAAAAAGTCCACAAATACATGGAGGCTAAACAACATGCTTCTAAATAATCAGTGGCCCAATGACTAAATTAAAACAGAAATCAAGAAACATGTGGAGACACATGAAAACAAAAATACAACAGTCCAAGTTTTGCAATGCTTCAAAAGCAGTTCTGAGAGGGAAGCAAATAGCAATACAGGCCTACCTCAAAAAACAAGAACAACCCCAAATAAACAGTCTAAACTCACAATTAAAGAAACGAGAAAAAGAAGAACAAATTGAAACCCAAAGTTAGTAGAAGGAGGGACATAATAAAGATCAGAGCATAAATAGTTAAAATACAGAAGACTATAACAAGGAAAAATATCAGTGAACCCAAGAGAGGGTTCTTTGAAAAAATAAACTAAATAGACAACCCCTTAGCCAGACTCATCTAGAAAAAAAGAGAGAGTACACACATAAACAAAATCAGAAATGAAAAAGGAATAGTCACCATGGGTACCACAGAAATGCAGAGAATTATCAGAGAATGCTATGAAAAATTATATGCCAATAAAGTGGACAACCTAGAAGAAACAGACAGATCCCTAGAGAAGTACAACCATACAAGACTGACCCAGGGAGAAGCAGAAAGTCTGAACAGGCCAATTACCAATAATGAAATTGAATTGGTAATCAAAAACTCCCAACAAAAAAAATTTCATACCCAGATGGCTTCACAGTTTAATTCTACTAAACACTTAAAGATGAGCTAATACCCATCCTTCTCAATGTATTCCAAAAAGTAGAAGAGGAGGGAATACTTCCAAACTCATTCTATGAGGCCAGCATCACTCTAATACCAAAACCAGACATAGACACCATGAAAAAAGAAAATTATACACCAATATTCGTGATGAACATAGATGCAAAAATACTCAAAAAAATATTAACACACTGAATTCAAATATACATCAAAAGGATTATCCATCACGACCAAGTGGGATTTATTCCAGGGATACAAGGATGGTACAATATTAAAAAAAATCCATCAACATTATCCACCACATCAACAAAAAGAAGAGTAAAAACCAAATGATCATCTCAATAGATGCTGAAAAAGCAATCGACAAAATTTAACATCCATTCATGATAAAAACTCTCAACAAAATGGGTATAGAGGTACATGGCAGCTCAACATAATAAAGACCATATACAACAAATGTACAAATAACACCATAATGGTGAAAAGCTAAAATATTTTCCTGTAAGATCAGGAACAAGGCAAGGATGTCCACTCTCACCACTTTTATTCAACATAGTACTGGAGGTACAATCAGACAAGATAAAGAGATAAAAGACATCCAAATTGGTAATAAAGAAGTTACACTGTCACTATTTGTAGATGCCATGATATTATATATAGGAAACCATAAAAACTCCACCAAAAAACTGTTGGAAGCAGCAACTTGATTCAGCAAAGTTGCAGGATGCAAAATTAATACACAGAAATCTATTTCATTCCTATGTACTAACAATGAAGTAGCAGAAAGAGAAATCAGGAAAAGAATTCCATTTACAATTGCATCAAAACAATAAAATACCTAGGAATATACCTAACCAAGGATGTGAAAGACATGTACTCTGAAAATTATAGGACACTGATGAGAGAAACTGAAGAAGACACAAATAAATGAAAAGCTATACCACGCCCATGGATTGGAAGAATGAATATTGTCAAAATGGCCATCCTGCCCAAAGCTATTTTCACATTCAATGCAATCCCTAGCAAAATACCAACAGCATTTTTCAATGAACTAGAGCAAATAATCCTATGCTTCATATGGAACAACAAAAGACCCCAAAAGGCAAAGGAGTCCTGAGAAAGAAGAACAAACCTGAGGAGATTATGTTCATTTACTTCAAGCTATACTACAAAGCTACCTTAATCAAAATAGTATGGTACTGTCCTAAAAACAGACCCATAGATCAATGGAATGGAATAGAGAGCCCAGATATAAACCTATGCATATAGGGCCAAGTAACATATGATAAAGGAGCCATTGACATACAATGGGGAAATGATAGCCTCTTCAACAATTGGTGTTGGGAAAACTGCACAACTACATGCAAGAGAATGAAACTGGATTATTGTCTAACTCCATATACAAAAGTAAATTCAAAATGGGTCAAAGACCTGAATGTAAGTCATGAAACCATAAAACTCTTAGGAAAAAAACATAGGCAAAAATCTCTTGAATATAGGCATGGGCAACCTTTTCCTGGACACATCTCCTTGGGCAAAGGAAGCAAAATAAAAAATGAGCAAGTGAGACTACATCAAACTAAAAAGCTTCTGTGCAGCAAAGGACACCATTGGCAGAACAAAAAGGCATCCCACAGTATGGGAGAATATATTTGTAAATGACTTATTTGATAAAAGGTTAACATCCAAAATATATAAAGAACTCATATGCCTCAACAGCCAAAAAACAAATAACCCAGTTAAAAAATAGGTGTGGGATCTGAACAGACATTTTTCCAAAGAAGAAATACAGATGGCCAACAAACACATTAAAAGATGCTACACATAACTAATCATCAACGAATTGCAAATCAAAACCACAATGAGATATCACCTCACACCAGGTATAATGGCCACTATTCAAAAGACAATAAATAACAAGTGTTGGTGAGGATGTGGAGAAAAGGGAGCCCTCCTACATTGCACTGTGGAAGGCAATATGTAATTTCCTCAAAAAAAAAAACTAAAAATAGAAGAACCATACAACCCTGTAATTCCACTTCTAGGAATCACCTGAAGAAACAAAATCCCTGAATCAAAAAGATAAATGCATCTCGATGTTTACTGCCATATTATTTACAATAGCCACCATATGGAAGCAAACAAAGTGTCCAATAGATGAATGGATAAAGATGAGGTGATATATATACACAATGGAATATTATCAGCCATAAAAAAGAAAGAAATCCTGCCATTTGCAATAACATGGATGGACCTAGAGGGTATTATTCTAACTGAAACCAGCCAGGTGGAGAAAGACAAACACCATATGATTTCACTTATTTGCGGAATATAAAAACAAAACTAAACAAAATGAACAAAATAGCAATAGGCTCATAGACATGGAGAAGTGAGTGGTGGTTTCCATGGTGGAGGATTAGGGGTGGATTGGTGGGGAGGTTAAGTGGAATAAAGGGCACAAAAATTCTCGGTCATAATGTAGTTTGGTCACAGGGGTGGTTAATACAGCATGGAGAATATAACCAATGATCCTGTAATAACTTCCTATGTTGAGAGATAGTAACCATACTAGCGGGGATAAGGATTTAATATGGGTAACTGTTGAACCACTGTGTTATATACGTGAAATCAAAATAAGATTGTGTATCAACTATACTTCAATAAAAAAAAAAGAGCACTTTGAAGGGTGAAAGAAAGTATAAACATGTAGGAAAAACAAGCTATGGAGAAAAAACAAGAACCAAAATTGTTCATCTCCGTGAACCCTGAGAGGTGAAAAAGAAGACTCCATGAGATGAAAAATTGTAGGTGTTGTGGTCAGCATGGGTTGCTCTCACAAATTACCGTAGACTGGCTTAAACAAGACACTATTCCCCATAGTTCTGGAGGCTTGGAAGACTGAGATCGAGGTGCTGGCACCTCTGATGTCCGGTGAGGTCTAGCACCCCACTTTGTAGATGGGCCTTATCTTGCTGTGTCTTCACATGGCAAGAGCAGTGAGAGGGAGCAAGCTCTGTGCCTTCTTTTAAGGTGAATCCCATTTGTGATGGCTCTACCTTCATGACATAATGACCTCTTAAAGGCCCCACCTCCTAATACCATCCCATTGGGGTTAGGATTTCAGGATATGAATTAGGGGCACACAAACATCCAGTTCAAAACAGTAGGTTTATACTATGAGTTATTGGATAGTGTGATCAGACACGGTGCCCATTCTCACTGACATCAAAATTCCTTCCAAGAAATTGTAAAAGGAATAAGCACTCATAAGAATGGAGTTTCTGGTTGATATAAAACTCAAGGAGCTTTTCCTCAAGATGCTTTTAGAGAGAACTAATGATTTTGAATTTTCAGAGTCTTAAATTGAAACACAGTAGAGAGGGAAAAAGTTTAAGCCTAAAATGTAGAATGGGAATCATTGACTATTTGGGCTAGAAGAGATGCCATTATCTCCTGGGCCAACTTTCTTCCTCCTTTAGGGAAAGTTAGGGCCCAAGAGAGGTTTGATTCCAAGGTCACTCAGCTAGTATGCAGAATTGTTGTTGAAGATCTCATTTTTGCTTTTTACTGACTTCTTAAATGGTCTTAGGCAAGTTACTTGAACACGTCATTTTAAATATAGATAAGGTAGTGTATGAAGTGCAGGAGGGTGTAATGAGAATATAATGATTTAAAATATTGGTCCTATGTGAAATGTACATGAGTCTCATGTGGCCCCCAAATCCTAGCATTTTAGAGAGGTAATTAAAATGAAAATAAGAACATATGGCAGTTTATTTAATGTCCTTTTTGTAGATCCAGGACTCCAAGGAAAAATCTGTGATTTGACTGCTCAGACCACCCCACATAATTATGCTTTTATTGCCACTGTCTGATTTTCTAGCATAGAAGCAGAAATGCTACAGTTATTTATTGCAAAAGAGCCTCCTGTTATTTCCTTTATTTTTCTACCTACGTATTTTCCCATTTTTAGAAAATTTTATGCTAAGAAAAAAATTCATGTTCTTCTTTCATGCAGAAGGACCAGTATTTAAGCTACAATAGAGAAACTTTTGTGCCTTAGAATATCGTTTATTTTAATAACTCTTCCTTCTATTTTCATTCTCTTCCTCAAATCTTGCTGTTGCATTGAAGGGCAAGAGTGAGCTCTGTGATCTACTGGATGTTTCTTAAAAATACAGAGAACAATTTTATTGGTACAGTATCTGAAAGTATATAATAACATGCTTATTATCCAATTAAATTTTTGAATCATAATTTTAAAAGCTTATTAACTTAGATGTAACAGACAGTTTTGAAAGTCATATACTGCATTTGTTGGGGGAGTTTGGTTCAGAGACTCAGGGAAGTCAGAGTACAAGGTGAGGAAGGAATTCATTAAAGTGAGAGTGTTTGGGAATGACAGAAGAGAATAATAAAGGAAGTTCATTGAACTGCTACTCAGCATGGGGCACATCCCCTGCTAACAACTCCTTAACCCAGTGTCACCTGGCGTCCAGTGTCTGCTTGGATCTGTATAGCATGGGAACTGAGTCCCTACCACCCCAGGATATGGGGGAGCCGCAGAGCACTGGATGGAGTAAGATTATGTTCTGCAAACTTCCTAGAGGTAAAGAAAGGAGGCTTTTAGCCATGCTACTAAAGAGGGTAACTGTAAGGTGCAGTTCCTGGTCACTGAGGTGACAGTAATTTGCAAGCCCAGATCTGAGCTCTCAGCAGTTCCTCCCTACTTGTATGAAATAGGAGAGAGTGAAGGTTTGAGCTGAAATCTGGAGGATTAGAATGAAAAAGCAAAGTAACAAAGACACCACAAGAAAATCACAGAGACAAAATGTTTAAGTTGAGCAGTGAGAAGTTTATTTAAGGTAAAAAAGAGCACACGTGGAGAAAGGGGAGTGCAGGCTATCCCAGAGAAGAGGTGCTCCTAAAAGATTGGGAAAAAGTCAAAGTGCAGGTGACCTCAGAGAGAGGAACACCCTGAAAGGTTGAGGGTTCCCTCTTTTAAGGATTTTTCAGGAATGTGACCAAGGGCTGGGGATGCAGACTTGTTAAGAGGTCTCTGAATATTTAAAATTAACTTAACACAAGAAATTTACTGCTCTGATTTCTCCCTGGGATACCGGTGTCTTGGTCTGAGACCAAGGTGGGCTGAGTTATTGTCTGTTTGCTAAAGAGTAAGTTAAGAATCTTACTTCTTAACTTCCTGGATTTTACAATGCAATATTATCTTTAAGGTGGAATCCTTTCTGCCTTTTACTATTGTCTGCGGCTGGGCCTACATGCTAAATTAGTTGCCCAGGCTGCAGATTACTTGATTAGTGCTGAAGGAGGGAAAAACATTACATAGGTAAAGTTTAAAAATAAACTGGGCCTGCATGATTAAAACAGTAAAGACATGGGCTATGCTGAGATGCCGTTCTTTATCTGGGGAATATTCAAACATTTCCTGGCCAAGTTGCTCCTGGCGTTTTGAGCTTTAACTGATTAATTAACTCTGCCAGTCTTTTCTGGCTCTCTAGTTTGAACTGGTTAACTCTTTGAGTCCCTTGTAGTGAGCTTTACTGGCCTTATTCTCTTTCCACCCTGCTCATATCTATTTTCCTACCTAACAAATTCATTCAATATTTGCTGAGATTTGATAATGGTTCAAACTTTCCCACCTTAGAAATGATGGAATAAATCAAATTAAAATGTAAAAATGATACCCTGATTTTAGTAAAGCATTGTCTATTTAACACACATATTCATGCACATTAAAAAAAAAACCCTCTTAGCATCTGGGAGAGTTTTGTTTTTATTTTTATTCTTTTTTAAGAGGATGGATTCTGAAGATATTACATCTTCCTGTTTCTTCCAACAACTACTCACGTTTTCTTAGCAATTTTAGATAATGAGGAAGACGGTGCTTCATTCTTCTAGTGAGGAAGCTGAGTATCTGAAATCCTGAGCTCAATGTTAATCAAGGTAATTGCTTCCTGAGTTTGTTGATGGGTAAGTGTGAGATTGAGTGAAAGAGTTCACTTTTTTCTCTTCGGTCCTCTCATTTGTATACTAAGTTTCCCAGGGGAGCCCAAGGCAGGAGATTTAAGCTGATCAGGAGTCTTATCACCAAAAAGAACTGACGGAGAGAGGAGCCTCTTCCCCCCAGCAATACTCATTTGTTCATTCGTTCATTCATAAATAAAAGTATGGGGGAAGTACTGTTTGAAATCCTAGGAAGCTTAACAGAAAAAATCTTCAGCTTTCATGGAGCTTACATTCTAGTAGGGGAGGCATAAAATAAACGTATATCACAGAGAAGAAGAGTTATAGAAAAAAGGAAATCAGGATAAGGGCTAAGAAGTGTGGAAGTGGACAGGGATTGTTGTATTACCTCAGGTTAAGGGCAGATCTCTGTGATAAGCTGTGGGTAAAATTGCAGTTTTCCAGAATCTCTCACCTGGCTTTAGTGCATATCAACTGGCATTCCTAAGGGGTGCAGAGAAGTAGTTCATTTCCATATCAATGGGTAATTACATGGGCTATGGAGGGCTTATCTGAACCTGAGAGGTTGGCGGGAGGCTTCTCTTGCTTCTGCCGGAGCAGTAGAGAAATGGCCCCTGGATTGCAGTTTTTAAGCAATAAATGAGTTTTTAATTTTATTTCTCCCTTTGACTGATTTTGCTTTCACCTAGGTATTTTACCCCAGGATTTCCTCTCCCCGGAGCTACATCTGGCAGTAGTTGGCAGGACCTCTGAACTGAAATCTAAATGGGTGTGACCTTTGGGAAGGCTGCCCTTAGAGATGGTGAGGAGATGCCTGGAACACCCCCTGTGGATAGTGGGGAGACACCAGGGAATGCAGTGGCAGAGGGTTCAGCTTCACCTGGGAGCCCCTATCTGTGGGGCTTCCAATTTGGTAGCCCCTAGTGTGGAATTGGTCTAGGGAAAAGCACCTCTTAGAGGGGTGGGACCTTCCCCAGAATTGGGGAAGGGTGGAGACACTGGAAGCTGCAGAATTAGCCCTCCATAAAATAAAAGACTGCTTAGAGGCCCTGAGTGGCCATGTAGCAGCTGGCCTTACAGGGTCTCTTTTCCTCGAGACAGTGGAAAATGTTTTCGAGGCGAGAGAGAGGGTTATACAGGAGAGAGATAGGGCTATTGAGAAAGAGAGGATTATTGAGAGGGTTAGCAAGGAGAGAGAGGGACTTGAGCAGGAGAGAGACACACTTCAGCATCACTTAGGAGAGCTGGGTGATGACTTATGGGATGCCCTTAAAGAAGAAAGACAGTTATTGAAAAGACAGGTCATGCTCCTGGAAGATTCCTTAGCAGTGGGGGGTGGGGGTGGGGGTGGGGGGAGCAGCAGGAAAAGCAGGGTTGCAGGATGCTATGGGGGAGTGGGAAGGAAGAGTGGTACCTTCAGCCCTGGAGATGAGGAGGCACAGGGGTGGGGGAGAGAGAGAAGAGGAGGAGGCGGGGCCATGGGCCTATCCAATGCCCCAAGGTACCATCCTCTCCTGTTTTAAAGGCCCGGCTGGATGTAATTAAGAAAATTAAAACAAAACAACTGTAGGCTCCTCAGAAGGAGGAGCTACCCCCTCCCCAGTTTGTGAAGCACTCCATGCTCTGTCCCTATACCCCGGATGAGCTGGTGAACATGAGTGTCTGGTAAAGGCAGAAACCGTCAGAATCTCTGCCTACATGGCTTTTACATCTCTGGGATATGGGGATGGAAAACATTGTTATGTCGGGTACTGAGATGAGTAAAATGGCTTCCCTGATGAGTCACCCTTCCCTCCAGCAGTGGTTGCAAAGTGCCCATCATACCTCAGGAAATCAGACACTTCTGGAATGGCTGACAGCTGCCATCAGGGCAGTTTGGCCTAATCAGGGTGATTTACCATATTTACCCACTAGTTGGAAAACGTATGTAGAGCTCCAGCAGGTATTGCAGGAATTGGGTATGAAAAATATCATCTATAATATGGACCCCCAGAGCCCCAATGAGGAGTTGTTCACTTTAGGAATGAGAAATCTGTTGCTGCATACAGTTCCCACATCTCTCTTTAGGTCTCTACTGAATACTCTTGTCCCCCACCTAGGGCAACTCATAAGTGAGGCTACTCGTAGTTTAGCAGATCTGGGGGAGGTTGAAACAATAAGGGTACAGAGGGAAGTACGGACCACGACTGAAAGGAGAGGTGCAAAAGGCCCTGTGATGGTCTTGAGGACCCAGATGTGGGTTGATTTGACAAAAACTGGGGTAGTGAAAGAAAAACTCAAAGGGAAGCCCAATAGAATCTTGTTAGGACTGTGGCACCAATTAAAGCCAGAGCAGTTCCAGCCGCTGAGGTCGAGGACATGGAAACTAGAGTCAAGGCCTCATGCCCAGCCTGTGTCCCTGCAAAACTTCCTGGGAGACAGTACTCAAGGTTCACCTGAGCCCTCACCCCACAGGAGGATGATTGGGCATCGTGGTTCAATTGAGGTGGGGTCAAGTTCCACACCTTGGGAGACGTGGTGGGGACCAGAAGCCACATGTAGAATTAGCAATTCATTGGTCCCCTGTGAATGTACAACGTGTCCTGGCACTGGTGGACACAGGATCTGAGAGTTCTCTGATTTATGGCAACCATTAGCCTTTTCCTGGGACCCCTGCTGTGATAGATGGCTATGGGGGTAAGGCAACTAGAGTGAAGAAAGTCCAAATCCCATTGAAGATAGGGCGTTTACACACAAAGGAATATACTGGGTACATTTCTCCCATCCCTGAATATATTTTGGGGATAGATATCCTGCAGACGTATAGTTACAGACCATTACAGGTGAGTTCCGACTGAGGGTATGTGTGGTAAAGGCAGTTCTGAGGGGACATGCTAAGCACCCACCTGTATCTCTGCCTGTACCTCAGCAGGTGACAAATACTAAGCAGTATAAACTGCCTGGGGGGCACAAGAAAATTGGAGAAACTCTACATGAGTTGGAGAAGGTGGGCATCATAAAGCCCACTCATAGTCCTTTAAATTCCCCAGTGTGGCCAGTTAAAAATCCAGATGTCTCCTGGCGTATGACTGTGGACTACAGGGAATTAAATAAAGTTACACCCCCTTTGAATTCTGCTATCTATCGCAGACATTCTGGACACACTCAGTAATGAGCTGGAAACATATCATTATATGTAGTGTGCCTTGCTAATGCTTTCTTCTCTATTGACATAGCACAGGAAAGCCAGGAACAGTTTTCCTTCACGTGGGAAGGCCTGCAGCGGACATTCACTGTTCTTCCACAGTCCCACCATCTGTCACAGACTTATCCTCTGCCCATATCAGAAGGATATTGCTATGTCATGACTTGTGTGGACACGGCTACTGGACTATTGGTTGCTTTTTCTGCATGTTGTGCAGATCAGCAAACCACCAAGAGGGGCCTAGAGTGTCTCACGTTAGCCTATGGCTGGCCGCGGCTGATTGAGAGCAATCAAGGCACCCACTTCACTGAATATGCGTTACAAGGATGGGTGCAGCCATTAGGAATAAAGTGGAAGTCTCGTGTACCATATAACCCTACTGGGGCAGGCATTATAGAGAGGTTTTTTGATATCTGGCCTGAAGTCGGACACCAGTAGTCTATGGGGCTGGTCAGTCACTTATGGACAGTGCTATGGCATTTGAATGAGAAGCCCCGTAAAGGAGCCTTGAGCCCTGTGGACATGCTAACACACATTGCTGCCTCTCCTGTACAACTGTATGTGCAAACCAAAGAGGAGTTATTGAAGCCGGGATATGGCCAGCAGAGCAACATCCTGCTGCCAGCCCCAACTGCATTAAACCCTGGAGACTCTGTTGAATGTATGTGGCCCTGGACATTTCGACACATGGACCAGCTATAGCTGGCCCTTCTGGCACCTTGTGGAAAAGGCCTGGAAGATGGCCTCATGTGTACTCCTGGAGTAAGAGCAGGGTGGCCCCCAAAGTTCATGGTAGTTTACCGAAAACGTCCAACAGGTAAGAAGATCTTACGGGGAAGTTTTGTTTTATCTTTATGGCCAGTGCATGTACCTCCCGTAGCCCTATATATTGACCCATCTGTAACTCCCACAGGGAGGGGGTGAATGTCTGGTATACTAGACCAGGACGAGATCCCATTCCTGTCACTTTTCTACCACAGGACCACTCTCTCGCATGTATCCTACCTGATGGACAAGATCTGCCTATGCTGCTGTCATTAAAACATGTATCTTATCACCCTTAAGGTTATTTTTTCTACAGTCCCTGAGGCCTGGACCTGCCCCCTGGCTGCAGCTGCTGCGTCATGAGTGCTCTGTACTCCCTGCCTGTTAAATGGGTGAGCTCTGGACTTAATCTGCATAGGACTTTGAACCTAGCTGAATCCTCTGGCTTGATTTTATTGCTGTTGCTATTGTATGTCATTAGTATGGACACAATGCTCCAGTTTTCTCACCCAGGGAGCATTGTGGAAGAGGGGGCTCGAGTAGGTTGTAAGGTGAGATTTCCAGAAGGGTGGCCTGTGGGTAAAATTGCAGTATTTCTGGACTCTCTCACCTGGCTTTAGTGCATCTGCACATCAACAGGTGTTTCCAAGGGGTGGAGAGAAGTAGTTCATCTCCATATCAATGGGTAATTACCTGGGCGACCAAAGGCTTATCTGAACCTGAGAGATTAGAGGGAGGCTTCACTTGCTTCTGTGGGAGCAGGAGAGAGACAGCTCCAGGACTGCTGTTTGCAAACAATAAATGGGTTTTAAACTTTATTTCTCCCTTTGACTGATTTCAGTTTCAGCTAGGTATTTTGCCCCGAATTTCCTGTCCCCAGAGATACATAAACTGACCTGAAGGAAGTTTGGGAGTGAGCTGGGGAGACGCACATTGAGTGTGAAAGAGCCTCTCATTGAGTGTGAACAGGTGTGCATTTGGTGTATGCAAGGGGCAACAAGAAGGCCAGTTTTGCTGAATTATAATGACTAGGGCAGATGATGAAAGAAAGATGTAGGGCAGATCATTTAAGATGTTACAGATTCTTGAAAGGAAAATCTGCTTTGGCTCTGAGTTAAGTGAGAAGCCACTGGAGTGCTTTGCTCAGAAGAGTGACATGATGGAATTTTAAGAGGACTGCTCTGATCATAAAATGGGGAATGGCTCTAGAGGGGCTTGGCTGGGAGCAGGGAGCATAGTTGGGAGGTGATTGCCATAATCCAGTGAGAGATGATGGTGGCTTGGGCCAGAGTGGGAATGGTGGTGGTGTGAGAGGTGGTATGAGTCTGAATGTATCTAAGACAGAATCAGAACGGTTAGCTGGTGGGTTGGGTGTCAGTGTGAGAGAAAGAGAAGGATGACTGTGAAGTTTGGGACTGCCCATCCTGAGCTAGGGAAATGCTCTGAAGAGCAGGTTGGGTTGGTTTTAGGAAACATGATCTGATACAACTATTAGGTACATAAGTGGAGGTGATGACAAAGCAGTTGGATGAGTGTGGGGTTCTGGGGAGAAATTGGTGCTGAAAATCTTAATTTGGAAGTTGTCAGTGTATAGGTGGCATTTAAAGGCAAAAGCAATGATGAGAGGAAGAACAGGGCATTTGGCAATAGCAAGGAAGTAGAAGCTTGGCCCAGGACCAAAAACAGCTATGGATTAAGGCTTCTGGCCGCAGTGAAGAAAACAAAGTCAGGAGCTGATGAAGAAAAATGTTGGTGACTATAAAGCGGACAGGGTGACCTTGCAAAGGGAAGGCAAGCCAGCCTGTCTTCGGGAGTAGGGGCCAGTGACACTGCTTGGTGAAAAGTCTGACCCGAAGATGCTCTTTGTTACAATTGTAATCTTCACCCAAAACATATGACTGTTTTGCCAGGCAAGGTGTGGCCTGCTGAGTAACAGGTACACTTTCACAGTCCTTGAATTAAAAAGCTACTTGTGTTTAGATAATTAGCTTCAAGTCTTTTATTTCCTGATTGTAAGTCCCTTAAGAGAAAATGGCATGTTCTAATTCATGTTTATATTCTGCTTGGAGATTAGAAGACTTTGTACATAGTAGATACTCAAGAATTATTTTTTGAATGAATTGGAAAATTAGAAAATTTCAGGAAGCTTCTAGAGGTGCTTAGAGAACAAATGTGAAGACTAGCTCACTGAATTTTCTGGGACAAATTGCTTGCTCTGTCTGGAAAGTTCCCTGAGCCTGTATAGAAGTGTGAGGCCCTTTTGAAATCAGTTACTGTGGAGGGTCTTCTCAGGAATGCTCTTTATAAAACTAAAATTTTCTAGTGTTTGGAAGCTTGTTTAAAAGTGTCCCAAGTAAAAGTTTTGCTGTGTGTTATGCACAATTATTCAAAAAATATATGCTTAAGTTGAGAATTCTAAGTAGGCTCTTGTAAAACAGGCAATTACTTGCTCCGGGCAGTTAATTGCATGCACAGATGGGTACTTGTGTTACCAATTACTCATATGCACTTGTGATTACCATTTGCATTAATTCATGAAATCTAGGGGAATTCTTAGGTTCTAAGAAATGGTTGGAGGCATTTAAAAACATACTACTGCAGGAAAAGGAGACCAGAGGGGAACAGCTAAATATAAACCCTGAAAGTCTGGGGAAAGGAAATCCCGGGGCAAAATACCTCTAAAAACCAAAATCAGTCAAAGGGAGAAATAAAGTTTAAAATCCATTTATTGCTTACAAACTGCAGTCCCAGGCCTTCTCTCTTTCCTGCTCCAGCAGAAACAAAACCAGCACTCCGCCTCACCTCTCAGGTACAGATAAGCCCTCCTTGGTCAGGTAATTACCCACTGATACGGAGATGAACTTCTCTCCACCCCTGAGGAATGTTACAAATGCACTAAAGTCATACTTCTTTCCACTTCTGAATGCCTATTGATATGCAGATGTACTACAGCCAGGTGACATATTCTGGAAATATTACAATTTTACCCACAAACCCCTACTCTAATGGACATATATATTTTTTAAAAGAACATTTTTTGAAGTTCATGGTTGCTGTGGATAAGAGGTTTACCTGATTATCTTGCTTGTTTCCATTCACTCTGTCAGCTTAAAAAAAAAGGAAAGGATAAAGAAGAGAAAACAGCATTTCAACATTCCTGTTTTATTTTTCTTAAAGTAATGGTGGTGTCTGCAAGCTGTTTCTACTTTGATGGTTTCTAGTTTGATATAAAATATATTTTTTCTGAAAGAAAGCCACTCCACTTAAAGTTCTTTGAAATAACTTGAAGTCATAGATTTGGGGGAAAAGTGGGTAAAAATTCCCAGGGTTATAGTGAAATCCCAAGGAAACTTGCTGTTTGAGAAGTTATCATGACAACCCAGAGCTATGATAAATGAACAGTGAATATAAACAGAAAATGAAAGAAATTCCCCTCCCAATTAAAACAAGAGCACTAGCTTTAAGAAATATTTTTTCAGAATAATTATTGAATATTCTACTGTGAGTAGCCTGAAATAAATGCTTTATGAAGAGAAATACACTACACGAAGATGTTCTCATGTAATATGTCAATTTTTAGTACTGAAAAGGGAATAAACCTGTCAAATTTTCTATCCTCCTGAAGCTTCAAAGAACTGTTACTCTGAAGTCCCTCAAGGAACCCTGCAGGATTTGTTGTATTATTATGGTAGTTGAATCTATTGTCCAAACATTTTAGGGAAAGAAGGGAGCAAACCCATTCATGGAAGCAGTTTAGTTGATGGGACAATATCCACACACCAAACTTTGACAGTGCACAATTTGAAAACCGCTGATGCCAAGACTGCTTTTTGTAGACAGAAAACTGGAACCAAAAGAAGGTATGTGATTTCTTGTCTTTCCTGAGGGTTTCATCTCCAGGCAATTTCACTATGGATTCTGAGGAATGACAACGGAACATTCTTGGGGTGAAAGGGTTTATACCAGGCTTTATTCTCATGGTGGTAGGTTGAGCACTAGAATCATGTCTGCATCCATCAGTCTGCAGGTCCATAACCCACCTCTGTCTCTGCCTCCACCCAGAGCACTGGGCAGGGCTCTATATATAGCGATTCAGTCGGTAATAACTTACTGCCTAGGGTGTGGAAGCAGTAGCCTATCAGGAAGCCAATTGCATCATCAAGTATTTTAGGGTCAGGTGATGATCCTGGCCATAGGAGCTCCCATTTCCCCCATATTCCACCCCTCCAGGATTCTAACCTCACAATCTACATGCCCTCAATCTTCTGCAAGGTCCCTGTGCAAGAAATGTGGAGCTTTGTAACTGGATTCCACAACAGCAACAGAGGATAACAGCAACATAGAGACAATAACAAAATCATAATAATCCTCAAGCCTGAGGAGATAAATTGCCACCAAGTGGTCATTCCAGCTTTATTCAAACCATTTCTACTCAGATGAGTTCATAACTTGCACTTTCTAGGAGAGAAATCAATCTTCTGCAATGGTTCCTTTGCAAGAAAGCTGGAATCTTTTAACAACAACAACAACAACAATAATAATAATCATACTCAAGCCCAAGATCAATTGCCACCAAGAAGTCATCCCAGCTCACAATTTTCATTTCCCATGGGAGACCAGTAGCAGTGCTGATAGGGAGCTCCATGCACACTCAGTGAGTAGCAGCTTTTGGTAGAATCCACAAAGATGTTAGAGGAGTTTAAGGGCAAAAAGACACATGTTTCAATGACACCAACATAGGCAAATCCTGTCCATTGGGTCGGATGCATGCAAGAGAGTGGTCCTGAGATAGGATCATGGCAGGAAGAAGATCCTGCCCTGGTCTAGTACCCATACCTTTATCCTCTCCCTTTGGGGGTTACTGAGGGATCTATGTATAGTGCTACTAGAAGTGCATGCACTGGCCATAAAGATAAAACAAAACTCCCTGGTAAGATGCTCTTACCTTTTGGCCATGTAGGGTACACTACTGTGATCTGTGGGGGCCACTCTGCTATCACTCCAGGAATACACAGGAAGCCAGCTTCCAGGCCTTGTACCCAAGGTGCCAGGAGGGCCAGCCATCTTTGCTATTCCCCTCCCCATCTTCCATCCATATTGTCTCAGTTTTAGGATGAAAAGCTATGGCCCTCCATTTCAGGGGCTGCCCACGGTTGGAGCTATCTGTGTACCATGCATCTTCTGGTATAGGGGCTCTTCCCTCACAAAAAGGGCTCTCTGCTATTAATAGCTCTAAAGCAAATTCTTCCTGCCTTTCACTGGTATATGTTACTGACCCCAGTGAGTGTTGGAGCTCTCCACTCAAGGAGCTAGTAGATAGGGCACTACATACACTGCTGTAGGTACATGCTCCACATGGCCTGTGTATGTGTCTGTGCCAAATCACTGTGGCTTTTGGGTCCAACTCATACTCATCCCATGATGGGATATGTGGTTATTACCTTTACTGGGGCTGTTGCATCGATGGGTTCTGTAGCCAGCAAGGTGTGTCACACTGCAGCCAGTTGTTTCTCTTTTAAGGTATATTGTACCTCTGCTCCTTTCCATAGTTGCAACTAGAATCCAATAGGTTTTGAGTTTGTTCAAGCCACTTCCAGAGGCCCCAGCCATAACTATCTTTAGTCACATAAACATTTAGCTCACAGGGCCTTGATGGTCTATGGCATTCAAGGCCTGCATGGCCTTGACTGCCCATTTTGCTGTAGTAAAGGCAGATGCACATGTCTCATCCCAGTCCCACCTGATGCCCTTTCATACCAAATGGTATAAGGGCTTCAGAATCTGTGCCAAATGCAGGATAAACACTCTCCAGTAGCCCAAAAGACCCCAAAACTCCTGTAACAATGCTACAGTTGTAGGGATAGGGAAGGCCTGGACTTTACCTATGACTGCTTCTGGGACAACCAGATGACTCCCAAGAATCTAACTGACAAACCAGGTCCCTGAATCTTGGTGCTGTTCACAGCCCATCCTTTCTCCTGTAGATGTTGCAGCAGTCTAGGTGCTGTACCTTCTAGATCTGAAAGGGAATCAGACATGAGCATGATATCACCAATATAATGGTACAGCCATACCATTGGCAGTTTTCCCCATGCTGC
Organism: Smutsia gigantea; assembly: GCA_032199065.1. Lineage (NCBI taxonomy): Eukaryota > Metazoa > Chordata > Mammalia > Pholidota > Manidae > Smutsia > Smutsia gigantea. The sequence goes on along the minus strand of JAVSCE010008840.1, from coordinate 21,204 downwards.
CAAGTCCTGGGCTACAAGTCCATGACAGATGGTGGGGCTGTGGAGGTACCCATGTGGAAGGACAGTGAAAGTCCATTGCCATCCTTCCCATGTGAAGGCAAACTGTTCCTGACTTTACAGCTCTATGTCAGTGGAAAAGAAGGCATTAGCAAGAGCTACAACATAATGGTATGTTCCTAGTTTGTGACTGAGGGTATCCGTCATGTCTGCAACAGAGGGGTTGGCAGCATGCATAGGGGGGTGTGACTTTATTCAATTCTCTGTAATCCATAGTCATATGCCAGGAACCATTTGGCTTTTTTACTGGCCACACTGGGGAATTGAAAGGACTATGGGTGGGCTTTATAATACCCACCTTTTCCAGTTCCTGGAGGGTTTCTCCAATTTCTTTATGCCCTCGAGGCAGTTTGTATTGTTTGGTATTAGTCACCCGCCGAGCCACAGGCAAAGCTATGGGTAGGCACCCAGCATGTCCCCTCAGAACTGCCTTCACCACACGTATTCTCAGTCTGAACTCACCTGCAGTAGTCTTCAACCACAGGCCTTGCGGGATATCAATCTTCAAAATATATTTGGCATGGGAGAGACATAAACAGTATACTTTGGGGGTAGATGCCCTATTCCCAATGGGATTCCGGAATATTTCACTTTAATAGCCTTATACCCATATCCATCTATAATAGCAGGGGTCCTAGGAAACTGCTTAGGGTTGCCATAAATCAGTGAACATTCATCTCTTGTGTCTACCAGAGCTAGGACACATTACACATTCACTGGGGACCAATGGATTGATATTTCAATATGTGGCCTCTGGTCCCACTGTGTTCCCTCAGGATGGGTACCTTGACCCTCCCCTTAGTCAAGCCGTGTCCCCAATCATCTTCCTGTGTGGGTTCAGGAGAGCATGGCTCACTCTCCAGCAGGAAGTCTTGCAAACACTGTTTGGACTTGTGGCTCTGTATCCTGCCTCTGCCTCTTTGTCCTCAGTGTCTGGAACTGCTGCTCCAGTTTCTATTGTTGCCACAACACCAGTAAGATTTGATTTGACCTCAATCTAATTTCTCTCTGTCTGCTCTTGCCCCTATTAAATCAACCCACATCTAGGTTCTTGTGACCTTCATGGGGCTTTTTAAATTCTTCCTCTGTGTAGCAGACCATATTTCTTTCTGTGCTCCAATTGTTTCAGCCTTTCCCAGGTCTTCTACCATAATGGTAACTGAAATTATGGTTGCCTTAAGTGAAGGGCAAGAATGGCCACTAAGGGCCCAAAAAGTACATGGGAGCCATCTGAAGCAGCACATTTCTCATTCCTGCAATAAAAGGCTCTTCATCTGAGCCATAATTCTCTAGACTACAAATGACAATTTTCATGCCTAATCCTGTAAACCTGTTGGAGTTTGGCATATGTCTGCCATCTAGCAGGGGAGGATGGTAAATCACCTTGATTGGGCCATACAGCATAAAGCACAGCTATAAGCCAAACTGAGGAGGGAGTAATTTTCTAGGGTTTGATGTGCATTTTGTAGTCACTGCATCAAGGCAGGACGAACTGTCCAGGAAGCCAGCTTTCCCATCTCTCATCTAGTCAGAACAATCCCATCCACCCCACATCCCAAAAACCTAGGAGCCTAGCTGATATCCACTCTGAGAGCTTCTGCTGAGATCAGGAGCCCAAATCCACCAGCTCAGCCTGAGTGTATTGGTGGTTCAGAGTGCTCCGTGACCTGGGGCTGCACCTCTCCCAGAGGAACCCTTGGTTACTGTACCTTTATTTTCTTTACAACCACTGGGTATGCTTTCAATGGAGGAGGGGTCAGTTCCTCTGGCACCACCCTTTGTCCTTCTCCAGCTCCTCCCTTTCCAGGGCTGGTGGTACCTTTCTCTCCACTCCCACAAGTGCCTCCTCTGCTATGCCCTTTACCCTTTCTACAGTGCCTCACAGCAATGCTAGCTCAGTCTTCAGCAGCTCTTTTACCTTCCCCTCAATACCTTGCAGCTGGAGTTCTCATGCCGCCTCTTCCTGTGCTTCCCTCCGGAGTACATCCTTCTCCTCCATGGCCTTTTCCTCCTTCAGACCACCTGGCATCGCTGCTGTCTTATTCTGTAAGAATCTGTTACCTCCTCCACCGTACCCTGCAGTTCATGTTCTCGCATTGCCTCTTCTTGTGCTTTTTGTAGGGACACCTCCTTCTTCTTCATGGCCTTTACCTCTTCCACAGTACCTTGCAGCAATGCCATTTCATTTTTTAAAAAATCTTTTACTTCCTCCACAGTACCTTGCAGCTGGAGTTCTTGGGCTACCTCCTTTCGTATCAGTGCCATTTCATTCTTCAACAAACCCACAGCATTTTTCAGCTCATGTTCTCAGGCTGCCATTTCTCGTGTCTCTCATAGGAGCATGTTCTTCTCATCTGTTGCTTTTTTTAATACCGTGAGAAACAGCCAACCCACAGTTCCCACTGCCTCATGGGCACCCTGTTTCTCAGAGGGCTTACTTACTATACCAAGGGCCACCCCTACTGCCTCAGGTATCACCTCCATCTGCCTCCAGTCCTGGGGAGAGACCCAGTCCTCTAGGGGCAAGCCACCTCAGACCATATACCCATCGGGGGACACTCAAATGTCTCCCCATCCATAGGGGTAGCTGGCTTAAGCACCCCTCTCATGAGGGCAGCCTGTTCTGTTCTTCAGTCTACAGCAAATTCTGGTGACTATGCCAGTTGTCTTGCCTGCAGTTCTCAGCCCCAGGCAAGTTCACTATGGATTTGGTGTAACCAAGAAATGACAGAATGTTCTTGGGGAAAAGAGGTTTATACCCAAGCACTAGAATCACGTCTGCATCCTGCAGTCTGCGGGTCCATAATCTTCCATCTCTGCCTCCACCCAGAGCAGGGGTGGAGTTCTTTATATAGTGACTCAGTCAGTAATAACTCATTGCCAATGGGTGTGGGAGCATTAGCCTAGTAGTAGGACAATTACATCATTAAGTAGCTTAGGGTTGGATGGGGATCCTGGTCATAGGAACTTCCATTTTCCCTACACTTCTCCAGGATTGTGGCAGAGCCAATACCATACCTAGGTCTTCTCATTTACCTACTTTGCCTTTTTCCATTAAAAAGTGGTCTCTTAGCAGTCAGAGAGTGTTATGTGAAGACAAGAAGGGAATGAACATTGTGTGTTATTATTATTGCTACTGAAAGAAAAACGTGGAAAAACATCTTGTGAGATCATTAAATAAGAATTTTTTATTGGGAAGTTATCTCAGTATGAAAGAGAAGAAAGTGTGCTCCAGCAAAGTCCCTGTAAAAACAAAAATGGAAGACCTTGCTTTGTAATTAGCCTCAACTCTCATGCTCTCCCTGCTGTCATGATTATGTCTTTTTCCAGATGGTGTGTGTGGCCCAGTGTGAAATGGAAGTAAAAGGGAAAAAGAATTTGCTGGAGTAAATCTGTGAAGCTTTCCTGCTTTGAAAGGGCTTTTCTCAGTTCCTGGGGGGAAAAAGAAAAAAGAAAAATACAACGTGAAACAAATATCACCCCCACTGTTGCCACATCTGGAGCATGAAACCTGTCTGTTAATGCAATTGAACAATCCCCAGACTAGAGAAAATTCTGTGTATTCTGACTTTCATGGAAATCAATAGTTGTCTGTTGTGATTGAACAATGCACTAGAGAACTGAATTGTAATTATATTCATGCCAGGCATCAAGGACAAATCCCCTGGGTTTTGAGTAGGTGTGAGACAGGAAAAACTACTAGCTCAGCCACTGAAGATTAATAAAACAAGTACTCACAAAGCTTTTCTTTCAGAACGGTGGGTTTAATTACATACTCTTCATCTAACAAATAACAGTGTTTCAACCATTGCTCAAATCATTGCATTTAAAAAATATGTGTCTGGGGTAAGCAATGCTGTAAAATGGTTCAGTCCACATCACTGTGGGTTCTCAGTTGTTTTACCTGTTCCTATTGGGATTGGATTTTTTTCCTGCTTCTTAAAATTGAGCAAATATGGGCATTGGATTTTAGTTTTTTGTTTTTTCCCCTCCTATTCTGATACTTTGAAGAATGATAAAGTCTCTGGTTCTGAGATTGCAGATCACACCACAGCCCTGAATTGTTAAATTTCACATTGAATTTTCCTGGGAAGTTTTGCAGCCATTGATTTTTGATTGAATTAGGAATCTTTTTCTTACCCTGTCATGTGATAGAAAAACTGATTGCTCTGCTTTCATCCAACAGCTGGTGGAATGCCTACTATGCGGCAGGTGTGGTGGCTGATTCTAAGAATACAAAGATGGACTAGATATAACCCCAGCTTTTGAGAAGCACACAGTCTGCCAAACCATTTGGGTAATAATTAACCTCTTGTTTAGCTCAGATTGTATACTCACACAGAAACAGGTAGCCCCACTACCTCCTTTTCTTGCAGCCACAGAATTCTCTTGTCTTCTCTTGCTGCTGGTCAGAATTTCTCGACCTTTCTTGACGTTCCCCACTCCTACCACTGCAGATACCAAGGACACTTAGGGCCCTGCTAAGGGACAGCGAACCTCCCCTGGGAGGAGGGGCAGTTCCCCAGCTCTTCCCAACAAGCGGAGAGATGGAACATGCTCACATGGACACTGAGTTGTAAGATGAGGTATCGAGGACCTTATGGCCTAGCGTCCTGACCTGTGCATGAAAACCATGAAGACTGTTTTCTGTGAGGCAGGAATTTAACAGACGATCAGGGAGGCAGAAGTCTGGTTATTCCGGTTGCTCTTCTCAGAACTGGGTTTAGTTTTCACCAAACACAGAGGTTGAATCCCAGATGAGTGTGGTTAAGCAGTGTTTTGTTTGGCTCACAGCATATGGTTGGTTGTTGTTTTAAATTTGAGTTAGAGGCCATGTTTTTACATTTGAGGGATTTCACAAGCAATCTGAAGTCTGGTTTGAAAAAATAAGAAGATCTGGCAACGCAGCTCGGCAGAAGTCCGCTGGTAGCAGCTGCCTGGTGTAAGGACTGTGTTCTTTCCACTTAGCCCGCAGGGCCTCATTGATTCACATTACCTTCATGGTACCTGAAGGCTTTTCAGATTCACCCTTTGTGAGCCACGGGCAGGTTCCATTCTAGGCGGTAACCAGCGGGGAAGGTCGGTGGGTGCCAGAACCAGTGACCTCTGAGGAGTTCTCACTGCCCGTGGCACGTGGAGTTCTGATGGGTGCTCACATTTCTTCATAAAGCTGCTGTAGTTGTTCTGGCTAACAGGGACTCGGAGCCACCAAGCAGGCTCATGTATAAGCCAGAGTGCCACCTACCATGCCACCCAGCTCCCCTTGGCCTCAGTTCTTCTATTTTCATGGCCTGAAATGTCCACTAAAGAGAGAATGCTAGGCCTGCCATGATGGGAGTTTAAAAGCAGAAGAATTGTCCCTGGTGTTATGGTCAAGATGGCTTAAAGTACTTTTCATATTTTTTTAGACAACTAATATTTATTGAACCCTTACTCTGTGCCAGTTCCTGAAGACAGAGTAGTGAACAAAAGGGATAAAAATATCTGCTCCCCCACCACCCCCATGTTTTACATTCTAGGGAGGGAGACAGATGATAAGAAACATCATGTTAGATTGTTTTCAGTGGGGGATTATATACAGTGCTGAAGGGGGTAGGAGGATAAGGCAGGAGTGGGGAAGGATGTATTGGGAGTGCAATTTGGGGTAAAGTTGTCAGAGAAGGCACACTCAGAAAGTGATACTTGAGTAAGACTGGAAGACAGTGCAGGAACGTGTCCTGCAGATATCTTGGGGAAGAGAATGCAGAGAGCAGTCAGAGAACAAAGTCCTGATGAAGGAGCAGGTTTGGTGGTTGGAGGTGTAGAAGGTTCACAGAGATCCTTGTACTCTTTTTCTGGATTTTGGCTTTTGTTCTGAGTAGCTGGGCAGCCATGGTGAGGGGAGGGTAGTGGCTAAGCAGAGGAAGACTTCTACCCGAAGGTGTTCAACGGGATCACTCTGGCTGCTGTGCTGAAAATGCACTGAAAGGATGAGGATGGGGGAGGAAAACCAGTTATGAGGCTGCTGCAATGACTCAGGTCAGGGATGATAGCAAGTAGGACCAAGTTGGGACATATTTTGGGATGCATTTTGAGAGTACAGCTGATAAGATTTGTTGGTGGATTGAAGGTGCAGCATGAGAAGAAGAAAGGTGTCAGTGACGACCTCAAGGTTTTGACCAAACAGTTGAAAGAACGGAGCTGCCAGCAGCTGACTGAGCAGGAAGTACCGCAGGAAGAGCAGGGTTGGGGAGTGAATATCAGTAGGGTTTTGGGGGTATGTTAAGTTTGTGACGTGTATGGGACATCCAAGTGGATGTCAGGAAGGCAATAAATCATGGTTACTTCAACCGAGGTACAACTTCAAGTCTTTGCCTATACAAATGTGCTATAGAAATTCTAAATAATAATTAAATGTAACCTTATCCTCAAGCAATTAAGGAAAGATATGGTAAAAAGGAAAAAGGAAAAAAGATCATTTCAACATTCAGACAACTTGAAAGGGAGCCAATTTTAATACCTTCCAATTTAATGTTAGATTCTTCTATTATTAATGCAAATTTTTAAAATCATTGTAAAAATTAGTCATTAGAAATCACCTTGGGCTGAGAGCTGAGAGAATAATTTTTTTACTTCAATGAACCTAAAATAAATATTGAATTCTGCTGATGGAGACACACAGAAAGTCAGTGGGAAATATGCATGCCTCACAGAAAGCACTGAGGGGCTTTTTAATCAAATTGAAACCTTGATAGAAGATTAAACCGTAATAAAACTTTAAAAGATTTTTGAATTGTCCTATAACTTTTTTGAAGTCAAAGGGTTTCCTAGAAATAATCTCATTAAACTGTAGTGAGACTAGCCAGGACACATATTATTTGAAATTCATAGATCTGGCTATGGAGAAGAGAGGATACACGATAGAGTTGCTATGTTCTTGGCGATTCAATGGCTAAACAAGTTTGGAGCCTGAATTTCTTTTTTTCATTTCAGATAAGTCACTTTCCAGCTTAACTGAATTGTTTTCTTTCTTTTCTCTTCTATAAAATGCAGACAAACAAATAATCCTTGTTTTGCTTTCTGTAGTGTACACCATGTTAGCTCCAAAGGGTCACATGCAAAAAAGATTTTCATATTAAAGGGAAGATTTGAGCTCTAGCTAAGTATAGCTCAGCTTTCTATATCAAGTTTTCAAGCTGTGAACAGACTCATACATTCTTCCCTCAAGATGCATATGAAGGATGGTTCTTTCATTTCCTCCGATGGTTCAAATAACCTAAGTGAACCCATTCTTGTTAGCAAATTATCACAAGATGTGACAGAATATCAAGTGTGGCCAGCGATCGGATTTGTCTGTATACAATTTTCAGTATTGCCTTTGAGATTATCTCAAACATGAGTCATTCAACAGACATTTGTTGAGCACCTATTAAACAGATAACTCCAATCAGTGATGCAATGGGCTTTGATAGAATCAAGCCCTGTGTGTTCTAAGAATATATCAGGATTCTTTGGTTAGAATTGAGGGGAGAATGTGAATATAATAACCCCTGTGCCACGTACTTCTAATTCCATGACCCCAGACACAGGAAATCTTCCCTGCTAGCCCCAGTTAGAACAGTCCAAGGCAAGGACTCTTACTGGCTAAGCTTGGGTCACATGCCCACTCCTTGAACCAGCCACTGTTGCCAGGGCTGTGGGTTACTATGATTTGCTGGGTCTAGGCAATGTGGCTGGCGGGCAGCCAATACTGATTTCAGACACTGTAGACTCACACAGAAGTGGGAGAAGAAGCACTTCCCAAAAGAAAGAGGGTGAGGCAAGGCTATTATAAGGGAAAGGATGCTGAAAAGGCCACAGAGCATAGGCAGGACACCAAAGAAGGGTCTCAGGTGTCAGTGATGGTTTCCTGCAAAAGGTATTGCCTGACCTGAGTAGTTTAAAAAAATGTGAGTTAAATGTTGAAGAAAAAGTAGTCAGTCTCTAAATGTTTATGTGTTTTGTATGCAGACACAAGAGAGAGTAGAGTGGTCCAGGTAGAGGGAGCAGGGTGTGTAAAGGTACAAAGGTGGGAAAAAAGAAAATGAGACCTATTCAGGGAACTAAGAAGGTTGGTGTGGCTATAGCAGGAGGCAAGATTATCAGGTAGTGAGAAATGGAGAGCTTCATATACCACGGGATTGAAGTCACTTACTGAATTTAAATCAGCTAATATTTGTTGAGCACTTGTCATTGCCAGCCCTGTTCTCTGCACTTCACATGTATTAGTTCATCTAATCCTCACATCAGCCCTATGAAGTAAGCATGGGTGACTTAAAAATAATTAACAACTGATGTGTCCTGGTCATGATTGGTGACCATCAAATCAGAGTGGAATGGACCAGTTGTAAAGCACCACTACCCACCATTGGGTATCAGTGACCACAAGCCTGGATGTGGGCACTCTTACAATCCTTGTTATACAGGGATTATAAAGCACATACATAGACAGAGGAAGCAAGTTTCAGAACAGAGGGGCCTGGCCCATACCACTTGTCTATAAAGGGGCAATATCAAATTTATTCTTGAGAAAAAGAACATGAGAGATTAAGTCTCACAAAAACAGGGACTGCATTTGTTCTTCATTATACCCTCAGCATTATTTCTGACCCCTGGTAGGGACTCAAAAATATTTACTGAAAGACTAGAAAGCTCACTTAAGCTTTCAAATTTAAGGGCATGTAAGACTGATGCATTAAATCCAAAAGAGAAAACAACAAAAACTTGAAGTAAGAAACCAATTGGAATGAATAAGGATAAAGGGGGCACCTTGGAAAATATTTAAGAGGTAAGTATACACAGAATTTAGTGACTGTTTAGATGTGGGAGGTGAGACCCCAGTTTCTATTTTGAACAGCTAGAGAGGTGGTGGTGCCATTTGCTGAGATAGGAAATACAAGGAGAAAAACAGGTTGTCACGGGTGGTTAAAGTGAAGGTGGACAGGTGATCATGAACTCCTTTTGCAGATGCAGAGTCAGAGCATCTGCAGCAGCTTATGAGGCAGTTGGATTTGGAATCAAGAGAGGAACCAGCACCGGTGATGTGGATCGATGAGCAGTCAGGACGTAGGTGGAGGTGAGAGGCATGGGGGTGGATGAGATCATCCAGGAAGAGCGTATACAGAGAAAAGGCTGGGGATGGACTCCTGGGGTAGAGTCCCAATCAGAGAATGAGAATGAGGGCCAGGCAGAGAGGAGAACCAGTGAGTGTTGTTAGTAAAGTCAAAATTTGTAGGCGTACCAGTGTGAGTGGTTTTCTGAGCAGCCTGGCTATAAATGCAGAAAACATAGTCAGGCAGTGGGACTAATCTGGAATTTGGGTTTTTTCTGGGAAAATGTGGCTGGTTATAGGCAAGGGAGTTGAGAATAATGACAAGATGCTGCACAATAGACCTCCAGCCCCAGCAGGTAGGGTGGGAAGCAAGTACAGGAGGTGCTTAATTAGTTGATCACGGATGGGAGGTCTTAGTAAGTTAAAGAAAGGATGTACTGGGCAGAAAGAAATTAGAGAGCTGAGGGGATAGGAGGTTACGGTCAGAATGGGGTGCTGAGTTTCAGATCCAGGCAGGTGGGGTTCTCTAAAGGTGTGGTCATGTGTGTGAGAGGCTGAAGTACATGGAGAGTGTGTTTGCTGGTTTTTCCAGAAAAACAGAATAACGGGTATGTAAGGAGATTTATTATGAGGAATTGGCTCGTGTGTGTGGAGGTGGGCAGGTCCCAAGATCTGCAGGGTGTCAGCAAGCTGGGGACCCAGGGGAGCTGGTGGTTTTATTTCAGTCTGAGTCTGAAGGCCTGAAAGCCAACAGAGCAGATGGTGTAGTTCCAGTCCTAAGGCCTTCGGGCTCAAGTCTCAGGAAAAGCAACTGTTTCAGTCTGAGTCCGAGGGCAGGAGAATTCCCTTACTTGGGGAAGGGTCAGCCTTTCTGTGTCATTCAGGTTTTCAACTGATTGGATGAGGCCCATCCATATGAGGGAGATAAATCTGTTTAACTTTGTCTAATAATTTAAGTGTTAATCTAATCCAAAAACACCCCCACAGAAACATCCAGAATAATATTTTACCAAATATCTGGGCACCCCATAACCCAGTCAAGTTGACACGTAAAATTAGCCATCCTAGGAAGTGATCTATTCACTCCACATCCTGTGTACTTCCTCTGGTCCTTCTGGCTCCCGGTGCCCACTTCAGCTCCAGGCTTTGGCCACTGACTACAAAGCTGAGTGTGCTCATTGGAACTGTGACGGGACGTTTCCATGCAGGTTGCCCTGGAGACCTGGGAGCTGGGATTGAGCTTCAGCTCAGCTATACGGAGGATGCTTGCTGGGAGGTGCTTGCTATTGAGAGAGATCTACAGGTATTGTTACAGTTGTCTAATCTGTGTCCAGTACACCATGCCCATGGGGAAAATCAAGGTTAACTGGAGCATTTGGGGACCAAAGACTACTGGCACATTACTTTGTCCCGTCCCTTCAGAGAGCTTGACGGGACAGATAACAGATGCTGGCTATGCTGAGGTGCAAACTGAGCTGCTCTCACTGCAGGATGATGACTGTTGGGGCACAAGTTCACCTGCTAGGGCTACTCAGGGAATAGATTGTTATTATTAGATAATGACCTTGTTTCCCGAGCAGAGCAGTATTCATGGAAACAATGGAGATTCTAATGAGGTGTGGTATCTGGGTAGTAGATGAATCGTGATTGTTTAGTGATTCTTGTTATCCCCAAATGTAATGAGATTATTAAATAATCTCTGTCTTTCCAGGAGCTTATAAGATATTAGAAAGGCTACCTTTTCTGGGCCTCCAAGAACTGATTTTATAGAAGTGACCCTGACAGACAGTCTGAAACATTGGACTTCTCTGGGAATAGTCCTTGGATAAGACAAATGATAATAACATTCAGGACTCTCTTTTCTTTCCTCATTTCACTTCAGATTGTTATATTCCCACTCATACCTCCACTGTGGGATAGTCACCTCCTCTGTTTGAGTGGCATGAAACTGAAAGTCCTACTCGAATTTCATATGCCATTAATTCCAAAAGAAACTTCAAGGGTGTTCACTTATTTCTCTGCTTAACTCAGCTGTTAAATGATTGGCTTGGATTTTTGCCATTTCATCTGTCTTGGATTGAATCCTAGCTCCATCTTTTACATAATGTGTAATTTTGGAAAAGTCATTTAATTTCAATGGATGTCTATTACCTTATCTATAAAACAGTGACAGTAACAGAATCTACCTCCTGGCTTACCATGGAGATTTAGTAGGATATTCTATGTGCTTGGCAAACAGCAAATGCTCAACAGATGTTAACTCTACTTTTTATTTTGTTCTTCTGCACCTCAAATTCTTTCAGATTTTTCTTTGTAGGTATATAGCTGATGTGTTTCTTGACTCACTAACAATGGAATGTTACCTATGAATCATGTTTTTTCTCCTATAGGTGACTATTTTATATTTGCAACTGGAAACAGGAAAATCCTGTTTTCATAGTCTGTCTGAGTAACCAGACTTCACTTGATTTGGTGCATTTAAGGGTAGTGAGGTGAGGGAAGGGACATTTAGGTGGTGAACCTCAATTCCCACATCCCATTTCTCAGTTTTCAACTGTGCAGGAAATCAGTGATTACATTTCTGATACTGATGACCTTTTTGCTCCTGACTCATCTCAGATGATGCAGTTAAGGATACCATGGCTCTGGTAAGCAGACATGTAATTTGTTTCTTGGATTTGATAGTGTACGTGTCTGTGTATGGGATTCTCTGAGCACTAATCTCCCTAATAAGGATAATACCCAATTGCAAACTATTTAGTCTATATACAATTTGGAAACTTGGGGATGTTTAGATATTTAGCTGTTTCACAAACCAGACTATTCATGTTCAGAGAATGTGTGCTGAATCCTCTGATTCAGCTCAGACAATATATGAGCTTATGCAACTCTTACAGAAGATAATTGAACAGCAGAGCAGTGAATCACATGGTTTGATCAACCGTACCTTAGGTTATTGAGTCATCCTTCAGACATTTGCACTCAGGACACACAAATGAATGTGATACAATCTTTGTTCTCTGGGGGCTCAAGAGCAGGTAGAAAAATATGATGATTATGGCAGGAAACAGCCATTTACCCATCTTTCCAACCACCCATCAACCACCCATCAATCACCTATCAATTCAATGACTATTAATGAAGCATGTACATGAGCTAGGCCCCAGGCAGGTATAAGTGATTCAATGACAGACAATACAGGTGCTCCCTGCCCCCTTAGACCTGCTAAAACTCTTGGTGGAGATAAACAACTAAATGCACATTTATAGTACACTGTAATCTATGGAATATAAGGAAAAGGGCTAGAGTAATGACAGTAAAATGCTCAATGCAGAAGTAATTTCTTTTTATCTTTTCTTTTTTTTTCTCCTGAGATTGTAAAGATCTAAAGCCCTGAGCAGAAGAATTCATATAAGAGGGTTGTATACCTTTACAAGTTTCTTTGGTTGTATGAGTTTGCGTGAAAACAATTACAAGTACAGATAGAAGAGTGACAGTAACATAGTTGACATCTTAAGTGCAAGAAAACCTTTGTATATGGGCACTGGACTTTAAGTAATGAAAACACAAAAAGCTAAGAGTTTATGATGAGCATATTAGCACTGACAATAGGAAACAGTCAAAAAGGACCTACCTGGACATAAACAATATGATGAAAGCTGATTGGACTCAGACAAGAACAGGACTTCTCCCCTGAGTGGTCTTGGACAAGGGCTTCATCAGTGTCATAGAGATGAGGGCATTTATGTTTTACTGTGCATGTTTCTGCTTACCATACCTACAAGTAAGTTGTATGTGTACAATTAACTTCATCATAGGGGGTTATATTTTCTTAAACATTGTAACTTTCTCCTCATCAGGTCCTGAATTAATAACAAACTTCTTCTCCTATTGTTGGGAAGTATCTGAATCAGATGGAACCAACCAACACTACTGTCCGAGTGCCCTAAGCGGGCCGCTGAGTAAAAGCCTTCACGTGTTTTTGGTACACGGTCCTGAACATGGAGGGAGGGTATTTTCCAAATCCAAGGTTCCCAAGGTTACTTGTACATCAGAAACACATAGAGATAACCCAGCCTATCCTGGGAGACATTGATTAGTAGATCTGGAGGACATAGCTGGGAATATAGTTCAGAAAAGTTTTCTCTGGTAATTCTGATGTCCTCAGTCTGCCACAGGTTGGTGTTTCAGAATCATTGCACCACGTTAGCTGTATGATTTCTCATTTATTTCCACTTTCAGGTTGGTCACTCATATTAAAACTCACGAATAGATTTATATCAATGGAAATAAAAAATTTTTAGTACATGCCTTTGTCTCACCTTCTTTTTTTTCATCTCTTCCAAAATTTTCATAGAATAGTAAGATTTGTAGATACATTGTGATCACCTTGTCCAAACCCTGCTTTGAGATAAGAGCAGATAAGTATCTAAACCATTTAGAGAAATCCCTTACTTATTTAGCCCAGTACATTTTCCTGGAAGAGTCTTGGTGTCAGGTAACAGTTCACAATTGCTTTACAATGAACACATGGCTTGAAAAAGATGTAGGGCAGGGCAGCTGACAATCCTCTGAGATCAACAAGTGATCCAGCTGGTTTTCCAGACCCTGCCTTCTCGCCTGTGGTGTGTTGCTCCAGTCAGTGTGTTACACTGCAACTGGTGATTCATGACTCAGCTATGGTGACTGGGCATCCTTCATGTTGTGGCCCCTGGATGTGGCAGTTTGGTGAAGGCTTTCCTTCCAGGGTGGAGGTCCATCTGGGCCATATGCTGTCAACTTGAGTTTAGCTGATCGGCCTCCGCCTTGTAACTACGGGGGGAAATTCCTGGAGCAAAGTACCTTTGAAACTGAAATTAGTCAAAGGGAGAAATAAAGTGGGAGTAACCGGTTTATTGCTTACAAGCAGTCCACTTTTGCTCTCCTGTGTCTCTCACAATGTAGCTGCAAAATAAGAGACCCCACCCAACCTCTCTGGTCCAGATAAGCCCCGGATTGCCCTTTTAATTACCTATTGATGTGGAGATGGCTACTTCTCTCCACCCCTTGGAAACACCTATTAATATGGAGATACACGAAGGCCAGGCAAAAGATTCTGGAAGTATTAAAATTTTATCCACAGTTCACCCTTCCAGAAATCTCACCTCACAATCTACTCACTCCCCACCTTCCACAATGGCCCCTGAGTGAGAAAATGTAGTATTGTAACCAGACTAATAGCATACAATAACGACAGCAATAAAATCATGATAATCCTCAAGCCAGAGGATTCAGCTAGGTTCAAAGTCCTATGCAGATTAAATCCATAGCTCACCCATTCAACAGACAGTCCGCAGCTGATGAGTAGGGAGTTCAGAGCAATCATTACATGGCAGCTGCAGCCAGGGGGCAGGTCCAGGCTACAGGGACTGTATAAGCAAATAACCTTACAGGCAATAAGATACATGTTTTAATGACAGCAGCATAGGCAGATCTTGTCCATCAGGTAGGATACATGCAAGAGAGTGGTCTTGTGAAAGGACAGTGGCAGGAATGGGATCTCATCCTGGTCTAGTATACCAGACTTTCACCCCCCCTCCCTGTGGGAGTTACAATGGGTCGACATATAGGGCTATGGGAGGTACATGAACCAGACATCAAGATAAAAAAGTTCTCCATAAGATGCTCGTACCTCCTGGATGTTTTGGGTACACTACCATGATCTTTGGGGGCCATTCTGCTGTTACTCCAGGGACACACGGGAGGCCAGCTTCCAGTCCTTTTCCCCAAGGTGCCAGAAGGGCCAGCCATCACTGGTCCATGTGTTGAGATGTCCAGGACCACATCCACTCAACAGAGTCTCCAGGGTTTAATGAATTTCAGGCTGGCAGCTGGATGGCTTCAATAACTCTTCTTTGGTTTGCACATACAGTTGTATAGGAGAGGCAGCGATGTGTGTGAGCATATCCACAGGGCTCAAGGCTTCTTTTCAGGGCTTCTCATTCAAATGCCGCAGCACTGTCCACAAATGAATGGACCAGCCTCGTAGACTGTTGTTGTCTGACTTCAGACCAGATTTCAACAAACCGTTGTCCCTCTCTATCATGCCTGACCTGGTAGGGTTATATGGTATGTGAAACTTCCACTTTATTCCTAATTGCTGCACCCATTCCTATAATGTGTGTCCAGTAAAGTGGAGGTGTTTGATCACTCTCAAACACCTGTGGCCGGCCATAGGCTGCAAAGAGATGCTCTAGGCCCCTCTTGGTGGTTTGCTGATCTGTATGATGTGCAAGAAAAGCAAACAATAGTCCAGCAGCCGTGTCCACACAAATCATGGCAAATTGAAACCCTTCTGATATGGACGGAGGCCCAATATACTCTATCTGCCACCCGACAAGGGGTACTGGCCCCCTTCCTATTGTCCCATGTTGCTGTGGGACTCAGTGTAAGTCCCCCTTAGAGTACACAAGGCACTCCTGGGCTCTGCTGACTTCTTCAAAGGTCAATGGCAACCCCACTGATGGGCTACATCCCACATTGTCTTTTGCCCCGTATGCAACATTTGCTGATATAACCACTGGGCTACATCAGAGGCAGGCTTTCCTTCCAGCCAGCACACCTGGGCCAGTGTGTCTGCTTCATCATTCCCTGGGGATGCCAAAGGCAAATGGCCAGTCACATGATATATGGTAACAGTCTTAGTCTGACCAGAGGCCCATAGGTCTTGCCACAGCTCTTGCCCTCAAAGGGTCTGGTGACCAACTAACTGTCCACTTGGCAAGGTACCGCGTCAGTAGCTACAGGGTCAAGCCCTGATAGATGGCCCAGCTGTCAGTGCAGACAGCTATGGGGGAAGGCTCCTGGGTGACCATGAGAAATACCGCCCACAACTCAGCCCATTGGCTGCTCTTCTGCTCTCCATCCTCCATCCATATTGTCTCAGTCTTAGGATGGAAAGCTACGCCCTCCATTTTGGGGCCTGTTCATGACTGGAGACGTCTGTATACCAACCATCTTCAGGTTAAGGGGCTTTTCCCTCCTGATAGGGACTCTTGGCTACCAATGGCTCAAAAGCAAGTTCTTCCTGCTTTCCACTGGTATAGATCAATGGCCCCAATAAGCATTGGAGTTCTCCACTTAAGGGGCTAGGAGAGAGAGTTTTACGCTGCTGTAAATATGCTCCCATTTAGCCAGTATAGGCATCTGTACCACATCACTCCATAGCCCTTTGGTCCAGTCTTGCATCCACCCCGCAATGGGATAGGTGGTTATTACTTTGGTCGGGGCTGTTCTGGTGATGGGCTCCATAGCCAGCAAGGCATGGTACACAGCAGCCAGTTGCTTCTCTATCAAGGTGTACCAGACCTCTGCTCCTTTACATAGCTGTGACTAGAATTCAATAGGTTGGCGTGTCCATTCAAGCCACTGCCAAAGGCCCCATCCATAACCATCTTCATTTTCACGAACATCTAGCTCACAGGGTCTTGATGAGTCTATTACACTCAAGGCCTGTACAGCCCTGACTGCTCACTTGGCAGCAGTAAAAGCAAGTGCGCATGTTTCACCCCAGTCCCACCTGATGCTCTTTTGTACTGACCAGTATATGGTCTTGAGAATTTGTGGCAAATGTGGGGTAAACACTCTCCAGTAGCCCAAATGACCCAAAAACTCTTATAATATTGCCACAGTGGTAGGGGTAGGGAAAGCCTGGACCTTGTCTATGACTGTTTCAGGAATAACTTTAGTTTTACCTGACCAGACAACCCCCCCAAATTTTGCAGACAAACCAGGTCCCTGAACCTTGGAGCTGTTCACAGCCTATCCTTTCTCCTGTAGATGTTGCAGCAGTCTAGAAGCTTCCCCTTCTAAATTTGCAAAAGAATCAGATGTGAGCATGATATCATCAATGTAGTGAAATAACTGCATTTGCAGTTTCTTCCAGGTGGCCGAGTCCTGGGCTGCACTTCTGTGACAAGTGGTGGGACTGTGGAGATATCCCTGTGGAAGGAGAGTGAATGTCTACTACCAGCCTTCCCATGTGAAGACAAACTGTTCCTGACTTTCCTGTGCTAAGTCAATAGAGAAGAAAGCATTGGGAAGGTGTACTACATAATGATACATTCCCAGCTCATGGCTGATAGTGACCAGAATTGCTGCTGCAGAGAGGACAGCAGCATGTAAATGGGGTGTGACTTTACTCAATTTCCTGTACTCCATGGTCATATGCCAGGAGCTGTCTGGCTTTTTCACTGACCATGCTGGGGAATTAAAAGGAGTCTGTGTGGGCTTTATGATGCCCACCTTCTTCAACTCCTGTAGTTTCTCCAATTTCCTTGTGTCTCCCAGGCAATTTATACTGCTTAGTATTTGTCTCTCAGAGGTACAAGCGGAGCTACAGTTGGGCGCTGAGCATGTCCCCTCAGAACTGCCTTTACCACACATACCCTCAATCTGAACTCACCTGTAATGGCCTGTAACCATAGGCCCTGCAGGATATCTATCCCCAAAATATATTTAAGGATGGAAGAAATGTACACAATATACTGCTTTGGGCGTAAACCCCCTATCACCAATGGAATTTGGGCTTTCTTCACTTTAATTGCCTTACCCCCATAGCCATCTATCACTGCAAGGGTCCCAAGAAAACGCTCGAGGTTGCCGTAAATCATTCAGCTCCTATGTCCACCAGCAACAGGACACATTGTATAGGGCATAGGGGTGGAGCATGGAGTGCTCCACAACCTGGGGAGGGGGCTGCTCTTCCCCCTGAGGAGCCCACAGTTACTGTGTTTTTACTTTCTGAATTACAACCGGGCAGGCCTTTAACACAGAAGAGGCCGCTGCCTCAGGCGGTGTCCCACCCCTCTCCCCACATCTCCGGTACCATCCCTGGGGTTGAAGGCACCATTCTTTCCTCCCCCTTCCCCATGGCCTTCTGCAACACAGAATCTCTGGCTGCCTCCTCTCTCACTGCTATTAAGGCATCTTCCAGGAATGCAATCCATCTTCTCAATAACTGCCTCTCTTTCTTAAGGGCATCCCATAGGTCCCCACACAGCTCCTCCAAGCAATGCTGAAGTTTGTCTCTCTCCTGCCAAAGTCTCTTTCTTTCCTCGATAACCCTCTCTTTCTCCTCGATAACACTTTCCACTATCTCGAGAAAAAGACATCCAACAATCCCAGCTGCTACATGGCCACTAAGCAATCTTCTATCTCGTGGAGGGCTAATTCTGCAGCTTCTGGTGTTTCCACCCTTCCTGAATTCTGGGGAAGGCCCCACCTCTCTAGGAGGTTCTTTACCCAAGACCAATTTCCCACAGATAGGGGGCTCCCAGGTGAAGCTGCACCCTCTACCGCTGCAGACACTGGAACATGCCCACCATCTACAGGGGTGGTTCTGGTCATCTCCCCACCATCTCTAGGGACAGCCCACCCAAGGGTCTCACCCACATAAACAGATTTCAGGTCCAGAGGCCCTGCTGACTACTGTCAGATATAACTCTGGGGGGAAAATCCCAGGGCAAAATACCTTTGAATCCGAAATCATCAAAGGAGAAATAAAGTGGGAGACACTCATTTATTGCTTACAAACGCCCACTTCTGCTCTCCTGTGTCTCTCGCAACCCAGCTGCAGAAGAAGCCCCCACCCAAACTCTCTAGTTCAGATATGCCCTCACTCACCCTTATAATTACCTATTGATATGGAGATGGACTACTTTTCTCCACCACTTAGAAACACCTATTGATTTGGAGCTGCACTGAGGCCAGGTGAGAAATTCTGTAAATGTTGAAATTTTACCCACAGGCCTCCCCAAGGCTTCCTTTTACCTTGGTACCTTCCTTAGACAAATGGCCTTTCAGAGTCATAGTGCTGAAAACACTTCTGTCATGTGTTTGACTAGCTTTGTAGCCAAGTAATTTCTTCCTTATGTTCAACAGAGATCTCTTGTCATAACGTGACTATTAATCTCCTTATCCAGTCCTCTGACTACCAATATGCTCTTAGGCCCATTTTCCAGTCATTTAATCTTATCTTTCATTCATCTCTAAACTCTCTTTCTTTTTTGTTGATGAATTAATAATTGTAAAGCACTTTGAACAGTGCCTGATATAGAGTAAACATGTATAGGTATTACTATTTTCTTGACATCCTTCTAATAGCAGAGGTAGACTTAACAGAGGGTAAGAAGGAGGGGGTAAGTGTTACTTGGACTGCACTGCAGTAGCACACTGACTTCCTCCTTCCTCCCTTGTATCCCTGAGCCCTCATCACCACATACCTTGGCTAAATTGCTAACTTTGAATTTGTTCTCAATGCCAATGACCTCCATGTTCTTCTTTTTCTTTATTTGTCACTGTTGAGTAGTTTTTCCTTTTATTAAATGATGTATGTTTTGGTAGTAATTTAATTGTGATAAAAAGCATACAGATGTATTTTCCATTTTCATTTCCTATACAAATAGCTTATTGTGCTATAATTTGTTTATGATAGGAAGTTATAGCTAAGTGAGCTCTCATATACATTTATGTTAGAAGCTGTTTTTGTTTCATTCTCCCTAGGCCTTTTTTCAGTTGGGGTGAAATCTTCCCCTTTAAGATTCATCACATAAATAGAGTGTGATCAGTGAGTTTGCCTTGAAATAATTTTTGGGTTGTGATATGAAACATCCAATGTTGGCAATAGACCTTTTTCTATAAGATTTGTCTTAAATATGAAGACAGAGGATCTTCTGTATGTATATTTGGCAGAGTCAAAAGAATTAAGGTAGGAACTAGAAGTTGGTTGGTTAGTTGATAAAGTCTGCTAAAGCTGGAAGTTAAATATATATATATCTTAAATTTTTTAGTTTAAACTTAAAATGCCTGGATTACCTTTTACTCTCAGGTCCAAGTTTTCCTTGCTGTGTGTTCATTTGGAGTTTCATGTCTTCATTCTTTTATAAACCACTCTTGCATAATTTATAACATCCGTTTTTAATTTCTATAAAGTGGAGCAAGATTTAAAAACACTCGGAAAGTGCACTGAGGGTAGTCTCTGTCTAGACTAGAATTTTAATATATTTTTCTTCCAACCTTTTATAGTTGCCTTACCATACCTTTATAGATAGCAACTTTTAAAGCAATTCACTTTTGAGATTTTTGAGACATTCAACTAAATTTTTACAGAAACAGTCTTTCCCATTTTACATTTACATTTTGTTTAATATAATTAAATAATTCTAATAACAAAATAACAGTGGATGTAAATGTGTCTTGGAATGAAGACAAGTGTTCTTTTTTGTTGAAGTATAGTTGATATGCCATTTTCTTTTTGTTTTGTTCTGTTTTTAGATTCCACACGTAAGTGAAATCACATTTGTCTTTCTCCACTTGGTTTATTTCACTTAGCATAATAGCCTCTAGCTCCATTCATGTTGGGGTACATATATCTTCTTGGATCAGAGATTTTGTTTTCTTCATGTAAATTCCTAGGAGTGGATTTACTTGGTTGTATGGTATTTCTATTTTAAGTTTTTGAGGAATCTCCATACTGCTTTCCACAATGGCTACACCAATTGACACTCCCACCAACAATGTAGGAGGGTCCCTTTTCTCCACATCCTCTCCAACACTTGTTATTTCTGAAGGCAAGTGATTATAGCTCAGCTGATGGCCACAGGACTGCGTGGGGTGGTGGACAACAGGATCTCATTGCCCATCAGCACATGGGTTTTAAAGAGGGCCAGATTTTTACGTGTAACCACATGTCCCAATTTGTGCTTATTGACTTGGCTTAATTATTAAGAGCACCCTTTTCACTCTCCAAGAGGCCCTGGGTGAAAACTATATGGTCATCCCTCATTTGGTTAACCCAGTTAGTCTGGTTAAGTGGAGGTAACAGTTGAATAAAAGAGTTTCTACTGAACCTGGTTACATTTTCATTGTAGCTGACCTAATGCCCATAAATCCTTGCCAACTGGTTGTTAGAGTTGGAGTTTCTGAGAAGCTGGAGTTCTTCATTAAGACTGGGAAGGGAGCCAGAGCACTGAATGGCCCCGGGTGGCTGCTGAGGTGCTTGGACTGAGGGCTTCCACATAACACTGCTGCAGTGGAGC